>CM029391.1:6043770-6156270 GCA_017165825.1 Hepsetus odoe | reverse complement strand
TTTTCTGCTTTCCCAACAAGGAAGGAAAGAACCATCTCATAAATAACTGCATTACATTTTCAAGAACATTACATGAGTGTTGCGCCAGGCTGTATGTGAATAGGAATGTTGTTGCCACAGCTTAATAAATGTGTCTTCAGTTTCTTGAAGGTTGCCACAACAGCAAAATTGGGCTAATTTTGTTTAGTGTGAACCTGGCATTAGAAATGTATTTTACATAAGCTTTGACATGGGAATTATAGAATTAAAAGGGTAATATGTTATACTATACACAGGATGGCTTAAGAGTTATCTTGGGCTTGAAGGATTCAAGTTTGTTATAGATTGTATTAAGCTAAAGATTTGTAAACTTTCAAACAGGTAAACGTATGTTTCAGCTAGTGTTTGTGGAGTTTGTAATTTTAGATACAATACTGTGCAAAAGTTTTAGGCAGGTGTGAAAAAATGCTGTAAACAAAGAATGCTTTCAGAAATATAAATAATGATTGTTTATTTTTATCAATTAACAAAAGCAAAGTGAGCAAACAAAATAAAAATCTAAATCAAAACAATATTTGCCTCCAAGCCAGCATCAATTCTTATAGGTACACTTGCACATAGTCAGGGATTTTGTAGGATCATGTTCAGGTGTATGATTAACCAATTTTACCAAACAGGTGCTAATGATTGTTAATGTCACATGTAGGTTGAAACACAGTCATGTTTGGAACAACATACCAGCCGAGTTCCTTCAAAAACTGTGTGCAAGTGTACCTAGAAGAACTGATGCTGTTTTGAAGGCAAAGGGTGGTCACACCAAATATTGATTTGATTTAGATTTCTCTTTTGTTCATTCACTGCATTTTGTTGATTGATGAAAATAAATGATTAACACTTCCATTTTCGAAAGCATTCTTTGTTTACAGCATTTTTTCCACACCTGCCTAAAACATTTGCACAGTACTGTATATGGTTCAAAATAAATTACACCTAGGATTAGGAAGGATTCTAATAGGTTAGCCTTAGGGTTTAAAACGTATTGCTTCTGTGGTTTATAACAGGTTAGATCTAAAGTTTCTAAATGGTTAGACCAAGGGTTTGTAATAAAGTGGGTTCTCAGTTTGTAGCCTTTGAATCAGGTTATACTTAGGTTTAGTAGGGCTTGTGATTGGTTTGGGTCTGTCAGTTACATAATAGATTTGATGTAGTGTTTGCAATACATTAGGCATAGAATATTAAAGTGTGAGTAGAGGGTTTGTAATGGCTTCTATTTAGAGTTTATTCATATCACACGTAGGGTTAATATTATTATTTGCAAAAGCTTGGTTCTTGGATTTGGGCTTCCAGTTGGATAACTTTGGATTTGTAGGGTTTATACTGGGTTAGATTTTGAGACCTGGGTTTGTAGTGTTTGTGATAGGATAGACCTAGGGCTTGTTGAATTTGTATAGGTCAGGCCTAGGTAGGGATTTGTAATGGGTTGAATTAGGATTTATACAATTTATTACATGCTACACACCTCTCCTCAAATGTGTGAAAACTGCTAAAAAAGAAGTAAAAGCATGGCCAGTGGATTGCGGTCTGCACACTTCAGGTTGCCAAGATACTCAAGTATGTTTACTTCCAAAACCATGACAAACTCTTGTGTAGCTCATAGACTTGTATGCTTACATTGTTCTAAATGAACTGCCTTGACAGTGTCAAATCTTAAAAGCAAATTAAGGTATCTCACAACCAAAAGCTTTACATGAATAGTATGCTCTGTTCAAACATATTCACCTATATAAAATGTAAAAATATAAGTCATGCCTTACAGCGAGAAGGTACTGGGTTAATTCCCTAGTGAAGCAGTCTGGGAACTTCCTCTGTGGAGTTTGCATGTTCTCTTCATATCTGTGTGGGTTGCCTCCTGGAGCTCCAGTTTCCTTCCACAATCCATGTAAGTCAGGTAGATCGGATATGCTAATTTGCCCCTTAGGTGTGCCTGTGAGTGTGTTTGTTTGTGTGTCTGTCCTGCAATGGACTGGCAACCTCTCCAGGGTGTTTCCAACAGACCACACTCAGGGACAAGCAGCTAAGACAATGTGTAAGTAAGAAAGAAGCTGTCAGAGACGTGTATGCAGATTTTTGAGCAGATGGTCAGTTTCCTTGCAGTGTGGACTCAAATTCAGATTTTTTGCATTCAAAATGAATAGAGAACATTTCTGTACTTAGGAAATTTGGCTGTATACCAGAGAGATGTGGGTTCAAATCCCAATGGAGGCAGATATTTTGGACTGTCTTCTAATGAGAGCCTCTGACACATCCTTCATACCCACACAATCATCTCTCTCTTTCTTTACTTTTCTCTCTCTCTCTCTCTTTCACTCATTCTCACAACACACAACAAACCCTTCAAAACATGGACTGTAATACTGAATAACCCTTAATTACTTTAGTAATCAACTAGGAATATCCTAGCAACCACTGCAACCTGCTACTATGCAATAGCAATCAATCTATCTTAGTAACCATCTAGAAAATTCCTACCCACTATTGGACACACATTTCTAGCAGTTAAATGTACATTAAATGCTCACTTCATCATAACCAGTAATCAGCTTTGTCAGTGCTTATGCTTAAATTATTCATAGTGCCCTTTGTTTAAGAAACTCTTCAAATTTTGTTTTCTTAAAATCACTGTGAAATGAAGGTGAGTGTTCATGTGGTTGGCTCATTTCTGCTAAAACAACCAGGGAATCTGTGTTGAACACTGTGTTCAACATTATTAGACAAGTGAGTATTTTGACCATCATTTTTATACATATATTCCAACTCCAACATGTATAAACTTGAATGCTAACTGGATTTAAACAGGTCAGGTGATGTGTAATTGTGTAATGAGGGAAGGTGTGGCCTAAGGAAATCATCACCCTATATCAAGGTACATAATTATTAGGCAGTTTCTTTTCTTCAGGCAAAATAGGCCAAAAAAGAGACTGACTATTAAAAGTCCAATTTTGTAAAAAGTCCTTTGAGGGATACAGCACATCACAGAACCATCAAATTTGTTACAAATAGTCAACAGGGTTGCAAGCAACCTTTTAAGAAAAAAATGACATATATGAATCATGGCAAAGGAATCAAATATGAAGCCACCAGGAACCCATTATACTCCAGTGCTGTCATATTCCAGAACTGTAACCTACCTGGAGTGTCCAGAAGTACAAGGTGTTCAGTGCTCAGAGACATGGCCAAGGTAAGGAAAGTAAACATATAAGTAAAAACGTCAACACTGGGTCAAGAAATATCTAAAGACAGATTTTTCAAAGGTTTTATGGACTGATGAGATGAGCGTGACTCTTGATACACCAGATGTATGGGCCCATGGATGGGCCTGTGGCTGGATCAGTAATGGGCACAGAGCTCCACTTCCAGTAGATGTGGGGTACTGCTATGGGCTGGTATTATTACAGATGAGAGTCGGACCTTGTCTCTCCAAAATGTGGCTGGCCAGAAAAGGCCTTAAAGATGAAAGAATAATGACATGGTCCCCTTCCTCACGTGACCTAAACCCTGTTGAGCACTTGTGTGCACTTCTTAAATGAGAGATTTACGGGGAAGGAAAACAGTCCACCCCTCTGAACCTCTCCCTCTTAAGGCTGTGGTTGCTGCTGCGCAAAAAAGTTGATCATCAACAGATCAAGAAATGGGCAGACTCCCTGAATAGAAGGCAGAAGAAGGAAGGAAGATTGTTATTGAAAAGAAGAGTGGCCATATTGGTCACTGTTTTTTTTTTGTGCGTGTGTGTTTTGAAACATCTGAAATGTTGGAAATTTTGAGTTGTTTGTTTAGTATTCTCACTTGAGAAATGAAAACAAACAAGTGAGATGGGCAAATTTTTAGGTAACACTAATAGTTGCCCAATAATTGTGCACACGTATGTGTTCAGCTGAGAATGTTCACACTCACAATTCCTTCGCAAAACATTCAGTTTCAGGGTCCAACATTTTGGATTGACTGATAGCACTGTATTTGTTCCATATTAAAACTATTCCTCAAAATACTCACTTGCCTAATAACTGTGCACACAGTGTAATCAATAACTGCAAATACCTGCTTTAATCAAGTACAAAGCAGTTGCAGCACACACACACCCTTAAGGTAAACTTTACACTCACTCTGAGTTTTTGCTGTGGGCAGAACTGTTGACACTCTGTCTTAGTCTGCTCAGGGTCTACATGCATTCATGCTCTAATGGATAACTTATAAGTAAAGGAAACACATGAGAGTGTTTAGTGAGATTGAACACCAAACAAACAAACACTAACAACAAAAAATACATTCAAAGACATTAACTAAACTCTAAAACTAAACTCTTAGATGACTAAGTTGACTCACTATTTTTAATTGTGCAATACATATTGTCCCTGTACAGACACAGTGACATGTGTATGAATCATTCAGGCAGAAAAAAGCCATTTAACTAAATCATGAACCAGTGAAGAAATAGGTTCAGATGATTAGGCCAGTGATTAGTATACTGGTGATGCTGAATGCTGAATGGCTGGAAGAAAAGCACTTTGTGTGTTTGCAGCCTGTCACAGTATTTTTCCCAGTCCCAATCCACAGCTGAGGTGAATAACACTGATTATTTAATTACAATGGCACTTGTCAAAGGGTGGGATATATTAGGCAGCAATTGACCATATCTAGATGTGAAAACCTCAGGGATATTTGCATGCAGAGGAAAAACCAGCCTATCTTGTCTGATCCCACAGAAGTGCTACTAGGTATGTGGATTGCTGAGCATGTTGGCAGTACCAGGATGCACTATGAAAAGAAGGCAGATTTTCTCCTTGGAAACTTTGGCATTCATGTGACGTTACTTTGACATACCCATTAGATGTAAATGTATACTTATTCAAAGCAACTTGTGAAGAACAACACTCAACTTACAAAGGAGTAAGACCTTTACTGGAACATTTGCTACACCATAAGCACAGCATTGAACAGGTGAAGTGGTGATTAAGAAATGAATAGTGCAAGTTATGCAGGATGGAGAATGTTGAGGAATGCAGGAATGTTGATATTTTGTGTATGCAAGAGACTAGATAGAATGGTAGTAAGGCCAGCTGTATCAGAGGTGGGATTAAATTGCTTTATCATGGTGTGGCTGGAAGGAGAAATGGGGTAGGTGTTATCCTGAGGGAAGAGTAAGTCAAAAGTGATTTGGAGGTGAAGAGTGTCAGATAGGGTGAGTTTTTGAAGCTGGAAGTTGAACAACATGATGATGAATGTTGTTCGCGCTTATACCCTGCAAGTATAATTGTGGTAGGTAGTACAACCTTGGGGGGGTTAAGAAAAGAAGGAAAGTGAGGGTAGGTTCCAGGATCGAATGGTAGAAGCTGAAGAAGGAAGACTGCAAGGTTGAATTCAGGCAGGATTTAAGACCGCCACCTGGGGGTGTTGAAGAATTACCAGATTGCTGGCAACTACTGCAGAAGTGATATGAGAGACAGCTAGAAAGGTCTTGGTATGATATCTGGACAGAAGGAGGATAAGGAAACCTGGTGGTGGAACGAAAGTAGACAAAAGTACAAGGAGATGAAGTTCAGTGGAAGCATAGCTTGTTGAGCAGATGGAGGTAATCTGATGAGGGCCTCATAAATTAAGAGAATGAGAGAGAGAGAGACACGATTGGGTCAAGTGAGGATAGTTAACCAGGAAGTGCAGCACATTAGCAAGATGGAAGAAAGGGCAGTGATGAAGAGGTTGAAGAACTGAAAGGCAGTTTGTCCAGATAACATACCTGAGGCATGGAGGTTTTTAGCAGAGATGGCCGTGGAGTTTATAGTCAGATTGTTTAACAGCCTTGGAGAGGATTCCTAAAGAGTGGGAAAGAAGTGTACTGGTACAAATTTTTAAGAGTAAGGTCAACTATATCCCTATAATTTAATTTAGAATTTTTTTAACTAATGGGGAGATGAAATGCTAAAAGCTTGAAAAGGTTTTCAAAACTCTGGGAACTAGTAGATGGCCAGCGCCTTGTGATCTAAAGTGGAGGCAGCACCTTATGATCTAAGTGAAAGTGACTATTCTTCTCATTGTGAAACACAGCACAACACTAAGATTCAATCTCTGCGTTTCACCCATACACACACATGCAGCAGGAGGCAGCTATTGAAAGCGCCTGGTGAGCAGTGACAGGGACGGTACCTTGCTCAAGGGTACCCCAGGGCAACCTACTGTTGAGGGAATCTAACCCATCTTTCGGGACATGATCCAGGGACAACTCCCTAACCACTAGGCCTTTTTCACTTTTATTTTTCCACAATTCTAGTACCAAAAATAAGTAATTACTGAGGTTGCCTTGTGTGTAGGGATGGCCATTCCAGACAGCATTACTTAGAGGAACGTAATGATCAAGGGGGAGTCTCTATGATCACATTTAAATAGCTGGGAGCAGATCCAAAAGTCACTCTCTAGGGAAGTGTTTGTGTCTTGAATCTGATTTGGGCAGCTAGCAGAGGTCAGTGAGTAGTGGAGTGACATGAGTCCAATTTGGCTGAATAAATATTAGGCACGCTGCTGTTATGGACTATTTGAAGGGGTTTCTCTTTTAATGCCATGATATCTGGTAGCAGAGCATCGCAGTAATCTAGGTAGGAGATAACCACATAGTTTAAGACCAAATACACTCCTAAACAACAATGGTAATCCCTAATTTCAGCCTTTTTTTATCCCTGCTATCCCCTAATGAGCCCTGCTACACAGTAAAAATTGGGCAGAGATGGTTTGAGAAATAAACATGGCAGAGGGTTTGAGTTGCCTTGCTTCCAAATTCCCAAGATCTCAGTTCCTGTTAAAGTAACAAATGTGGCTCAATGTGATTTACATTTTCAAGGCAGCCCACATTAAATTGTGAGAATAAATAATTTTCTTAACCTTTTATGCTTCCCCAGTCAATACTCTATATGGGTGTATACACAAACATACACTTTTCATCTATTTAGTCAGTTTTTAATGTACAACAGGGTTTGGACCAGGGAGAACATGGAGGTAGTCTTTCCTCTCAAGCAAGCTAGAAAGAAAAGATATTTACATTACAACCCTTGAAGCCCCTTTTTTCGACTCCCATTCCTCAGTCCCCCTTCAGTCCTTCAACCCACCCACCCCCCTTTTTTTTTCCTTCACAGCGTTTTTTGTTCTTTTGAAGTAGGGGGTCCTTCACACCAGTGCAGGCCCTTTCTCACTTCACCCTCCACAATAATGCATGCTTGTTCCCCAGAATGATAGATGATTCACACAGCAGCACTTGAAATCAGGGAACACATTAATTGTTTTGACTTGAGCTTTTAGTTTTCTTTCAGTGAAATAAAGTGATGTTATTTCCCTCTTTGAATTGTAATGCTGTGTACTTTTTCTCAGCAGGTATTTATGAAACATTCATACTTTCAAAAATAATCAAATATTAAGGCAAATATTACATTTAACATGGTTTATTTCAACTTAGGAAGGAAGTGCAGTTTTTTTTTAATCCCTAATAATGTGCTACTTCCCTAGTCATACACCAAATGTTTCCGATGTTAATTATACACTATTACATTGCTTTAATTATGTTTTATCTTACCTTTGTACTAAAAAAATTATTTTAAAAATCATTTGAAAAATGTAATAGCTTCTTGGTGATCTCAACTCATATGATTAATTTCACATGTTTTACAGAAATGTACAGTTGTGTTATAAAGCTATAACTGACAGGGAGCACAATGTCCACTGTCCTTTATTTCAGCAGATTTATCCATCCATGAATCCATTCTCTCCCGCTTATCCGAGGTCAGGTCGCGGGTCAGCAGCTCCAGCAGGGATGCCCAGAACTTCCCTCTCTCCGGCCACTTCTTCCAGCTCCTCTGGGTGGATCCCAAGGCGTTCCCAGGCCAGCTGAGAGGCATAGTCTTTCCAGCGTGTCCTGGGTCTTCCCTGGGGACCGGTAAATTGAGAGCTTTGCCTTTTGGCTCAGCTCCTTCTTCACCATGACGGACCGATGCAGAGCCCGCATCACTGCAGACGCTGCCCCGATCCGCCTGTCGACCTCCTGCTCCATCCGGTTGTACAGGGACCGGACAGCCCTTAACAGGGAATCCGATACCCCATACTCTCGGAGTACCCCCTACAGGACTCCCCGAAGGACACGGTCGAATGACTTCTCCAAGTCCACAAAGCACATGTAGACTGGTTGGGCAAACTCCCATGCACCCTCCAGGACCCTGCTAAGGGTGTAGAGCTGGTCCACTGTTCCGCGACCTGGACGAAAACCACACTGCTCCTCCTGAATCCGAGGTTCGACTATCCGACGGACCCTCCTTTCCAGGACCCATGAATAGACTTTACCCGGCAGGCTGAGAAGTGTGATCCCTCTATAGTTCGAACACACCCTCTGGTCCCCTTTCTTAAAGAGGGGGACCACCACCCTGGTCTGCCAATCCAGAGGCACCGTCCCCGATGTCCATGCGATGTTGCAGAGGCGTGTCAGCCATGACAGTCCTACAACATCCAGAGCCTTGAGGAACTCCGGGCGGATCTCATCAACCCCTGGAGCCCTGCCACCAAGGAGCTTTTTGACCACCTCGGCAACCTCGGCCCCAGAGATGGAAGAGTCCACCTCCATATCCCCAGGCTCTGCTTCCTCATGGGAAGGCATGTTGGTGGAATTAAGGAGGTCTTTGAAGTACTCCCCCCAACTCCCCCCACCGACCCACAACGTCCCGAGTCGAGGTCAGCAGCGCACCATCCCCACTATACACTGTGTTGACTGTGCACTGCTTTCCCCTCCTGAGACGCCGGATGGTGGACCAGAACCTCCTCGAAGCCATCTGGAAGTCCTTCTCCATGGCCTCTCCAAACTCCTCCCATGCCCGAGTTTTTGCCTCAGCAACCACCAAAGCCGCATTCCGCTTGGCCTGCCGGTACCTATCAGCTGCCTCCGGAGCCCCACTGGCCAAAAAGGCCCTGTAAGACTCCTTCTTCAGCTTGATGGCATACCCCACCGCCGGTGTCCACCAACGGGTTCTCGGGTTGCCACCACGACAGGCACCGACCACCTTACGGCCACAGCTCTGGTCAGCTGTCCAGCAGATTTAATGTTTTCTTAAAGTGAATTATTTCATTCAAACTCATCTTGTAAGATATTTTCATCCAAAACAGAGGAACCACATCACAGTTTTCAAATGAGCACAAGCCAGATAAATAATAAAACACAGATAAAAGAAAGCAAGATGTTCACATGAACAAAGATGCAGATAATAAGGGACAATAGGAACAAGATAATCCATAAGTTATCCAGTAACCAAGATTCTGAACGTAATGTTCTGTATTATTCAAGATATAGCTTAATCTAAACTAGTGTGAATAGAAGGAAAACTTAAACATCTATCTGGCAACAAAAGCTACCTTTTGAATGTAAATCACATGTGTTTGTGTTATGATGGAAGAAAACTCAAACTGATATCCTTTCACTTTAAATTGTTTGAAATTCATCATTGATTTTCAGATTACTGCTGAATGGTTGGAGCAACTAAAACCAGAAAAGGCACCATGTAACAAAAACCAACTGGGCTGTGATCGTCCTTGTTTTCTTGTTTCAGTCTTTCATTTCTAGATTAATTACTTTTAAGAGATGGCTATGTAGTTTAAAGTTTTTTGCACTATAATGCTGTACCATTACAATTTAAATGTTTTGTACCTGAGGTCAAGATTTGAGTTGAAATATATTGACATGACTCTAATTATACACCACAATTCTTTGGATAAACAAAAGTTCTCCAATAAACAATGAATTCTGCAGTTTTTCAGACTATAACTCACAACATCGTATAGTAATAGCAGCTGAGAATGTAATCAGAGTAGTTTTGCTTTCTTGAAAAGTCATTTTTCACAACAGGGCTAGTTTGGACTCTTCTCTCTTCTACCATTAAGAAAAAGGTTGCCAAGCATCTGTTCTGTCTCTGCCAGGCTGTACACTGAATTCATTCCAAAATCCAGCAGAACTGTTAACACAGTGTTATTTTATCCATACTTAAATGTGAGTCATGCCATTCATTCCAGGATGCACTTAAATGGCCAATTCGATTACCAACCTAAAAAAAAAAGTTCAGTTTCCATATGAACTCTAATAGAATAGAGTTCTATAGAGTCTATGAAGAAAAAAAAATATGAAAAAGAAATGCTGGTGTAAAAAAACACTGTTTCACTACTGTAGGTACAAAGATTTTCTATCCCTGATATGATTACTTTGAAGTTACACTGGACACTCTACAAGCAAGCTAACACACTTTTACACTGAACTGTTGAATGAAAGTATGTCCATAATAGCAATATCAACACTGCCAAAACAACCTCTGTTATTCATTCATTTATTTATTTTTTGCCGCTTGTCCCAAACGGGGTCACGGGGGACCCAGCGCACACATAAAGGACAGGGGGACACACCCTGGACAGGTCACCATCCCATCGCAGGGAGGAGTGAGGCAGGGATGGCACCTTGCTCAAGGGTACCTCAGGGCAACCTATTGGGAAGGCGTTCGATATTGGAGTATCGATAACGCGATACTCCAATCATGCGGCCAACACCCTAACCACTAGGCCACCCCAACCTCTGTTATGATAAAGCTTTTTGCTTGATATCAGTTCAATGAAAAGATGCTTTCACTTGCCATTATTCACCCTTTTAGAATCCCAGATTCAGGGGATCTAGTGATATTCAGGAAAAAAAAGTACAAAAGAAAAATACCATGCTTACCACCTGTCTGCTAAATGCCGCAAATGTAAATGTGTCAGAAATTTTGGAGACACTTTCTGTGTCTTTACCAGCACTACTATTATGAATCCAACCAATAATTTTTGTCAACCTTGCACAAGTTCAGAGGTCTTTAGTCTTTCGATTGAGGACCCTGGTGCCAAAGAGTAAAGCATGAACATTCTTTTTTAGAGAAACTAAAGTAACAATTGTTTTAACATGTCAAAAAACCTTATGAGCGTAGCTCCAGCTTCAAAATTTCAAATAGAGAACCTGCTATTTCTCACCAACGTTCCTTTATTTAGTCTGTTATGATCAAGAAGACGTCAGAGGTAGATGAACATAGTCTCATGACTCAAACCCATAACTTTCTGATCATGGGGCTTAGTCCCTAACCCCTAGGCCACCACTCTCCACATCATGGGGCTTATGTCACACTGCAGGGGGCAAAGTTTGTCTTACAATTTTGAAACACCTAAAGTTTGCTCAGGATGGTAAAATCCCCTCAAAATCAGACTGAAATTGTGTAGCCTGAACCTGGCAACAGGTTTCTCCGACTAAAAGTATCATGGAGCTGGTGGTTTCAGTTTCAAGCTTGCCATCTTCAACATGGACACAAACTAGCCCCCCCCGCCCCAAAGCAAAGACAAATGGGAGCGTGCATGTGTGTGGCCTCCACTAACAGTAACTGCAAGCGCAGGAAAAAGTTATCCTAAGCCTATAATAATCATAATGTAACAGATTGGGATCAGATGGAGTTGTATGGCTACGGACTCGCAGCAGCATCGAGACGCAATTCAGCTTCATGTTTCAGACCGCGCCGTTGAAGGTCACGTGGCGGGCGACGTCACTGCGTTGCCCGTTTAAAACGGGCCGTTATAGCGCGAGACAAAAGCAGAGGCAGAACCGGAGCAGAAGCGTGACCCAGTGCGGATGCCGGAGAGCAACTAAACTTTTCTGTGTGGACTTGGAACAAGAGTGAGCGAGTAAGTCATAAAACAAAAGAAAAAAAGGGAGAAGTTCAGTCATAAAGTAACAAAGTACATAAAGTAACAAAACGTCAGTTTTTTTGTTTTTTGGTTTTTTTTGTTTGGTATTTAAACTCTAGCCTTCTGAAGTTGTGGGAAAAACATTTCGTCAGAAAATGCCAGATGATAATCTCACATTACTTTTCATTTTTTCAAGAGAATTTTCAGTTGGCCTGCTACAACTAATGAACACTTTTACATGCGTTTTGGGCAGTTTCGTTGTTGTTCCTCCTTTGCCTTTGAGAAAACTTTTGAGTTCTTTCGTTTTGAAGACGAAGGTAAGAAGAAGAAGAAAAAAACTCGTGACAAGTTTAATATAGTTTGGCAAAGTTAACTTTCTCTTTTAAACAAGCAGGAGGTAAAATGTATAAAAGGTTTAAAAGAAATGATAAAGGAAAACTGCACCAAGGAAGTGCTGACATTTTGGCTTTGGTTTAGTTAAGAGAAAATCCTGATACAAAAAAGTTGAGAGCTAGTGTACAGCAAGTCTCCTAGATTGTTGGAATACGAAATAACCTTTAAGCTTTTCATGAATGTGTTTGCTCTTTGCTGTTGTATCCACTTAGTGCATGACCTTGAGCTGCAAACACATTCATTTAATAATTCCTGGTACTGCAGGGAAGTTAAGATCTGTTCAAACTCTAAAGTTTTTTCCCCCAAAAGCCCATGAGATTGCAGTCATTGGGAGGAACAAATACACCTATAATGCAGCAGAGTTCCACAAGAAAACACTGTGTGTGTGTGTCAGTCAGATTGGAGAAAAGGGTTTTTGTGTGATTAATGCACTTGGCTGCATCCACCCCCTCTTGAGTTGAATGGGCTGATAAAGGCAAACTGAGGCAAAGGTGGTGGCTGAGAGAGAGGCTGTGCCTTTTTTATCTCTTCTTTTCTTCGCTCTTAGACCTTTTCACCTGAACGGTGTTTGGGTGCCCCCATTCACTTGTCTGTTTTCTCCCTCCACCTTCTGATGTTAAGCAGGCCCCTTTCTCCCCTCAGAGCGGAACTGAAGTAGTGCGAAAAATGTACTTTCTTTCAGGGAATTACAATTCATGGAACACTGTGAACCAGGCATAAATGTTCAGGACTCTTTCGTTACACTCCCTATTGAGGTTATGGTTGCATTTTTTCTGTTGTACATGTGTGTCAGAGAGAGAGAGCGAGAGAGTAGAGAAAATGGGGTTTATGTGAATAATGCACTACATTCTCCTCCTCTTGATTTGAAAGGGCTGGTTTAAGTCAAAAGGTGATGTTTAAGAGAGAGAGGCACTGTCCTTCTTTTATCTCCTCTTTTTTTCACCCTGAGACCTTGCTTCGGAGCGGCCCCCATTCACTTGTCTCTATCTTCTGATTGGTGTTAGGTAGGCCCTTCTCTCACCTTGGTGCAGAACTGAAGAAATGCAGAACATGTGCTTCTTTTCAGGGGATTACAATTCATGGTGCACTGTGCAAGACAGGCATAAATGTTGAGGACACTTGTAGAGAGTTAAGAACTTTTCTCCTTGTTTGACTGTAAAATATTTTTTTTTGTAGTGGCCTGCAGTGTCTTAGGGAATTTATGGCCTCTTAGCCACTGCTCTGCTTGAGAGGCTTTACACTAAATGATGTAAGATTGCTGTGAGGATTGTATCGCCTTCAGCCTCGAAACCACTAGTAAAGACAAATACTGACGCTGGAAGATTAGTCCTGGAACACTATTGGCTGGTGCTCTATTACCCCAGAGAATGCATATCCACCATTGCTCAAAACTGGGAATTTTTTTAATCCCTTTAGGCAAACCTTCACATCATGTAGCCTCATGTGTGGTTCCTCCACAGCTGAATAGAGAACTGTGTGTATCTGGAGTTAAACATTAAGCAACAAATGCACCTTAAGATCTTTCAACTTTCACCTTGCACCTTTCCAGTCGAATTAGGTGGATTCGCTTTATTTGAAATGTTCTTTGAACTTGTACACCACTTGTTTTAAGCCTTGGACATATTAATTTGCTTACATATAGCTCAGCGATGAGGTAAAAGTGATTCTGCTTTGATGAATTAAAAGTACTTAAGCTTATTTTCTCTGATGAAAAAGGTGAGCTACCTAGTGAGAGGGAGAATTCCTTTCATGAAATACCTTGAAAGAAAAATATCTTGCATTGACACTTTTTTCTTTTGTGCACTCTTACATTTGGCAATAACTGGGTAGTTTACCGTCTGTTTAGGCTTTATTGAGGCAGTTGTGTGTGCTTGTTAGAAACTAGTGTCATGTTTGCGTGTATAGTCAGAATGAATAATGATGATTTATGACTGTTAATTACAGGAAAAGTTTTAAGGAAGTGTGAGCTACAACAGCTGGTTTGCTGCGTCTCTCTTTGCCCAGACTCGTTTCTTACTTTGTCTTCGGTGCGCCTCCTTGTCTGCATGGCCATCTCTCTGCAGTTTAACATGTTGTACAGGAAAGTGTGGCAGATATACAGGCAGACCTGTATTGCTGTAAGACCAATAAATGACACAGAGCTGTAAATGGGAGCCAAATGTTTATTACACAACTCATTTTCCACAATAGGCCAGCATATGTACTTACTGAATAATACATTTTATGGGCTCATAAACCTGGGAAGATTTGCCTGGGCTACTGAACAAACCCCATTAGACCTAAATCTGGGGTAAATTGATTTTTATAAAGCTTTGACATAACAGTTTAGTTCAATATTAAGCTTAAGCAGTGGCCTTGAATATATGTGACTCTTACTGTTATTGAAAAAAAGTTCAAAATATGTCTAAACTAAGTAAGTATTGGAAATATATAGTTATCTTGGCTTCTGTTTGTTGGCAATACTTAAAAAAGTAATTTTAGAAGAAGGGGAAAAAAAGAAACAACTGTTCATTCAAACAGTTTTTTGAACACAAAACCTTACCAACATATATCATGATATATATCTGGGGAAAAATAAAAAAATATTTTTGCAGTCAGAAGTAAAAGCTTTTGGAACATAAGCTACTTTTTTTAAAACATAAACTACCTTTTTGTTCAAGCAAACCTCTAACCAATGCTACTCTCACAAGTGGATTTATTAATTCATGAAAGCATTCTGACTTTGAGTGGAGCCTCACGTCCTGATAGAACACTTGTAATGGAATCTAAGATCTTTTGGCAGTAAGATGGGTATTTACGGGCCTGAATGAATTGCTTTAGAGCCAAAGCTGTCCTGACGAGCATGCAAACTGTGCCATATGCCCCAGAACCAGCAAACTGGGTCACAGCTTTGTGTTATTTCCTCTGCTATGTAAATGAGCTTTAATTCCAGCTGGTAATACAGCAAGTGCTGAAAAAAAAAACACTTCATGGACCTTGACATGGGGTGATCTTGGTAAAATAGGGTACAAGAAGCGGGACGTGTGTGTGTGTGTGTGTGTGTGTGTGTGTGTGTGTGTGTGTGTGTGTAGCCACCCTGCATTCCTCTGTGTGATAATAGCTACCCTGGAGCATGTGAGTGTGTGTGCTTGTGCAAATGTCTGTTGTGTGTGTGGAACTTAGTGGGTCAGAACAGCCTTTTTGAGCATTTGCTGTCACGCACAGAGTGCAGAATGGAGACAAACACACATTTTTACACACCTGCTTTTTGGTCCTGCTGGGTGTGGATTGAGAGGGTATTCTTCATTGGCAAAACAGTGCTTTGTATTTTGAAACAGTAACATGTTAAGAACATGTGCGGGAGGGGGTTGGTCAGTTGAAGAGATTCTGGAGAAAGAGGTTGAAGATGAGTACGAGAGGAGGAAATTTGAGGCTTAAAAAGAAGCATTTTGGATGGGGGGATGGGGGGATTTTTGGGCCCAAACAAGGGGGGAGCTTTAGTCATGCTCCAGCAAGCAACTGACACTTAATTAGTGTTTCAGAGGGAAGAGCTGGATTTAGTGGGTCAATAGAATATATTTATGGACTGCTCTAAAGGAGGGCCAAGCATTTGTCTGAGCTGAGAGAGAGAGGGAGAGGTTTTATTGCTGCTAGTTAGGTCAAACCATAAAGGTTTTAGGCACCAAAGGGATGAGAGGCTCAGGTGAAAAAGCTGGGGCTTTTTGAGAGAGAGCTGCTTTGAATAGGAATTTAAATACCAGAGAGAGAGAGACAGATAGCGTTTTGCTGGCCATTTTCTCACCCACAGAACAGTGGATGGCCTGCCACAGCAAGTGACCTTTAGGGTTGTATGTGCCCAGTGGCAAGGAAAGTCCAATGCGAACGAGTAAAATGAGTCAGAGGACAACGTTAACTGGAATTGGTGTAGAGCGAGCGGGAGGGAGGGAGAAAAGCACCATTTGTGATGACTTTGTTGAGTCTTTCATTTCTGTCTCAGCTGCTAGAGCTTTTTTGCCCACATATAACTACAGGTTTTAAACTCACTTGTTTGCTTTATATAAACTTACTGTTAAATACTATGAATTAATCATTAATTACTGTGAAATTAATATGCAAGGACTTTCGAATGAAAGTGAAAGTGACTACCCTTGTCATTGCGAGGTCATGGCACAGCACACATGAACCACAACGAAATTGGACCTCTGCATTTTACCCATGCACACTCAAACCCGTGCAGCAGTGGGCAGCTATTGAAAGCGCCCGGGGAGCAGTGACGGGGACGGTACCTTGCTCAAGGGTACCTCAGGGCAACCTATTGGGAAGGGGTTTGAACCCCCGATCCTCCGATCATGCGGCTAACGCCCTAACCGCTAGGCCACCGCTGCCGCCAATGAATGAGAGAGAGGAATTGGAAGTGTAGGATCACACATAGATTAAGGAGTTAACTGTAAACTGTGTACTGCTTAGCTCAATTATTTGATTTATCAAACCTTAGTTTGAAAGTCAACATTAAGGCAACAAATGGAGGTGCTGATATGTAGTTTTGGTTGATTTAGCTTGACATTGACTTTGAGTGGCAATCAGCAATAATTTGATTTGCGACTCCCATTTTGTATTTTTCCTCATTTTTT
Source organism: Hepsetus odoe (assembly GCA_017165825.1). Taxonomy (NCBI): domain Eukaryota; kingdom Metazoa; phylum Chordata; class Actinopteri; order Characiformes; family Hepsetidae; genus Hepsetus; species Hepsetus odoe. The sequence goes on along the minus strand of CM029391.1, from coordinate 6,139,522 downwards.
CCTCCTTTTGTTCTCACATCATACATCTGATATTGACACATGTTCAGGTCAAAGTGAAAGTGACTTTGTCATTGTGAAACATGGCACAGCACACAGTGAACCACAAGAAAATTCAACTTCTGCAGTGGCCTAGCTTAGGGAGTTGACCCCAGGATCAGAAGGTTGTGGGTTCAAATCCCAAACCAGTAGGTTGCCCTGAGGTATCCTTGGGCAAGGTACTGTCCCCATCACTACTTCCAAGGTGCTTTCAATATTTGTGTACATTTGTGTATGGGTAAAATGCAAAGGGTGAATTTTGTTGCTTCTCACTGTGTGCTGTGCTGTGTTTCACAATGACAAGGAGGAGGCAGCTAGAGGCAACTATATATCCCCGGGAGCAATGATGGGGATAGTACCTGAAGGGCACCTCAGGGCAACTTACTGATCTGAGATTCAAACCCATGACCTTCTGATCATTGGGCCTAGTCCCTAAGCGCTACACCACTGCTGCCCAACCTAGAAAAATATTTTTATATATGAGGTCAGATTCAAATGTGACATAAATGTATGTACGTAACACTTTGGTTAAGTTAGAACACTGATTTAGCTTTGAGGATTGACCGCAGTGCAATGTTTTGTGTTGCATGTGTGTGGGGCTCTTCTGCTCTATTCCGGAGCATTGGTGTCCCCTGGTGAGTCTTTTCTGCTCCAACAATACACTTCTACCATGTCCCATTGCACAGCCTGGCCATCGCCATGGAGATGGTAGCCGGCGCAAAAAAGCGTGCACACTGCAAGAACCACACAGTTCTGAACAAACAGTGCAATGAGACTGTGCTTTTAATCTGATTGAAACACAGTGATTGTGTTTTAAAAAACTCCCTTCTTCCCAAGAATGCCACATTGATGAAACTTGGCGTTAATATGACATATTAACATGAAAAAAAATCTTTACCAAAGGTCACTTCCTTTGAGGAATCATGCTCATGTTACTAATGTGGGTATGTGTATGCAGTGTGTACAGATTTACACAACTATTGCTCTACTGTTAAATTTCTACAGTTAAAGCAATAATGTCAATTAGTCTTTCCTTTAGATGCGACAAAGCTCAATACATTAAACTGTGCATTGACGTGGCCTCCAGTGGCTTGCGTTTAGCATATTTTATATATATATATCTGCAATCAGGCCTACTTAGAGATACATAATATTATGTAAGAAAAATGCACAGTGCTTCACATTTTATTTAAGTTACTCAATGTCAGAATACCAACACATTTTGCGCTGCTCAAGTAAAGCCTAAAGAGGAATTTGTTAAAGGATATTGTCAGTTTTCTGCAAAAAGGTGGAAAATTTAGGAATCATTTAAAATCACTGGGAAAAAATGACAGTAATCCATATAATCATATGTAAGACCATGGCCCCACAAATCAATATGTAATAAACACTTAGGATAAAAGTCAAATACTTTATATTTGGTTATATGCTTATGCTTGTAGGTCTGCACCAAAGTATAATTCCCTAGAGCACAAGTTAATATAAACATAGAAATATAACATACAGCAGTTGGTTTAATCACAAACACCACAGACAGCAGAACAGGACTATATGCAGGATATATAAAACAGTATAAATCTAGTAAATTGATGGAAAAGTCTTTTGTACAGAAACTAATGATGAAACTAATAATTTTATAGAAGCTGACATGGTTCACTGCCACATTTTCTATCTGGAAAAGGGGAAAGTGAAACCTTATTTGTTTTTCTAAATAAGGAAGCTTATGTTTAGAAGTTAAGTAGTAATTAAATAATACAATAATAAGGTTCTGTTAATACTCCCTAGGGTTGCATGATATGTACAAAATGCTCTTATAACAGTATACCCTTGGCAAACAAATGCCTTTTATTTGTTAGAGCACTCATTTTTAAATCATTTATCTGTATTAAAGAGATATCTGTGATCTCTATCACAATAATAATTAGCAATATATTGTTCAGCCTTACAATAAATGCAGAGTGTGTTGAATGGCGCTTTGAATTAATTAATGCGCGTTACATTTTCTGACTCCACTGTACCGACTGTGTGATTTTTTTTTTTTTTTTTTTTTTTTTTTCTCTCCAGTGGCCATCTGAATTCTTTTCATGCCAATCCCCCACATGACAAACCTTTCTAACAGCTTTGTGCTGTCACACAGCTTGGTTGCCACTTCTTGCATACACCTGGCCAGCTTCATGATGTATGAAGCTGCCAAAATCACAATTATGTTTAGTGGAGATATCTTAAAGAATAACTGACTGGTGTAAAATCTCTTTGAATTTATAGAAATGTACTGCTTAAACATAATGTGTGTAAACGAAAGCAACAGTTTTCTTGTTTGTGAATGTGTTTTTTTTTTTTTTTTTAAGAGATGCGTAGTTTGTTTTCCACCCCCTTCCTGCTGCTGGTAGCCTTGATGATCCTCACAACAGAGGCTGGAAAAAACAAAAAAGGTGATTTCATATTGTATAAAAATCAATAATCATATAAGTCACTAGGCCAACAGTCATATAGGTTAAAAAAAAAAAAAAAAAAGGACTGAAGTCCCTTTTGACTTCATTACTGCAAAGATTTTTTTTTCCTCTTTTAACACTTTGAATTTAGGCTCTTCCCATCTGTTGAATTCCCTTTGATTTGTTAAATGAAATATAAACTGTTGCTCCCAGGACTAGAGTCTGACATCTTTTGCTGCATATTTAATTGTGATATGTTTGCGGTACACTAACCTGCATTGCTAAGTCTTTGATATGATATGATTAAAGAATGGCATGCAGTATTTCATGCAAAATTATTTACATTTGCTAAATCACACAAATGCATCAAATCTTCCACAGAAAGTTGGAACCCCTGCTGTTGATCAGAATGCTTATATTATGCATTAATATATATATATAACATACAGCAGTTGGTTTAATCACAAACACCACAGACAGCAGAACAGGACTATATGCAGGATATATAAAACAGTATAAATCTAGTAAATTGATGGAAAAGTCTTTTGTACAGAAACTAATGATGAAACTAATAATTTTATAGAAGCTGACATGGTTCACTGCCACATTTTCTATCTGGAAAAGGGGAAAGTGAAACCTTATTTGTTTTTCTAAATAAGGAAGCTTATGTTTAGAAGTTAAGTAGTAATTAAATAATACAATAATAAGGTTCTGTTAATACTCCCTAGGGTTGCATGATATGTACAAAATGCTCTTATAACAGTATACCCTTGGCAAACAAATATATATATATAAATTATAGAACTGAGAACCTCCATTTTTTATGCACTCTGGATTCTCATTCCCATTCCTGCAAAGGTGGACAGTCAGCTTAACAATTATAAACTCTGAATGTAACTATACTAAAGAGCAGCATTGTTGTTTGAGCAGGACAGATCAAATAAAATGTTACATTGTCAAATGTCTCTACAGTCCTGTTTCTTAGCAAAAATGTATTTGAAGCATGTATGAAAAACTTCACATGTTTACATGTGCTCTGCTAGACAAGGGTAAAGGCCAGAAAGGGGCCTCTGACTGTATTGAGTGGCGCTATGGTGGATGTGTACCCAACAACGGAGATTGTGGGGCTGGCTTGAGGGAAGGCACCTGCAGTGATCAGACCAGGAAGCTTAAGTGCAAGGTGCCTTGCAACTGGAAGAAGGAGTTTGGTGGTAAGAGATGGCTTAAATACATTGTACCTCTATGCATTGTATATAATATATCTGATATTCCTCTTTACATCCTTATATATACTGAACTCTTTTTATACAGCTAATATAACTTAACATACCTTACATACCTCTACAGTGCACAAGAAACATTATCAAAATCTTCTAAATTTTTTGTGCTTCAGGTTCCTCTTTAAATGGATTCAGGTGGAAACACTTATCTGTATACCTCTTATAACCTATCCTCTCCGTATCCCTCTATGAAGCTCTAATTTGACTTTCTTATATACAAAATATGAATTTGTTCTATTAGCCCTGCCTATAATTATGTAGGTCTATCTTAAGTGTGTTATTAGGAAATTCCTTAAGTCTTATTGAAAATAAAATAAAATTTGAATTACCAACACTACCAAAGCGATCTCCAGTTTCCCATTACTGAAGCCTTGTTTACTGTTTTGCTAATTTTAATCTCAATGGTCTTTGTGTGTTGTATACAGCTGACTGCAAGTATAAGTTTAGTAATTGGGGTGAATGCAACACCGCTACGGGTGCCAAGACTCGCTCTGGTACGCTGCTTAAGGCTCTCTACAATGTTGAGTGCCAGCTGACCATCACAGTGTCTAAACCATGCTCAACTAAGAGCAAAACTAAGCCCAAAGGTAAAAAGCACACATCTTCTGCTTCTTGTTATGTTACATGCTGAAGTTAAAGAAAACATACAGATGATTAAACATTTTCAATGGATTTTGGCTTTGTTTTCAGATACTTACATTACTATGTTAGTTTCCCATTTCTAGGAGAATTTCTAAGCTCTCTCCAAAACAACCAGATTTCAGGGAGTGTGTGTTAATTTGGACTGTGAAGGAGATTTGTATGCATGAGTAATGTAATCTTATGTTTTTTTTGTGGGATCACAAGGCCCTCAGTGGGTGTTTGAGTAGGATGCTTAATGAAAGATGGAGCCAGAGGAGCTGGAGTGGAGAGGCCTGGAAACATGAAGCTGATTTTTCTTCAACACACTGATTTGTAGATTATTTTAAGACAAATGTTGATGGTAATTCCAAAGAATCTGCACATTGTTACTTTTGAAAAAAGAAAGTGCATTTCCTTTTTCAGAATCAGCATATTTAGGAGATATCAGCATATTTAGGATTTTGCGTTGAATAGGGGGAAGGCAGTAGTTGGTTTCATAACACAGTATAAACCATATCCAGGAATGTTTTTTTTCCAGATTTGTTATTAGATCTGAGCGTTACATGTACAAGAAAATTCTGTGCTATATTTTGTTTATAGACATAAAATAAGGATTATAAAATAACATTTATGAAGAGAAAAAAAGTGTTACAAATGGAAATATGGCATTTTTAAAATAAGCACTTCATCTGTTTGTCACATAGTTGACTATGTTATTTTTCTGTGGTTTATCTGAACTTTTGTTTGTTTTGTTTTTTGGTGCTATAACATTTCCTAGTTAATATCTAAAAATGTTCTATGCAATTAGAATATGTGCAAAGTGATTCTATGCGTTTGCATTCAATAACTTATTTCCAAGATCAGGGCAACATTTATTTATATATTTTATTGCTTTTTTCCAACATTATAATTTAAGTAGTGATTGTGATTGCCTACACTTCATTCAGACTGATTTACCCAGTCCTAAGTGCAAAACAGTGTTTCAGTGTAGCTTTGCAGGAAGACTGTCTAGTACATAGCTCAGTACAAATTATTTTATATAACAAGATATATTTGGTTAATTGCATTCACAAAGTACATTTCTGAAGTACATTCACCATTTACTTGTATTATACCTGTTTTATCAAATTACATTTTAAAAAAGAAAAAATATTTTTGATTTTAAATAAAAAAATACAAAATGGAAAACTATTGCATTTTATGAGGCAAATTAACACAACCCTTTACAAACACTGTTTTTGAAAGCCTTGGTGCAGAAACACAGCTATGAACTTGTCACATTCACAGGGAAGTTACAGTTCTGAAATAATGCAAGTTCAAATTTAGCCCTGTGGGCAATTGAACAGTAAAAATAGAAAGTCATAGAATGATTGATTGTTTGAGTAGTTATGATTAAAAATGGTTCTCATGGGAAAACAGTTCTCAAGGTAGACCACTGCAAACATTCAAATACAATGTTAAGAAAAAAAAGATTTATCATTTTAGACAGAATTAGTAGAAAATGTTGAGTGTTATTAAGTCTCAACTTCCAATAGCCAGAAAGCTGTGTGCCAGTAAATCTGCACTGAAGCTTCACAATCAAATGGAACAGTTCAATGAAACATTGATCCTTTTTGTTCTGTTCTCTCTCCAGGGAAGAAAGGGAAGGGAAAAGGAAATTAGAATGAAGAAACATCCAACAAAGGCACAAGGAGCCACCCTTTGCCATCAGAAAAACACCAGCCCTCCAAACCCCAGCCTTTCATTTCTCTCTCTCTGTCATTTTGCTGTCTGCTGAGACAGAAAATGTGATGCGTGTCAAACACTGCAGCTTTGTTCTCCATTCTGTAACAACACAGCTCCTGTAGTTTGTGTTCTACAGCACAGGAGTCTGTCAGACTATGATACAACTGACATTTGTATTTAATATTTCTTACAGAAAAGAGAGTTAAAGGCTGATGTTTGAAGGAGGATGTCGCTGACCCCACCCCCCTGTTGGCTCTCTGTAGAAGACTGAGAGATATTATACTCTACCACTCTCTGTCAAAACACACTGTTTCTGATTTGACAAAAGAAACAGTCTTTTACACATGCACACACCCATACAACCTGTGTACTTTAATTTGTATCGTATAAATCCACTTTTGTAATAAGGTTGTGAGATGTTGCTGTAGACTTGTCTGAATAGTGGACTTTATGAGTAGTGTCTGTTTTGAAAAAGTCTTACTGCTCTTTTTTGTTGGATAAATGGAAGAATAATGGAGACATCTCTTGAAATAAAATATTTTGAAAGGTAGTTTACATAAGCTTCATTTGTGTAAGGATGCTTTAGGATGTAACAGTGGAGTTTTTAGACTGTATTGCATGGGCATTAATGCATGTACTGATCTCCAGGACTTCAGAACAGCTTACAAAGAACCTGAGCATGTGTGTAAAACGTCTTTCATATTTAGGGAGTGTTGAACATTGAAAGTTTTTGAAAGAAAATGTTTGCTTACACCTAATGCAGTAAAAGTCCTACACAGGAAATTGCCACTTGATGTATTTGAGAATATATCTTGCTGTCTCACCCGCACATTAGCTAATGTAAGTCTTTCATCCGTTCAATTTGATCGGTGTCAGTCATAAATCCTACACTCACTTTCAGACTAAGAGCTCTATATAAAGAGTAAATTAAAATCCCATGTATCATACCAAACTAGGATCTTATATTAAGCATGCAGCTGTCAGAAAACGGAACAGAAGGAAGATAACAATGCACTAAAAACAAACTAATGTCACCAACTTACACTAAATAAGACTAATTATTCAAGACAATTTAACACAAAAAATCAAGACTGTTATAAGTCCAATATACGCTTACTAATGATTTTGGAATTAATCTATTCCAACATTATCCAAATTAGAAGGCTGTTTATAGTCTCTCAAGGCTTTAAGAACTTCTAATGATCTGAGCTGTGGCAGTATTGGCATAGTGATTAGGAACTAGGCACCATAAGTTGAAGATTATGGGTTCAAATACCGGACTAGTAGGTTGCCCTGAGATACCCTTGAGCATTATACCATCCCCAACAAGATCCTCTGGCGCACAATAAAACTGCCCACTGAAAATGCAGAATGAGAATGCATTTTATTGTGGTTTACTGTTTACTGTGCTGTGTATTTACAATGACAAATTGTTACTTTAACTTTTCACTTCATTCTCTACATCCCACCTGGGTATGTATCACAATACAGAGATTTGCTCACCAAAGCTGCTCTGTAAGTATAAGATCTTTATTAAGTTTTGTGCAATAGAAAAAAGAACACATACAATCATCTGTACACCATTTCAGAGTAACTCGGGGGTCCGTTTCTGTTATTATAGAGTCATTATTTGATCAAGTATGAAAACCACTTCCTACAGGGACAGTGGACCATGTTTAACCTGCAGCCAATTCACTACTTACTGGATTCCTTTACATTGTGAACACACACTACTACAGCAGGGGCTATGATTAATAAGCCAATTTGTTTGCCAGGCATAATTTTGCTATACATAAAGTATTATACCTCAGGGACATCTCTTTTATACCAAAGTTAGCATCTGTAATACTTTCTTATTTTTTCTGATCACCAGAAGGTAAGCTGCAGGTCTACATGAGGCTGGAAAAATGGAAACATTTTGTTTTACATTCTTTCTGTAACGCATGAGACTCAAGTTTATAATGTTCAGTGTCCAAAATCTGGCAGTAGATACACTAAACCGATTTATGAATGAGGTAGAGAACTTAAATGTTATAAATAAAGTTATAATGTTACTGTTATCTTATTACCAAGTTATCGTAAGATGTACTGTTCCAGAGCATGCAACATATTCTTTGGTTCAATGCTGGAATGAAAAAAAAAAATCTTAAATTGCACCATGTATGACAAAAAAATATATATACTCCAAGCCAAAAACAGTTTTCAAGGAATTCGACAACACTTTCCCATTTTTCCAACATCTAAGACATCACTTTGCGCCCACTGTGTCTTAATCATAAGCTGTAAACAACCTTAACAAATATACAACTCCCATACCCCCCCTCCCCCAAAGTCCCATAACTCCATCACAAATGAAAATCTCTGTTAAATACATTTGCTTACAGACAGAAATATTTTCTACTTAATTTGCAAAATCACATGTAAATCACCCATTTAATACAAGAAAAGTACAAACATCCACATATGAAGTGCAAGAAGGAAAGTGGAATTTTCATGAGCATATATTCAGAAATTTTATGTACAATTTACACTTTCATAACTAAAGATTTTAGTATGGTTAAGGTTTGCATGAATTTGTCTTACTTCTAAGGAGGGGCTCATTCATAAGGAGAATGATTTGTGATCTTTAGGCAAAGAACACATGGTATAAGCAGTGCAAGGAGTACAGTAATCAGTGACCTTTATATAAAACATCATAAACCACACTTCTGTCAAACAGGAAAAGCTGATAGCAACTCAGATTTGTCTTTAAGATGAATGGAACTGGGTGGGCAACAACACTGGTGGACTTCAGAATAGTTAAACATGGGCCTTCATCAACAATTTGGACATGTGCTTATTTTGAAGAACATATGTTTCTAGCAATGTGGAGCATATAATCAGTCAACTCCTGAGCTTACTTAAATCACTGAGCTTGGACATTATGATTGGGATTTACAAAAAGGTTTCAGTAGCTATAACTGCACTGGGATGAATCAAAATGTTTGTTCATGTGGAATGCAGAGAAATCAAGACTAGTAATGTCATAACCAGTGTTCTTTTAGTCTGTTTGCAAAGAAGAACAACAACTTGGCCTTCTTTCATTGTGCTTGTTTTCCGTCTTCTGCAACAATGGGGTTAATGAGCTTTTATCCCGTCGCTCAAATAATGTAAATAATGCTGATTAACTGGACAATGCAAATACACAGAACAGCATTATACAGTTTTGATGATCAGCAACTCTGCTAATAGATCAGTCAGTCAGTCATTTTCTGCCGCTTGTCCCAAGCAGGGTCGCAGGGGAGTGCTGGAGTCCATCCCAGCTCACACAGGGCGAAGGACCTCTGCTAATAGATCTCCTATCTATTAGCCATATTTTACCATAAATGAATCTTTCAGATTTTCTTCTTTTATAGTATCTTACAGTTTAGGTAATGTTTATTACCTAAAAATTATGAAGCCTAATACTGTATGATACATTTCACTGCATCAAAGACTCTGGGCCAGAATTTGTCTAAGAATCTGGGACAGCCCAGTCTTCTTTTGGGCCTTGAATGGTTCTGTCCCAGCTCACCTGGTCCCAATGTTCTTGTACTGACACATAAGAAGGTTCTTGAAGGTCTTTTTGAACGTGGCATTGCAAAGCGCATAACAGGCTGGGTTTATGGTGCTGTTGACATAGCATAGCCAGTAGCCTATGGCCCAAACCGTATCTGGCACACAGGAATGACAGAACGTGCTAATCAAGACCATCACATTATATGGCGTCCACGTAATGATGAAGGCCAAGAGAATGGCAAAGATGGTTTTGGTCACTTTCTTCTCTCGTGCTGCCATCTGCCTCTTCCTCTTCACCTGGCTGCGTGCAATGCTGGCAAATTTTCGAGCCACTGTGCGTGGTCGGTTTATGGGGATGGAGCGTCCCTCATTGCCACTCGCTGGTGGAACAATCTCAATGGCAGTGATGCACTCGTCTCCTGCCTGTTTGGTGACAATCTTGATCTTTGACCATCTTGAGGCTGAGTTGAGTTTGGAAACAGGGGCCAGAGCTGGGGCTGGACCTTTCTCGGATGTGGCCTCACTGTTGGCTCTCTCTTTGGGCTCCTTAGGTGCAATGCTGGCTGTGCTGGAATCATTAGAGCTTTCCTTCTCTTCTGGCTGCATGATGGAGTCAGCTTTGGTGGAGACTGTGGACTCGTCCAACTTTCCGTTCTTCATAGTTTCAGCCGTGCTGCAGGTGTCCAGGCTGGGCTTGGGAGGAGACTGGTTGTTGTTGTTCTGTTTTAGAATGTGACTCTTCAAAAGCCCAGCAGACTTCAAGCCTTTTTTCTCTTTTTTGGCCTCAGGCTTCTGCTTGGACACACGGCTACGGCTAGCCAGGGAGATATGAACGTACAGCACTGTCATGATAACCACAGGAAGATAGAATGCAGCGATTGCTGTTCCAAATGTTACTGCAGGGTTGGAGAGGAATTGAATGTAACACTCTTCTGGTTCCACGGTGCGTTCCCCCACGATAAACTGCCAAAACAGAATGGCAGGAGCCCACAAGATGAAAGAGAGGATCCATGCTGAGGCAATCATCAAGCCAGCCATCTTGGTTGTGCGGCGTGTAGGGTAAGTCAGTGGTTTGGTCACACAAAAATAGCGGTCGAAGCTAATTATCAGCAGATTCATAACTGAGGCATTGCTGACAACATAGTCCAGAGCCAACCAAAGGTCACAGACCACAGGGCCCAAAGGCCAGTAGCCCTTTATGATATACACAGTGTACAAATTCATGGAGAACACACCGATGATAAGGTCTGCGCATGCCAAGCTGAAGAGGAAATAGTTGTTGACTGTCTGCAAGTGCCGGTTCACTTTGATTGACAGCATGACCAGGATGTTACCCACCACAGTAACAAAGCTGAGGGATCCTGTAACCAAGGCAATGAAGACCATCTCCACTGTCTTGTAAGGACTCCCAGTCTCCTCAGCAACTGTACATGAGCCATTTCCATGGCCTCCATCACAGCTGAGATTACCATCACTTGACACATTACTCAGTGCGGCTGCAAAAAAGAAAAAACACATAAACACAAGCTTAGATTTCACAAAGTTAATCAGACATATATACTAGCAGCTCAAAGGAAGCAGTATTGTTTACTCATTGATTACAAACTGTTGGTATTTCTGAACATAAATCAAGATATATCCAGTAGGTAGCCATAATGCAATTGTTGTTAAAGGGACTTCACTGCCATGTATTGCTTTTTAAGATCCTTTTGTAGCCTTTTATTCAAAAACAGCTTTTATGAGGCATGTTTGCAAAGTCAGAAAAAGATAAATTAGGTATGTTTAAGTACGAGGAGCAACAACCTATACATATGAGGTGAGGCTTCTTATATACCGCACATTGTGCAGAAGCATGCATTAAAAAAATACCTATTTTCTTATTAAAAAATGATCTATCCCCAATTTTAGCTTATGAATATGGAATAGAGCTAAAACACAAATCAGATATCATCACTACTGGATAGAAAGGGGTAATTGAAAGAATAGTACAAATGTTTCAGGTAGGTCTGCATGTTATCTGTCCTAGTTGCACTGGATACAGAGTGGCAAAACAACATTAGCATGTGATCTGGCTTTAAATCACAGCAGAACTGAGTAGTGTGCCTCCACGGATTACATTGTGGGGATAAGACGATGGGACATGTGTCAGGTTTAATAGTCTTTGATGAAGAGCGGATTAATAGGCCTAACCTCCAGATTAATATGTACAAAAAAAAATGTCCTTTCCTAAGAGATTATCCAGACACAACATGCTCCCGTTAAAGAATTGACCCCTAGCGTCTGCTAAAGATTTAAGTTTCTTGGGAAAAATTAAACACCAGAATACTGGGTTTGTCTCTCAGGGCACATTCATTATTGAACACAGCAGCTACAGCTAAACAAACAGAGCTGGTGACACGGGAATGCCAGGCCTTGAGCTAGGCACCATGAACAGGGCTCACTTTCAGCAAACTGAATATTTATCTCATCTTTCTCATCATTGGTGTCCGCCTTTAGATCTTTCTCTGTAGAATATTGAGAGTTCATTCTTTTTTGTATGCCACTGTGAGCTGCATTTCTACCAGTTTCGTCATGATTTACAAAGGCTTGGGAAGAAATAAAAATGCTGACATGCATTCGTGTCTGGGAATAAAACGGTTTTTTTTTTTTCTTTTTGAGAGTAGTTTTTGTTTTTGTTATATGGTCCAGAAATGTTGCCTTTTGTGCTGCTCATAGACAGAGAAGATTGGGCTGTTTACAGGCCATATTGTGTGAAGTGTTGACAACAGGCAAAGTGACCGTGTGTAACTGTCTAAAATCCAGAAAGTCTGGAACAACATAAAACACACTGCAGGCATCAAAGCAGATCAAAAGCAAAGGAAACAGCTTTTTGCAGATTTTTAAGCACATCTGTAGCTCTTCCCAAGCACTGCTCAGTAGAGACTGCTCACTAGATTTCTTTTGAAGGTGGCCCTCTGGTGGTGAACCAACAGAATGACATTCCTTCTTCCAGGGGTTGGTTGGATTAATGGGAGATTGCACAAGGGTAGGATAGAGAGGTCTTTACATGAGTTAAAAGCCCCAAATGATGGATGATAAAGAAATCTAAATATGCATACACTTTCATTTTTAATGCAGCTCTGCTCTCCCCCTTTCTTTCTCTTTCTCTCTTCTCCTCTTCAGTTAAACCACCTCATAGGCCAAAAGCATGCATCAGAATAATTTCTCACTCAGTAGGGGTTGATACCCTATAACCCATTCCTTTTGAAACCTTTTTTCCAGACACTCAGCAAACCCACTTATTGATGCTCTGTTATCCAAGTGCACTTTCTCATTCCTAACAGTTTGGTTATTAAAAGATATGGCCACTGGTAAATTGGGGCCCAGTTTCTTCTCAGTCTGAAGAAATTGGCCTGTTTCTCAGTTGCAGGACAACAGGCTTTTCTTTCTTGATCCATCAGCTCTGTTACCCATTACAGAGAGGTGTATGTGGAGTCGGGTGTGACGATAAACATTGAACATCATTAAATATGAATCAGAATATCCGTCTGATATAGCCATAAAGAGCCAGGAGAAGGGCATGGTGGACACATAGGCCCTATTCTATGTTTAGGAACCAATTCTCCTTTTTTGATGTAGTTTTATTCATGTACATTCATATTTTCAAGGTCAGTGCTGTGTTGGAACTACAACAAAAAACTGGGAAAATTCCCCACAAGCCACTCATTTAGGTACATTTTGGCATTTTAAGCTCCACTAATGCCTCCCATTCTTGGAGCACTGTGCATAAGTATACCTAGTTTAATTGTTGAATAAAACATTATTTCCTGTCCACTTTCTTTGATCTTATCTGATCTGGTAGTAAAGAGGATACACCTGCTTGTCAGTTCTGCCAAAATATATAGCAAGACCATGAGCTACAGATCATGTGACATCATTCACATCAGTGTCATGTAGCCAATAGAGTGTGTTATGTCAGACTGCACACATCTTCTTTTAAATAATGTTCATAGTTTAAATGTTTAAAAAACCCAAAAACTGACATGAAAGAGCATTGATAGCCTTGATAACACTATATGGAGATACAAGCTTTCTTATATTAATCTTCTTTTCTTGTTTTTTCACTCAGCCATGAGGAAAGTGTGATACCACAAATGCTCTTTTTTAATAAACTGGAACCTTCATCCTTTATAGAATGGATGATGGAATACACTTCTCATCAAGCATTAGTAAAAAATACTGCTTAAGTTAAGGTTTTCTAAATGTAACATAAAAAGACTGGAACTCTTTATGGGCCAAAACTTTGCAACATGCTGCCAATAAAGCAGGCAAACTACAGTTAGTTAAATACACTCACTCATTTTCTAAGCCCCTTGTCCAGGGTTCGGTGTGGTGCTGGACATCACCTGGGAATTGAACCCAGCACCTTCTAACTGTTTGGCGACAGTGTTATCCACTATACAACCATGTCACCCAAAGTAAAAAAACATCTAGTTAAGTAAAAATAATAAAAAAACAACAAATTATTATTTATCAGAGATTTCTGTTAATACAATAGTAATTATAACTTACTCTGATCATGTTATATACATCTTCTTTATATATTAAGAACTTACTGTTCCTAGTGCAGTCATTTACAACAATTAACAATTGTTAACAATAAATGTAAAATGTAAAGCATCTAAATTTGATTTGCATCTAAATGCATGAAAGGTGCTCTCTAATAATGTATATTACTATCGTCATGATGATGATTATTATTATTATTATCATTATCATTATAGCAGATGTTGGAAAAACGCTGTGAGAATTTTATTACATTCATTAGCAAGAGTAAAAGTGAGGTCACAGTCGACTCTCAAGCTCAAGAATACTGAAAATGACCATAAAAAACAAACACACTACATTTATTATACAGTTGCAGTAGTCATTGCTAGATCGGATAAAGGCTAGAAGATATAATAAATGAACATGATTAAAGCTCTTTGCTTATAAATACAGTTTTTTCTAGAAATGTTTACCCTTCACGAGACCTGAGCTTCAAAATAATGAAAGCAACTGATTCAAAGTTGCAGCACCAACTAGACAGAGTAGTAATGGGCTGACCATGTCACGAAACCGAATGGCCTACAAGTGGAATGGACAGGTGATAGCAGGACAGTTACACTGATTGGGCAGTTTCTAAGTGGTTACTGCAGTGCATGTTATGACATTTCCAGTGACAGTTGTGAGTGCATAAAGGCTTTTTATACTCTCCCTCTGTCTCCTGTCCATCTCTCATCTCATAAGGGGCAGTGGTGGTCTAGTGGTTAGGGAGTTGCCCCTAGCAATGGAAGATTGTGGGTTCGATTCCCTCACCAGCAGGTTGCCCTGAGGTACCCTTGAGCAAGGTCCCTGTCACTGCTCCTTGGGCACTTTCAATAGCTGCACGGTGTTTGCATGGGTTAAATGCAGAGGTCCAATTTTGTTGCGGTGTGCTGTGACCTTACAATGACAAGGGTTGTTCACTTTCATTTGGTTGCATTAAGGGGAATAAAGCAAATTATACATGCATATTAATTGGCAGAAATGTATGGCTGCATGAAGCATACACAGTGCCAGGATCATCACAGTATTGAGAAATAATCACAGATAATAAAACTACATTTTTTACATTGGTATCCTATATTATCACATGAACCAGATTAAATGACATAGTCTGTCCTGTTAATACAAGTTATGTTGTAAGTTAAGTTACCAAACAATAATTATAAAACTACAAATTATGATAGAAACACTTTAGTGATGTGGCATGTTTTGTGGGGCTCCTGAGTGTCACTACCATGTAAGGTCTGATCCTATCATTGGGGGGCTGATAAATTTCCTTTGATGCTACTGCCTTCGGTGGCAATATTCTGTAATTGGCCTCCCTATTCCTCCATCACTCAGTATGATGTTGGCCAGCACAAGCATCTAGTGGGTGAATTTGGAATTATTATTTTGAGTTTGTTTGTCGAGACATCCATAAAAATATGCAGTGGCTTCATATGACAGATACTGCAGTAATGATTAACCACGACATAACATATGCCTTCAACAAGCATTATTTTCACAGCTTAATTTCACCACAATGTACAGTTGAACTTCTCTCTTCAGCTATGTTGTGTAGATGTCTCCTGTATTGGTCTAACTGTATGTGCACCAAAATAGCTCACAATGACCCCTGAGCCATCCAGCCCACCCACCTACCTTATTACTGTCAATCACTCTGACATTGTGAGCACTACCTGCTTCTATAGCCTCTACACAAACAAGGCATTATCCATCATTACCACTTGAGTACAGCCTTAAAATGCAACAAACATTCTGTCTCAGAACACACAGGATCGTTGTTTGTTTGAGGAGGGTTCTTCATTTCAAAAGTCTAACTGAAGTAGGGTAATACAGAGCCATGGTGAATGTACTCTTTGAGGTTGTTGTGACATTTGTGTGCTGTGTGGGGGACTGGGAGCTTTGAACCCACTCATGTTGGAGACTGGATTAGAGACTAGTTCACTGCAGCACATTGTCCAGAGATAAGGTCATCTAAATTTAGTTAAATGCTTGCTTGACTCTTTAATAACAAAGGCAAAAAAAAAAAAAAGAAAAGAAAAGAAAACTGTTTTAGGATAAATAAGGCTGCTACCATCAAAGAATTAGTAATCGGTGATTGCATGTGAAATTGGTTGTCAGAACATATGGGTGATCTCACGGGTTGATGTCTGTGATGAAATCTGGAAACTGATTTCACTTTGTGGAATTCAAAAGATATTTCATATTTTGCTAGCTTATGTCGAATTCACAATATAAAATATTATTGAATTGTTGAACACTTTTTTTATACTCACGGTGGATATTTTTAGTGATGCTATTAAAGGATAATGCCTGAAAAAGAGGTGTAATATAATCCCTTGCTGTGAAAACATTCACACTTGTATACAAAAATATGACCATGCAGAGATAAAATAAACCACAAGCAGTACTGTGCAAAATATTTGTTTTATTCAGATTTTGCTTTCAAGGAGCCAGGCTTCCCAGTATTTTTTAATGTAATGTTAATGGATAGGGATATGGAAAAGGACTTCAGATGATTATTTTTTTGTTTGTTAAGTCACACAGTGACCTGCTTATGAATCATTCAAGCCATCTTAAGGCAAGGAGTGAAGAAACAGGTTCAGATGATTACGGTGTTCAGGCCGATGATTAATGCACTGGTGAAGCTGAATGCTTTTTGGAATCCCTTTATCTAGACACCTTGTATTTTTAGGTACATTGCTGTCTGTCTCAGTAAAACATTTTAACTATTTCTTTAATCTACTCAATATGAGATAAGACATTTTAAAACGCATAAACTGTATTTCAGCATCATCAAGATGACTCCCTAGCAAGATACAAAGAAATGAGTGTTGGCTCCAGACATTTGCAGTTTCACTCATAAATCTTTTGCTATGTCAAACAAACACTCTGTAACTTTTCAACAATATGGTCAACCTTTCTTGATTGGTACACTTGTAGTTCAATAACAGAGTTTTTCAGTCAGTCGGTCATTTTCTGCCACTTCGTCCCAAACAGGGTCGCTGGAGTCCATCCCAGCTCACACAGGGCAAAGGACGGGGGACACACCCTGGACAGGTCACCAGCCCATCGCAGGGAGGAGCGTGATGGGGATGGCACCTTGCTCAAGGGTACCTCAGGGCAACCTATTGGGAATAGGCTATAAATGCATATTTTTATGTTAAAATTGAAAGCAAATATGATTTTACTTCATTGTATATATACTGTAAACTAGATTTATTTGGATTGGTTGAATGACACTATTTAACTTTTAAACAGGAATAGTTCAGTAGCCCGGGCAGTGGTGGCCTAGTGGTTAGGGCGTTGGCCCTATGATCGGAGGATCGGGGGTTCGAACCCCTTCCCACTAGGTTGCCCTGAGGTACCCTTGAGCAAGGTGCCCTCCCCGTCCCGCTCCTCCCTGCAATGGGCTGGCGACCTGTCCAGGCTGCGTCCCCCGTCCTCGCCCTGTGTGCGCTGGGTTGGACACCAGCACCCCCCCCGCGACCCCGTTTGGGACAAGCAGCAGAAAATGGTTGGATGGATGTTTAGCTTTGAGTTCTGTGCACGTTATACGTCATTAAAGTTCAGTTCGAGCTCTTAGCTCTGCGTTGGCATCCAGCCTACAACACCACATTGAGACAGAAATGACCAGCCGGCATAAATGGACGTCACGAGCTCAAAGCTAAACATATTAGCTCCGTGGGGATGTCCGTGAAGCACCACTGGACCTTCCATGTGCTGGAGGCTGGGGGGATAGGGGTTGAGCCCCCTCCCAGGATTGGCCGATGTTGTGCCTGTTCCAGCAGTTCCGTGGCTGCAGAGCCGGGTCCTGCGTGAGCCCCTGGAGAAGTGGGGCTGCGATGCCAGCACAAGGTAACAAGTGACTCAAGGGACATCCGCCATCACCGCGGAGGAGGCGGGGCTTGAGGGACGAGGTCCAAGTCTGCCGGAGGAGGCGGGGCTTGAGGGCAGAGGTCCAAGTCCGCTGGAGGAGGCGGGGTTTCGAGGGGCTGTGTCCAATCCAGACCGCTGGAGAGAGAGCGGGGTTTTAGGGACCGCAGCCGAACCCGCCAGGAAGACTGCAGTGAGAACGGAGCGTTCGTTTGGACTGTTTGTTGAAAGTTTGCGTTACCCCTCTCCTTTCAGGAGATCCTGCTTCGGATGATCCTGCTTCGCCCCGGTAGTAGGCGCCTTTGGTGAGGGGTACTGTAACGATCCGGCACCAGTAGAGGGCGCCCTGCGCTGATTGTGCACACCTGGGCATTGGGTGCCAGGTGTGCCTCATTGGGGGCTGGCGTTATAAGCCCCAGTGAATCAGAGCAGGGCGCTGGTCATTCTGTGTGCGCACGTTTGTGATTATGTTCTAGACTTATGTTTAATATGTTTAGCTTTGAGTTCTGTGCATTTTATACGTCATTAAAGTTCAGTACGAAGCTCTCGGTTCTGCATTGGCGTCCAGTCTACAACACCACATCGTGACACATATATATTCTAGAGACTTGAATTATTATTGCAAGTGAGAAAAACTTAGTAGGTGTAAGTATAAAACAAACATCTCTTTGACATGAATACTCAAATGTTATCCACTTCAGCATTAACTATTTTCTGTCCATCATTTATATAATTGTGATTGTCATAAAATAATGTTTATGAAAACATTTCATATGTTTTTATAAGACCCATATTTAGGTTAATTTTCACTTGGGAACATTATTGGCCATTAAGAATGATCTAAATGGGGCAGTGGCTTACAAAAAAAACATGCAAAGCTGAAACAGGTATAAAGGATACTGCAGAAAATGGAGAAAGGATATAATGTAATAGGATGTAATATAATATTTACTAAATTTTAGATTATTTTATCTTTATAAAGCTTCTTGACATAACACAACACTTATAAAAGGGAAGCAAAATAGGTTTGTCTAAGGCATTGAGCAAAGTACTCCTACATCAGCATCTACTATATTGACATACCCTATGAAACAAGATTATTTTCTGCTGCCCAAACTTGTCATTTACTACCAAACTTAAATGTACATCCTTCTGTCAAGTCAGTTTTATTGATTTAGCACTTTTTAGTTTACTACAACTTTACAGAATCTGGGTCCAAGCCCCTAGTAAGTAAGCCAAGGACAACAGAAGCAAAATCCCCTTAAACTGGAGGAAGAAACTTTGGGAGGAGCCAAAATCCAGAAAGAAAAGAGAGAAAGTGCATTTTATAAGTTAATAGATTTAGCAATTGGTTCCTGTGAAGTATGAGTTACAAAAAAAGAGTCCATTAGATTCTGTAACTAGAAGTTTAATTAGCTAATAGTGGTAGTTCTGTTAGAGTGGGTGGAGCTTTTGATAGTATTAGCAGCAGCAGAACATGCAGATGATCCAGTATGGTGTAGCATATCTCAAGTGAAGGTGGACTGAACTGAACACTAACACTAACAATATCTGTTGCAAGCTTGCTGTCAGGACATCCCAGCTTAAAATCATTTCACTCTTCAGAGGTTTCAACAGTCTCCCAAATAAAGTTAGCGGCATCCTGATGCCCAAATGTTTTACAAAATGTCAGGAAACTGTTTTGCTTTGCTTGAGATATAGAAAGGGACTTATTTTCCATTTGGTAAAAGTGAAGGTGTTAAGCTAGAGAGCACACCGGGCCTCCAATTTCATGCTGTTGACCACATATTATTTATGTTAATTGTGTGGTATGGGACAGAAAACCAGAGGAGTGTTCCTCCGTGAATGGATGTGGTTCTGCTGTGCAGTAGTTTAGTTCATTTTTTCATCTGGCTCTGTGCTTCAGGCCAACTGATAGGAAGGCCACTGGGAAATCTCCCAGGCATCCCAATGGAAAGTCTGGGCCTGGCAGCATTCCTATAACTGTCCCAAAGTTTTCAAAGATTTATGACATATAGCTTGTGGTTCCATGAGTTTATTTATTATTTGTAAAATGAACTTAAATAGCAAGAGATTTATGATACATTACATTCAAAGCAAATATTTTTATCTGCGACTAATTGACTCGCAGTCAATTAGTTGCAGATGACTAAAATGACTGCGACTAACTTTAACATGAATCAGAATCATCTGTGTCCGTGCTCATCATTACCTAACACTGCAATAAGGAGTGGGTGATATGGCAAAAACGTAGCATGTATGAAAATATTTTTTTTATGTTTGATAAATCGGAAAATCGAAGAATCAATCAGAAATCGGGTCCGAGGCCCAGTTGGATAAGCTGAGGGCGACAGAGGCAAGGAAAACTTCCTCCTAAAACAGGAGGAAGAAACCTTGGGACCAAGACCCAAAAGGGGAACCCATCCTCCTCTGGTCGACACCGGAAACAAAGAAGGAAAGAAAGAACAGCAAATAAAGTGTCTATGTTTAACGATGGTGATAAAATACTTAGAAAAGTTTTTCTTTTCTACTACTTTGTATTACAATGCCCTTAATATAATAATAATAACCTTGCTACGAATAGATTAAATTAAAGGTTTAAATAGCAGAAAAAAGCATTTCTCAAGTGTTTTTTTTTTCATGTAATAACTTTCTTTAATGTAGCTTTTAAAATAATTTCACTTTTCAGACATCTGCTTCTTATTTCCAGTGATGAAAACTATTCTGTCATGGTATGTCTTTCTTAAACAGGGTATTTGAAGTTAAAGAGTGATACAAGTCTTGTAAAGTAATTGCTCTCCAAGTCTGAGCAGGAAGCTGAAGTGTGTTTATGGGAGATGTGTTTAGGAGCAGCAGATGGTAGTGGTGAAAGTTTGTTTTAATGTTGTGGACAGAAAGAGGTGTCAGAAGCTCTCTGTCATTTGGGATCAAATGACGGGAGTGAATATGTGGCCTGCAGTAAAGTTTTTCTCTTTCTATCTTACTCAGTGTCTTTCCCATTGGATTTTTGATTCAATCAATCACTTTATGTAATTCTTCCCTGCAGCTCAGTGAAGTATTAGGTCCATTGTCAGTGTTTCTGTGTTGCATAGACTTGAATGTATCTAATCTTGGCACATGCAATGCTGCTGCTTCAGTTTAATCGATGGCCTTGACCCGGCCCCTCCTCCAGTCCTGATTTTATCGGGACACTTTGTCGTTAGCTGCCAACAGGAGGAAATGTGCTCCAGTAACAGAGTGAGAGTCTATGTATCCAATTAATGGCTGTTGCCCGTATTTCACCGCCTGATGCATTATACACACCAAGATACACACACATATACTATCCATTTACTGCCAGAGTGTAAAACACACTGAAATATTAGACATGAACTAATATTAGCCGTCAATGAATCATGTCTAGATACCATGACACCAGAAAGAAGCAATTTGCAGAGAACTGAATGACTTGTCTTCTAGATTTCTTTCTATAATTTGGATTTATTTACTTACTAGACATTAGATAATCTGTTCATCTGCTTTTTAAAAGAATGATGCATTTTAAAAAGCAAACTATTTTTTGTTTGTTTTTTTGTGTAAAGATTCTTGAGTTATTTTGAAATGCAGAGTGTTGGTTTTTGTGAAATGTATGTTTTGAAAGTAGGATACCGCACCAAAATAACCTCTCCTAAGCTTCCACAAAGCATAAACTACAAGGAATTTAAGGTGGGAAAAGGTCTTGAGCAAATTAAAACACAAAAATAACCCCATAATTAATATTTTCACTAATAAATGATTATATTCCTGTGTGGGACAAATGTTTAAAATATCCATCCATCCATCCATTTTCTCCCGCTTATCCGAGGTCGGGTCGCGGGGGCAGCAGCTCCAGCAGGGATGCCCAGACTTCCCTCTCTCCGGCCACTTCTTCCAGCTCCTCCGGGCGGATCCCAAGGCGTTCCCAGGCCAGCCGAGAGACATAGTCTCTCCAGCGTGTCCTGGGTCTTCCCCGGGGTCTCTTTCCGGTGGGACGTGCCCGGAACACCTCACCAGGGAGGCGTCCAGGGGGCATCCTAATCAGATGCCCGAGCCACCTCATCTGGCTCCTCTCGGTGCGGAGGAGCAGCGGCTCTACTTTGAGCCCCTCCCGGATGGCTGAGCTTCTCACCCTATCTCTAAGGGAGAGTCCAGACACCCTGCGGAGGAAACTCATTTCGGCCGCTTGTATTCGCGATCTCGTTCTTTCGGTCACTACCCACAGCTCGTGACCATAGGTGAGGGTGGGAACGTAGATCGACTGGTAAATTGAGAGCTTTGCCTTCTGGCTCAGCTCCTTCTTCACCATGACGGACCGATGCAGAGCCCGCATTACTGCAGAAGCTGCCCCGATCCGCCTGTCGATCTCCCGCTCCATTTTACCCTCACTCGTGAACAAGATCCCAAGATACTTAAACTCCTCCACTTGGGGCAAGGTCTCACTCCCAATCCTGAGAGGGCATTCCACCCTTTTCCGACTGAGGACCATGGCCTCAGATTTAGAGGTGCTGATTCTCATCCCAGCCGCTTCACACTCGGCTGCGAACCGATCCAGAGAGTGCTGAAGGTCACGGCATGATGAGGCCAACAGGACAACGTCATCTGCAAAAAGCAGAGACCCAATCCTGAGCCCACCAAACCGGACCCCCTCAACGCCCTGGCTGCGCCTAGAAATCCTGTCCATAAAAGTTATGAACAGGATCGGTGACAAAGGGCAGCCCTGGCGGAGTCCAACCCTCACCGGGAACAGGTCCGACTTACTGCCGGCAATGCGGACCAAGCTCTGACACCGGTTGTACAGGGACCGGACAGCCCTTAACAGGGAATCCGATACCCCATACTCCCGGAGTACCCCCCACAGGAGCCCCCGAGGGACACGGTCGAATGCCTTCTCCAAGTCCACAAAGCACATGTAAACTGGTTGGGCAAACTCCCATGCACCCTCCAGGACCCTGCTAAGGGTGTAGAGCTGGTCCACTGTTCCGCGACCTGGACGAAAACCACATTGCTCCTCCTGGATCTGAGGTTCGACTATCCGACGGACCCTCCTTTCCAGGACCCCTGAATAGACTTTCCCCGGGAGGCTGAGAAGTGTGATCCCTCGATAATTGGAACACACCCTCCAGTCCCCTTTCTTAAAGAGGGGGACCACCACCCCGGTTTGCCAATCCAGAGGCACCGTCCCCGATGTCCATGCGATGTTGCAGAGGCGTGTCAGCCATGACAGTCCTACAACATCCAGAGCCTTGAGGAACTCTGGGCGGATCTCATCCACTCCCGGAGCCCTGCCACCAAGGAGCTTTTTGACCACCTTGGCAACCTCGACCCCAGAGATGGAAGAGTCCACCTCGATGTCCCCAGGCTCTGCTTCCTCCTCGGAAGGCATGTTGGTGGAATTAAGGAGGTCTTCGAAGTACTCCCCCCACCGACCCACAACGTCCCGAGTCGAGGTCAGCAGCGCACCATCCCCACTATACACTGCGTTGACCGTGCACTGCTTTCCCCTCCTGAGACGCCGGATGGTGGACCAGAATTTCCTCGAAGCCGTCTGGAAGTCCTTCTCCATGGCCTCTCCAAACTCCTCCCATGCCCGAGTTTTTGCCTCAGCAACCACCAGAGCCGCATTCCGCTTGGCCTGTCGGTACCTATCAGCTGCCTCCGGAGCCCCACTGGTCAAAAAGGCCCGGTAGGACTCCTTCTTCAGCTTGATGGCATCCCTCACCGCTGGTGTCCACCAACGGGTTCTAGGGTTGCCACCGCGACAGGCACCGACCACCTCCCGGCCACAGCTCCGGTCAGCCGCCTTGACAATGGAGGTGCGGAACAAGGTCCATTCAGACTCAATATCCCCCACCTCCCCCGGGACGTGGTTAAAGCTTTGACGGAGGTGGGAGTTGAAGCTTGTCCTGACAGGGGACTCTGCCAGACGTTCCCAGCAGACCCTCACGATACGTTTGGGCCTACCAGGTCTGACCGGCATCCTCCCCCACCAACGAAGCCAACTCACCACCAGGTGATGGTCGGTTGACAGCTCCGCCCCTCTCTTTACCCGAGTGTCCAAGACATGGGGCCGCAAGTCCGATGACACGACCACAAAGTCGATCATTGAACTGCGGCCTAGGGTGTCCTGGTGCCAGGTGCACATGTGGACATCCTTATGCCTGAACATGGTGTTCGTTATGGACAATCCGTGACGAGCACAAAAGTCCAATAACCAAACACCGCTCTGGTTCAGATCGGGGGGGCCATTCCTCCCAATTACGCCCTTCCAGGTGTCACTGTCATTACCCACGTGAGCATTGAAGTCCCCCAGCAGAACGATAGAGTCACCAGGAGGGACGCTCTCTAGCGCCCCCTCCAGAGACCCCAGAAAGGGTGGGTAGTCCAGAATGCTGTTTGGCGCATAAGCGCAGACAACACTAAGGTCCCGTCCCCCGACCCGAAGGCGGAGGGCCGCCACCCTCTCATCTACAGGGGTAAACCCCAATGTACTGGCGCCAAGCCGTGGGGCAATAAGTATGCCCACACCTGCTCGGCGCCTCTCACCGGTGGCAACTCCAGAGTGGAAAAGAGTCCAGCCCCTCTCAAGGAGACTGGTTCCAGAGTCCAAGCTGTGCGTCGAGGTGAGTCCAACTATATCTAGCTGGAACTGCTCAACCTCGCGCACTAGCTCAGGCTCCTTCCCCACCAGAGAGGTGACATTCCACGTCCCTAGAGCCAGCTTCTGCAGCCGAGGATCGGACCGCCAAGGCCCCCGTTTTCGGCCACCGCCCAGCTCACAATGCACCCGACCTCTTTGGCCCCTCCCACAGGTGGTGAGCCCATGGGAAGGGGGACCCACGTTGCCTCTTCGGGCTAAGCCCGGCCGGGCCCCATGGGTGAAGGCCCGACCACCAGGCGCTCGCCAGCGGGCCCCACCTCCAGGCCTGGCTCCAGAGGGAGGCCCCGGTGACCCACGTCCGGGCGAGGGAGAACGTCTTCCAAGGTTTTTATGCATCATCAGAGGTCCTCTGAACCGCTCTTTGTCTCTTCCCTCACCTAGGACCTGTTTGCCTTGGGTGCCCCTACCAGGGGCATAAAGCCCCGGACAACATAGCCCCCAGGATCATTGGGACACGCAAACCCCTCCACCACGATAAGGTGGCGGTTCAAGGAGGGGATGTTTAAAATAATGAAATAGAAACTTCAGTAAGATTTGAACAAGCTTTCTTAGCTTTCACCCAGTCTGGAGATTGCAAGTTTGCTCCCTGGTGATGCTACAGAATGTGGCCTTGCTCTCTGCTTGCTAGTGTGGGTGTCTATTAGCTGACATTACACAATTTGCATTCTCCTTCAAGGGTGATGAGTTGTCCAATGACCATTCCAAAAGATGCAGTGACAAGAAATCAAGTGTTAACCTCCACTCTCCCTTTTTCATGCCTGTTCCCTGTCCTAAGGATGCCATTGGGAGGGGTTTTTGTAAATATTTGAAAGCAAAACCTAAGAGTGTTTTTGAAAACCTGCAAATGAAATATTGTGGACAAAGTTTTGCAGTGAAGCTCATCCAGTTTGCAAAGCATAAACATCAAAGACTTTCAAGTCTGTGCCCTGACAGTGACAGCAACTGCTGGCTGTGAGCGAGCGTGATAAGGAGCAGCACTTCTGTCACAGCATATAATTTAAAGCCCATCATCTACCTGCACACTTTTTTCTTTGTATTCTCTATTCAGATATCATTTCATTAGCATATGACACACTTTGCTGTAGCGCAACAAATTTTGCTGTAGCGCAACACCTTTTTTGGCTCATAAAGCTGTAGAGTGGGTCTGCAGTGTGTCCACAGGCTGTAGCAGCTGTGTTAGGCTGCAGGTGTGTACTGACGGGCTGTGCTAGTCTCCAGATGTGATGTGGTGAGGTCTATCGGGGGTTGATCTCAGGTGTTCATGAGCACTGCCTCATGGCCTGCTGAATTTTTGCTTGCATCTATTTTCAAGATTTTTTTTTGTCATAATACAGCTATAAATTGTCTGACACACACTCATTACCATTTAATGGTTTAGAATTTCAGTTTTATAAATGAAGTAATACAAAATAAGTAAATTCAATAAATTGCATAAAGGTAAAGGACTGTTGGAGAGTTTGTAATGAGAGTAATTTGCTTGTTCTTTTGTTTAAAAGCAATGCAATATATGATGCAGTTCTATCAGGTCAATGTAACCAGATCTAGCAGTTTTCAGAGTTTATCAAGCTGCATCTTCAGTTTAGGGAACTTATTTTGTAAAGTTTCATTTCAATGGCAAAGAAGAAAAATTATTTTACTGGTTAAAGCTTTACAGGTTTAAATGCTGCATAAATGCTGTACACACACACACACACACACACACACACACACACACACACACACACACACACACACACACACAGTGAGTAAAGAAATTTCAGAGATTATATTAATAGGAGGGGAGCTATTTCAGTACTCGATGTAACAGCATGATGATAAAATGCTAGAGTTTACTGCAGCTGTTTTTGGATCAAAATGATTGTTGGACCAAGAAATGGCTACAATGCAATCTTACTTAAACAGAATGCTTACTGCCACTCTAGGCAGCTGGCTAGATTGCCTATGCCTACAAATGCCCCAGAGTGCTCATCTTGGTTCATCACTAAAAATGCATGCAGTCGAGCTGTAATGCTTCACAAGCAAGATTCAGTGCTCAGCCTTGCCAAATTTTTATGAAGTCTCAGTCTTTACTGACCAGTCACCTTATCACCTGGCGATTTTTTTTTTCAACACAGACCTTCAAGCTTCAAATCAACTTACAACTGCTTCACAACAATGAAACGATTCAATGTAATGATTCTACTTGTGAATGCCTTGAATGCAAACTAAACATTTATGGTCTTACACGCAGGAAGAGAATCTTCCAGTAAGTATATATAATGAAGTAAGTATAAGTATAATGAAGCTTAACTTGCTATTATATAATAAAATCACTATGGATTCAAACCCAGAAGTCTCTGTATTAGACTGTCTCTGTTAATCACTGCTTGTTAGAGAGAACTAATGACATGTAAGTGAATTGTGTGTGCATTATAGAATGGCTTCTAATTCCCTACTCTGATATCTATTATTCAGGGAACAGATGAAAAGAAAGTGGAGATCATACCAGAGGGCTGATGAAATATAAATTGCGAGCAAAGTTAGTGACGGTGGGGTTTTTGTCAATTAGAAGCCTCAGGAAAGTCCAATGGGCCTGTGGCCAGACTGTTGGACTTCAGGATGTATTGTGGACAGCTCAATAAAGTCTATCTCATCCTTTCTCATATGATTAAAAGCTTTATCCTGTCTGTTAAGTGACAGGCAGACCTACCCAGAGCAGGCTGGCATAATGAACAAGAAAGACTTAGAGACACTAAAAGAGAATGAAAATGGCAAAACTACACAATGTTCCTTCTCCTGTAAGAGATTCCATTTGTTACATAGCAATGGCAGTAGATAAAATAATTATAAAACTATTAATAATGATAAATATGCAACCTCATTTTAAATCCCCAGCCTTGGTTAGCTTTTTTTCTGCTGAATGGACGTCTCACTAATCCCCAGCCTTCAGCATTTACAAAGACATTCAGGAGCATACCATTTCAGGGTAAACATTCAAGCTGGCCTTGTCCGATAATGCCTGAGTGTGAAGGATTTTAGACAGTGCAAAACAGGGACAAAAGCAGAGATGGAGGAAAAACATTCATGAGGTAAAACTCAAAATATCAGAAGATTTAACTAATCTTCCATACCCCATTAGAGTAAGGGGTCATCAAATCTAGAGGTTCAGACTTCAGCATAGTTTGGTGCTCAATCACACCTAATTTAACTCGGTCAATTACCAGTTTTAGATTGTAACTGGAATTAAAGGCTTCTAAATAATAGGGATTAGACATGGTACAGAGATATCTATAATTAAACCTCCAGACCTGAAAAGCTACAGAATATCAAATTTGTTTTTTATAGTGGCAAAATCTTGATTTATTAGTCATTTTTATTAGGGTATAACATTTTTCAAAATAAAGCTTGCTTTTAAGAGTACCTCTCCATGTGTTAACAATGTTACCAGATAAGCATGGAGCACTGAATATTTGACCTCAGCATCTCCAAAATAAAATCTACCTGGTATCTGCACCCAGCAATATACAACACAATTTTAAATAACATTTTGTATTTATAAGTATTATAAGTATTTACTAAAATCACAAATATGTAAAAATGTGTTAATTCCATTTTAAGAGGATTTAGACATTATTTATTTACAGCAATAGATTACAGATCTGAATCTTCCATTATTCAAGACAAAACAAAGCTTTAGCATTATCACATTTCGATTAGTTAATGGATGTTACTTTCCTTCTAATACCATAAATAAACATGTAGGCTGTGTGTGTGTTTTAACAGCAAGCCTAAATGATAGAGAAGTAACAGTAACAAGTAACAGTAGCCTACTTTTGGCAATATTATTTGTGTCCCCCTTAAGAACTGTTCTTGGGAAATGTTTAATGTCTCACTTGAATGTGAAATCTCTGTCCATGATATACACATAGCATCCAAAATGAAGCCATGGTATGGAAAAAGTAGAGATTTCTAATTTTAAATTAAATCATGGTGCTCATCTCAGCAGCACCTGAAACTAGTGTGAAGCATCCATCCTTTACATCTGAACATAGTTATAAGGCTTATACTTTTTTGGTTCAATGGTTTTACCATGTAAGTCTAAATATTTATGCTGCTATAATTGTCCATTTCATGAAATACACAAACCATGCTGCAGAGATTAACCAACATTGTGTTAAATGATCCTCTGCAGAGATAGGCAGTGATCTATTTTATTAGGTCTGAACTTTCAAGATCTTCAAAACCCATGCTAACTGTAATGTATTTTTCACTAGAGAAAAAATTAAGACAAATTATTGCAGTTTTTTAACCACAAAAATGCACCACTTATTCTTAGAAATACATAGAGCTTTTTACACATTATACAATAAGATGTATAATCTGTGAGTAATACTGAAAAATGGGAAGACAATCCTGGGAACAGTATAGAATATTCTAATCTTTTTACATGAGATTCATAATTTGCTTACTGACAACATTAAACTTTGAATTCAACCATGAATGTAGCAGCCAATGTATGTTAGTGCATGGGAATTAACAACCTATTCAGATCATGTTCATTTCAGGTCCCTTATCATAGACTAATAATAGATTAAACAATCTTAGACAAATCATTAGGCCTTTTTAATTAAAATAAACAAACTTCTAAACTGGTATATCAGTGACAAAAACTTTCATAGGGTCTTTACAGCTTACCTAAAAATGCTTCTTCCTATGGAGCAAGATATTTAGATGTCAGACCCATTTAATTTGGATGTCAGATCCACATACCCACAGACCTACCACATACTGGTCGATCTATTTAGTTTCAAAGTAAACATTTCCTGTCACTAGATATTCTGTTGAACTGTAGCATTCGTGTACCAAGACTGGGTTCAGGTGTTTACTTAAAAGACAATCCTCTTTGTGTCAAGCGAGCACTGTTGAACTCAGAACACCCATTCAGCTACTATTGTTGGGAACTGTGTGGCACATGGGTGCTTATTTTGGCAAAGCAAGGCTTTCTTGATGTCTGTGCTGTGATGGAGTATCTACTCTCCCCTGGAGAGATGGGGTGCTTCCAGAGAGTCTCGCAGTGCTGCCAACCTCAGCCTGTTATATAAGCTGTCAACAATTTCCTCCAATGCTTTCTTTCAAGGAGCGCTGGGAAGCAGCAAACAGCAGCTGGTTGCGATCACCAAACACACACATAAAACACCAAGCACACTCATTCACACACAAACACACACATGTGTGAAACACCCAGTGTGTAAAAAAAATGTCAGTCATACACAAACCAACAAATCCACATGAAAAAAGATGAATATTTAAATGGGAAACTCACAAACACACACTGCACACTATTTGCTCAGATTTTCTTTTTTCTTTCTCCATTTGTCTCACACACACACACACAAAAAAAACATTCATGACAAACCTTAATGCCAAATATAAACAAAGAATACACGCATCAAACCAAGTTCATCCAAAATCTTTTTTTTATTATTTTGGCTAATATCTGAACTTATCTAAAGGAGAGCTATAGACACTAAAAACTAAACACCAGCCTCTATCCCTAATCTTTTCCACCACCTGAACAGGCACATTTTTAATTCACTTTCATTTGCTTGGCACATTTGACAAAAATGCAGCTTAAAAGAAAGCTGCTTTTGTAACCATATTTCCTTCTTGTGTGCTTTTTTATTCTCATTATCTGCATAGTCCATGCTCTGCTGAGAGCTGCCAGCTTCCTCAGAGGAACTCAACTGTTTCATTTTAAAGATGGGCAAAAACATCTGCACTGTGCTCTGGGCTGTGTGATACATACAGTACTGTGCAAAAGTTTTAGGCAGGTGTGGGAAAAATGCTGTAAACAAACAATGCTTTCAAAAATGGAAGTGTTAATTATTTATTTTCATCAATCAACAAAATGATTGATCTGAAATCTGAAAGAATGAACAAAAGAGAAATCTAAATCAAACCAATATTTGGTGTGACCACCCTTTGCCTTCAAAACAGCATCAATTCTTCTAGGTACACTTGCACACAGTTTTTGAAGGAACTCTTGTAGGTTGTTCCAAACATCTTGGAGAACTAACCACAGATATTCTGTGGATGTAGGCTTCCTCACATCCTTCTGTCTCTTCATGTAATTCCAGACACACTCGATGATGTTGAGATCAGGGCTCTGTGGGGGCCATAAGAATTGATGCTGGTTTGAAGGCAAAAGGTAGTAACACCAAATATTGATTTGATTTAGATTTTTCTTTTGCTTGTTCACTTTGCATTTTGTAAATTCATAAAAATAAACAATCATTATTTATATTTCTGAAAGCATTCTTTGTTTACAGCATTTTTTCCACACCTGCCTAAAACTTTTGTACAGTACTGTAGTCCCCTCCAATAGTATTGGAACAGCAAGGCAAATTAGGAGAGATAAATAACAGGTTTTGCTGTTTCAGTATTTTTGGAGGGAAGTTTATGCAAAATGACACACTGTATATACTTTATTGCTTTATATTGTGGCTATGATTTGCTTTACAGTTTATTAAAACTCAATGTTGAACACTTGATATGACACAGTTAAAATTTAGCATCAGTTATGATATTAAGCTCATGTTGAGGTGATTTGGCATTCATGTTTCTTTTTCTTCTTCTTCTTCTTCTTCTTCTTCTTCTTTGTTCAGCTACATCATTTAGAGGTCTACACAAAGGATCATCTGTTTCCATTTCTTCCTTTCCATTGCCGCTTCCTCTTTCACACCAACATTACCAGGCAGCCCCATCCTCAGCATCCTTCTTCCAATATATGCACTGTCACACCGCCCTCATACATATCTCATACAGTTCCACAGCTCTCCTTTAAGTACCCAGTTGTATACTTTCTCTAAGTTCACAGCTCCTTCTGACTTTCACTATTCTTCTTCATTAATGCACTGAGTGGAAATTGCATCTGTTGAACTGTTTCTACAGCTCTACGCATCACCCTTATTCTTGAAAAACGGTGCAAGTACACTTCTTGTCCACTCCTCTATCATCCATTCCAAGTTCAAACCATCTGGTTACTTTCTCCTTAACACCTCCATGCTTCAACAGGCATGTCATCTGGGCCTTTTCAGTCTTGCACTGTATGTGAATTCTTCTAACACAATAATAAAAGCTCAGAAGCATGTCTGGATGTTCAGATAAGTGACATTGCAAAATACAGTTTCACATAAATGCCTGATAATCTGCAGTCTTTCTTTGCTAGGATGATATACCTGCAGCACATTCAACATTTCTTCCTCCCTTTTTTTTAACAGGCCATCTGGGACCACCCTTGTACCCTCTAGTTACCAGCCGGCAGTGCTCAACCATCTGCTAGTGAGTGCACAATGCACTGGAACGGCACTCATACAGCATACAAGCAACCAGGCAGAATTAATTAGCAGCTTAAGTAACAGAGCTGCAAAGAGTGCACTTTGTACATATGATTGGCTCACAGCAGAAAACGATCATGCTGCTTTTGTCTGAAGCCTTTGCGCAAAAAACCTTTTTTTGCTACTATCTCTGGAGTCACTGGCACATTCTTCTGTGGCTGGCTGGAGAAGTCCCTGTTAACAAGCCAGACGCAATGCACACACTTCCAGAAACTACAGCTGGATGCATGTGTTTGTGTGTTAGTTTTTGTGCATGTGTGTGTGTTTGTATGTATGCGTGTGCGTGTCCGTGCGTGCATCTGTGTAGGTTGATGCAAACCAGCAAATTCCCACATAGTTTAGCGACTCCTCCTTTGATTCCATGTCCTTATTACTGGCTCTCTTGCGTTTCTCTCTTTCTGTCTTTCTCTCTACCTCTCTCTACACACACAAGTCATTACAAGTCCTTTTCAAACACAGCCATAACCATACAGTTACATTTTCCTTATTAACACTGTCTGACACTGTACAGCATGAAAGTAAAGTTTTAATTAACTCTCCCTAAAGGGAGGAACCAACAGGCAAACCAACTAGTAGTTTCACACTGATATAAACATGCACTGAAAGATAGGTTTAAGCTTTAGGACACTCATTCTCTGAGATGGATACATTCAAAGGCATCTTCTATTAGAAAAAATATATTTGAAAATACCATTTTGTGTTTTTGAGTTTTATATAGTAGGCACACGTTGGTTAATTTTCCGAAGGTGAATTCTCTCTGTGGTCAAGGAACCAATTAATTTACAAATGAATTGCTCATTTGGCTATCACCAATTTAGTGCATTTATGTTGCATTATAAGTGCTGTTTCAGCTGAGAGTGAGGATGCAGGAGAGTTGCCTTTGTGGACATAGAGAAAGCATGTGACAGGTTACCTAGAGAAGAGTTGTGGTTTTGCAGAGGAGTATGACAGAGTAGTACAGGATATGTATTAGGGCAGTATGATAGTGGAAAGGTCTGCAGTAGGAGTGACGGAATGCATTTAAAGTAGAGGTGGGATCAAGGATCAGCGCTGAACCCTTTCTTGTTTGCAATGATCATGGTTTGATGGCTGAGATTAGACAGGAGTCCCCCTGGACTGTTATTTGCCCATGATTTTGTGATTTTATGTATTATCGGCACTTTATATCACCAGACCATTAAAAAAAAAAGATAAATAAAATGATCTTGTGGGCCAGATATAATTGTAAGAGAGTAGGGAGCAGCTTGAGGAGACCCTGGAGAGGTGGAGATATGCTCTTGAGCACATGTGTCAAACTCAAGGCCCGCGGCCACATCCGGCCTGGCGTACAATTATATCTGGCCCACAAGATCATTTTATTTATCTTTTTTTTTTTAATGGTCTGGTGATATAAAGCACCAATAACACACAAACTACAAATCCCATAATGCAGCACGACAGCTGCCTTACCAAACGATAGGCTATCTGCAATCATTCCCACGTCAATTATGTCAGATCAGTCAAGCGTCTGTTGATGAATACAACCCTAATTATAAGTCACAGCGAGCCCCTAACCATGGCCAAACATAAACGAACTTGTTGCCAAGAAAAGATGCCAAGCATCCAGCTCTGACAAGATGGCATAAGAGCAAAGAAAATGGAACATTTGACTTGTTATTGTTTTAACTTTTACTTTAGAGCACAATTTTTACTTATATTTTCAGGATTTTTTTTCTGCATGTTCATATTCTGAATTTGTATAATTTTGACAGGGGATATTTTTATGGAGAGCAAAATATTTTAAGTTATTTTAAAAGTTTCAATTTATTTATTTTGGAATGATATTGTATCCTGTCTGTTTCAATTCATATTTATGTTCAAAAAACATTTAGTCTGTTCAATAAATGTTTATCCTGTTCGGCCCGCAACCTAACATGTGCTTAGAGTTTTGGCCCCCTGTGTGATTTGGCCCCCCAGCTCTAGAGAGAAGAGAAATGAAAGTCAGTAGGATAAAGACACAATAAAAAAAAAGGAAACATCCTGGATTCGGATG
The DNA here is from genome assembly GCA_017165825.1 of Hepsetus odoe. Classification (NCBI taxonomy): domain Eukaryota; kingdom Metazoa; phylum Chordata; class Actinopteri; order Characiformes; family Hepsetidae; genus Hepsetus; species Hepsetus odoe. The sequence goes on along the minus strand of CM029391.1, from coordinate 6,105,362 downwards.
CAGGGAGCAGAGGTGACAAAGATGGAGGAAATTAAATACCTGGGCTTAACAGTTCAGAGTAATGGGGAGTGTAGAAGAGTAAAGAAGAGAGTGCAGGCAGGTTAGTATGGGTGGAGAAGAGTGGTAGGAGACGCGAACCGGCAAGAGTGAAAGGAAAGGTTTACAGAATGGTAGCGACACCAGCTATGCTATACGGGTTGTTAACGCTGGTGCTGATGAAAGGACAGGCAGTGGAGACAATGATGGTCAGGATCACAAATGAGTATATAAGTGGGACAGCTCAGGTTGGACGATTTGGAGAAAAAGTCAGTGAGGCAAGATTGCATTGGCTTGAACATGTACAGAGGAGAGACAAGAATTATATTGTGAGAGGAATGTTGAGGATGGAGCAACCTGGCAAGAGGATGCCAAAGAGGGGATTTAAGGATGTCTACCGCACAAATGGGTTGGTGTGGCTGCAGTTTTCAGGCAGGGCTGCCTATGTCATTTATGTCTGGATATATCAGGTGGATCAGGACCACAGGACTATTAGGACAAGCAGCTATGAAAATGAGTGAAAGAGTGATTTTAATGCTAGTGCTTTAGAGCTAAGGCCAAACTCTGACTTAAGCATAACCTAAAATGAAAATCTTTGGTTCCTGTTTTTATTTTTCTAATAAAAAAATTCCTCCTAATGAAGGACCAGCCAAATGTCCCCAAAGCGTCATCATTTTTATGATGAACTAGTGTACATTTGTTCCTCACAAGATCTTATCCTCTCTCTCTCTCTCTCTCTCTCTCTCTCTGATCAAATCTTTGATACATTCTTTTGAAATGATAACAAAGCAGTGACTCTTCTATGCAGTCTACAATTATTGTACTTTCACAATGACAGGTTTCAAAATACTAATCTACACAATCACACACACACACACACACACACACACACACACACACACCTGCACTGTGCCAAGATTTTCCCCATCTCCTTAAAAACTGGGAACCAACAGCTGAGGCTATTAGTAATATAGTCTGACTCCTGGAGTGAGACAGTTCTGATCATATGCTTTTGGCCAAGATCCCAATTTCCCTCATACACATTTTTCTCCTCTGGCTAGCAGTTTTCCCTGTCATTCTCCCCTTTCCACAACAAGCTTTCTTAAGATTTCATATGTGAGGGAGTTTATAAACAAGTAGGAAGTAGTTATTAAAGTAGAAAAACTACTGTGCTACCGATTAGAGTGAAAGGCTTTATCAGGTTACCAAACATAAACTCATCTTAGCAAGATCAGCAGTCCATTTGAGTTGGATCACATGTAATGGTTGGACTAAATGTGATTCGAAAGGTAGATCTTCAGGAAATTGTGACCACTATGCCACCACAAGAAAATTTAAGAGTTTCTGCCTAAAATAGAACCATACAGGGTTCAGCCTGAATCAGAAGGGCCCCCACAGAAGATGCCATGATGATGATATCGAGATCCTTAGTGAAGTGAAAGTGACTCTGACACACAGTGAAACACAACAAAATGCAACCTCTGCTTTTCACCCATGCACACCTTGCAGCAGGGAACAGCTATTTCCAGTGCCAGGGAGCAGTAAAGGGGACAGTACCTTGCTCAAGGGTACCTCAGGGCAAACTGAGGTTCCAGGATTTGAACCAACAGCCTTCTCATCCTGGGGCCTAATCCCTAACCGCTAGCCCACCGCTGCTCTTGTGCCCTTATTTATTAATAAATACGTATTACCAATGCCTTTTTAGTTCATTTTTACTCAGTAGAATAATTAGGTTAGTACTGTAGTAGTGTTCTTCTTACATTATTAAACTAATGAAAAACTTCACTGGAGGGACTATAGGACTAATGTGTCACATTATCTACCAATAGAAATAGAATTATCTACCAATAGAATAGAAAGCGACATTTTTGGTTCATAATGATGAACCCAGTTTTGTGATGGAAAACATCACTCAAAGCGTTTTGGAAGCCCCACATTACTGACCGTGAATAGGAGCAGCAGCCTAACCACTGAGTTTCTGTAAGGTAATAATGAACAGCAGTTCTATGTTCTATGCCAGTTTTCTTTCCTCTAGGAATTATTATAAAAAGGCTAAACAAAAGTTTAAGTGAAATTTTATGTTTATTAAAAGCTTTGTATAAGTGATAGCCGAAAAGGATTTGTGGGTCTCTTGCTAGCTGCTCAGGATTCAGGGCTTCTCTTCAAGCAGTTTGCCACTCCTGCCTTTTTAGCTGCTATGGGTATTTCATTCAGTGCAATTAAACTTCTCCGGAAGAGCAGAGTTGCAAAGAGTGCCGGATATGTCCTGCGGCACTGTTTCTTCTGCAAGAGAGAGACAGAGTGTGTGTGTGTGTGTGTGTGTGTGTGTGTGTGTGTGTGTGTGTGTGCATGCATCTGAGGCTCATTCTGGCAGGGGAAAGCAGCAGCAGCTCGACACACTTTCTTCTGTAAAACTGGGTTAACAATTAGACATGGGGGTGGGGGTGGGGGGTGAGGGTGGGTGTGTATGCATGAAAGAGTGCATGCATGTGAATGAGAGGGCGAGAGAGCAATAGGAGAGCAGAACTAAAAGAGAGTAGTTTACTATTCAGGGAAAGAAGACAAAACATTGAGAGAGAGAGAACAAAGAACAAAAACTGAGAGAGAGAAATTGAGAGATAAGGACAAAAATTGACAGAATGGGGTACAGAATGGAGTACAGAATGGAGAGATAAGTACCTGTGTGTTTGAGGAGCAGAGTGGAGCAGTTTTACCAGTGTGACAAGTGTGTGTGATAATAACATATGGTATAAAAAATTGTTCCATCAACCTAAGGCCACTTGCAGAAGGGGTCAAACATTCTGATGACTTCTTGTTCCCTGACATTAAATCAGAAGGTCGATATCTCTTTGAATTGACCCACGGCTTTAATGTCTTCTGTGTTTATGATGGTCTGAGAAAGGTGAACAAAAATGGCCTGACTAGAAGAAGTCACAGAGTAAGATAAAGGGATAATTCTTTGATTTTGTCATACACTGGACTTCAATCTCCAACTGCTGGACACTGTAGCCTCATTGCAGTCCATTGTTGCAGTTTGAAGTTTAAGGTTTCACAAAAAAAAAGCTTTCATGTGTGTGAGGATGTATGTGTTTGTGTGTATGTGTCAGAGACATTCCTTGAGTGAGATGCAGGCCATTGTACCATGAGAGGCTTTGAACAGAGTGGAGGAGATACTACAGCTTTGCATGGCAATGTGAACAACCACCCCCACCACCCTACAAACACATACACACACACACACACTCACAGCAATCAGCCCACTTTAAAGCCTCATTCTCCACAGAGAAGACTGAAAGAGAGAGAGAGAGAGAGAGAGAGAGAGAGAGAGAGAGAGAGAGAGAGAGACAGGGAACATAGAGGGCCGAGAGACATTGAGTCATGTGGAGGGAGAGAACAAGGCAGCAGTAATGGAGAAAGATTGGGAAACAGGGGCAAGGAAAAAGAAAGTAGAGAGGAAGGAGAAGAGTGGGAGGCAGGGAAAGAGAGTGAGGGACAGAGAAAGAGATGGACAGACAGCTTCAGAAATCAGCAAATTAAAGTATTAAATCTCCATTTGTTTGTTCTCTCATCTCTCAGAAGGTGAACAAACGCAAAGGTTCTAGTACCAATCTTTTCCCCTTTGCAAAAAGTGTTGCAGTGAATTTGCTCTCTTCATATGTTAATAAAAAGCTTTTCAAGGTATATATGGAAACATTGCATCAGTGTTTTAATGTACTTAAGTACTCGCGATGTTGTTCTGTAATTTGTATTCTGAAAAAGCTAAGCACACATTCAAATATACTATAATTAATTAATCACTCTTTTCCTATAAATAATTACAAAACATCACTTCATACTGCTATGAGAGTTACTGGCAATTGCACATACAACGCTCAGCAGCAGCACGAGCAGGAACTGGGTGTGTGTGTGGGAGGGAGGTCAGTTTGAAAAGACCTGTAGATCATACTTGAGATTAAAATTGATGTGAACATTGAGAGCCAACTGAAGAACAAACTGAATCCTCCTACAAAGCAGTGTTTCTTAAACGATGCATGAATGTAATGAGATATTTGGTGGGTTTTAATCCAGACATTAAGACATAATCAGGAATACTGTCACTCATAAAGCAACAAAAGATGATCTGTAGCCCATCCAACAAAGAAACACACACACACACACACACACACACACACACACACACACACATACTGAACCCAGGGCAAGCACTAGACCCTTAAATGAAGAGAGTTTGTGGGTTTGAGACCCAGACCAGAAGGTTGCCCTGAGGTACCCTTGAGCAAGGTACCATCCACATCACTGCTCCCTGGGTGCTGGATATAACTGCCCTCTGCTGTACAATGTGTGTATGGGTTAATTGCAGAAGAAGCACTTAGATTGTGGTTCACTGTGTGCTGCGCTGTGCATCCAAATAGTCACTTAGACTATTTAAAAATGCCAACAAAAAGGGCATTTTCGTTCTTTCTTATTTTTCAAACAGCAAGTCTGTTTCTTGTGGCAACTTTAGACATAAGTACTCTGATACAGATTTTGATGAAACTGTACAAAACCATCTCCATTTCTCATATCTCTAATGTCATCTGTCTGCAGTGCATTTGTAGCTACATTACTCTGCTAGTGATTAACAGAAATGTTGGATCCTTTTTTGTTCACTTCAACCTTTAGTGCATAAGAGCAGATGGGTAAGATTATATTTAGAAGGTAGGAGAGGTGATGAATGACATTTGTGGTTTGGGGTTTTCAGCACTCATCCACCCCCCCAATTTTCTTATAAAAAAAATGAATGAATAAGCGAAATGGCTCATTTCACTCCAGATAAACAGATGAGAATAGCAAAAGCTGAACTTTATTACCAATCCATAGATCGCCGGGAGGTTTCGTTAAACCGCGCTTCAGAGCTAGCAGGCGCGGGCGATTCTGAAGGCTTCTCTCGCCTTGCAGTAACTCACTGTAAAAAGTTCAGCGCGCAAAGTCAAAATCACTCCGCTGCCGTTAGTTACATTCATTAGTTGCATTGTTTTCATTGGGGACAAAAGAAAGCAAAAAAAACGGAAAAAAGGAAAGAAAGGAAGAACAGAAGTCAGCGTTTTTACTAATCCCAGCGTTCTTTCCTCCGCGGTTCCGGGGTGTCCACGTGACGCGCGTGGCGCGCGCGAGCCTCAACAGAGCGGATGTGGCCATTCCGGCGCGAGCGCGAGCGCGAGACTTCAGCGCCGCGGTTCCGCCGAGTGCTCCAGATGTGAGAGGCATCTGCGCGACCCCCGGCTTTCCAGCGACGGGCGTGTCCGTTACGTCAGCAGGCTTTAGCCAATCGCAGCTCGGAAAGCTCGCAAATCCGCGCGCCAAGGTTCGCTGCTGAACCACTTTTCCTCCCAGCACACCCCAAAGACGAACGCTGTTAGCATGGAGTCAGCAGACAGCTGCCTACATAACCTAAGATGTATTTTAATCTTTTATTTTCTATTGATATTCTTCCACAGATATGATAACTTATGGTAACTAACACAAGAGGCTTTGAGCAGCTTTAAATGGGCTTCAGTCCTGGAGGATCACATCATTGCAGGCTCCCACTGTGCCTCTGCTTCACACACCTGATTCAGCTCCTTTTGCTCATTGTCAGGCCTCCAGGAGCTGCAGTTAAAGGAGCTCTGGAAGTTCGATTTCAGCACCACGGACAGTGCATGACATGAGTCCTGGCACCAAACATTACAGCACCTCAACCCCCACTGCCAGCTCTGATACTTGTGCCGGCTGCAGAGTGACAGCCTTTACAGAACACACCATGACAGTTTATACAGAGAATATAGCATTATAAAATAGCAATCAGTAACAGCTAAGAAAATGAGAACGGAAGAAAATAGAATGAGGATAGGAAGCAGAAAAGAAACAAATAAAGAACAATTAAATAATGAAAATGAATTAAAACTGGGAAAAAGAATATACAATTTATGCAGCTTGAAAGAAAAACAGAAAGATCAAGAAAAGAAAGAAACAAAAAAAGAAAGAAGCAGAATTTCTAGGGTATGTGTACAGAAATTAATAGATTAAAGAAAAATAGGAAGAAAGAGTAAACAAAGAACAAGATATAAACATAAACATCGGGACAGCGGTGGCCTAGTGGTTAGGGTGTTAGCCACATGGTCGGAGGATCGGGGGTTCAAACCCCTTCCCAATAGGTTGCCCTGAGGTACCCTTGAGCAAGGTACCATCCACATCACTGCTCCCTGGGTGCTGGATATTGTGTACCAGCTGCTGCACAGTGTTTGAGTGTGCATGGGTTAAATCAGACGTCCAATTTCGTTGTGGTTCATTGTCTGCTGTGCTTTGACCTTGCAATGACAAGGTTTGTCACTTTCATAAGAAACATCAACTGGGCAACTTTATGCAGCACTAAAGGAAAAAGAAATGAAGAAACAAGAAAGAAAGCAAGAAATGTCGAGTGAGTGGGGGTAAAATGACAACAGAAAAAACCAGAAGTAGTGGATAAAGCTATAATCAGGCAGATAGAAACTAAGCTGAAGATGATGAAACTATTCATCATCTGCACACACAAAACTGCCATGGCTGTTCTCATAGCAACCACAAACCACCTGTCCAGGCTGCGCTTAGGGTGAGCAGTGATATCCACGTGTGTGTGTGTGTGTGTGTGTGTGTGTGTGTGTAGCATCCATTTCACCTGATGTACATGCCTTTGAACAATGGGAAAAACTAACAAGTTCAATTAAAACTATGTAACTAAGCACATTTTTAATACAGATTGATAGCTGATATGGACAGGGTTGTCCTAAGCCATGTTATATGACAAAGCAAGAGATAATGCAGCAACATCTACTTCTGTTAAAGTCTTCAGTGCTTTAGAGTGTGGCCTTTCATCATCATCACTCCAAAAGGGCTGGCACTGCACATTTTCATAAGCAGCCTCAAGACATCACAGTTGCATGTGGCAACAAGTCCTCCGCTAATGCACCAGGCTGAATGAAAGAAGACTTTTCTAAAACAATGATTAATTTTCCACATCTATGTTTCTGACATGATTTCTCATTCCAGGGCTATTTTAGGCTTGAACACTGAGAAACTGCAACCATGTGATTTCACTTAGTGTTAAGCTAGGACTTACATAAAATCAATGGTTAGCTTGCAGTCTTTGAAAAAAGATGGGATGTGTTTCTGTTGATTCATTTTGACTGATAAATATGTGTGTGAACGAGCACATAGCAGGGACATTGTATCCTTGACTATATGGAATGCCTCTCTTTGCTGTGGTGATCTTAAAGGAGCATTTCAGAATTAATTTATTCACTCATTCATTTTCATAGCCACTTGTCCTGATCCTGAGCAATTGCGAAACACCTGAACTAAGTCACAGTCCCTCACACATGTCGAAATTTATAAATCTAATCTTTTCTACCATATTACAATATATCATATTAATATTCGCCCATCATAACAGACAGTTGAACAGTGAGAAAGTATTCTTCTCTGTCATTGCAGGGATTTAGCACAACACACAAATTGGACCTCTGCATTTAACCCATGCAAACACCATGCAGCAGGGGCAGCTGTAAGCACCCAGGGAGCAGTGACAGGGATAGTACCTTGCTCAAGGGTACCTCAGGGCAACCTACTGGTAAGGGGTTTGAACCCACAATCTTCTGATCCTGTGGCCAACTCCCTAACCACTAGGCCACCACAGGGCCAGCACATTTCATTGTACTATCTGAAAGTGAAAGTGAAAGTGACAACCCTTGTCATTGCGAGGTCATGGCACAGCACACATGAACCACAACGAAATTGGACCTCTGCATTTAACCCATGCCACAACAACCGTGCAGCAGTGGGCAGCTATTGAAAGCGCCCGGGGAGCAGTGACAGGGACGGTACCTTGCGCAAGGGTACCTCAGGGCAACTATAGCATTAGGTCTCTGGGATGATATGAACGAAGGCCATTTCTGAATGCTTCCTGATGATATTTTAATAACATGAGCATGGCTTAACTGTAACCTAGATGGGAACAACTTAACCAAATACTGCATTTTTTTACAAAATTTCATAATCCCTTAGTATTGTGTCATGAAAGGATCTTTAGAAAAGGTTTATTCCAAAGTTAACACATGAATGTACAGTCAAAGTAGGAGTCAGTTAGAAAACCCTGTGAAAACCAGCTAAACTCAGAACATTTGAGAACAAAATTGTGAGGGCTAATAAAAACAAGTGTGAATGACTGCATGAAAAAGATAATAAATGATGAACCACAAATCTGCAGATGATGAAGAAGATGATCTGCTTTGGTCCAAATGAAAAATTTTGATGGCTGCCTGAAGAAAAGAAACAGATATCTCACTAATTTTTCAACTTGAATGTGAGGTAAGGGACCAAGGTGATGGCAATGAAGACAAGACAAGACAACATTAATGTCACAGCATAAGTACAATGAGAGGGTGTTTTAAGGAATGCCTTCATTACCTTCCCTGTTTTATCATCCATAAAACATCAACTACAACCTATAAACAATATTAATGTATAGCTCCATTATTAAACGTTTTTCAGATTCAGTTAAGCCACTACACCAATAAAGAGGTTGTTTTATAAGGTTATAATGAGATTAATTAGGCTATATTATCCAGCTAACCATCCAAAGTGAACTGCTGGTCTGGAAGAGACTTAAACAAATTAACCACGTATACTTTTAAATAAATATTGAGACTATGTATGTCTGTGTGTATAAGAGGCTGTGTATTGACATTGTGTGTGTGTAATTCCTAACAATCCCACAGCTTCATCACTGTACCTTAGACTTAGATACATAAAGGGACATGCACCATAGATCCATGCTCTTTTACAAGAATAATATTTAACGGGTAAGAAACATAAACAGAATGTATCAAACTTGCATGTTGTAAATTGCATTTAGAAGATAATTGTAAGCAAATCAGTTTAATTTAACATCTCTGCACTCAAACAAATCAGCAAGAATTCACATTCAAATATCCCCTCAGATATACTGACGGTATTGATTCCTAAGTATAATCACAATCAAAAGTTTGAATATTCTCAATATGCCATTTGTAAATATAGCTCTACGCTTCATGAAAAGTACTCTACTGCAGACTTTATTAGTTTGTTTTCACCTCTTTACTAACTAACCTAACCTAACCATTTTCCACTGCAGTAAAAGTTTGCAAAATTTTTTGTCAGAATTTTCTTGGCGCAGCTCAAAAAAGAGGTCCCCTTATAAAGTATATTTACATAGGAAGACTGATCTGACTGTATATGTGAAACAGCATTTATGACGAATAGATGTAGCAGTTGCAGTTAATGGCTGACTATGCCATACAACATGTCACCAACTTTAAAATGCCGTAATGTAAATATGGGAAGAAGAATTTGATGAAAGGAGAAGGAGAGATAAAAGTGAATCAAACAAATTAGCGAACACTATATTATATATTATATTATAATACTTTACTGTGTTTCCAGCCATTTTTCAAGAACATGGCACCTGCTACTTCCCAGTCCATACTGTCCTTTGCAACTTCAGAACAGAACGAAAGCAGATAACAGAATCAACTATGAACATGGCATAATAAATCTAAAATTATGGTAGAATAAATGAGAAATATTTGTGAGCAAAGTAAGTTACAAATGAGTGCAGTTTACATATGCATATTAATATAAACCATATATTACCCTTACAGAATTATAAAGTAGTGACTCATTATTACTAAAAGGGTTGTACCTAACACACGGCTATTGTCTCAGACTGTATATGGTTAATGTTAAAGATACAGACTACCAGGACTAGATTAAATAAGGCTTTTGGAAACTGTAGGTAATGACGACAGCGAGAACTTTTAAATTCTCTTGTTTCCAGGCGCGTAATCTGTTCAATTAGCTGAACAGGTACAAGGTGCAATTAGAGCAGATAAAAACATGAACCAGTAAGTGGCCTCACTCGTTTGGTTTATTATTAAGATAATGTGTGTTTGGTGGCATTAGCAATCCACAGGGGGGCCAGTATCAACATAATCACAGCAAACAGCATTAACTCAGAGGACATTAAGAGCAGTGTAGTGACAAAACATGACATACACACTGTGCCTAGCAATTAGATGTGTATAAGAGACAGGAGAGTGAGAGAGAGAGTGAGAGAGAGAGAGAGAGAGAGAGAGAGAGAGAGAAAGAGAGAGAGCGAGAGCGAGAGCGAGAGAGAGTGAGAGAGAGAGATTGTGTGAGAGAGAGAGAGAGAGAGAGAGAAAGAGAAAGAGAGACAGAGAAATAAAAATAGAAACCAGAAAAGGTTTCTATACAATGCACAATAACTGCGATGATATGAAAGTGACAACCCTTGTCATTGCGAGGTCAAAGCACAGCAGACAATGAACCACAACAAAATTGGACCTCATTCAATTTAACCCATGCACACTCAAACACCGTGCAGCTATTGAAAGCGCCCGGGAAGCAGTTATGGGGATGGCACCTTGCTCAAGGGTACCTCAGGGTAACCTATTGGGAAGGGGTTTGAACCCCCGATCAAGTGGCCAACGCCCTAACCACTAGGCCACCACTGCCCGTATATATTCAACATACACCGTATATTGAAACGTGTCCCCTTTATAAGAAAATCTTACAGAGCTTTTTCATTTTTTTTTTATTCTTTCACAACCTTCATTAATGGTTAGTTTCACAGAGCTGGTCCTGAAAAGATATTTTGAGTAGTGGACCTTGCTCTACCGTTTAGAGTCATCCTTGGGTGTAAAGAAATTAGCAACATTACTGAGACTCTTACACTCATTACCACTCATTATTATGCCATTATGTTAGCAGTGTCACTGCTGGTTTGGGAAGGCCACCACCCGAATTTTATCAGATCCTTCTTACTTTTTTTTTTGCATCCACACATACTTCTGTTATATCAGCATACTTATGAAACATTATATCATTACATACATAGACAGTATGAGCAGAATAATGAATGCCCCATCTGTCAGTAGTGAATGAAGAATGATTAGCAGTCTGTACATGACCTTCAGAGTCTGTTAGTCCAACTTCAGATTGAATCATCATACATTTCACCTGGCTATTGCGTTCAGTCAAGCAAGACAGAGGCGAGAGCTTTTCATTTGGAATTCACACACTGTCATCTACCGAAACCCCCTGTGCCTAACCCCACAGCCTTGTGCTACACAATACACACTCACTGCTCTGCTGTGTGTGAGCAGAAATCAAGAACCCAACGACAGCAGAGTCATGACTCAAACATTAACGCTCTCTGTCCTTCCCCCCTCTCTATCTGTTGTCTGTTTTCTCTCATTCGATCTGTTTTCCTCACTTCTCATGTACTTTTTCTTTCTCAGTCTGCCGCTCTTTCCATTCCCTCTTTCCCACTCTCTCTGTCTGCATTTTCTCTACAGTCAAATCTGCAGAGACATCTTTCCCACTGCTCAGAGGAAACATGCCTTAACCTGACGCAAACATGGTCTCTGACCTCTCTGAAGCAGAACACACACCTTCCCATTGATTTATAAAATATCAGAAAGATGGAGCCCTCCCACTGCCTCTACAAAGCCAGCAGAGAGGAAGACTCCGGTGCATAAAACTTTCTTATTCAATTCCCTTCTCCACCTCTCTCTCCACCTCTTGCTTGCACCCTCCTGAGAGATGAATAGAACTTTGGTGCTTTTATATAAAGGAATATAAAAAGAAAAATAGGAAGAAAAGTCTTTATGTTGCCAGATCTCTCTCTCTCTCTCTCTCTCTCTCTCTCTCTCTCTCTCTCTCTCTTTCTCTCTCTCTCTCTCTCTCTCTCTCAGAGCAGCTGCTGTTAAAGCTGTTTTTGGGAATAAAGAGAATATCTGGTGTCATGTATCTATAGTAAAAGAACAGAGAGTTCTGCTTAAAAGAAAAAAAAATCCACAATCTCTTTAGCACTATCTATTTGTTTCATGACCCAAGCAAGGTGTTTTTGGAAAGAGTGAAAGAAAGATTTAAAGTCTAATTAAAAGGATGCTAGAAATGCCTAAAATAGTCAGAAACATTAATTTATTTAGATAAATTCACTTTCGTTGTCAATGAATGGTACATGGAAGCAACTCCATAAGGCAAGCAAAAACTTGAAAACCCATTGCACTGGCCACCCATTGCACTGGTCAGATAAGGAACACTCACTCATGGGAACACACATGTCTTGCAAAGGACAAAACTCAATGAAAGTTATGTCTTGAGCACACAGTACCTTTATACAGGGAATGTACAATTATACTCTCTCTAAGTAAGATCTACAGTTAATCACTACAATATTCCTAAAAGTTGCTCTAAATGCAAACTGTGACAATTAATATTAGGGGTATTAGGTCAGAAAACGAGAAAAATCTCCAAATCATTACTAATTTCTAGTAGCAAAGCTTTAGGGTATTTTTAAAAAAACAAATTAAGGAATTAAACATTAAAGAATGGAATGTTTGTGTTCAAGTAGAGACAAGGTAAGTTAAACACAACATCTACAACAGCTGAACTACATCAGCAGCCCAGTACAGACACTCATCAACAAACCTTAGCAGCCTCTTTTGTCCTGACAGTGATTCTGTTTAAGTCCTTAAGATGAAACTTCACCAACTTTGATAATTGTTCCAGTGCCCCATCTACAGATTCAAATTTCAGATCCACAAAAATATATACAGTCCTGTGCAAAAGTTTTAGGCAGGTGTGGAAAAAATGCTGTAAACAAAGAATGCTTTCAGAAATATGAATAATGATTGTTTATTTTTATCAACTTACAAAATGCAAAGTGAGCGAACAAAAGAAAAATCTTTCAAACCAGCATCAATTCATATGGCCCCCACAGAGCCCTGATCTCAACATCATCGATTGTGTCTGGGATTACATGAAGAGACAGAAGGATGTGAGGAAGCCTACATCCACAGAAGATCTGTGGTTAGCTCTCCAAGAGGTTTGAAACAACCTACCAGCCGAGTTCCTTCAAAAACTGTGTGCAAGCGTACCTAGAAGAATTGATGCTGTTTTGAAGGCAAAGAGTGGTCACACCAAATATTGATTTGATTTACAGTACTGTGCAAAAGTTTTAGGCAGGTGTGGAAAAAATGCTGTAAACAAAGAAAGCTTTCAAAAATTGAAGTGTTAATCATTTATTTTCATCAGTCAACAAAATGCAGTAAATGACCACCCTTTGCCTTCAAAACAGCATCAATTCTTCTAGGTGCACTTGCACACAGAAGGAACTCGGCTGGTAGGTTGTTCCAAACATCTTGGAGAACTAACCACATATCTTCTGTGGATGTAGGCTTCCTCACATCCTTCTGTCTCTTCATGTAATCCCAGACACACTCGATGATGTTGAGATCAGGGCTCTGTGGGGGCCATAAGAATTGATGCTGGTTTGAAGGCAAAAGGTAGTAACACCAAATATTGATTTGATTCAGATTTTTCTTTTGTTGGCTCACTTTGCATTTTGTAAATTGAACAAAATAAACAATGATTATTTATATTTCTGAAAGCATTCTTTGTTTACAGCATTTTTTCCACACCTGCCTAAAACTTTTGCACAGTACTGAAGATTTCTCTTTAGTTCATTCCCTGCATTTTGTTGATTGATGAAAATAAATGATTAACACTTCCATTTTTGAAAGCATTCTTTGTTTACAGCATTTTTTCCACACCCGCCTAAAACTTTTGCACAGTACTATACATGTATGTAGCATGTTTTCAAAACAATGCATCAATATCGTTGAGCTGGTCCCAAATCCATATAAATGTTGAGGGTTATGTTCGGAAGGGCATCCAATATAGTACTTTTGCTATATCAACACGCAGACTCTGGTGAAAATTTCCTTATAATTTTTTTGTATTTCTTCGTGCCGGTCCCAAGCCTGGATAAATTGGGATCCAATTTATTGGCATCCAGTGTAAAACTTGCCAAATCAATATGTGGACAACAAAACAAACTTCCACACCGGATCGGTTGATGCCCGGGTTAACAACAACTGCTACCAGTGCTGTTAGCCTACAGGGTGCTGGTGGAAATTGGAATACTGTTGGCCAAAGGAGAAGAAGAGGAGGAAGACATGTCCAGAGGGAGGAGGAGAGAAAGAAGGGCAGGAGAGTGGAATTGAGGGTAGGAACTTTGAATGTTGGCAGCATGACTGGTAAAGGTAGAGAATTAGCTGATATGATGGAGAGAAGGAAGGTTGACATTTTGTGTGTGCAACAGACTAGATGGAAGGGTAATAAGGCCAGGTGTATTAGAGGAGGGTTTAAATTGTTTTATCATGGTGTGAATGGAAGGAGGAATGGGGTAGGTGTTATCCTGAAGGAAGAAGGTTAGAAATGTACTTGGTGTGACATCTGAAAGGAAGAAGGAGGATAAGGAAACCTGGTGGTGGAACCGAGAAGTCCAGGAGTGTATACAGAAGAAGAGGGTGGCAAAGAAGACATAGGACAGTAAGAGAGATGAAGAAAGTAGACAGGTGTACAAGGAGATGAATCGCAGGGTGAAGAAAGCAGTGGCAAAGGCCAAAGATCATGTGTTTGGTGAATTGTATAAGAGGTTGGACAGTAATGAGGGAGAAAAGGACATTTACTGATTGGACAGAGAGACAGAGCTGGGAAAGATGTGCATCAGATCAGGCTGATTAAAAATAAAAATGGAACGTGCTCACAGGTGAACAGAGTGGGCTGAGCAGATGGAATGAGTATTTTAAGGCGCGGATGAATGAAGAGAATGAGAGAGAGAGAAGATTGGATGATGTGATAAATGTGATAGATGTGATAAAACCAGGATGTGCAGCAAATAAGCAAGATGGAAGTAAGGGCAGCGGTGAAGAGGATGAAGAATGGAAAGGCTGTTGGACCGGATGACATACCAGTGGAAGCTTGGAGGTGTTTAGGGGAGATGGCAGTTGAGTTTCTGACCAGATTGCATAACACAATCTTGGAAAGTGAGAGGATGCCTGAGGAGTGTAGACGAAGTGTACTGGTATCGATTTTCAAGAATAAGGGTGATGCACAGAGCTGTGGTAACTATAGAGGGATAAAGTTGATCAGCCACAAAATGAAGTTATGGGGAAAGAGTAGTGGAAGCTAGGTCAAGAAAAGAGGTGAGGATTAGTGAACCATTAGTATGGTTTTATGCCGAGAAAGAGCACTACAGATGCAGTGTTTGCTCTGAGGGTGTTGATGGAGAAGTACAGAGAAGGTCAGAAGAAGTTGCATTGTGTCTTTGTGGAATTGCAGAAAGCATGACAGGGTGCATAGTGAGGAGTTGTGGTTTGTATGAGGAAGTCTGGTGTTACAGAGAAGTATATGAGAGTAGTTCAGGATATGTGTGATGGCAGTGTAACAGTGGTGAGATCTGCAGTGGGAGGGACAGATGCATTTAAGGTTGAGGTTGGATTACATCAAGCATCAGTGATGAGCCCATTCTTGTTTGCAATGGTAATGGACAGGTTGACGGACGATGTTAGACAGGAGTCTCCGGGGACGATGATGTTTGCTGATGATATTGTGATCTGCAGTGAGAGTAGGGAGCAGCTTGAAGAGAACCTGGAGAGATGGAGATATGCTCTAGAGAGGAGAGGAATGAAAGTGAGTAGGTCAAAGACAGAATACATGAGTGTGAATGAAAGGGAGAAAAGCTGAAGGGTTAGGATGCAGGGAGTAGAGGTGACAAAGATGGAGCAGTTTAAATACTTGGGATCAACAGTTCAGAGTAACGGAGAGTGTGCCAGAGAGATGAAGTGCAGGCAGGTTGGACTGGGTGGAGAAGAGTGGCTGGAGTGATTTGTGACAGATGGGTACCAGCAAGAGTTAAAGGGAAGGTTTACAGTAGACCAGCTAGGTTGTATTGGTTTGAGACGGTGGCACTGACGAAAAGACAGGAGGCAGAGCTGGAGGTGTCAGAGTTAAAGATGCTGAGATTTTTGGTGGGTATGATGAGGATGGACAGGATTAGAAATTAGTATATCAGGGGGACAGCTCAGGTTAGACTCAGGTCTTGGAGACAAGGTTAGAGAAACAAGGTTGCGTTGGTTTGGACATCTCCAGAGGAGAGATGAGGATTATATTGGAAGCAAGTTGTTGAAGATTGAGCTGCCAGGAAAGAGGAGAAGAAGAAGACCAAAGAGGAGGTCGGTTTGAAGGAGGAAGATGCAGAGGACCGTAAGAAATGGAAACGGTTGATCTGCAGTGGTGACCCCTAAATGTGAGAAGCCGAAAGAAAAAGAAGAAGATCAGTCAAAGGCTGTATTATGAACAACAGTCACTAGTACTGCCTGCCAACAGGGCTGAAATTGGGCTTCTGCTGGCCAAAGGAGGAGAACGAGTGAAGGAGGAAGGCATGTCCAGGGGCAGGAGGAGGGAAGGAAGTCAGTGTAGGAACTTTGAATGTTGGCATGACTGGTAAAAGGAGAGAACTAGCTCATATGATGGAGAAAAGGAAAGTTGATGTTAGATGGAAGGGAAGTAAGGCATATACAGTATGTTCAGAAGCGGGAGGTTTAAATTTTTTTCCAATAGAGTGGAAAGGATGTTTGTCCAAATTATATACCTGTGGAACCATGAAGGTGTTTAGGAATGATGGCAGTGGAGTTTCTAACCAAATTGTTTAACAGAATATCGGATTGTAAGAGGATCCTTGGGGAACAGAACAGAAATGTACTGGTATTGATTTTCAAGAATAAGGGTGATGCACAGAGCTGTAGTAACTGTAGAGGGAAAAGGTTGTTCATCCACAGCATGAAGTTAAGAGATTTGTGAGCAGCAGTAAGGTTTCAGGCTGAGACAGGGCGGAGACAAAGTTAGAGAAGGAAGATTATGAGAGATGAAGTTTATTTTGGGAGAAGGATGTTAAAGATGGAGTTTCCTCGCAAGACTTTCTCTTTTCCTCTTGCCAGGAAGCTCCATTAATGTGGTGTATCAATCTACACTCACAAAGAACCATGCAGGAGCTGAAAATCAGATACCTGCAATGTACAATAGCAATAATCTTATGAATTTCTTTAACAATAAGATTGAAATCATTAGGCAAGAATCCAAAATTTTGTAAAAATCTAGATACAAATATAGATACAAATCAAAACCTCATGCCAACAGAGAGGTTAGCCTAATTTCATCCAGTTCTGCAGACCGACCTCATCTCCTCAGGATCTTCTACTTCCATCCTGGATGCAATCCCTACTAGACTACTTAAAGAGGTCATGCCAGTAATAATCAGGCTTTTATTAGAAATAGTAAATTCCTCTCTCAACCTGGGCTATGTGCCAAAAGTATTCAAAATAGCAGTTATTAAGCCTCTACTCAAGAAGCCTAATCTTGATCCATTCTAGTGAACAAACTATTGACCAGTTTCTAATTGACCTTTTATATCAAAGATTCTGGAGAAAGTTGTGCTCATATCTACACAAAAATAGCATTTTTGAGAAATTTCAGTCTGGTTTTCGACCACACCATCTGACCAAGTGTTGGTATCCTTACTAGTCCTCCTTGACCTTAGTGCAGCGTTTGACACCATAGATCACAATATCTTACTGCACAGACTAGAAATCCTGGTTGGTATAACAGGAACAGCTCTCTCCTGGTTTAAATCATACTTGACCAACCACTATCAATTTGTAAATGTTAGTAAAGAAACCTCAGTTTGTACAAAAGTTAGTTATGGAGTTCTGCAAGGCTCTGTCCTAAGCCCCCTATTCTTCATATTATACATGTTCCTTCTGGATTCAGTTATCCAGAGACATCGAATCAGCTTTCACTGTTACGCTGATGACACACAATTATAAATCTCAGATAAACCTGAAGATAAACTCAAATTAAAAAAAGATTAAGGATTGTATAGGAGATATAAAAGAGTGGATGTTGCTCAATTTTCATATTTTAAATTCTGAAAAGACAGAAGTTCTTTTATTAGGTCACAAAATTGCTAGAGACAAACATTCACGTTTAATGCTAGCTTTTCCTAATTTTACAGCTAATCTTAAGCACTCTCTCAAAAGCCTGGGCATCACAATTGACTCGGATCTATCTCTAGATACACACATTGGAAACATCACTAAAATAGCTTTCCTTCACTTTGCTAAACTTACAAGCTCACTCACACTACATGATGCAAAAATACTGAATACATGCATTTATCACCTCAAAACTAGATTACTGTAATTCCCTGCTGTCAGGATGTTCCAGTAAAAGCCTTCATAAACTCCTGTTAGTCCAGAATACAGCAGCTAGAGTCCTCACTAGATCCAGAAAATTTGATCATATTAGCCCGATATTATTGGGCATCGGTGGCCTAGTGGTTAGGGAGTTACCCCCACATCAGAAGATTGTGGTTTTGATTCCCCACCAGTAGGTTGCCCTGAGGTACCCTTGAGCAAGGTACCGTCCCCGTCACTGCTCCCCGGGCGCTTTCAATAGCTGCCCACTGCTGCACGGTGTTTGAGTGCATGGGTTAAATGCAGAGGTCCAATTTCGTTGTGGTTCACGTCTGCTGTGCTGTGACCTCGCAATGACAAGGATTGTCACTTTCACTTTCACTTTCATGTTATCTAGACTTCACGGGCTTCCTGTGAAATTCCGCATTGACTATAAAATTTTACTGCTAACTTGCAAAGCCCAAAATGGCCTCGCTCTCAAGTATCTCTCCAAGCTTATCTCCTGTTTTGAACCTTTACGCTCTTTTAGATCACAAGGTGCTGGTTTTCTAACAGTTCCCAGAATTTTGAAAACAACAGGGGGAAGAACTTTTTCATTCAAAGCCCCCTATCTCTGGAACAGTCTTCCAGCTGCTGTCCGGGACTCAGACACACTCTCAGTATTTAAGTCCAGACTAAAGATTTACTTATTTAGTCAGGCTTTTAGTAATTAATTCTCCTGTTAGTTAAGAGGTGCAGATCCGGGGATTCACAGATACAGAGAATTACAGTAAACTGGGGGTCGCCAGAGTCACAGGGTGCTCTCATGTTTGTAAAATGCCTGGATGTGTCCTTTTTAGTCAGCAAAACTACCATCATCTTATTTTTCTCCCGGCGTTAACTTCAGATCATCTCCAACAGACTGGCTCTGCTGCAGGAGCTGCTGCCACAAAGATTAAAGCTTCCCCCACTCAAACAGAGCTCCCACCATTAGCTCATGAACCTCCATTTACAGTCACCAATGGACTCTTTAACTTTTTCTGTAACTCATATTTACTTTCTTTTCTTTAATTTCTGGTGTCAACCAAAGGGGCAGCAGTGTCCTAGTGGTTAGGGCGTTGGTCGGAGGATCGGGGGTTTGAACCCCTTCCCAATAGGTTGCCCTGAGGTACCCTTGAGTGAGGTGCCGTCCCGGTCACGCTCCTCCCCTGCGATGGGCTGGCGACCTGTCCAGGGTGTGTCCCCTGTCCTTCGCCCTGTGTGAGCTGGGATGGACTCTAGCGTGACCCTGCTTGGGACAAGTGGCAGAAAATGACTGCCTATTTAATCTTGCTTGTTTTGTGCAATTTATTATTAATGCTAAGTGAAAGTGAAGTGAAAGTGATTATTCTTGTCATTGTGAAACATAGCACAGCATCCAATGAAATTCAACCTCTGCATTTTACCCATACACTCACGTGCAGAAGGGGGCAGCTATTGAAAGCACCCAGGGAGCAGTGATGGGAATGGTACCTTGCTAAAGGGTACCTCAGGGCAATCTAGTGGTCGGGGATTTGAATGCATGACCTTCTGATCCTGGGGCCAACATAATACTGCACTCAGTACTGGGTTCATCACTATTTTTCACCTGGCAATCTCTACCACATTCATTTGTATCTCTGTCTCTGCTCTGTGTCAGATGAATGTTTTATTTTCAATCTTGTATAATGTGTAGCACCATGATCCTGGAGGAATGTTGTTTGGTCTCCTACAGATATTGTTCTAATTATTGGTAGAACTAATCCTGTTGCAAGAAATTTTAAATGACTTACTATTACATTTGCCTCTTACATTGCTGGTTATTTTGTACATAATTATTTAATAATGTTGAGGGAAACATTCAGCATTTATTTTTAAATAGTTTGGAGGTGCATTGTGGGAAAGAGACCCAGACTGAACGAGCAGCAAACGTCGCGGCCTCGGACACAACGCTTTCTTGATAAAAAACTTCCACATTTAACATAAGTATTACTATGACGTCCTCTTTTGTGCTGTGTTTGTCGTGCGGCATGTACAGCGTAGACTGTCCGTCCAACTATGTAGATTCTTATACATGTAGGAAATGCGTAACTGTAACGCAGTTGGAGGACAGGATTCGTGTTCTGGAGGGGCACATTAGCACTTTATCTCAGTGTAGTCAGACCGAGGGACGTGTAGTTCCGGCTCAGTTGGAGCCGCTGGCCGAGTTAGACTCAGCTGTAGACCGTCCGGGCCCAACCGTAGCCAGTTTGGAGCCAGCACCAGCGGCATTTCCAAGGGAACGCTGGGTGACCGCCAAACGGGGGTCCAGGAGCTCAAAGAATGGACCTCCTGCACACCAGTCTTCAATTCGGCTGACGAACAGGTACTCTGCTCTCGGCAGCGCGCCTGCTGAAGCGTAGAAGGTGCTCATAATTGGCGACTCGATTGTTAGGAATGTTAGCGTGCCTACCCGGGGCCAGAGTTTCTGACATCGAGGCACGATTGAACTCTTACTCCAGCAATGAAGATCCTACCTTGGTTGTTCACGCTGGAACTAACGATATAAAGTCCCAACAATCCGAGGTATTAAAGAGGAACTTCATCTCTATGTGTTCAAAAGCTGTAACTAAATGTCAGAGCTTAATTGTGTCTGGTCCCTTGCCAATTCTCTTTAGAGGAGATGTAACCTACAGTAGGCTGCTCTCTTTCAACCGCTGGCTAGAGACTTGGTGTGCATCTAAAAGCATCGCCTTCGTAAATAATTGGGACCTCTTTTGGGAACGACCTGGCCTGTATAAAAGGGACGGTCTTCATCCTAACTAGAGAGGATCATACATGCTTTCCCAAAATATGGCAGCAAAATTGCCACTGTGACTCTTTAGAGCACCACCCAGGTCGCAGTCCTGTGATCTTAAATCACACGCTGGCTATTATCCCACTACCAGTACACTCCTGGCAGCAACCCAGGTTCCTTATAACACGGCATCCCCTATGTCACACATTAGCTTAGAACCAGACTTCTCTCATCATTTCCAGAGAATATCTATTCTTAGTATGATAAGGAAGAAGTATAGACGCCAATCTAGGTGCTCCTGTGCTGGTAACCTGCTCACAGTAACCATCATAAAAACAAATAAAACACACATGCTGATACAGAGACGGATGCAGGTGCCAAAAGCTTCTTAACGCTCCTCGATTCTGTCGGTTGCACCCAGCATGTATCAGGACCTACCCATGTACAAGGACACACGCTAGATCTAATTATCTCGTATGGACTTGACATTGATACTGTACTGGTCCATTCCTTAAATAAACTTTGTTCCGACCCTTCTTTAATCACGTTTGAGATTAATATGTCTCCACCGTACCTCAGTGAAAGGACTAGTACAACATGACACCTAAACAGGGCTAAATGTATCCAGTTTATGAAGGCCGTAACAGAGATAGATTTCACCTGTAACAAAACTGTTAATGACATCACCGACATGTACAATACAGTAGTTGGGCAGATCCTTGATCAGGTAGCCCCAATTAAGACAAAGAAGGTTAGAACTATCGGGCACTCTCCCTGGTTCAATGATCACACGGGCTGCTAAGCGGGAGTGCCGTAAGCTAGAACGCAGATGGAAGACAACAGGTCTCCAACAGGTCTATGGCTCGCTAAATTAAAACAATATAAGAAAGCTCTATATAGTGCTTGCACTGAGTACTATTCAAAACTTATTGAAAACAACAAGCATAACCCCCGCTATCTATTTCAGACACTCGCTCAGTTAACAGACAAAACTGATAGAAGGCCAGCGTGTAGTATTACTAACGATAGGTTTCTTAAGTTTTTTAATGATAAAATTAACAACATTAGGCTCCAAATGTGCCCTATTAGCCCTCGAATTAATCCATTACCAGAACTGTGCTCACAATATTTTAGTGAATATTTTAGTGATTTTAATCTCATCGATGCCTCTGAGCTAATTTCTGTTATAACCAAGGCAAAGTCCACAACCTGTCGGTTAGATCCCATTCCAACCAAGCTCCTCAAGGAATCCTTAGGAGTACTATCAACACCTATACTTGATATCATGAATGCATCCTTGACCTCAGGTGTAGTCCCCAATCAGTTTAAAACAGCAGTGGTTAGTAAGCAGTGGTTAGACCACAGCTTAAAAAACCTAACTTGGACCCTCACTCACCAAGTAATTATAGACCTATCTCTAATGTCCCGTTTCTCTCTAAGATTCTAGAAAAATTAGTTGCGAGACAACTGCAGTCATATCTAGACACGCATAACCTCTTAGATAAATTCCAATCAGGCTTCCAGCATGGCCATAGCACATAAACTGCTCTAACTAGAGTGGTGAATGATATAATAGTTTCAAGTGATGCAGGAAACATTACTGTTCTTGTTCTGTTAGATCTTAGTGCTGCGTTTGACACGGTGGATCACTCCATTTTAGTAAATAGGCTTCACTCCACTGTCGGCATTAGCGGAACAGCCCTTAAATGGTTCAACTCCTATCTCACAAACCGTTATTACTTCATCCAAATGGATGATTATGGCACCCCCTCACCTATGTCACTAGTTAACTACGGAGTCCCACAAGGGTCAGTGTTGGGCCCAGTGCTCTTCTCCCTCTACATGCTCCCACTAAGTACTATTATATGGAAGCATAATGTTAGTTACCACTCCTACGCTGATGATACTCAGCTATATCTATCTGTTAAATCATGTGATAAAGCATCAACCGGCACTTTAGTTAGCTGCCTCAGTGATATTAGGGATTGGATGAATAACAACTTCCTCTCACTAAACCCCGAAAAAACTGAGCAGCTCTTGTTTTGTAGTAGTGATGTAGACAGGGCAAACTACATTTCGCATATCCGGGATGAGGGTTGAAGTTTTCAGTTAGTACTTTGGCACGTAACCTTGGTGTTATTTTCGATTCAAATCTTTCATTTAATCCCCATGTTAATGCAGTTGCGAAGACATGCTTCCTGCAACTTCGGAACATTGCCAAACTACGGCGTTTTCTGTCAATGGAAGACACAGCGAAAGTAGTATATACATTTGTATACAGTAGATTAGATTATTGTAATGCCCTACTTTCTGGAAGCTCTCAGGGCACATTAAGCACCCTACAGCGCATTCAGAACACAGCCGATAGGATTGTTAGCAGGAGCAGAAAATACGACCACATAACTCTCATACTCTCCTCGCTTCACTGGCTTCCTGTTAGGTACAGGGCTGACTTCAAGGTCCTCCTCTTAACCTACAAGGCACTTAAAGGTCTTGCCCCAATATACCTAACCGAACTGCTTATTACCTATACACCTAATCGCCCACTTAGATCCCAGAAAAAGATCTCCTAATTGTCCCTCGCATAAATAAATGTATAGGAGCATGAGCTTTCAGTTACAGGGCCCCTAGATTGTGGAACAGCTTGCCTGCTTCTGTACGGGATGCCGATTCAGTCTCAGTCTTTAAATCACGGCTGAAGACTTACTTTTTTAGTTTAGCTTACCCGCACCAATCACCATAGTGCACCATTACTAATGCCGCTGGTGCTGCTGTACATGCCATCGCACTGTATTGTTTCATTTCTGTGTCTGTCATTACTGGATCATGCTCATTACTGACCATCCCCATTCCATTTCTCTCCCCACATGTCCAGGGGGGCCCGCTGTCGTCATCACCTGAGTCCAATGCCGAGCTACTATCTGGTCTGTGCGATGCATCTGATGCGCCAAGGGACCCTGGCGGCTCATCGGTACCTGGAAGCAACTCGGGACTCCTCACTGATCCTGGAGTTTAAAACCAAACTAACTTTGTACTGTTAGTATACCCAAGGGGGTTGGGTAGCCGGTTGACCTTGGACCCTCAGAGGTTTTTTTTCTCCACACAGTGGAGTTTTTGGTTCCTCTCCTTCATAGTCGTCCGGCTTTAACTTCTATTACTGTAACCTGCTCCACCATCTACCACCAATGTAAAGTGCCTTGGGGCAACTGTGTTGTAAAAGGCGCTATATAAGAATAAATTGAATTGAATTGAAATTGTGTTCCCTGTAGAGATGAGTGAGTATTTTATGGCAAAAGTAGCCAGAATGTTTGTTTTGTTGTGATCGTTCCTATTTAAACATCAGACAGGACTTCTTGAAGAAGCTAAGTTACTCAGGACCCATTACTGAACCCTATGCAGAATATAGCTTTGCTACTAGATTTGAGCTTTAATTACTAGTTTTCACTTTAAAACCCTGTATTGTTAATGCAAAATGAATTAACCAAACTCTGTACACACAGCATGTCCTGACAGGAGAAAAGGCATATTATTGATGTAATTTTTTCATAGATTTTGCTTTAAGAGAATAATATTCTTGTATTAAACTGGAAATGTAAGTCTCACATTCTTTCTAGTGCACCCCAAAATGGGATGAAAATACTAAGTAATATAACAAACATTAACAACTTGTTTTGATAATGACATTTTAAGTATTCACATCCCTTAGTCAGTGCTTCAATCAAACATCTATGACAGGTCTGCTCTTTTTGATTTTGTTCTATTGATTTTGTATATCAAGAAAGAGATTTTTTTCTCATTCTCCCATGCAAAACTGTTCAGGCTTGGAATTTGACTGGGGAAAGACAGTGTTCTGCTTTATTCTCATCACATCACAGGACTTACTGTATCTCCCATGTCCTTTAGGAGAGTTTTTGAACTTTTCTTACTGACAGGGACAAGTTTCACCCATGAAGTTTGCTTTATGGAATGCTTTTGAGAATTCTGATCAATGAACGCAGCACATTGAAAGTGACAGTAGCTTCCCTAAGAAGTGCCCTGTATATTTGGTGGCAAAGTGTAGAGAGACAGTGTGGTGTAGACAGCTAGCTTAAAAGTTTTCATGCAGTTTTCCAGACTTTTGTATGATAATCTGTTTTAAATTCTCTTCAGTAACTTCTGCATCCCTTATTATTATTGTTATATTGTGTGTGGAACTTGACATCTTATTAGCTGATAATGCCCTTTGAAACAAATGTTTATAATGGGAGGCAGTTTTCCACTAGGACATTTGGGGGGAACCCAACATGTACAGATATTACTCCATTTACATGCCAAGTCAGTGGTGTTAACTATAGCTGTGGTAGGTATAGCACAGTGGATAAACTCACTGTGTTATCAGATGATGAGACTAGTTTTAACTTTACCTATAACCTACAGTGTTTGAGTGTTTGTAAACCCTTTAGAATTTTCTATATTTTTGCACAAATATATCATATTTGAACCTTGGCTTTCAGTATCCACAATCCTGTTCTGCAGCAAAAATTGCTATTTAACATTTTGGTTACTTTTGATCAGTCCTGCAAGTTGGGGTTGAGGAGCTTTAGTTCATTCCACTATCCATTACAAATCTGGTATATTGTTGGGCTTCCATGAATTAACATGAATTCCAATTCTGACTTGGCTATTTTGAAACAATAACATTATTCTTCCTTAATAGTTTATTTTCTAGAATGACTTGTTTGATTACAATCATTGACATATTGCATATCCTACTTTTTCTTGAGTTTCATTTCACAGATGTCTTGATATCCTGACATTTACCTTGACCCAGATACAGCAGATCCAAACCATGACACTAATGCCATTGTCTTTCACAGATGTGATGTACCACTCTGACATACTTCTCTGCCACACCTGACTTCCTCATACAAAACCACAGTTACTCTCTAGGCACCCTGTCATATGTTTTCTCCAAGTCCACAAAGTCACATTGCAACTGCATCTGCCCTTCTCTTTACTTCTCCATCAACATCCTCAGAGGAAACATTGCATCTGTAGTGCTCTTTCTCAGCATGAAATCACACTGCTGCTCATTAATCATCACCTCTTTCTTGACCTAGCTTCCCATAACTTCATGCTGTGGCTAATCAACTCTACCCCTCTATAATTACTAAAGCTTTTAGCATCACCCTTTTTCTGGACCAACAGCCTTTCCATTCTTCTCCTCTTCATCGCTGCCCTTACTTCCATCTAGTTAATTTGCTGCACTTCCTGGTTCACTACCCTCACATCATCCAATCTTCTCTCTCTTTCACTCATTCCATTCATCAGTCCCTCAGAGCATTCTTTCCATCTGCTCAACACGCCCTGCACGCTTGTGAGTATGTTTCAATTTCAATCGCTTATCACCCTAACCTGCTGCATATCTTTCCCAGCTCTGTTTCTCTGTCTAGCCAATCATTAAAGATCCTTTTCTTTTTTGGATTACATTGTGACCTCACAGACTATTACATATTTAATTCATGGAATGTTTTCTGGAATGTTATCAGCCTCTCTTGGTGATGGAAACAGTAGATTTGGAATATCAATGATTTGTACACTGTATAGTCATCTGTCATACTGTAGACAGATGGTGTTCACACTGGTACAGACATAGTTTTGCATATTTTTTAAGCATGAAGATCTCACAATTCCCCTGGATTTGTGAGATTCCCCTGGAGGTCCTCTGAAAACTACTTAAATTGCCTGATACACTTTCACACCCATGTTTTGTTTTAGCTGCTGGAAGTAATCCTAGAAGTTTACCATAATATGCAATTTTAGATTATTTTCTTCAATACATAAATGCCTATGTATGTCATATAGTGTGCAAAAAAACTGAGGCAGTTGAATAAAAGATTAAACAGAAACTACAGATTACTGGGATTCCTTGAGGAGATCAAGATTTTGAAATACATAAAAAAGTGCTACTTATTGTAAATGTTTGGTTTTTTATTTTTCTGTTTTATAAACATTTGCTTTTAAACATTTAAATGTAATTAAAAATGATTTTTTTTGGTGCCTTACTTTTGTACACACATATACATAAATATATAATTACAAATTTCAGATTGTGTTTGACACACTAAATGTACCTTCTGTAATATATTACCTCATGCATATTCAGAATTTAAAGCCCAAGATGATGCTGTGATGCTGTGTTTTTTTTTTTTTTTTGTTAAGGCCCATACCATTTAGCAGACACTCTTATCCAGAGTGACCTACAACAGTGCTTTGTTTCCCTGTTTGATCTTCATGCTAGTAACTAGCTACAATCAGCAATTGCTGATTGACTATTACAACATGTAATAGTACAAGTATCAAACTTATTAACCCTGTGGCAGCCAAGAAAGAGGGTGCAAGGCTGTTTTTGGCCTTGTAAGTGAGTGTTAAAGATTTAAACCTGATACGAGCTGATATGGATTAATTTGATTAATTTGAACTTAATTTGATCTTATTTTAATGATAATCAAATAAGATGATTTCAGCTGAGTATATTTCCAGTTATTTTGTGATGAGGGATTTGTTTTTCTCTGAATAAAAGTATTGAGTTGGATTTAAAAGTATTTAAGTTGGATTTTCAAATTTTTCACACTTTGAGACCATTGTACCATATATTTGTGTGAAAGTATTAATATAAATACTGTTCTTTGACATGGCATGTAAAATATTTTCACAGGGCCTACTGTATATCAGTTTAGAACAACAAATAACAGCAAAGAGCAGAATATTTGTGGCACTCATGTAATTGTGGGGAAAAATGAGCACAGAATTACTCCAGCAGGTATTAGATTTACTGTTTATCATACCTACAGACTTTGAGGTGAAGATGTGGAGGTTTAGAATCCATAAATAAATGATCTCTGATCACATCTCCCTCCCAGATGTGTGTTCTGAATCATATCAGCAATAATGACTCACATCCACTGAGAGCTGAATATAGAGCCTGAAGAGCAGGCATACACACACACACACACACTCACAAAGCCTTTTACAATTCCAGCAAGCCGCAATTATGCCCAAAGATACAGTAACTCAACCGGAAGTACATAATCAACACTGATCATATTATTCACTCTCAGAGAGAGAGAGAGAGAGAGAGAGAAAGATTTACAATCCCCTGATACTTGGAACTAACTCTGTTTTCATGTATTTCTGTAACAGTCCTATCCAACAGAAATAATTCACAGTAGTATATTATATATAAATAATATACATATATAGCACTTTAAAGAGTCCTTAGAAGGTCAAATACTCTATTACTTCTAGTGATGAATAGTACAGATATATACCCTGAAATCAGCATACTTGATTGGAAAAATTAATCTGTTCTAATTAGGTGACAAATCAGGCATGAACCACAACTGAATTGCTTTTAGCACAGCATAAAGTATGGCAAAAAATGTACAACAGTAGCCACACATAGCAACTAGCAGATAACTACACAAAGTTGCAAGGATGTTGTGTTGCTTTGCAATGTAGTATATGTGGAAAAGATAGACAAAAAAGCATATAAAGCTTTGTATTTTGTTTAAAAGAAAAATACATCAGATCAGTGTTAAAGGGAAAAAAAGAATTGCCAACACTAATTACTTCTTGGTTTTACCGAATTTGATCACCACCATGTTAAAATAATGCATGACGTGTGTGGGAGCAGTTAGCTGCTTATTTTAAACAATGTGTACCTAGTCAAAGAAGGAGAGGGAATAAGCCTCTTCCAAGCACAATGATCTTTGGCAACTACTGAAGATACTGAGATGATTCCTGGTCATCTATATATATGCAGTACTATGCAAAAGTTTAAGGCAGGTGTGAAAAAATGCTGTAAACAAAGAATGCTTTCAGAAATACAAATAATTATTGTTTATTTTTATCAATTTACAAAATGCAAAGTAAGCGCACAAAAGAAAAATCTAAATCAAATCAATATTTGGTGTTACTACCTTTTGTCTTCAAACCAGCATCAATTCTTATAGATACACTTGCACAAAGTCAGGGATTTTGTAGGATTATAGTCAGGTGTATATACAGTACTGTGCAAAGGTTTTAGGCAGGTGTGAAAAAATGCCGTAAACAAAGAATGCTTTCAAAAATGGAAGTGTTAGTATTTTTTTTTAAGGAACTTGGCTGGTAGGTTGTTCCAAACATGACTATATATATATATAATCATATGCCAAGTGAGGTCATAAGATGAGGAAAATTTGGGATCGTAGTTTGACAGTGATGAGATAGAGTGTTGATGAGAGAAAGGATAAAGGATGAATCACTTATGTTATCTCATAAAGTTCTTCTGTGGCATTATGCATCAATTTCTGGCATGCTCATTTTAAAAAATGAACAGTACCTTCAAATTTAGTTTAAATGGCAATGAAATAAGTAAATACCTTAATAAATATGTATGTTTTGCATAATGAGAGATTTCAAGATCAGCTGTTTCATGCTTTCTCAGCTCATAGAGAAAGTCACCTGCTTACCAAACCGCTCCTAGCCCCTCCTGCCTCATACACACTGACAGGAAATGTCAAACACAGATACGCTCTGAAAACTGCAAAGTCATGCTGTTTACAGCCAGATTGTATGTGTGTGGGAATCATTAAAAATGTCATATTGCTGTTTTAACAAAATCTACTTTGAATAGGTAACTATATAGAAGAAAGAAAAAACATTATCAGTTTCAAGGTTGAAAATAATTTTATATAAAAATGAGTGAAGATGAGTGTCGAGAGTCTTTAACTGTACTTGAAACAGGAAGATAAATGAGTACTCACACAAACACTGAACTCAAAATATTACAACAGTCACCCAACGTAGAATCCAAAATGACAAGGTGCCCAGTGTGCGCAGTCAGGGCACAGCATCGCAAACTGTGACATAATCTTGCTCTGCCTGGAGCTGGGCCCTTGTGGGGAGGCCAAACAAAACATAAAACCACCAACAGAATGAAACAGACCCCTAATTGAGAGCATGACTGAATTGAGGCCACATGACTGAATCCGTCACCAGGGCCGACACATGACGACAAGGGGTCCTAGGCCCAGCTGCAGCCACGTCCATGGGACCTGTGATGAACAAGCATTGCCCCCCTAGGTGGTCGTGGAAGCCAGTGAAGAACAAGCCCCGCCCCCAAGTGGGTGCGGGAACTGGCAACGAACAGGCACCACGCCTCTAAGCTACCTGTTCGGTAGCGAACAGGCACCACAGTACAACCCTTTGTGGTTTTCAAATGGTCAGTCCATGATTTACTTCTGGCACCAAGGCAATTACACATATACAGATAAATGCACATGGGGATCGTAAGGTCCGAACGCTTACACTCCTTTTTGTTTTAGTAAAGGAAATCTGAGAGCCACTGGCCCTTCCATCTTCTTCTCATCTCTTTCACTACCTCTCATTCTCTCTTTCCTTTTCTCTATTTCTGTGATGTGGTTATGTGTGATTAGATTTCCTGCAGCAGACATTATCTAATTGGCCAGAACTTGCCTTCAGGGAATGCCAATATTACCCATCATGCAGCTCTGAGGGGAGCACAGGAAGGCTACCATAACCCCAGGCCCACAAGCAAATGTGTATGTGAGTGCATGTGTGTTTTATCTGGCCCATACATATTCTGTGGGTGTTATTGGTGATGAGAAATTTTCATGTCCACCAGCAAACAGCTGCTAGCTATCAAAATCAGAATGTCTACATCCTAATCAGCACAATCATCCTTATTTTACCAGCTATATATCGATACACTGACATGCCAGCATGCTCTGAACATTTTATTGTAGTAGTACTGCAGTGGTGCTGTAGTGGTACAATTCAGTTTGGGTCAGTGGGTTTGTTAATTAGGGATTTATAAAAAGTAGATTTTGTGCACACACTCTCTCTCTCTCTCATTATATATGGAGCATCGCAGAGGTTGAGGAGTGGGTGAATAAAGATAGGGATGTGTTAGTTAAGTGGAAAGTTCACAGCAGATTTTTCAGCTGTTTGAGGAATTTGAGCACAGCAAGGCTAGCAGCTGAAGAAAGTATAAACAACCCCATTCTCTCTGGCCTCCCTGGCCTCCTTCTCATCATCCTTCCAGTGCAGGCATTTCAAGCAAGCAGAACTGTCCAATGAAGTTCCTATTGTCACAGTCTATTATTGTTTAAGACCATAAGAGATTTTCTGTTTATGTTTAAAGAATTAAAAAATTCACAGTGTGGAATCATATTCTACCTTTGACAATGACAGTCCTAACACTCCAAAATGCACAACACGCTCAACACGCTCTGTTCACCTGTGAGTACATTTCCATTTCTATCTTTAATCACCCTGACCTGTTGCACATCTTTCCCAGATGTCTCTCTGTCTAGCCAATCGGTAAAGGTCCTTTTCTCCCTCATTACTGTCCAACCTCTCATACAATTCACCAAGCACCTGATCTTTGGCCTTCGCCACTGCTTTCTTCGCCCTGCGGTTCAGCTCCTTGTACACCTGTCTACTTTCTTCATCTCTCTGACTGTCCCATGTCTTCTTTGCCTCCCTCTTTTGTATACACTCCTGGACTTCTCGGTTCCACCACCAGGTTTCCTTATCCTCCCTCTTCCTTCCAGATGTCACACCAAGCACATTTCTAGCCGTCTGCCTTATCACTTCTGCAGTAGTTTCCCAGCAATCCGGTAGCTCTTCAGCACCTCCCAGTGCCCGTGTTAACTCTTGCCTGAATTCCACCTTGCAGTCCTCCTCCTTCAGCTTCCACCACTTGATCCTCGACTCTGCCCTCACTTTCCTCCTCTTCTTGACCTCCAAGGTCATCCTACAGACCACCATCCTATGCTGTCTAGCTACACTCTCCCCTGTCACTACTTTGCAGTCTCCAATCTCTTTCTGACTAACCCTACTGCAAAGAATATAATCTACCTGTGAGCATCTTCCTCTACTCTTATACGTCACCCTGTGCTCCTCCCTCTTCTTAAAATAAATATTAACTACAGCCATTTCCATCCTTTTTGCAAGATCTACAAGCATCTGACCTTCAGCATTCCTCTCCTTGACACCATGCCTACCCATCACCACCTCATCACCTCTGTTCCCTTCACCAACACAACCATTAAAATCTGCACCAATCATCACTGTCTCTCCCCTGGGTACACTCTCCATCACTTCATCTAACTCACTCCAGAACCTTTCTTTCTCTTCCATCTCAAAACCAACTTGTGGAGCATAAGCACTAACAACATTAATTATCACACCTTCAACTTCCAGCTTCAAACTCATCACCTTCCATGACACCCTCTTTACCTCCAAAACACTCTCCACATACTCCTCCTTCAGGATAACACCTACCCTATTCCTCCTTCTATCCACACCATGGTAGAACAATTTAAACCCTCCTCCAAAACACCTGGCCTTACTACCCTTCCATCTAGTCTCTTGCACACAAAATGTCAACCTTCCTTCTCTCCATCATATCAGCTAATTCTCTACCTTTACCAGTCATGCTGCCAGCATGCAAGGTCCCTACCCTCACTTCCACTCTCCTCTCCTTCTTTCTCTCCTCCTCCCTCTGGACATGCCTACCTCCTCTTCTTCTTCTCCTTTGGCCAACAGTATTCCAATTTCCACCAGCACCCTGTAGGCTAACAGCACTGGTGGCGGTTGTTGTCAGCCCGGGCGGTTGTTCTCAACCCTCCGCATTTATCCGGGCTTGGGACCGGCATGAAGAAATACACTGGCTTGTGCATCCCTAGTGGCTAGGTTCATCCCTAGTCACTGGGTTGAAGAACTTTCAGGATGATTTGGAGAAATCAACAATTTATACATTCAGGTCTGAAAGGTGTCAAGAGAATCTACCATCAGTGATCATATGAAGTGGTGTCACGTGTGTTGGGTTTTGGGCACGCTAGAGGGCGCTCTCTGTCACGTGTGTTGGGTTTTGGGCACGCTAGAGGGCGCTCTCGGTCACGTGTGTTGGGTTTTGGGCACGCTAGAGGGCGCTCTGTTCTGACTAAGCACACCTGAGCCCCTGCGGGCAGGTGTGCATCATTGGGGCTGAGTATTTAAGCCCCGATGAGTCAGAACAGAGCGCGGCTCATTAGATAGGCTAAGCCTGCACGGAATGGTGGTTTTTGTCTGTCAGTCAGTCAGTCAGTCAGTCAGTCAGTCAGTCAGTCAGTCAGTCAGTCAGTCAGTCAGTGTTCTTGTTTGTTTGTGTTTTCTCCTTTGTTTAATAAACTTCTGTTCTGAACCCCTGGCTCGGACCTGACGTCCCTCTGGTACCACACCACCGTTACAGAATGAGCCGCCAGTACCTGGACGTCGCGAGCCACGATGGCGATATGGAGTGCGTGTTGTGGGCGACAGCCAATGCTGTGGAGCAGTCCCTGCAGCTGATAAAGTCCTGGGAGACAGGGGCGACTTTTCCAGACCTCCGCGAACAGCTGGACGGTGAGGAGTGGGTGCGACGGACACCGGCGGCCACGGCAAGGGAGCTGGAGCGCCGTCTGAAGAATGCGACGTCGCTGCTCCCACTCGATATCATCCCAGATCCCGAGCTTCGCATGGATCGGTTCGCGCTTTGTCTCCGGATGCTGAGCTCCATGGCTAAAGGGACACAGCGCTATCTCAACGCGCTGGACCGCGTGCTCTCTTCCGCACGCGACATGGAAGGCGGGGCTTCGTTGACGGCTGGCGTTACTCAACGCGGAGGCACGGCGTCTACCGTGTCGCAAGCAGCTCAACGCGGAGGCACGGCGTCTACCGTGTCGCAAGCAGCTCAACGGAAGCACGGCGTCTACCGTGTCGCAAGCAGCTCAACGAGCCGCGGCGTCTCCGTGTATGGCAGCTCACTTGCGAACGCGGCGTCTACCGTGTCGCCCAAGCAGCTCAGCGGCGGGCGCCGCGGCGTCGTATTCGCGAAAGCGGCTCAGCGGCGAGCCGCGAAGGCAACTGCAGCTGCGGTTCAACACGTGACTCAGCGTCGAGGCACGTGCGCCGCTTGCCACGATCCGCCAGCCCGGGCTGCGCGTAGCGCGTGATGGCGAGGCTCGGCGGCGCAAAATCACCACGAGAGGTTGGTAGCAAACGCGCCTTTCCGTGTCCACAGCGACAGCACGACGCTCAGCGCTCCGGCACGCGACAGCACGAAGCTCAGCGCTCCGCACCGCGACAGCACGAAGCTCAGCGCTCCGCACCGCGACAGCACAGCTCCCCGCGCCGCACCGCGACAGCACGGCGTCCCCCGCGCCGCACCGCGAAGCTCAGCGCTCCCCCGAGCCGCAGCGCGCCAGCAACCACAGTCCGCCAGCGGAAAACGCGCTGCGCGCAGCTGATAGCGGGAACACGGCCAACGCGAAGCACCACGAGAGGTTGGTAGCAAACGCGTCTTGCCGTGTTCACAGCGACTGCACGGCGTCCACCAAGAGGAATGCAAAGAAGGCCACCCGCACCAAGAGAAGCGAGGCAATGGCAAAGAAGGCAGTTCCGGACGCAGAGAGCAGGAGGAGAGTGGAGACCACTTCCTGCATCGTGCAACCGGGAAAGTCGACCAAGGAAGCCCTTCGCAACAAGGAAAGCGGCATCAAGAAGTCGACCCCCAAAACCAGCTCCATGAAGCCATCTGCTACACAGAAAGCAGAGAAGGAGCAGCTCCAGGTTAATGGCAAGTTTAAAAGGAAAGCTCGGGTGCAAAGGAGAATTGAACATGAGGCTGCTGTAACCATTCAGGCACAGGTGAGGAAACACATAAACAGAAAGTACTACCTGAAGCTACTGTGGGCAGCCAAGACGGTTCAGCGATATTATAGAGCTAGTAAGAGTATGAGGCAAGAAATGAAGTCTTTGAAGGAGAAAAAAGGGGCTGTTGTTGTTCTACAAGCAGCATTCCGAGGAATGAAGACCAGACAGACTCTGAAACTGAAGCACCAGGCTGCAACTAGGATACAAGGTGCGTACAGGACTCACTGTGCTCGAGCACGATATTTATGCCTCAAACAGACCGTTATTGCGACCCAGCTGAGATATCGGTCCACACGTGAAGCCAAAAAACAGAGGGGAATTCCTGAAATTGCGCTCCGCTGCCACGTTCCTGCAAGCCTGCTTCAGAGGTCAGAGAGTCAGAAAGATGGTGATCCTGCACCATCAGACAGCCTCCTTGATTCAGGCTGCGTTCAGAAGACAGAGAGAAATAATCAAGTACCAGGCCATAAGGAGGTCAGTCATCTTCATCCAAAATTATTATAGGTCCTACATCAGGGGCAAAAGTGAACATGAGAGATTCCTGCTGTTGAAAAAGTCAGCGATACGCATCCAGGCCACCTTTAGAGGTTATTTAGTTCGGAGAAACATGAACGCTATGAACCAAGCTGCTGTCATTGTTCAGGCTGCTGGGAGAGTGCACCAGCGGGGATCTGTCTTCAGGAGGCCGCGCTGGGCAACGAGTGGTCGTCAGAGGCGGTTCGGAAGGCGGAGACCGGGACTTCGACTTCGACAGAGGTGTCAACATGCTGCGAGGGGCTTGCAGAAGTCAGTCAGAGAGGAGCCGGTGAGAGATCGAGCCGTGTGGCGCAAAGTGGCGAGGACCATCCAGTCCCACCTCAGAGGTGAGCAGATCAGCCGCAGAAAGGTCCAGTTTGCAGAACAGGAGGAGTTGCTTACAGGATGCTACCAGCAGCTGACCGAAAGAGCCTTCATGCCACAGGTGAACGCCGCGGTCTCGAAGGACAGGAAGAAGGATACATCGGTTCAAGAAGAAGGTGAGCATCCTGGAAGGAGCAGCCAAGTCAGAGAGGTCGCTAGCGTTCAGATACATGCTGTGATGGTGTTCCAAAGGGAGGTACTGAGGAGAACACCGGAACAGAGAAACCCAACTGTATGCCAGACAACGAGGAGAGTTGTGATTCCAACCAGTCAGGAGAAGCTGGAGGCTCAACTAGCCGCTTTGGAGGAGCAACTGAGTCAGACCACAGCAGAGCTGAGAAGGGTGCAGGACCACAACATTGCTCTGCAGGCGGAACTGAGAGAGGCCCAAAGTGAGGCCGGTAAACTCAGCGGGCTGGAGAAGCAGGTTAGTGGTATGGAAGCGAGATTGGCGACTCTCGAATCCCGACTCACTCCACAGAAGCCAGTTCATGCTGGGACCCTGGTGGGTGGCACCAGAGCCGAGCAGCTGAAGAACCGTCTGATGGAGAGGCCGGGAGAGATTCCAGAGGTCGAACCGCTGCATGATGGCTCCCAACCTCTCGTTCATCCTCTGAGTTCAGCAGACTCGGAACAAGGCGACTTATGGAGGGATTCCAACAGAACCCGTCAGAGTGAAACCAGAAGCTGGGAAGCGGCGTCGCCGGGCCCCAAGCGGCCGGGAAGTAAGACCGAAACAGGGAGAGGGACTTCCTATGTAAACCCTGTAATGTCTGTGTATGGCTCCCTCTCAGGTCCAGTCGAGTCCAGGCTTTCCGCGGGGTCAGGTGAGGCCCCCAAGGACTTC
The DNA here is from genome assembly GCA_017165825.1 of Hepsetus odoe. Taxonomy (NCBI): domain Eukaryota; kingdom Metazoa; phylum Chordata; class Actinopteri; order Characiformes; family Hepsetidae; genus Hepsetus; species Hepsetus odoe. The sequence goes on along the minus strand of CM029391.1, from coordinate 6,068,929 downwards.
AGAACCCAGTGCAGGCACCGGTCCAAGGGATGGACGGAACTGCTGGGATTCCCCTCACCACCACCAGCTGCCTGACATGACTGGTCGGAGGCCCTTTGTTTTTTTTTTTTTTTTGTTTTTGTATGGACCTGACCATGTGTCCCGACTAGGGACTTTTGTGTTGTTGTTTTTGCCTTCCCCCTGAGGTTCGGCTGCGTTCGGGCGCTTCGGGAGCCGCGCCCTTGGGGGGGGGGTTCTGTCACGTGTGTTGGGTTTTGGGCACGCTAGAGGGCGCTCTCTGTCACGTGTGTTGGGTTTTGGGCACGCTAGAGGGCGCTCTCGGTCACGTGTGTTGGGTTTTGGGCACGCTAGAGGGCGCTCTGTTCTGACTAAGCACACCTGAGCCCCTGCGGGCAGGTGTGCATCATTGGGGCTGAGTATTTAAGCCCCGATGAGTCAGAACAGAGCGCGGCTCATTAGATAGGCTAAGCCTGCACGTAATGGTGGTTTTTGTCTGTCAGTCAGTCAGTCAGTCAGTCAGTCAGTCAGTGTTCTTGTTTGTTTGTGTTTTCTCCTTTGTTTAATAAACTTCTGTTCTGAACCCCTGGCTCGGACCTGACGTCCCTCTGGTACCACACCACCGTTACAAGTGGCAGTACACTGATATTGATGTCTCCTGAAGAAGCTATTTTATCTTTTCTTTTAAGCAGAACAATTAAAGAAAATGGTAATTTGATTATTTATACTGACAAGAAACTGAATTGAGGAAACATTTAAACAAATCATTTAAACTTAGCAAGTTAAGTCACAGATTGAACCACATCAGTCTCCCTCTAACGGAAACACATCCTTTTATGGTTGCATTTTAGATTTCACATTTGTATAAGACAAATTAATTTAATACTTACAGTACACCTCTCTGCGATGGGCTGGCGACCTGTCCAGGGTGTGTCCCCGTCCTTCGCCCTATGTGAGCTGGGATGGACTCCAGCACTCCCCCGCGACCCCGCTTGGGACAAGTGGCAGAAAATGAATGAATGAATGAAGTACACCTCTCTGTTTGTATGCTTAAAACTTTCATTATGCGGCACTAACCAACAATATGCTCATCAAAATATGCATGTGTATTGGACATGAAAGAGTGATTTTAAAGATAACTGTCTGCCCATCTTTCCTTCATATGGTACTTTGAATACTTTGAACTGTAGAGTAGAACTGTAAGAACAAGGCTGCAATATTGCACTAAATTGATTGACTAAATGTCAATCAATTACTCTGTCACATAATGTTAAACTCCTTATTGAGTTATACCTATAATATTTAAGCCCACTTAAAATGCCTTCATCATGCTTGTGGGCCAAATATCACTATTTTAACTACATTGAGGGTCAGTGCCCCAGACAGGGAAAAAGCCTAGTACTGGACACATCTTTTCACAATAGTGGGATTCACACCTGGAGATTTACCTTCAGCTAGTATAAATCTTTTAAAGCACTGCTTGTCAAATTCTCAAAGAGAGTTTAAACCTAGTCCTGAACTTCACATCTTTCTGATTGGAGATTAAGAATGGAGATAAAATATTAAAGCAAACTATAGACCAGTGGTCCCTTGCATAAAAAAACTGAATTCAATGAATTCTATCTTAGACTTCTTCAGCAATTCTTAAATTAAATTGTATACCCTAGGTCTGTTGGTACAATCCAATTGCCATATGAGGTCCCTGCAAAAAGCATTACACAGTGTATTCAGAAATTTTGGGGGTTATTCTAAAACCAAAGTAATTTAAAATTATATAGAAGTGAAATTTCTGAGTTTCAGGAAAGATTAACCATCAATCAATGTAACGGAGGCGGGGTGTAGGGAGGACGCCAATGCTGAGCCAGGAGTTCGCAACGTAACTTTATTAGCTATATTTACAAAACAAAACAAAGGACTGCAGTTCTTAACTAAAATCAAGGGAACTGCAGCCTAAACCAAGATACCCAGATGCCCAAACACAAAACCACCATAAAGTGTAGGCAAAGCCTAACTAATGAGCCGCGCTCTGTTCTGACTCATCGGGGCTTAAATAGTCAGCCCCAATGAAACACACCTGTGCCTTCATTAGCTCAGGTGTGTTTAGTCAGAACAGAGCGCCCTCTATCGTGCACAAAACACCTCATCCGTGACAATCAATTACATGCAACACAGTGGGTTGCTTTTTGTGAAATTATGACATTGCAGAGTGTTTCAAATTTAAAATATAATCTGCAATATAATTGAATAAAAAGAAATCAAATTGCTGTTAAACATATATTTCTTTTTATTATTTATTTATTATTTGCCTTTATTCAACAGATGTTTAACTTAGTGACATCCAGGGCTAGCAATTTAGAAAATATAAGAGCAGTAATATGTGAACTAAATACAATCCAGTTTATGTTTTAATTTCAGTTTCCAGCTATTGAAAGTACCTGGTGAGCAGCAATTGGGACAGTACCTTGGTCAAAAGTACCTCAGGGTATCCTACTAGTCTGAGATTTGAACCCATGCCATTATGAGCCTGGTGTCTATTCCCTAACCACTAGTCCACTGCTACGCAAGGCTTAGTCCTGTCTGGGAAACTTTGTATTGCTGACAGAGAAAGTGTTGTATCTTCCTCCCACTAGGCCTTTTTGATTTCTGCCCCTTACATATGGCTGGTTCCTTCCTTTTCCTGTTGTCCAAGTCAGTAGTGCTGATTCTCCACTGAAGAGGCCAAGATAAGTATGTTTATCTGGTCCATTTTACAACATCCTTTGATATGTTTATTGGAAGTTACAATTACGCTTAAATTTCACTTACCATTCATTTCCACAACTCCAAATGGAATCCTCATGTCTCCTTACTGGAGAAACAAACAAGACTTCATTAGAAGCAAATAAGATTAGTGTTGTGTCAGAGACCAGGGATGGGGCAATAGCACAGAGATCAATACCTGTTCCCCAGACGAGGAAAACTTACCCTGTCTCAGAGAGTGCAGTGTCTGTCAGTAATGAGATTGGTGTGTAGCATCAAGTGCCTCAGACTTAATGCTGGACTGAGTGGAGTCTTTTCCTCTCTTCTCAGGGACAGACTAATGTCTCCTATGGGAGCAAAGGGATTGGATAACAGCACTGGGATTCCCAGTTCAAATAAATAGCTTTAAGGAACAGGCAACTTTCTAATTACAAACTGTTTTATTAATATTAGTTTCGGGTTGGAGGGAATTCTGGGAAAAGAATTCTGTAGTGTTTTTTTTAACAATGTACTATAAAAAGTGTTACATGGCTAAATAAATAAATCAATAAATAAAAACACAGTGCAATGGTTCTCAATTTTAGCTTAAAAATTAAACTAGATAAGTCTTCACAAAGTTTTATTTCTGTATTCTGTATTTCTGCTTCTTAAAGAAAATGTTATATTGAACTTTCCAAAGTTACTTAATTAGCTCAGTGAGGGTAGCTTAGCTGAGGGCTTAGAAACATCACTGAAAATATGTGATTGACCTAGTTACTATTATATACCGCGTGCAGTATGCTAGTCCTCTAACAGTCTAATATATAGTATTAAGTGTGACCATAACCAAAACTGGGATATAGTACAGGGTTACATGAACACTAGAGAGTATGTTTTCTTTAAATGACATCAAGAGTTTCAGGGGATTATACCCTGGACCTTATACATGCTAAAGCAGCGGTGGCCTAGTGGTAAGGGAGTGGGCCCCAGGATCAGAAGTTAATGGGTTGGAATCCCAGACAAGTAGGTTGCCCTGGGATTACCCTCGAGCAAGGTACTGGCCCTATCACTGCTACTCAGGCAATAACTTTCAATAGCTGCCCCCTGCTGCATATGTTTGTGTGTATGAAGCAGAGGTGTAATTTTGTTGTGGTTCGCTTTGTGTTTCACAATAAGAATAGTCACTTTCACTACATATGCACATTGCACAATACCACTGAGATACATCCTGCATATTTCAAGTGCACATTCCAAACTATATTAGGGTATCTTTATATATTTTGTTCTCACCATGTAAAATTATAGTACATTTTACAGACACTGTCAGAAAATGTAAATGTAAAAATAATTAAATACTGTGCAGATTTGTTCATCAAGGTATAAACAGTACAATTTTACCAGATTAACAAGAGATATTTTTACCTTTCAGTTTCCTTCATTTTTAAAGTAGCAAAAATAGAATAGAAAGATCAGGGCATGGTGTATGAGTCCACACTAAAAAAATGCAATAGAATATGGCCGAATTATGTTCCCTAAAGACACAAAAGGTGTACCATTGAGAACAGTGCCCTAATGACAAAAGATACACCAGCCCAGTAGTATTTAATAAACTTTTCTTCTGAGAGTTTTGTACCTCTGTTTAAGGGTTACATAATTTTTAGAACATTCAGTTTTACAGGTGTTTGTGATTACTCAAATGTGCATTATTACTTCATTAGTTTGGGCAATAAGAAAAACAAACTTAAACATTTGCATTCAAACACTTATGGAAGAAGTGTTTACCATTAATTAATGTCTTTTTACCTATTTTTACCTATTTTCTTACATTCCAACCTGTAACCCAAGGGGGTTGGGTAGCCAGTCGACCTTGGACCCTCAGAGGTTTTTTTTCTCCACACAGTGGAGTTTTTGGTTCCTCTCCTTCGTAGTCGTCCGGCTTTGACTTCTATTACTGTAACCTGTTCCACCATCTATCACCAATGTAAAGTGCCTTGTGGCAACTCTGTTGTAAAAGGCACTATACAAGAATAAATTGAATTGAATTGAATTGAATAATTTAAATGTTTCTTAATCTTATTTTATGTGATGGATCTGCACAAAATGGTCTAAGTTGGTGAAGTGAAATAAGAAAAATATACAGTACTGTGCAAAGGTTTTAGGCAGGTGTGAAAAAATGCTGTAAACAAAGAATGCTTTCAAAAATGGATGTGTTAATCATTTATTTTCATCAACCAACAAAATGCAGAGAATGAACAAAAGACAGATCTAAATCAAATCAATATTTGGGGTGACCACCCTTTGCCTTCAAAACAGCATCAATTGTTGTTCCAAACAGGACTATGTTTCAACCTCCGTGTGACATTGATGATCATTAGCACCTGTTTGGTAAAATTGGTTGATCATACACCTGACTATAATCCTACAAATTCCCTGACTTTGTGCAAGTGTACCTATAAGAATTGATGCTGGTTTGAAGGCAAAAGGTAGTAACACCAAATATTGATTTGATTTAGATTTTTCTTTTGTTCGCTCACTTTGCATTTTGTAAATTGATGAAAATAAACAATCATTATTTATATTTCTGAAAGCATTCTTTGTTTACAGCATTTTTTTCACACCTGCCTAAAACTTTTGCACAGTACTGTATATAAAAAATAATTAAAAATAAATTAAAAAATGAAAAGTCATATAATTAGTTAAATGAAGTCTACCTGTGTGCAATTTAAGTGTCACATGATCTGTCAGTATAATCACACCTTTTCTGAAAGGCCCCAGAGGCTGCAACACCACTAAACACGAGGCATCACACCATGAAGACCAAGGAGCTCTCCAAACAAGTCAGGGACAAAGTTGTTGAGAAATACAAGTCAGGGTTGGGTTAAAAAAAAAAAATCTAAATCTTTGATGATCTCCCAAAGTACCATCAAATCCATCATCTTCAAATGGAAAGAATATGATACCACAACAAACCTGCCAAGAGAGGGCCATCCACCAAAACTCACAGACCAAGCAAGGAGGGCAGCATGGAGACCAAAGGTAACCCTGAAGGAGTTGCTGAGGTCCACAGTAGAGACTGGAAAATCTGTCCATAGGACTACAATAAACTCCATAGAGTTGGGCTTAATGGAAGAGTAGCCAGAAAAAAGCCATTACTTAATGTTAAAAATAAGAAGGCATGTTTTGAGTTTGCCAAAAGGCATGTGGGTGACTCCCCAAATGTATGGAGGAAGGTTCTCTGGTTAGATGAGACTAAAATGTAACTTTTCGGCCACCAAGGAAAATGTTATGTCTGGCGTAAACCCCAAACATCCCGTCACCCCAAGAACACCATTGCTACAGTGAAACATGGTAGTAGCAGCCTCATACTGTGGGGGATGTTTTTCAGCAGCAGGGACAGAGAAACTGGTCTGTGTCAACGGAAAGATGGATGGTGCTAAATACAGGGATTTAACACCATCCATCCAAATACTGTGATTTGAGACTGGGACGGAGGTTCACCTTCCAGCAGGACAATGACCCGAAGCATGTTGCTAAAGCAACACTTGAGTGGTTTAAGGGGAAACATTTAAATGGGATGGAATGGCCTAGTCAAAGTCCAGACCTCAATCCAATTGAGAATCTGTAGACAGAAGTTGTTCACAAGCAAAAATCATCCAATATGAAGGAGCTGGAGCAGTTTTGCCTTGAGGAATGGACAAAATTCCCAGTGGCAAGATGTGGCAAGCTCATAGAGACTTATCTAAAGCAACTTGCAGCTGTAATTGCCACAAAAGGTGGCTCTACAAAGACTTTAGGTGAATAGTTATGCATGCTGAAGTTTTCTGTTATTTTGTCCTATTTGTTGTTAAAAAAATACATCTTCAAAGTTGTCGGCATTCTTCTGCATGGTAAAAAAAAATAATAATAAAAACATCTTCAAAACCTCATAAAATAGAATATACTGTCTTCATGAGTCAGTTGTACATTTTTCAGAGACTGTTGTTGGCCAGCATGCAGTTTGTGAAGAGTATTTTAATGAGCCTGCATAATTCTGGAAAAAACAAATTACACCTAGATTAACCTGTGCTGAACCATGAGAATGGTGGCAAGAGCAAAGCGTGTAGATGAAAAAGAACCCACCAATATCCAAAGCATACCAGCTCATCTTTGATGTATGGCTGCCACAGGCTCATTTCTTCTCACAGGCATAAATGCTGATAGCATTTGCATAATGACTGCTGAGTTGCATAGAAACAAGCCCCCTTAATTTCTCCTCTTAAGAAAATCCAAGACCATTGTTACTCTCCCCAGGAGTGGTCATCTAACAATGAGCACTCAAGAACAAGAAGACATGTCATAGTCTCAAAGGAACCTAAGGTATCCTCTAAGAAACTAAAGGACCTCTTTCATGTTAATGACCGTGAGCCCACTATCCATTGAACACTGAAAACAAAGGTCAACATGTCAGAGTTCTGCAAGATGAACAGGTCAGAAGAACTTTGGAAAATGTTTAGTGGATAACCAAGACCAAAATATTACATTCCTAATTTAAATGAGACATTATGATGGTAGAGGAAACCCCTGTAATTTAGGATAAGAAATATATCCCATCATTGACACGATGTCGCTGTAGTATCATGGTTTAGACTTGTTTTGCTGTATGTGGGCCCATAAGACTTAGCTTCATTGAAGAAATTATGAATAATAATTTTGCCAGAGAATTCTAAAGGAATATGCCAGGATATCTGTTCATAAATTACATTTCACAAGTAAGTGACTCTTGCAGCAAGACAATGACCTTAAGCAGACAAGTGCTTTATTGTCTGGAGTGAATCAGAGGTGGATGGGTTCTCCTTTTGAATCTTGGTTCCTCCCAAATTTTCTTCCGAATGTTCCGGAACTTTTCCTTGCCTCTGTCACCCGTGACTTACTCACTTGTGGCGCCGACTGGGATTCTCTAAAGCTGCTTTGTGACAACATTGCTCAAGAAGAATAAAAGTAATGTTTTGGAATAGCCAAGTCAAAGTTTGGAAGGAAGTGCAATGGAAATGCTTTGAATGGACTTAGCCATAGCAGCTAATATGAAGTTTAGACATCTAATTACAGTTACTGCTGCCTTAGGTGGTCACACGTTTAACATTTTATCTATTTTGTTCAGCAGAACTTGGCTCTTAAGCTGGCATCATGTGAATCACAGGGAGTGGCTCCCAGTGCTTTAAAGTCTACACTGTCATCAACTACAGAATGACACAAAACAGCTGAACTGTTTGCGAGGGAGAACATTCCATCAGAGGAAATGCCAGCAGGCCCATGTCTCCACAGCTAAATGTTTACGTTTACGTTCTTCTACCATTCACCTTCTTTCTTTCTCAATTCTCCCATATCCATTCCTTCTTGTACCGTTCTGGCATTCCCTTCATTTCCTATCTGTCTATTATCATTCAAGCTCACTCTTGCCATCCATTTTGTTTCTTGCTCGCTTACTCTCTCTTTTTCTCTCTTACCTGACTCTCCAGTTGAAGGTTCTGGTTCGTCAGCCTCTTTGGCATTGACAGCCACTCAAAGCACTGAGATTATAATGCCAGTGAAATCAATGACATTCAGGAGAGCCTGTCCACCAGAAAAGGTCGTGTACACATGTACACCCTCCCTCTAGACACAGCTTTTATATACACATTCCAAAGTCTCCACTCTTTTTTTGCTACAATCTCTCTCTCTCTCTCTCTCTCTCTCTCTCTCTCTCTCTCTCTCTCTCTCTCTCTCGCTCTCCTCTTTCTCTCTCCCACACACACACACGGACACACACACACACACACACACACACACACACACACATACACACACACACACACACACACTCTGTCTGTAAAACTTTGACAACTTTACATCACTTCTTCTTCCACACAAATAAACACAAGCATGCACCATCTGTCTCACACTGTAAAACTAAGGGTTTCTATCCAATTAGTGATGGGGTATAGAATGTTCAGTACATCATTGTCAATTATGTGCATATTTTAATACGCACAGTGGGCAGCTTTCTGTGATGAATGGTTTTCTGGGACAAAAGAATTGCAGCATTGAACCAGGACAAATAATATAGTTAACTGCATTCAAATCAATTAGCACTTAACAGTGTAGCTTTAAGTTATTCAGAGTCTTTCAGAATGATTAAGCCATGTGTGGTTTTTAGGAAACAGAGATGGCTTTATTAACAGTATGAGTATGAAATAAGGCCATGAACAGCAATTATCGATGTCCAAGCACTTGTTTATAAGGGGAGGGAGTGCTGTATTGCCTGCTAAGCACTTGATTGAATTCTTCTACAAAGCCCTTAATTATTTTTAAATCTTTAACACTCCTTCTTAATCATACATAAACTTTTATGCCCCCACATTTATATTTGCAATATATCTGCCTAACAATGAGCAGTTTTAATTTGCAGTAGGCTCTGTTTTTAACTCTGTGTCTTTATGATCCTCTTTGTGAAAGGGGTGGAGTTGTTTTTGGATCAGGAAAGGGTCTGTAATAAATACAAAATTGAAAGCATAGGGTATATTATCTTTTGTTTGTCAAGCCACAGAGTGACCTAAATATGAATCTATATTAATCATTCAAGCAGAAAAAGGGCATCTTATTAAACCTGGAATCTTTAGGCACTCTGCAGCATGTCAAAATTCAATTCAATTCAATTCAATTTATTCTTGTATAGCGCCTTTTACAACAGAGTTGCCCCAAGGCGCTTTACATTGGTGGTAGATGGTGGAACAGTTTACAGTAACAGATGTTAAAGCCGGACGACTACGAAGGAGAGGAACCAAAAACTCCACTGTGTGGAGAAAAAAAATAAATATTGGTTCCCATTTTTAAATTCAGTTAGTAATGAATACCTTGCAAAATATAAAGAGAAGAAGGGTGGCATAAGGGTAGCATTTGCACAATATTCTAAATAAATATAATACCTGAGAACTAAAATGCAGGGTACAACTTACACTGGTCATTTTTACATAGCTATTCAAAAGACTCCTGTCGACAGTACTGTGAAATAATTAGAATCAGATCTAAGTAGATCAGATTAGAGTCATCTCTTAATTTATAGATTATTACAGAACATGTTATGTTATGTTGCTATGTTGGTAGGCTACATGGATACTTGGGTAAGTCAGGTAAAGCTTTAATTGGTTAATTTCTGTAGATTCCATCATAGTGATGGAATCTACCACAGTGGAATCTACCACAGTTAAACACTGTGGTGAGCTATAATAAAGCAAAGTTTAGGAAACAAAAGAATATCTTTCCACAGAAAAACCTAAGAAGGGTTAACATAAGAAAGCCTCTAAATGCACTTCAAGTTGCATGATTATTGGTGCAGACTTCCAAGACTGAAGACTAAGAAGAAGGCTTTTTATCTGGTCTACTTTTAAGGTTTAATCTGTACTGCAGGAAGTAATCGAGAACAGAGACTCTGTAAAGACTCTGTGGCTGAAGGCAATGCAGTTGAGTGCACTGAGCTTTAGATTAGTGATGTGCTTTCCATAAACCCCAACCTCAATTCACACATCTCCAAAACAACTCTGCAGCTACAATCTCCCGTGTAATCCTCTCTCTCTCTCTCTCTCTCTCTCTCTCTCTCTCTCTCTCTCTCGTACACACACACACACACACACACACAAACACACACACACACACGCATGCACACGCACCCACACACATAGTCTGAAGCTATTTGTCACAGGCACTAAAGAGAATAGAGACTGGAGTGGAAATTGGGAACTGTTCAAAAGAGTGTGTCTAAAGAGTGTGTATAGCTCCCTTATACAGCCCTCCAGAGCACACCAAACAGAGCCCACAGAAAGCCCACATATCAAAGAAGCACATTACACCACGTTTGCAAGTTTGGTCAATTAGCTAAATGGTATAAGCCTGCCACTAATTCTCTTCTATCTTTTTGAATTATCTGATGAAAATCTGACTTCTACAGCCATCTAAGCATACCCTTTTTAAAATGTAAAATGTTATACAAATTTATAATATTGAATTGCTGTGTGATATAGACTGTTCTCAAATTTCACTCACAATGCAAATGATACATTATTGCTGCTATTCTCAACACTGCTACTCTCTCTTTCTCTGGGTGTGTGTGTGTGTGTGTGTGTGTGCGTGCGTGCGTGCCTGTTTGTGTGTGTGTGTGTGCGCATGTGTGTGTGTGTGTGTGTGTTTGCGCGCGCGCGTGTGTGTGTGTGTGTGTGTGTGTGTGTGTGTGTGTGTGTGTGTGTGTGTGTGTGTGTGTAATCTGATGTTGCTTTCCCACAGGTATTACAGGTTCATTAGTTGCTGTTATTCTCATGCCAACACTGTTACACTCTGATTCCTGATTCATTATGACACAGAAGACAGGCTATGGCTTAAGCAAAAATATAAATCCTCCAGTGCACTGTGGTGTGTTGCATAAGCACATCAGAAGTGTATAATGTTCAGCCCCAGCTTTTCTCTGTCAGATTGTATAAGTGCACGTCTCCTTTGTTTTGATATTTGCTCTTAATGGATATGTTTAAAATGTCTGGATTATGACATTTGGCCAGGTAGGTACTGTTTTCTGCATATTTAACATATATATACAGTACTGTGCAAAGGTTTTAGGCAGGTGTGAAAAAATGCTGTAAACAAAGAATGCTTTCAGAAATATAAATAATGATTGTTTATTTTTATCCATTTACAAAATGCAAAGTGAGGGAACAAAAGAAAAATCTAAATCAAATCAATATTTGGTCTTACTACCTTTTGCCTTCAAACCAGCATCAATTCTTATAGGTACACTTGCACAAAGTCAGGGATTTTGTAGGATTATAGTCAGGTGTATGATCAACCAATTTTACCAAACAGGTGCTAATGATCATCAATGTTGAAGGTTGAAACACAGTCCTTTTTGGAACAACCTACCAGCCGAGTTCCTTCAAACACTATGTGCAAGTGTACCTAGAAGAATTGATGCTGTTTTGAAGGCAAAGGGTGGTCACACCAAATATTGATTTGATTTAGATTTCTCTTTTGTTCATTCACTGCATTTTGTTAATTGATGAAAATAAATGATTAACATTTCCATTTTTGAAAGCATTCTTTGTTTACAGCATTTTTTAACACCTGCCAAAATCTTTTGCATAGTACTATATCTGCCCAGGGAGTTCTCTACAGTTTCTATTACGGCAGTCTACATTCCACCCAGCGCTAGGGCTAACAGTGCTAATGCTAACAGCGCGCTGGCTAAACTTTATGGAGCTATCAGCGAGTTCCAATTTTTTCACACCTCCCTAAAACTTTTGCACAGTACTGTACCTAATCAGATACATACATAAATACAAATGTATTTGCATGCAAAGACAATTTTGCTACAAGACAATTATGCTACAGTCAATGTAAAAGAGTTACTTGGTCATCAGTAGTCAGTTTCTAACACAATTCTCACAACATCTCTAGTGCTAGAAACCCATAACAATCAGCAGCATTGACCATCTTTTGCCCTTAACCCATGTATCCAGCACCGGCCATTCTTTGCACTGGACATAGAGGCCTACACTTTAGGCCTCATTAAGCAGTTAATTTACAGCTGGAGAGGAATTTGTGTGCCTGGCCTCTCTGGAGATTTTGTAGGGACCTGATTAAACAGTCACATGCTAATGCACACATTCCTAATAAACCCAGCTTTTATAATTAAATTTTGTTTATACTGTGAGGAGCTAGACACAGGGCATAAAAATCTATTATTATTATTATTAGTAGTAGTAGTAGTAGTTGTTGTAGTAGTAGTAGTGTTGTTGTTGTTATTATTATTATTATTATTATTATTATTATTATTATTATTATTATTATGGAAATTTCAAAAAACAATACATTTCTAATATTATCCAATATCCAATCTATCTATCTATCTATCTGTCTATCTATCTATCTATCTATCTACTCCTCTCAAGAGCACCAACACACATAGCTTTAGCCACCAAAGCTCTAAAGTTCATTGAACGGTCATAGGTTAATTCAATGAAGCCTCATGGGAGCCATTTAACAGGACATTAGCTGTGAGTGACAATATCTCAATATTTAGTGACAATATCTTAAACTGACAATATCCTCACATTACTCTTCCATCCATATATCAACTGTTTATTATTTTTTACTTTATTGCACATCGCACTTTACTGTACTGATAACGCTGCTTCGCTTGTTGTCATATGTATAGCACCAGGGTCCTGGAGGAATGTTATTTTGTTTCACTATGTACTGCGTATATGGCTGAAATGACAATAAAATCCTACTTGACTTGAGTGTCCAGTAGTGATGTCCTAATAGTGGTGTTAGGTAACACCAAAGCAAAACTTAAATTGGCAGTGGTGGCCTAGTGGTTAGGGCATTGGCCGCACTATTGGAGGATTGGGGGTTCGAACCCCTTTGCAATAGGTTGCACTTGGGTACCCTTGAGCAAGGTGCTGTCCCTGTCATGCTCCTCCCTGTGATGGGCTGGTGACCTGTCCAGGGTGTATCCCCTTGTGTGAGCTGGGATGGACCAACGACCCCACTTGGGAAAAGTGGCAGAAAATGAATGAACATGTGAGCTTTCTAGTTTTGAAGTTGATGAAAAATGACTTAAATAAGGAACACATTTTGAGGGCCACTTTACTGGGTCATATCATCTCCAAAATGACATACTATATGAGGTGTTCTTGGTTTGTAGTCACTGGTAAAAGTTGCCCAAGGAATGACAACCACAGAACTATCTGCTACTGCAACTACTAAGTACATCCCTCAGACAAAATAGTATTCCATGATGCAAAATACTACACTGCAAAAATAGTTTAGGAATTGTTTTGAGGATCATGAGAAAGGATTTGGCCTCCAAATTACCCAGATTTTACACAGTGTGGTCTGAATAATGGAGGTCCCAACTTGTATCTTACAGGATCCCATTAAAAGAATCACGGACCTATGGACCTATGGATCAAGAGGTCCCAGGTTCGAATCCCACCTATAGCACCTGAATTGCTCCAAGGGGACTCTCCCTGTAATTAGGACATGGCAGTTGCTCTGGATAAGAGTGTATGCTAGATGCCGCAAATGTAAATGTCTTGATAAATTAGACCTGCTTTGCCAGCCTGCAAGGTGGACCTACACAATACTGTTCTTTTAATAGTATGACTACCTATTGCATAGCATTTATAAGTATATACTATACATAAATATACTAATAGAATTTCTGCTTATTTACAGCAGTTTACTTCCAGCATTGGCTATAGTTTGTTACTGTTACTGCTGTATATACATACTCAACATGCAAACACAAAGACGCTCTTTTATGAAGCTAATCGCTACATCTTTAAACAGACTGTCTCAAGGTACAAGAGCTCTCATTACTTTTAAATATAGCTGTAGTGCCAAGCAAAAAGTATTTATTACTAGCATTTTCACAAATACAATTTCTGATTTATGAAGAAATTATTTACTTCTAATTAATAATATTACAACGATTTTAATCATTTCATTGTACAGTATATGAGCCAACTGAGTTACATGTCCATCACCTAAACAAAGTCAGGTCAGAGTGGGAGTGGAAGAGTGGAAGGTATTTTATAAACATCCAAAGCACACACTATGACATAAGATCCATTAGTGACATGTTGGTTTCTTTCAGCAATATAAAGGTTAACAAATGACCATTGGGGTGGTCAAGCGTGGTTACTTTTGTTTTGGTATATTGTTCAAATGTAAGCATGTCATTATATATTTACTTACACTCTGTTACTCAATGAATGCCTAGTGTTTAATACGAAGCACTAAACTGAAGAGTGGATATGTAGAGATTATTTTGTTTGCTTGTTTTTACAATCAGCTTTCCTGTGGAGCAGTAAAACCTGATCTGCTGTGTTCTCTTCAAGCCTTGTTTATGAATACAGATGCTGATCTGCTTAGCCTTCCTTAGGCAAATGCACTTTAAGAGTAAACTGATGAGAGGAGAGAGTTGTTAATCTTTTCCTAATTCAGTTCAAATTCAATGTGAAAAGAGAGATATTTGTGTTCTTAAAAACAGTATCAGTATTCACAGGCAAGTTTATAGCTAACTGAAACTGTAACAGTCCTTGAAAAAACATGGTATATTAAAACTGTTAATTAGCTGTAAAAATATTAATTACACACTTTCACATCTTGAGCCAAAAAGTTGTTTATAGTTCATGCTTAATATTTTAGAACATCAGCAAGTCCTGTAGTACTTTTTTAAAAAGCTGAAAATATGAAACACATCAAAGGAGAATAAAAGATGACAAATTGATGAGGTATTCATCATTCTTTGATGTTTTGGAACCTTGAATCCACTGTGAAAACACATGCAGGGAACACAGTATTGATTCTTAAATATAAAACAAACCATAACTTCAGGTAAAGGAAGAGAAGAGAAGAGAAGAGAAGAGAAGAGAAGAGAAGAGAAGAGAAGAGAAGAGAAGAGAAGAAAGCAAGAGGAAGAGAGGAAACCAGAAAAGCAGAAAATAAAGTAGAAGAAAGAAGAAAAATAAGAGAGCAAAACAGAAAAAAGTGAAAGAAAATAACAAAGAAAAATAAAAGAGAAACAAAAAAGAGAAGTAGAAAAAAACAGAATGAATGAAAGCAGAAGAGAAGAACAAAAATAGATGAAAAGAAACAAAAAGACATGAGTAGAGAAAGCAAAAGTGAAGAGAACAACATAAGAGCAAAATATTAGAAGAGAAGAGAACAACATAAGAGCAAAATATTAGAAGAGAAGAGAAGAGAAGAGAAGAGAAGAGAAGAGAAGAGAAGAGAAGAGAAGAGAAGAGAAGAGAAGAGAAGAAAGCAGGAGAGAACAGATAGAAAATGTAATGGTGTAGTAGAGGGCAAATAGAGGTTGAATGCTGTCTTTACAAAGGCTTTTTCTCATATTAAACCTGATTTTTCCTGGCCATCTCCATTTACACACACACACATGCGCACGCACACACACACACACACCCAGAGAAAGAGAGAGGAGCAGTGTTGAGAATAGCAGCAATAATGTATCATTTGCATCATTTGAGTGAAATTTGAGAACAGTCTATATCACACAGCAATTCAATATTGTAATGTTTGCTAATGCATTTATAGCTGCATCAATATTTAATTTGATATTTATTGTCTGTATCTTTATGCCCCACTTGGTGCTGTAAGTTATTACTAGCATTTGGTAAGAACTATTTTTTTTAACTCAAGTTTAAACAGATATAAACAATGCCAATGCAAACTAAGCACTGATAAAAAATACATGCTCATAATGTCAGATTACATTAGTTTCAGTTGGGGATGTTTTTGCTTTCTCTCTCTCTCTTTTTTTTTCTGTGTGGGTTTTAAAAACATTTTATGGACCATCCCATGATATATGACTGCAGTCCTTATGGTCTCTTTAAGAGAAAATATATACAATTATACAGTACTGTGAAAAGGTTTTAGGCAGGTGTGAAAAAATGCTGTAAACAAAGAATGCTTTCAGAAATATAAATAATGATTGTTTATTTTTATCCATTTACAAAATGCAAAGTGAGTGAACAAAAGAAAAATCTAAATCAAATCAATAACTGGTGTTACTACCTTTTGCCTTCAAACCAGCATCAATTCTTATAGGCACACTTGCACAAAGTCAGAGATTTTGTAGGATTATAGTCAAGTGTATGATCAACCAATTTTAGCAAACAGGTGCTAATGATCATCAATGTCACATGTAGGTTGAAACACAGTCATGTTTGGAACAATCTAGCAGCCGAGTTCCTTCAAAAACTGTGTGCAAGTGTACCTAGAAGAATTGATGCTGTTTTGAAGGCAAAGGGTGGTCACACCAAATATTGATTTGATTTAGATTTCTCTTTTGTTCATTCATTGCTATTTGTTGATTAATGAAAATAAATGATTAACACTTCCATTTTTGAAAGCATTCTTTGTTTACAGCATTTTTTTGCACCTGCCTAAAACTTTTGTACAGTACTGTATAAACACTGAATCAGCCACAACATTAGCACTGCTGACAGGTAATGAGAATTTTTGTTGTGTTTGACGAAGATGGACATGATAGAAATGATTATATTAGAGCTACAGCTCACATTAGAAGTTTTGGTGACAAAACTAGAGAAGCAAGGTTGCATTGGTTTGGACATGTCCAGAACAGAGACGAGGATTATATTGGGAGGAGGATGTTCCTGTCCATCCTTGCCACACCCAACGAAATTTCTCAGCATCTTTAACTCTGACACCTCCAGCTCCACCGCCAGCCTTTTCATCAGTGCCACCGTCTCCAACCCATACAACATAGCTGGTCTCACTACTGTCCTGTAAACCTTCCCTTTTACTCTAGCTGGTACGCGTCTGTCACAAATTACTCCAGCCACTCTTCTCCACCCATTCCAACCTGCCTGCACACTCTTCTTCACCTCTCTTCCACACTCGCCATTACACTGAACTGTTGATCCCAAGTATATAAACTCCTCCACCTTTGTTACTCTCTGCATCCTAACCACTCCACTTTCCTCCCTTTCATTCAGACTCATGTATTCTGTCTTTGCCCTACTCACTTTCATTCCTCTCCTCTCCAGAGCATATCTCCATCTCTACAGGTTCTCCTCAAGCTGCTCCCTACTCTCACTGCAGATCACAATATCATCAGCAAACATCATCGTCAACGGAGACTCCTGTCGAACCTCGTCCGTCAACCTGTCCATTACCATTGCAAACAAGAATGGGCTCAGTGCTGATCCTTGATGTAATCCAGCCTCTACCTTAAATGCATCCGTCGCTCCCACTGCAGATCTCACCACTGTTACACTGCCATCATACATATCCTGAACTACTCTCACATTCTCTGTAACACCAGACTTCCTCATACAAAACCACAACTCCTCTCTCAGCACCCTGTCATATGCTTTCTCCAAGTCCACAAAAGCACAATGCAGCTCCTTCTGACCTTCTCTGTACTTCTCCATCAACACCCTGATTTGCATCTGTAGTGCTCTTTCTCAGCATAAAACCATACTGCTGTTCACTAATCCTCACCTCTTTTCTTAACCTAGCTTTCACTACTCTTTCCCATAACTTCATGGTGTGGCTGATCAACTTTATCCCTCTATAGTTACTACAGCTCTGTGCATCACCCTTATTCTTGAAGATTGGTACACTGTACACTGCCTCTCCACTCCTCAGGCATCTTCTCACTTGCCAAGATTGTGTTAAACAATCTGGTCAGAATCTCAACTGCCATCTCCCCTAAACCATGCTTCCACTGGTATGTGATCCGGTCCAACAGCCTTTCCATTCTTCATCCTCTTCATCGCTGCCCTTACTTCCATCTTGTTTATTTGCTGCACTTCCTGGTTCACTCTTCTCGCATCATCCAGTCTTCTCTCTCTCCTTTTCTTCATTCATCAGCCCCTCAAAGTATTCCTTCCATCTGCTCAACACGCTCTGTTCACCTGTGAGTACATTTCCATTTTTATCTTTAATCGCCCTGACCTGTTGCACATCTTTCCCAGATCTGTCTCTCTGTCTAGCCAATCGGTAAAGGTCTTTCTTCGCCCTGTAGTTCATCTCCTTGTACACCTGTCTACTTTCTTCATCTCTCTAACTGTCCCATGTCTTCTTTGCCTCCCTCTTCTTTTGAATACACTCCTGGACTTCTTGCTTCCACCACCAGGTTTCCTTATACTTCCTCTTCCTTCTAGATGTCACACCAAGCACATTTCTAGCTGTCTGCCTTATCACTTCTGCAGTAGTTTCCCAGCAATCCGGTAGCTGTTCAACACCTCCCAGTGCCCGTGTTAACTCTTGCCTGAATTCCACCTTGCAGTCCTCCTCCTTCAGCTTCCACCACTTGATCCTCGACTCTGCCCTCACTTTCCTCCTCTTCTTGACCTCCAAGGTCATCCTACAGACCACCATCCTATGCTGTCTAGCTACACTCCCAGCTACACTTCCAGCTTCACACCCAGCTACACTTCCAGCTAGCTACACTTCCAGCTTCAAACTCATCACCCTCCCTTACACCCTCCTCACCTCCAAAACAATCTCCACATACTCTTCCTTCAGGATAAAACCTACCCCATTCCTCCTTCTATCCACACTTTGGTAGAACAATTTAAACCCTCCTCCAATACACCTGGCCTTACTACACTTCCATCTAGTCTCTTGCACACACAAAATGTCAACCTTCATTCTCTCCATCATATCAGCTAATTCTCTACCTTTACCAGTCATGCTGCCAACATTCAAAGTCCCTACCCTCACTTCCACTCTCCTCCCCTTCTTTCTCTGTTTCTCCATCTGGACATGCGTTCCTCCTCTTCTTCTTCTTCTCTTTTGGCCAACAGTAGTTCAGTTTCCACCAACACCCTGTAAATAATGTTGCATTTAATGTTCATGTAAAGCTCTTACTGTCAACACACCAAAGAGAAAATAAGTGAGGTAAGTAAATATAATATATAATATAATTATATAATATAATATAAGTAAATATCATATAATATAAAAATAAGTGAGATATATAAATTAGAACACACCAAAGATATATATGCTGCCATTTTTCCATTTTGCAAACACACATGCACAAATACAGCTATAAATGCTGGCTCATTAAAAAAAAGTTATGGCTGTCAGAGAACAGCATCTGGGCTATAATATTAGCAGCAGGACAGAGAGATGCTGGCCAGATTACTCTCAGGTTGCAGGTTAAAAAAAAAATTATAAAAAGCATTTGTAATGTATGCTATCAACACACACCTGCCATCTGGCTTTACCACAAATATCCTTGTAGTCTTCCTGCCATACCACACACCCAGCAATGAGTAACCAATATATTAATATTATACCTACCTTGTTTCTACTTCGTACCTACATCCATTTAACATTTTAAATGTTGATGATTATTGAATGACTCTTAAATCGTAATGGTAACTGGCCAGATGGTAGATTTTTTACAATAAACTGCTTACACTTGGTAGGGTTGCTCTCTCAATTTACAAAACCTGGTCTCCCATATGCCCCAGCTTTTTATTAATGTATGTTTTACATTTTGACTTCTGTCTCTCTAAAATATTAATTTCTAATCCTGTTCATGCTCGCCACACCCAGTGAAAATCTCAACATCTTTAACCCTGACACCTCCAGCTCTGCCTCTCGTCTTTTCGTCAGTGCCACTGTCTCCAACCTACTGTCTACAACATAGCTGTTCTCACTGCTGTCCTATAAACCTTTCCTTTTACTCTCGCTGGTACCTGTTTTTCAAAAATCACTTCAGCCACTCTTCTCCACCCATTCCAACCTGCCTGAACCACCACTGTCAACTCCTTGTATCCTAACATCTTGCATCCTAACCAACACTTTCCTCCCTTTTGTTCACATTCATGTATTCTGTCTTTGTCCTACTCACTTTCATTCCTCTCCTCTCTTAAGCTTATCTCCATCTCTCCAGGTTCACCTCAAGCTGCTCCCTACTCTGGTTATGGATCACAATATTACCAACAAACATCATTGTCCATAGGGACTCCTGTATAATCTGTCCATTATCCTATACAATGCCAGAGAAAGTCTAAAAAGATGTAGTGGGATTTCAGAGAAATACAAACACAAATAGCACATACTATCATTTGCCCTCTCAGTCTGGGGAATGCAATAGCAGTAGTCCTAACAACCGGCTACATTTGGACTTTATGTATTTGGGGGGGGGGAATTGTCATAATTAGCTGCAGAAAAACTAATCTATTTAAACTGTCTTTGTGAATGAGGATTTTTACTGGTGAGTTAGATGAAGTCTATAGTTCTTTAGCAATGAGTCCTATAGTGTAGTTGTACCATAGAATGCACTATTCTTGAAAAAAGGTACAGACACACACTCCCACTCCTTCATTCTCTAACTCTTCTGCAGATCCAAGAACAAAAACACACCCACCACAGTGGCTCTGACAAAGAGAGAGATAGAGTGATGAGGTAAAAGAGAAAAAGGAAAGAGGAGGGAGGACATGGGAAACTTGGGACGATAAGTTGTTTGGGCAGGCTGTACAGTAAGCCTGGATGGAGAACAAAGGCTTCTCTCACACACACACACACACACACACACACACACACACACACACACACACGCATATATTTCACTAAACCCAGAAACTAGACTGGTACATGGGTGCCATCCACTCTGAGAGCAAATAGCATGTACAAGTCATAGAGGTCTTTCAAAAGATGTGTGCAAGAAACACATGCTTGCAGAGTGATGTGAGAGAGCTGTTAATGAGCTGAGACAGTCTCTCTTGGGTGAGCATGTCTCCATGCCTTTTAGGTCAGTGAAGGTGCATACGCCTGACTGCAGGGTATGAGGTGCTGGGATCTCATTACTTATGTTTGAGTACTAAGGATGATTAGAGAGTCACAGCAGAGAGAGAGAGTAATTCAAGCTCAACGTTGTAGGGTTTGAGGACCATATAATTCACTTAAGATCAGTGCCATAAAGGAAAATATTCTGGAAAGTTTTGGAATCTGTCTAGGAGACAGATTATAATTATGACCAGACACACTAAAATGCTTTAAATTCTGGGTAGATGCTTTTTTCTTGTTGTTGCCTTTTCTGTGTTCTGTGTTCTATGTATTCTTTTCTGTGCTGGAAAACCTGTGACAAAGAAGTGTTAATTTTTTTTTTCAAACGGTTCTATATAGCCTTCCTGCTGCTTATAATTTAGAAACATAGTTTGCTTTCATAAGGATAAGCATAACCTTTAAGATATACACTGTCCTCTAACTTGGGGCTGCAAGATGTCAGGGCTCATCAGCTTCTTTAGAATAAGCAAAAGACACGTAAATAACACAAGGTAAACCCATACCTCTTTATACCTATATTGCATAATGAAATCAGACTCAGAAACCTATTGAAAGATAAGAAGTTTAAATACACTGGAAAACAAGAGATAGGGTTTGGTTAATATAACATCCCACATGAGTTTTTTCTAGACAACTTATGATGCTAGCTATAATCACACTGCAACAGCTTTCCTGCCAACCACTAACAAGCCCCAGGAATTTCAACAGCCCACTCTTAGCCTAGTCTTCAGTCCTAGACAGGTTGCAACAATTACCATCTTATTCATTTTTGAAGCTGCACTTTTCTGTAACTCAAGTGGAACCACAGGCACTCAAATTTTATACACCCCACTGCATACCTGTTGAGGTTGGCACAGCTGTAGAATTCATATGAGTCCTGTCCTATCCATGAAGACTCCATCTCCAAACTTAAAGGACTTGGTGTCAGATACCACAGCACACCTTCTTGGCTCAGTGAATCAGATCTGTTGTGTCAGCACCTTCACAATTCAGACATACACATTTATTTACAGGTGGTTTTAACACATTGTGATTGGTGATTGGTGATTGGTGTACATAATTAGTGTTCAAAGAGCAAAGAGAAACTAAGCAGTCATAAGAATTTCTATTGCTAGCTTGAAACTTCTGTTCCCTAGAATAAAACAACATCATCCCCTCAGGGGAGCAAAGTGAGAATGATGTCTTGGAACCTTTTGATGGCTTCTGAACCTCTACACCAATTCATTTCTCTTAGGCTATGTAGAGCAATATAATAATGCATCTACTCATAACAAAGGAAATTACCTGTGAATTTGAAAGATTTGACTGGTACATTTGCAATGAATCAGCTGTCCATTCTGAAAATCTTTGTTAACATGTAACCTCAAAGAACCCTTGCTAACTGATACATAATCTTTTTTCATGACATGGAAACAATCTAAGGACATAATCCACAGGTGAAACTGGTTTATAAATTTGAGTAATAAAAAAGTGAAAGTGACAACTTGTCATTGTGAATACACAGCACAACACTTAGCAAAATTCTTAGCAAAATAAAATAGCTTGCATATTTAAATACTAGGATTCACACTGACATTTAGTTACAGCATTTCCATTCTTTCTTTTTGTAGTCTTGCATGGCCAAACATAATTTTGCAAAATAACAATATCTTAGGATAACCATAAATGTTGTAAGAAGTGTAGATTTCCTTAGCTAGAAACAAACTGAAGGAAAAATTTCTTACCTATCCACATAAAGCTTTAGTGTTTTTTTTTTGTTTGTTTTTTTTAATTGTCTGATAAACAACAAAACAGTCATTAACACAGGTAAAAAGGTTGGTTGACGTGACTATAAAACTTTAGTAAAGCACAGAGATTTGTGCCTATGAGAAGAGATTTGTGTGTATGTCATAAATAACACTTCCTGTTAGAAAAGCTGTTCTGTTATATAATGATACCATTGACATCTAGCATTTCAGTTCTGTTATCAATGTATTCTGAACATTTGAAGAGTGAGGAAATTCAGGATGAACAAATTGCTTTTTTGTGTGTGTTCAGTGGTATTATTAGTTGTCACAGTAGTAACAGTAGATGAAGTATTAATAGATAAAGAAATGTTAGTAGTTTTAGTAGATAAAGTATCAACGATAGAAGTTGAAGAATTTGGAGTAGTAGAACATTAGGTACTAGGAGTAGTAGTAGTTGTAGAATTAGCAATAGTACATGAAGTAGTGGTAATAGCAGATGAAACAGATTTATTAGATGTGGTTGTATTTTTAGCAGTAGTACCAGCAAAATAATAACCATCTTATCAATAGTAGTAGTAGTAGTAGTAGTAGTAGTAGTAGTAGTAGTAGTAGTATTAGTAGTAGTAGCAATAGTAGATCTAACAGTAGAAGTAATAGCAGCAGTAACAGTAGCAGAAGTATATTCATTAGTAAAACTACTAGTAGTAGGTATACCATTAGTAGTTGTATATGCAGTGATTTTAGCAGTAGAGGTAGTAGATTTAGTAGATTTGGTATTAGTAGATTCATTAGTAGTAGTACATGTAGTAATATATGCAGTAGTAATAGCAATAGATACAATAATAATTCTTCTTCTTTTTCTTTCGGCTGCTCCCGTTTAGGGGTCGCCACAGCGGATCAACTGTCTCCATTTCTTCCTGTCTTTTGCATCTTCCTGCTTCAAACCGACCACCTGCATGTCCTCTCTCACCACATCCATAAACCTCCTCTTTGGTCTTCCTCTTCTCCTCTTTCCTGGCAGCTCCATCTTCAACATCCTCCTTCCAATATAATCCTCGTCTCTCCTCTGCACATGTCCAAACCAACGCAACCTTGTTTCTCTAACTTTGTCTCCAAGACGTCTAACCTGAGCTGTCCCTCTAATATACTCATTTCTAATCCTGTCCATCCTCGTCACACCCAACGAAAATCTCAGCATCTTTAACTCTGACACCTCCAGCTCCGCCTCCTGCCTTTTTGTCAGTGCCACTGTCTCCAACCCATACAACATAGCTGGTCTCACTACTGTTCTGTAAACCTTCCCTTTTACTCTAGCTGGTACGCGTCTGTCACAAATCAATCCAGCCTCTCTTCTCCACCCATTCCAACCAGCCTGCACTCTCTTCTTCACCTCTCTTCCACACTCGCCGTTACACTGAACTGTTGATCCCAAGTATTTAAACTCCTCCACCTTTGTTACCTCCACCCCCTGCATCCTAACCACGCCACTTTCCTCCCTTTCATTCAGACTCATGTATTCTGTCTTTGCCCTACTCACTTTCATTCCTCTCCTCTCAAGAGCATATCTCCATTTCTCCAGGTTCTCCTCAAGCTGCTCCCTACTCTCACTGCAGATCACAATATCATCAGCAAACATCATCGTCCACGGAGACTCCTGTCTAACCTCGTCCGTCAACCTGTCCATTACTACTGCAAACAAGAATGGGCTCAGTGCTGATCCTTGATGTAATCCAACATCTACCTTAAATGCATCCGTCACTCCCACTGCAGATCTCACCACTGTTACACTGTCATCATACATATCCTGAACTACTCTCACATACTTCTCTGTAACACCAGACTTCCTCATACAAAACCACAACTCCTCTCTAGGCACCCTGTCATATGCGTTCTCCAAATCCACAAAGGCACAATGCAGCTCCTTCTGACCTTCTCTGTACTTCTCCATCAACACCCTCAGAGCAAACATTGCATCTGTGGTGCACTTTCTCGGCATAAAACCATACTTCTGTTCACTGATCCTCACCTCTTTTCTTAACCGAGCTTCCACTACTCTTTCCCATAACTTCATGGTGTGGCTGATCAACTTTATCCCTCTATAGTTACTACAGCTCTGTGCATCACCCTTATTCTTGAAGATCGGTACCAGTACACTTCGTCTCCACTCCTCAGGCATCTTCTCACTTGCCAAGATTGTGTTAAACAATCTGGTCAGAAACTCAACTGCCATGTCCCCTAAACATCTCCATGCTTCCACTGGTATGTCATCCGGTCCAACAGCCTTTCCATTCTTCATCCTCTTCATCGCTGCCCTTACTTCCATCTTGTTTATTTGCTGCACTTCCTGGTTAACTCTTCTC
>CM029391.1:5950089-6043763 GCA_017165825.1 Hepsetus odoe | reverse complement strand
CCCTTACTTCCATCTTGTTTATTTGCTGCACTTCCTGGTTAACTCTTCTCACATCATCCAGTCTTCTCTCTCTCTCATTTTCTTCATTCATCAGCTCCTCAAAGTATTCCTTCCATCTGCTCAACACGCTCTGTTCACCTGTGAGTATGTTACCATTTCTATCTTTAATCGCCCTGACCTGTAGCACATCTTTCCCAGATCTGTCTCTCTGTCTAGCCAATCGGTAAAGGTCCTTTTCTCCCTCTTTACTGTCCAACCTCTCATACAATTCACCAAACACCTTATCTTTGGCCTTCACCACTGCTTTCTTCGCCCTGCGGTTCATCTCCTTGTACACCTGTCTACTTTCTTCATCTCTCTGACTGTCCCATGTCTTCTTTGCCTCCCTCTTCTTTTGAATACACTCCTGGACTTCTTGGTTCCACCACCAGGTTTCCTTATCCTCTTTCTTCCTTCCAGATGTCACACCAAGTACATTTCTAGCCATCTGCCTTATCACTTCTGCAGTAGTTTCCCAGCAATCTGGTAGCTCTTCAACACCTCCCAGTGCCCGTGTTAACTCCTGCCTGAATTCCACCTTACAGTCCTCCTCCTTCAGCTTCCACCACTTGATCCTCGACTCTGCCCTCACTTTCCTCCTCTTCTTGACCTCCAAGGTCATCCTACAGACCACCATCCTATGCTGTTTAGCTACACTCTCCCCTGTCACTACTTTGCAGTCTCTGATCTCTTTCAGACTGACCCTCCTGCAAAGAATATAATCCACCTGTGAGCATCTTCCTCCACTCTTATACGTCACCCTGTGCTCCTCCCTCTTCTTAAAATAAGTATTAACTACAGCCATATCATCCTTTTTGCAAAATCTACAATCATCTGACCTTCAGCATTCCTGTCCTTGACACCATGCCTACCCATCACCGCCTCATCACCTCTGTTCCTTTCACCAACATGACCATTAAAATCAATCATCACTCTCTCTCCCCTGGGTACACTCTCTTGTGGAGCATAAGCACTAACAACATTCATTATCACACCTTCAACTTCCAGCTTCAAACTCATCACCCTCCCTGACACCCTCTTCACTTCCAAAACAGTCTCCACATACTCTTCCTTCAGGATAACACCTACTCCATTCCTCCTTCTATCCACACCATGGTAGAACAGTTTAAACCCCCCTCCAATACACCTGGCCTTACTACCCTTCCATCTAGTCTCTTGCACACACAAAATGTCAACCTTCCTTCTCTCCATCATATCAGCTAATTCTCTACCTTTACCAGTCATGCTGCCAACATTCAAAGTCCCTACCCTCACTTCCACTCTCCTCTCCTTCTTTCTCTCCTTCTCCCTCTGGACATGCCTTCCTCCTTTTCTTCTTATTCTTTGGCCAACAGTAGTCCAATTTCCACCAGCACCCTGTAGGCTAACAGCACTGGTGGCAGTCGTTGTTAACCCGGGCCTCGACCAATCCGGTATGGAATTCTGTATTGTTGTCCGCATATTGACTTGGCAAAGTTTTACACCGGATGCCCTTCCTGACGTAACCCTCCCCATTTACCCGGGCTTGGGACCGGCACGAAGAAATACACTGGCTTGTGCATCCCTAGTGGCTGGGTTGATACAATAATAATAAAAGATTAATAACTAGTATTTCTAAGTAGCAAGATAGCATCTCAACAGTAGATGATTACTCTCTCTCACTCATTGTTTCTCTTTCTCTCCCCCTCTCTGTCTCTCACTCTCTCTCACCAGTGTCCCAGTGCCACTGGCAGCCATGCATGCTCAAGCCATCACACTGCCTCCACCATGTTTTACAGATGATGTGGTTTGCTTTGGGTAATGAGCTGTTCCATGCCTGCTCCATACCCTTTTCTTGACATCTTTCTGGTACAGGTTGATCTTGGTTTCATCTGTCAAAAGAATGTTTTTCCAGAACTGTGCTGGCTTTTTAAGATGTTTTTTTTTTTTTAGCAAAGTCCAATCTAGCCTTTCTATTCTTGCTTTCTGGCTGTTGTGAAGGGGTTTCCATTCACCATGGAAATTATTCTGCGATCATCCACCACTGTTGTCTTCCGTGGACGTCCAGGTATTTTGCGTTACTGAGTTCACTAGTGCTTTCTTTCTTTCTCAGGATGTACCAAACTGTAGATTTTGCTACTCCTAATATTGTAGCAATTTCTCTGATGGGTTTTTTTCTGTTTTCGCAGCTTAAGGGTGGCTTGTTTCACCTGCATGGAGCGCATGTTGCCTGTTCACAACAAAATCTTCCACATGCACGCACCACACCTCAAATCAACTCCAGGCCTTTAATCTGCTTAACTGATAATGACATAACAAAGGAATTGCCCACACCTGCCCATGAAATAGTTTTTGAGTCAACTGTCCAATTTCTTTGGTCCCTTTATAAAGAGGGTGGCACATGTTAAGGAGCTGGAATGTGTATACTCTCAAATGAAAGCTGATAGTCTACACACTATAATTGGAATATGTTTCAGTTAACAGGTACAAAAACAAAACGTGTGTCCGTGTCCAAATATATATGGACCTAACTGTAAATGGTCCGACAATGAATTCTAATGAAAATGTGAAAATGTGGCAACAGGCCGATCATCATTCTCACACACACACACACACACACACACACACACACACTGATATCACTGCACTCTTCCACGTTCATACTGAGACAAAATACAGTAATTTATTGAGGAAAAGGCTACTATACCAACTAATCTTAGAACTCTCTGAGCTTTAGTCATTTCCAGAGAAAGTTCTTTTCTGCTTCTAGATCAAGTCTGGAAGCTTTTGCGCTCTCATCACCCTCTTTAAAATTTCCATCCATTTGTGAGCTTATATAATGCTCTCAGCAGCATTTAAGTGTCTTACATTCTGCCGGCTTCAGAACTGAGTGTGTTAGCTGGAGCATCACTATTCACCTCCAAAACAGACAGAACAGGTGGAGAGAGAGTAGGCAAGAGATAACTAGCTAGATAGATAGACAGATAGAGAGAGAGAAAGAGAGAGAGAGAGAAAGAGAGATAGAAAGAGAGAGAGAGAGAGAGAGAGCAAGAGTGAGAGAGAGAGAGAGAGAGAAAGAGAGAGAGAGATTCATTTAAATAGAAAAGCAAGTAAGTTTGACAAAGTCAAAGATAATAAACATCCCAAGCCACAAACACACAGCACTGCAGGAACACTTTACCTTTAATTACTAATGTAATGCTGTGTAAATGTAGATATTATAAAATGCACTGAAATCAAGTATTTTGCTGTTAAGCATCTCAATTAATAAGCTTTGGGGTTTGGCATCAGCAATACAAAAATAATCTTAAAATGGATTAATGTCTCTATTACTGTCATGGATCATGGTGCTCATGACTGGGCACACCTGGCACCTTGTTATGATGCCAGGTGTGCCTCGTTGGACCAACGGTATGAACATCCCAATGAATCTGAGCAGAGCGTTGGTCATTCTGTATTTATGTTCTGTTCAGTTAAATAACACATTTGGTTAAACCTTGAGAGTGTTTACATTATGAATGATGATGTCTGATCCAACCCAAAGCACCGTTACAGAAATGACCAACCTGATAACAGATGTAGCAAATTGGGAGTTGGTACTTCATCTTTATAGTCGGTGTCAGATTGCATGAGGAGAGATGCGGACCTACAGGAGGGCTGGGTAATTCTCAAACAACTCAAGCTCCAGCTGTTTGACGACTGGAGGTTAGCTGACATGGCCAACTTTGTCTCAAGCATCCTGGAGGTAAAAGAGCAATTCTCCCCTCAGCAGGGACTCAAGGGATCAAGCCCTTCTCCAACTCTCGACCATGACCATGAAGCTCATGCAGTGGCCAGAGCTGCTGACGCCTGCAGCTCTACTTAATCTTTCCTTGGCACAGCCACCTGGTCCTCCCCCGCAGCTGGCCCTGACTGCTCCAGCTTTCCCACAGCTGGCCGAACCAGTTCCTGTTTCCACTGTGCCGGCTGATCCTGTTCCTGACTCATCACCAGCTCCTGCGCCTGCTCAGGTCCCCCATCGGCAATTGGCTTCTGGTCCCTCATTGCTATTGGCTGCAACCCCATGGACTTCTGCACTGGGGTACCCCTCGCCACCAGCTGCAGACATAGACGTCGCTGTTGCTGGGCCTAAGACCCCATCTGTTTATGCGTCCCTGGTACTGGCCCCAGTCATGTGCCCTACCAAACAGTCGGCTCACCCTCCCATGGCCCAAATGTATATTTGTGGGTGGTTTTGGTTTTGTATGGCCCTCAAAGGGATAGCTCCAAGCAAGGAATGGGTGGGGGCTTCTGTCATAGTTTGTGGCACTCTGTCATGACTGGGCACACCTGGCGCTTTGTTTCGATGTCCTGTGACCAACGTATAAACATTCAACAATAAGTTAGAACAAAGCATCAGTATGGATTTCTGTTCAGTTCATTTGTGCAAGTAACACCTTTGGTTAAGCCTGGAGTGTGTATACGATTATGTTTACATTTAATAAAGTAAATGTTTAAAAAAGATGGATGCCCAAAATATGACTTACCGTATTTACTTGTGTATAAGTCGCACTCGTGTGTAAGTCACAACCCTGATTTGGCATTGAAATTTGGTCCAAAATTGTTTTTTTAAAAACTATCAAATACTGACACTTTGTAAAAACTTAATGTAATTGTCAATAAAAGCCTTTGAAACTTATGAAATGCTTGCAATTATACTTCAGTATACATTAGAAACATTTGACAAAAGATCTAAAAACAATGAAGCAGTAAAATTTGTGAAAACTAATACTTGTGTCATTTCATCTACGAAACTTTGGGCCGCGTCTGTAAATGAAGCAAAGAAATAAACAGAAACTTTATGGTTACATTTCAATGTGTTTAAAAGCTACATTACATAAATCTTCACGTATGCTTAGGTTATGGATGTGCATACTTTTGCTATCACTTGATGCTTCACGAAACATAATTTTAAAAATAGTTATTGTTTGGGGGAAAGACTATGCCTGAAGCTCCTCCTGCTTCCTTTCCATCTTCCTTTCCAAGAGTATGTTCTGTCCGGCAAGAGTCACGGAGGGGGGCTGTGTGTTTATATAAAAACACAATAGTGTACAAACGCTGTGCTAGTATTGACTCACTGTTCGACACTGCTGGAAGTCCTTACAGTCAGGTGCAGACCTTTTTACAGTACTGTGCAGGTGAGAAAAAATGCTGTAAACAAAGAATTCTTTCAGAAATATAAATAATAATTGTTTATTTGTATCCATTTACCAAATGCAAAGTGAGCGAACAAAAGAAAATTCTAAATCAAATCAATATATGGTGTTACTACCTTTTGCTTTCAAAAGTCAGGGATTTTGTAGGATTATAGTCAGGTGTATGATCAACCAATTTTACCAAACAGGTGCTAATGATCATCAGTGTCACATGTAGGTTGAAACACAGTCATGTTTGGAACAACCTACCAGCCGAGCTCCTTCAAAAACTGTGTGCAAGTGTACCTAGAAGAATTGATGCTGTTTTGAAGGCAAAGGGTGGTCACACCAAATATTGATTTGATTTAGATATCTCTTTTGTTCATTCACTGCATTTTGTTGATTGATGAAAATAAATGATTAACATTTCCATTTTTGAAAGCATTCTTTGTTTACAGCATTTTTTAACACCTGCCAAAATCTTTTGCACAGTACTGTATCTGCCCAGGGAGTTCTCTACAGTTTCTATTACGGCAGTCTACATTCCACCCAGCGCTAGGGCTAACAGTGCTAATGCTAACAGCGCGCTGGCTAAACTTTATGGAGCTATCAGCGAGCTCCAATACTCCCACCTGGACGGACTGTTCATCATCAAGTCAGTTCTCCATAAATTTCATCAACATGTGGACTTTTCAAAGAGGGAAGGAAACATGCTGGACTATGTTTACACAAACATGGCCAGCACGTACAGAGCGGAGCCCCGCCCCACCTCGGACACTAAGACCACATCTCTGTTCTGCTGATCCCAGCATGCAGACCCATCGTCAAGTGTGTGAGGCCCATCCTGAAGCAGGTGAAGACCTGGCCCACAGGAGCCATCTTTACTCTTCAGGACTGCTTTGAGCACACCGACTGGGACATGTTTAAGGAGGCTGCAACCTACAATGACTCCATCAACTTGGAGGAGTATACAGCTTCAGTGACTGGTTAAATCAGCAAGTGCATTGAGAATGTTACTATCTCCAAGTTATAACAAGACCCAACCAGAAGCCATGGATGACTGCAACAGTGCGCAGACTCCTGATAACCTGGGACAAGGCCTTCAAGTCGGGGGACGAGGCCGCCCTTAGCACACTAAGGGCACACCTGTCTCATGCCATCAGAGCAGCAAAGCGAGCTCACGCACAGAGAATCCATGGGCACTTCAAAAACACCGGTGACACACAGCACATGTGGCAGGGCATTCAGGCCCTCAACAACTACAGGACATCTCCACCTGCCTGTGACGGTGACTCCTCCCTCCCAGATGCGCTGAACCGCTTCTACGTATGGTTTGATGCTGTGAACAACACGATAATGAGGAAGACCATCCCTCCTCCAAATGACCAGGTTCTCTGTCTGACCACGGCCGAGGTGAAAAGATCTCTACTGAGAGTCAACCCACGGAAAGCTGCTGGTCCAGACAACATTCAAGGTCGTGTGCTCAGAGGATGTGCAGAACAGCTGGCAGATGTACTCACCGACATCTTCCACATCTCCCTGAGCACCACTGTTGTTCCAAGGTGCTTCAAGACCACCAGCATCATCCCAGTGCCAAAGAAATCATCTGTCTCCTGCCTCAATGACTATCGTCCCGTCGCACTCACACCTATCATCATGAAGTGCTTCGAGAGGCTGGTCATCAAGTCTTAGAACCCTTCCTGGACCCCCTGCAGTTTGCGTATTGTCCCAACTGCTCAACGGACGATGCAATCTCCATCACCCTCCATCTGGCCCTTTCTCATCTGGACAGAAAGGACAGTTACGTCAGAATGCTGTTCATCGACTACAGTTCAGCATTCAACACCATCATCCCTCAGCATCTGAGTGAGAAGGTGAGGCTGCTGGGCCTGAATACCTCCCTCTGTAACTGGATCCTGGACTTCCTGACTGGGAGACCCCAGTCAGTCAGGATCAGTAACAGCACCTCCAACACCATCATACTGAGCACAGGAGCCCCTCAGGGCTGTGTGCTCAGCCCACTGCTGTTCACATTGATGATCCACAACTGTGCAGCCAAGCACAGCTCGAACCACATCATCAAATTCGCTGATGATACAACCATGGTGGGTCTGATCAGCGGTGGAGACGACGCAGCTTACAGAGAGAAGATAGAACAGCTGATGGACTGGTGTAGAACCAACAACCTGTCTCTCAATGTCGACAAGACTACAGAGATGATTGTTGACTTCAGGAGACCACGTCGGAACCACTCTCCACTGAATATCAACACCTCACCTGTAGAGATGGTCCAGAGCACCAAGTTTCTTGGTGTTCACATCACTGACAACCTCACGTGGTCCCTCAACACCAACTCCATCACAAAGAAAGCCCAGCAGCGCCTCTACTTCCTATGTAGACTGAGGAAAGCCCATCTCCCATCTTCCATTTTCACCATCTTCTACAGAGGAACCATCTAGAGCATCCTGAGCAGCTGCATTACTGCCTGGTACGGGAACTGCAACATCTCAGGCCGCAAAGGGGTGCTGCCAAGGAGGAGAAAGAGTGGAAGAAGCACTTTTAGTACTCCACCAACCCAAGAAAATCAGATACCTGGGTCTTGGTGGTCTGATGGGTGCTTCCTGGATGGTGTTTTAATTTTCTGGCATCAAGTAGGTCTTTGCTGAGTTTTCAATTGTTAAGCAGGCTGGCTGGCCCTTAGCAGGTCCTGAAATAGCCACTGGATATTATGGATAAACTGGATAGCCACCCTGCAGCCCCAGCAGCATGAGAACTGGAAGACCACTCCAACCTGACGGTCCTGCGCATGGCTGCTTTGGGAGGATGCAGTCTGGCTACCTGTGCATGGTGAGGTTCCTTGGGGTTGAACTACCAGAAGTGAAACTTGCAAGGAGCTTGTCCACAATGCAAGAGTGAGTGAGAAAGAAAGAGAGGGAGAGCACACAGAAAAAATAAAAACATTCTTAGAGAGGGAGAGATGGGTTTAGCTCAGTCAGATTTTGGGAACGCGTGTTTTTTGCACATGCCTTTGCACCATCTTTTCACCTGAGGTTGAGAGAGCTGTGATCCAGTGCCAGCCATGTGTGACTGGGGGGGTTGCCCTGCAATCATGTGCTCAGTGCTGGTCCAAAACACTGGTGTTGCGTTCACCAGCTGTGCTGCTGGAGAGGGCTGTGGCCGGAAGTCAGAGGCACAGGTTCATCAAGGTTATTGAGGGGAACTTTAAAAATAAAATAAAATATATATATATATATAATCGTACATTTTATCTTAAATTTCACACAGTGATAGTGAAAATATACAGGAGACAAGGAGCAGTGTGCTGCAATGCATGTGCAGGATTGAATTGTCGGGGAATGAAAGCTTGTGCAAGGGTTCCTACAGGACAACTCACTGGTCCGGGACAAACCCACAACCCTCCAATCATCTCTCCTACTCCCTAAACACTAGGCCACCAATACGCTACAACTAGGGGCATGGCCAGCTATAATACTGAGGTCCGTGTAACGGTGGCAGGGTACCAGAAGGACGCCAGAGTGGAGCCAGGAGTTCGGAGCACTGTTTTATTGTCCACAGTTCACAAATACAGAGACACAAGGGCTGCAGTTCAAAGCAGAACCTGAGAACAGGAGAACTGCAGCCTAAACCAAGATATCCAAATTGTCCACAGGTTACACAAGCAAGACACAAGGGCTGCATTTCAAAGCAGAACCTGAGAACAGGAGAACTGCAGCCTAAACCAAGATATCCAAAAATCCAAAAACCCAAAACTAAACCAGGACCACCCTTTACACTTAGGCTTAGCCTAACCAATGAGCCGCGCTCTGCTCTGACTCATTGGGGCTTAAATAGTCAGCCCCAATGATGCACACCTGTGCCTGCTTAGGCTCCGGTGTGCTCAGTCAGAGCAGAGCGCCCTCTAGTGTGCCCCAAAAACACCCCACACATGACAGTCTGGGACTTTTAATATTTTTGTTTGTATACAGTTATCTTCTCTGCCACGTAGGCTGTACATTTATTTTGCAGGTCACTGTTTTTTTTTACAGTTTTGACACATATTGCTTGTGTGGGCAGGGTTAGTGAATTGGTTAGGAGAAAACCACAACCAATAAAAAGCGAGGCTTTGTTTAGTGCATGTAAGCGTTTAATCCTGAGAGTCCCATCCTGGATAAAAGCATCCAAAACAGCAGTACTGGTGGTACTGCTTATTGCACTTACCAAACTCAGGGGAATTGAGCTGTCACTGAAAAGCTTTCTAGCCATTGGGAAAGCAGCACTGAAAACCCGCCACTTCCGAGGCCTGTGCACTATTTAAGCTTATATTGTTTTATTTCTAATTTTTAGAATTGCAAATAAGAATGGACAATATGGCAAAAATGTAAAAAAAAAGAGAAAAAAAAGATGATTTTATGCTGCTTGCTATGTAGCCTTAGGCTTAATTTCTGTCAAAACATCATTTACCACATTAATAATTACATGTTGTTCTATTGTCCAGTCTATTTTACAAATATGATGACATTAAATGTATTCACAGCAAACGGCATTCTTAAGTTAAATTCCCTGTGGAGTCTTCATCCTCTGAACCACTGCCCCACTCATTATTTCCCCCATTTACACATAGTAAACAATGAAAATCATTGAACAGTAGGTCACAACAGCTGGTTTATATAAGCATGTACAGAACAGCAGTGTAATCTGAGCATGGGTTATATAAGCATGTAACATTTACATAATTAGGCACAAAAATGGCTCTGTATAAGGCTAACAGGTCATGTAGGTAAAACCATGACATTAATGTCAGATCATTAACAGCATGCTATGCTGAAGTCTGTCCATTAGCTGAAATTAATTGTAACTACCAAACACTCACATTATACAATTTAGAGAACATTTTGCATAATAGCTTCTTTCACCCTCACAAAACATGGATTATTATTTCCACTTGTGCAATTTGGAAATAAATGAATACAAAAATAAATAATAAAATAGCTCCACACAAATAAACGCACACACACACACAACACACACATACACACGCGCACACATGCACACACGCACACACACACACACAGATGCCCATTTAAACTTAAGGCCACAGCTTTTTCTCTCTGTCTCTCTGTCTTGTGCCTGAAGGACTTTATGTAATTCTGGTTCTTTGAAGCACACTGCAGTGCTGGCCTCTTCAAAGCCTAAAAATAAATTCACCAATCACCAGGCCTTGTTGATGCTCTGAATGCTATTACTGTGCTTGAATCAGAGCATTGCATTACAACAAAGCATTTACACCAAGTTTGAACCTCAGATCATTTTTTGATAAGTGAAGCCTGACTTGGTTGGGCAAGCACTGGGACAGCACTGCTCAATGCTGCGGCATCTTGTGGCTAAGGGTCTTTTCTGTATGTAGTATGCATGTTTTCCCTGGTCACCATGGGAGTACTAGTTACCTCTCACAGTCCATGTGTCCAAAAACATGTGTCAGGTTAACTGGAGATTTTAATCTTTGGAATGAATGACTACACTAAATAGAGAGAACAGCAAAGGGGTCAGTTTCTCCTTATTACAAACTATCTACTACACACTGCATCCAAAAAACCCCCAGCATTGTGGGAGATCCCACTCACCCTTCCCACGTTTTCTTTTCACTTCTGCCTTAAACGGTTTGCTTGCATATGGGCCTTCTCTACAAGGATAAGAAACTGTTTCATCCATCAGAACATCAAACACCTGAACCAGAACTGTACTTTCCGAACAATATATAAATAGAACTCACACTGTACCATTCCCTTTACTTTGTATAATGTGACAGTAATTAATCCTTTTAGGGTATTCTAATACCCCTTCTCGAACCATCACCTTATCGTGGTGGAGGGGTTTGTGTGTCCCAATGATCCTGGGAGCTATGTTGTCGAGGGCTTCATGCCCCTGGTAGGGGCACCCAAGGCAAACAGGTCCTAGGTGAGGGAAGAGACAAAGAGCATTTCAGAAGACCTCTTATGATGAGAACCAATTTTGGAAGACGTTTTCCCTCGCCCGGACGTGGGTCACCAGGGCCTCCCTCTGGAGCCAGGCCTGGAGGTGGGGCCCGATGGCGAGCGCCTGGTGGTCGGGCCTTCACCCATGGGGCCCGGCCGGGTACAGCCCGAAGAGGCAACGTGGGTCCCCCTTCCAATGGGCTCACCACCTGTAGGAGGGGCCAAAGAGGTCGGGTGCAGTGTGAGCTGGGCGGTGGCTGAAGACAGGGGCCTTGGCGGTCTGATCCTCGGCTGCAGAAGCTGGCTCTAGGGATGTGGAATGTCACCTCTCTGGTGGGGAGGGAGCCTCAGCTAATGTGTGAGGTGGAGAAGTTCCCGCTATAGTCAGACTAACCTCGACGCACAGCTTGGACTCTGGAACCAGTCTCCTTGAGAGGGGCTGGACTCTCTTCTACTCTGGAGTTGCCACCGGTGAGAGGCGCCGAGCAGGTGTGGGCATACTTATTGCCTCCCGGCTCGGGGACTGTACATTGGGGTTTACCCAGGTGGATGAGAGGGTGGCCTCCCTCCGCCTTCGGGTTGGGGGACGGGTCCTTAATGTTGTCTGCGCTTATGCGCCAAACAGCAGTCTGGACTACCCACCCTTTCTGGGGTCTCTGGAGGGGGCCCTAGAGAGCGACCCTGCTGGGGACTTCAATGCTCACGTGGGCAATGAGAGTGAGACCTGGAAGGCAAAAAGTCGGGTGTGGGAGGAGTTTGGGGAGGCCATGGAGAAAGACTTCCAGACGGCTTCGAGGAGATTCTGGTCCACCATCCGGCATCTCAGGAGGGGAAAGCAGTGCACAGTCAACACAGTGTTTAGTGGGGATGGTGCGCTGCTGACCTCGACTTGGGACGTTGTGGGTCGGTGGGGGGAATACTTCGAAGACCTCCTTAATTCCACCAACATGCCTTCTGATGAGGAAGCAGAGCCTGGGGACATAGCAGTGGACTCTTCCATCTCTGGGGCCGAGGTTGGCAAGGTGTTCAAAAAGCTCCTTGGTGGCAGGGCTCCGGGGGTGGTTGAGATCCACCCGGAGTTCCTCAAGGCTCTGGATGTTGTAGGACTGTCATGGTTGACATGCCTCTGCAACATTGCATGGACATCGGAGACAGTGCCTCTGGATTGGCAAACCGGGGTGGTGGTCCCCCTCTTTAAGAAAGGGGACTGGAGGGTGTGTTCCAACTTTAGAGGGATCACACTTCTCAGCCTCCCCGGGAAAGTCTATTCAGGGGTCCTGGAAAGGAGGGTCCATCGGATAGTCGAACCTCGGATTCGGGAGGAGCAGTGTGGTTTCCGTCCAGGTCGCGGAACAGTGGACCAGCTCTACATCGTTGGCAGGGTCCTGGAGGGTGCATGGGAGTTTGCCCAACCAATCTACATGTGCTTTGTGGACTTGGAGAAGGCATTCGACCGTGTCCCTCGGGGAGTCCTGTGGGGGGTACTCCGAGAGTATGGGGTATCGGATTCCCTGTTAAGGGCTGTCCGGTCCCTGTACAACCGGTGTCAGAGCTTGGTCCGCATTGCCGGCAATAAGTCAGACCTGTTTCCGGTGAGGGCTGGACTCTGCCAGGGCTGCCCTTTGTCACCAATCCTGTTCATAACGTTTATGGACAGGATTTCTAGGCACAGCCAGGGTGTTGAGGGGGTCCGGTTTGGTGGGCTCAGGATTGGGTCACTGCTATTTGCAGATGACATTGTCCTGATGGCCTCATCAGGCCGTGACCTTCAGCTCTCACTGGATCGGTTCGCACCCGAGTGTGAAGCGGCTGGGATGAGAATCAGCACCTCCAAGTCTGAGGCCATGGTCCTCAGCCGGAAAAGGGTGGAGTGCCCTCTCAGGGTTGGGAGTGAGATCCTGCCCCAAGTGTAAAGTTTAAGTATCTCGGGATCTTGTTCATGAGTGAGGGTAGAATGGAGTGGGAGGTGGATCGGGGCAGCGTCCGCAGTGATGCGGGCTCTGCGTCGGTCCGTCATGGTGAAGAAGGAGCTGAGCCAAAAGGCAAAGCTCTCAATTTACCGGTCAATCTATGCTCCCACCCTCACCTATGGTCATGAGCTGTGGGTAGTGACTGAAAGAATGAGATCGCGAATACAAGCGGCCGAAATGAGTTTCCTCCGCAGGGTGGCTGAGCTCTCCCTTAGAGATAGGGTGAGAAGCTCAGTCATCCGGGAGGGGTTCAAAGTAGAGCCGCTGCTCCTCCGTATCGAGAGGAGCCAGATGAGGTGGCTTGGGCATCTAATTAGGATGCCCCCTGTACGCCTCCCTGGTAAGGTGTTCCGGGTATGCCCCACCGGAAAGAGACCCCGGGGAAGACCCAGGACACGCTGGAGAGACTATATCTCTCGGCTGGCCTGGGAACGCCTTGGGATCCGCCCGGAGGAGCTGGAAGAAGTGGCCGGAGAGAGGGAAGTCTGGGCATCCCTGCTGGAGCTGCTGTCCCCGCCACCCGACCTCGGATAAGCGGAAGAAAATGGATGGATGGATGGATGGGTATTCTAATATTTTTAACAAAAATTAAAAGTTATAATTTACAATAATTTATTGTTATTTATTTTCTTTTTTTTACCCATTGCATTTTGTTGCTTTTTTGCTCCACTGTATGTGTTGCTTTTTGCACTTGTTTTTTTTTTTTTTTTTAAGTCTTACAGTTTCTTCTTGCACTCTGTATTCCTGTCTATACTGTGGTAGTTTTCTGTAGTTTTTGTGCAGCATGAACCTGGAGGAACAGGTCCAAAAGGAATGTTGTTTCATTTCATTGTTTAATCAAATTACCTACTTGACTTGAGCTGACTTGTGTGTGTTTGTCTGTGTGTTTCCCCTGTGAAAAGAGTGAAGGGAAATGTTAATACTACAGCATATAGCATTCTGGAGAACTGGAGAACAAACAATAGGCAAGTTTCTAACACTAATTCTCATGCACCTAAATGGATGCAAATCTGTTCAGATATCTATTTCACTCCACATGAAATCATTAAAGCAAATGCTTAAAAACTGATCTTTGCTTTTGTTTTCTCATGATTAGAAAACTGTAAAAAGGGAACACTACACTACCTTAAGATCAGCAAAAGCAGCTTTATTAAAAGTTCCTAAAATACTAAAAAACCACAAAAAGACTGGATATGCAGTATTAAATTTTAATTCGCCACAACTTTGGAACACACAGGCAATGAATTCCCATCATTTAACTACAGTTAGTAGTGTTAAAAAACAGCTAAAATAATTTTATTTAGCATAATTTTCTGTTGATTCGTTCTTCTTGTGTAGTCTTTTACAACAGTTAACAAATAAATTAATTGTTTTAATAATTGTTGCAAAATGTTATTGTTGTAAAATGTAAGCACTAAGTTTTGAACTTTGAATATTATCATTATTATTGTTGTTATTATTATTGTTGTTGTTGTTGTTGTTATTGATTCAGAAGAAGCTTAATTAGAGGCACTTCTCATGCCTAGTTAATATCTACTGCTATTTAACAGTAACCCCCAAAGCAGACATAAATAAAAAGGACACTCAACATTTTTTGAAGCATCTTCAAATGATACTTTTTAACTAGATTGATACTTTTTAATGTAGACTGACAAATTGTCTTTTTAGTTTTAATGCCATAATCTGACTGACTGTATAACTTTAACAGGAAACAAACCCCGGATTCTAAATAATTTGTGTTGTGTTTCACAATGACTTTCACTGGTTGCAAAGAAAGATGTTCAGTCAGCTATAAAAACAAATGATGTACCTTTGAATAAATCACAGCCATGATGTGATTATTAATAGCAAATTTCCATCTATCAATATAGTTCTATCAATTTGTTTTCCAGATTGATTTGGCTTAGTGGTAAGGACTTGACCCCAAGATCAGAAGGTTGTGGATTGAAATCCTGAACCTGTAGATTAACCTGAGGTTCCCATGAGCAAGGTACCGTCCACAACACTTCTCCAAGAGTGATCGAAGTATGACTGCTCACTGCTCCACTTGGATGGGTTAAATACAGAGGAAGCACTTCATTATGGTGCTCTCTGTGTTGTGCAGGTTTCAATCATTTGCTTGATGAAAATGGCAAATATTTATAAAAATGTATGCATTCTTATTAGAGGTGAATCCTTTTTTATTTATAAAATAAAAATGTACAAAATGTGAGAGGAAAGTTGTGTGTAACGGTGGCGGGATCCCGGATGGACGCCAGTTCGGAGCCAGGAGTTAGGAACATACTTTTATTAGTCACACTTACAAAAACAAGGAATGGGGACTGCAGTTCTAAACAAGAAACCCTAGAACCGAGGAACTGCAGTCTAACCCTAGATACTGAGTTACATATACTAAGTCACAGACACCAAGTTACATATACCAGAACCACCAGTTACATGTAGGCTTAGCCTAACTAATGAGCCGCGCTCTGCTCTGACTCATCGGGGCTTAAATAGTCAGCCCCAATGATGCACACCTGTGCCTGCTTGGGCTCAGGTGTGCTCAGTCAGAACAGAGCACCCTCTAGCGTGCCCAAAACACCCCACATGTGACAGAATCCCCCCCAAAAGGCGCGGCTCCCGACGTGCCAAAACCTAGCCGTACCTCTGGGGGGAGGCCAAAAACAACAAAACTGGACAAAAACAAAAGTCCCTTGTGGGGACACACGGTCAGGTACACAAAAAAACACAAAAAGGACCTCCGACCAGTCATGTCAGGCAGCTGGTGGTGGTGAGGGGAATCCCAGCAGTTCCGTCCACCCTTTTGACTGGCTCCGAAGTCCCTGGAGGCATCGCCTGACTCCGTGGAATGCCTGGACTTGACTGAAACTGAAAGAGAGCTAAACATAGACGTTACAGGGTTCAAAGAGGAAGTCTTTCTCAACGAGTCCAAACTCTGCTTCCAAACTCTGCTTCTGCTTACAGTGCCGAAGTCCTCGTTCATTTCCTTGAACTGATTATTGCTGGTGTCTTTTGCCTTTTTCTTTTTCTTGGTCGTACTTCCTGGTCGCTTGGGGCCCAGTGACGCAGTGTCCCAGCTCCTGGTGAGAAGTTCTACTTGGATCCCTCCACGAGTCACCTTGTTCTGGGTTTGCTGAATTGTGAGGGTGAGCTGACGATAGGGGGTCCGAAGGCAGTTGCTCCCTCTCTGAAATCGTTACCTGTTTCTCTGCTGGACTGTTCTCCAGTTGCTCTGTTTTGGCTTTTCCCCTCTGGGCTCCAGCAGGCACTGTTGTCGGGGAAGTGAGTTGAGATTTGATGATTGCCCATTTTACTTCCATACCTCTGACCTGTTTCTCTAGCTCTGTGAGCTTGCTGGCCTCATAACGGACCTCTCTCAGGTCAGCCTGCAGAGCGATGTTGTGGTCCTGCACCCGTCTCAGCTCTGCCCTGCTCTGATTCAACTGCTCTTCCATAGTGGCTATTTTGGCCTCCAGTTTCTCCTGAGCGGTTGGATTCTCAACTCTCCTTGTTATCTGGCATACGATCTGGTTTCTCTGTTCATATGTTCTCCTCAGTCCCTCTCTTTGGAAAACCATCACAGCTTGTATCTCAAATCTGGAGACCTCTCTGTCTTCTCGGAGTTTGCTGCTCCTTCCATGACTCTCACTTTTGTCTTGAGCCAAAGCCTCTTCTCTTTCCGTTTCCCCGTCATTCGAGACCGAGGCATTCACCTGTGGCATAGAGGCTCTTTCGGTCAGCTGCTGGTAGAGTCCTGTCAGCAACTCCTCCTGTTCTGCGATCCGAACATTTCTGCAGCTGATCTGCTCACCTCCGAGTTGGGACTGGCTTGTCCTCGCCTTTCTGCGCCACACGGCCAGATCCCTCACCGGCTCCTCTCTGAATGACCTTTGCAAGCACATCGCAGCATGTTTACACATCTGATACCTCTGTCCTTGTTGAAGTCCCGGTCTCCACCTTCCGAACCTCCTCTGACGACCACCTGTAGCCCAGCGCGGCCTCTTGAAGACAGATCCCCGCTGGTGCACTCTCACTGCAGCCTGAATAATGACAGCAGCTTTGTTCATAGCATCAACATTTTTTCGAACCAAATAACCTCTAAAAGCTGCCTGGATGCATATCACAGACCTTCTCAACACCTGGAATCTTTCATGTTCACTTTTGCCCCTAATGTAGGACCTATAATATCTTTGAATGAAGATGGCTGACATCCTTATGGCCTGGTACTTTACTACCTCCCTGTGTCTTCTGAACGCAGCCTGAATCAGGGAAGCTGCCTGATGCTGCAGGATCACCGCCTTCCTGACCCTCTGACCTCTGAAGCAGGCTTGCAGGAACATTGCAGCAGAGCGCAATTTCAAAAATTCCTCTCTCTGTTTGCTGGCATCACGTGTGGAACGATACCTCAGCTGGATTGCAACAACAGTCTGTTTGATGTATAAGTATCGTGCCTGAGCACAGTGCGCCCTGTAAGTACTTTGTATCGCAGTGGCAGCCTGGTGCTTCAGTTTCAGAGTCTGTCTGGTCCTCATCCCTCGGAATGCAGCTTGTAGAACAACGGCAGCCCTTTTTTTCTCCTTCAAAGACTTCATTTCTTGCCTCATACTCTTGCTAGCTCTATAATATCGCTGAACAGTCTTGGCGAGCCCATCGTAGCCTCAGGTAGTACTTTCTGTTTATGTGTTTCCTTACCTGCGCCTGAAGGGTTACTGCAGCCTCATGTTCGATTTTCCTCTGTGCCCGAACTTTCCTCTTCGGTGCAGCAGACTGGTTCGTGGTGCTGGGTTTGGGGGTCGACTCTGTGATGCCACTCTCGCTGCTGCGAAGGGCCTTCTTGGTCGACCTCCCCGGTTGCCGGATGCCGGAAGTGTTTTTTTCCACTATGTTGTTGCTACTCACTCTGGTTGTGTTCTCACATTCAAGGTGCCTAGCCTGCTTCTCCTGAAGTTCCCCCTTTACTGAAGCTATCTCCTCCTGAAGGGAACGTATTTGAGATTGGTGACTCACCTGCAGCTGGTGTGTCACAGCCTGAAGAGAGGCGTTGTCCTCCTCTAATTTTTCACACTTCGTTTTCAAGGCGGCCAGATTCAGACTTCGTGTACTGATTTCTTGATTCTTGGTGAGGAGCTCCGCCTCCATTTCCTGGAGCTGCTCAACTAACATGTTCTTGTTCTGTCTTTCTGCGCCCAGAACAGACAGCCATACCTGCTGCGATTCCTGTAGGTCGTGTTCTAAATCCTGGATTCGTGCAGTTAATTCTCTTGCCTGAAATGGCTCCTCTGAGCCGGGAGAATTCTTTACCATAACGTCTCTATTAGCTGTGCAGAGAGAATTCGTTACCGTAGCTTCCTTGTTTGGTACCACCTTCGCGGAAAGGGCGCTGTGATTGGTGAAGGCAGCGGGCTCCACCGATATCCAGTGTTGTGGTTGGTGGAGAGCAGGAGCCGGAAAAGAAAGGGGCGCGAACAAAACCTCCTCCTTGAGGAATCGCCCCTTTTTTCTTTGTTTTCGCCGGGTTTTCGCCATCTTCTGACCGTGTTTCACATAGGGCGGGGTCTCCGCGGACGGACCGCTGTGATTGGTGCACAGCGCTGTCTCCGCGGACGGACCACTGTGACCGGTGAAAGAGGCGGCTTCCGCCGACACCCAGCATTGTGGTTGGTGGAGAGCGGTAGCCGAAAAAGAAAGGGGCAAAGAAAGGGGCGCAAACAAAGCCTCTTCCGTGAGGGGTCGCCCCAATGACATCACCTCTACCACGGTCCGAACCGCCCTCTCCGCTCGACAGCACTCCTTCAGCCATTCGCTGAACTCCAGCGAGGGAGCGAGCTGGATTGAGCGATCCAGCAGGTCCAGGCGCCGCGAGAGCTCAGTGGCGGTGACTCTCTGCACTTCACCGCTCCGCTTGCCACGCCCCAGCTGCCACGATGGCAGCGCTGCTCGTTTAGTGAAAATCCCTTTACTTTTGTCCCTGTCTCACAGTGCCTCACATTCCTGAGGTCACAGAGTTTGTTAGCCTAAATCTGACCCCAGGAGATAGTAAGTGGCTGAACCTGCACTTAGTTACATTCTTACTTACTTGCATCATCTCATGAGCCCCCAGAAAACATCCAGCAGGAAAGAGTTACAGCTTTGCTTAGGCAGCTGCACTCATAAAATAGGGACACATCCGTGAAAAAGCACTTTTAAGTGGGGGCCTGGATGGGAGGATGCCTTGAAATATAGGTGGTAGACAAGGCAGGAAGGTGGACCATGAGAAGGCCTAAGTCTAATGGTGGGAAAGGGGCAAAGGTGGGAAACTGAGGTTTCAATCATGACAGCACTGAATATTATTGGTGGAAAACTAATAATGGGATGGATTTATGCAAATGTTAAAGGGGTTTGAAATGTATTTAAAGTCCAACATTGGGATGGGCATTTGGAGCTGCTCCCACGGGACTACGCCGCTGAAACTCTTCAGTAAATTGGTTGTGCTGCATCTCTCTGACTTCGCTTGATTTTTGACTTTGTTTGGTTTCTGACTTTGTTTGGTTTCTGGCTCACACCTCAATTTTCCACGACACTCGGAGGTCCTCAATCTGGGCTCCCAGTGCTCGCTCTATCTCCTCCAGCCACTCTTCACGGCTCCTGACGTCCCGGTTTTGGCGGCTCATTTCTGTAACGGTGGCGGGATCCCGGATGGACGCCAGTTTGGAGCCAGGAGTTAGG
This sequence comes from Hepsetus odoe, assembly GCA_017165825.1. Classification (NCBI taxonomy): domain Eukaryota; kingdom Metazoa; phylum Chordata; class Actinopteri; order Characiformes; family Hepsetidae; genus Hepsetus; species Hepsetus odoe. The sequence goes on along the minus strand of CM029391.1, from coordinate 6,023,924 downwards.
AACATACTTTTATTAGTCACACTTACAAAAACAAGGAACAGGGACTGCAGTTCTAAACAAGAAACCCTAGAACCGAGGAACTGCAGTCTAACCCTAGATACTGAGTTACATATACTAAGTCACAGACACCAAGTTACATATACCAGAACCACCAGTTACATGTAGGCTTAGCCTAACTAATGAGCCGCGCTCTGCTCTGACTCATCGGGGCTTAAATAGTCAGCCCCAATGATGCACACCTGTGCCTGCTTGGGCTCAGGTGTGCTCAGTCAGAACAGAGCGCCCTCTAGCGTGCCCAAAACACCCCACATGTGACATTGTGACTGCTGAAAGTCCAATGTTCTGTGTTTCCATTTGCCTGCTAAAAAAAAAAAAAAAAAAGACTTTAGACAGTAATACATACAAAATTAGCCTGTATTCATGAACATTTTCTGAGCTACTGTGTTTCCATTTTGTCTTCATGTATTTATAGTGCGACTAAAATAAGTACTAAAATAACTTTAAAGACATCTTTCTAGGGTGCTCTCATATAAGGAGTGTTATAATGGATGGGACAAAGTTGCTGGTGGGGGAAACAGTTTTGTTTGTGAAACATATTTGTAAGATCACTGGTGTTTGTGAGAATTCAATTACATAGCATCTTGTCAGTGGGCCTGTGAAGGTCTCTTTCATTGATGGCGTTGTAATTGTGTTTTTAAAAAGATGCCATAGAAAAGAAATTAATTATTTGTATTTTTGTTCAACTTTGCCCAATTAGTTCAGTGGGGTCCACTCTTTTAATGATGTTTTACATTTTCTCATGCAACCATGCAGCATGGAACAGCTTTATAAGCAAATCATAACTTGCATCTAAAAACATAGATATGAATGTGTGTCAAGGATATGCTCTTGTATTCCTGGCTTTAACTGTTGATTTTCTTCAGTGTGACACTGATTAACCCATATGTGAGAGTATGTGTGTGAATGTGTTTCTGCATGTGAGCTCAACGGAGTGCTGAGCTGCAGCAGGTTTCTTTGCCCCAGGGTCAGAGGGGCCTCAGATAATGAGCACTCTGCTGTGTGATATCCATAACAGCAATTTAAAAAAGCTTCACTGGCTGCTCTTCTCATTTCCTGAGTTGTCTTCCTGCAGTATATCATGGGAGAATCACCGCTGGGAAATGGTTTTACACTTCTCTAGGAGAGCAGTAGCATATTGTGGACAGGGAAAAGCAGTTAAAGTAAAACTACCTCAAGAGTATTTCTTCCGAAACATTTACAAGATTAGCAATTTTAAAAATGGTTAAATTGAACATAAAATAACATAAATTGAACATTTTTAGTAACTGTTAATCAGATTTTGATCTGATCAGAGTTTGAAGGAGTTTTAGCCTTATATTAATAAAGGTCAAAAAGCTGCATATTGAGAAAAGTACCATTTTGAATCGTCAAAAACACTGAGCATACTCAGTACAACTTTTTGGAATGCCATGAAAAAAAAGGACTGGTGTACTGAGCAACAGACATCAAACAGTTCAGACAGGAGCACCATAATACACTGTTCCAAAAAGACTTCTAAAGCAGATATATAGAGGGCATCAGCAGTAAGTACTGGAAAACCAAATATTTGCAAAAATGTACCAAACGAGATGAGCCAAAAAGTCTAGTAAAAATGTATAGACTGACGAGACAAAGGTATCTTCTCCACCAAAGTGATGGAAAGGTCAATGTGTGGAGTAAGAAAGGATATGCTAAAGACCCAGAACATACATATATGTGCACAATAGAGGTAGTGTCTTGGATTTGGCTTCTGGATCAGGGTCAGCAGTCTTATGATGGCAGCAGCAGAATTAATTCTGAAGTCTACAAAAACAAAAACAATGCATACAACAACAGTGAGTACCAGTGGCCCAGTGGGTAGTGACACTGCTTCATACTGTGAAGGTCCTAGGTTTGATTCTCAGGTGGGACAGTCCAGGATCTTTCTCTGTGAAGTTTGTTTGTTCTCTCTGTGTCCATGTGGGTTTCCTCCCATCATCCAAAGACGTGCGTCAGGACTGTGTGTGTGGTTTTTTTGCATCTGCCCTGCAATGGCCTGATGACCTGTCCAGGGTATATCACTGCCTTTCGCCCTGTGAGAGCGAGGATAGACTTCAGCACCCCCATGATCCTAACTCAGACAAGTGCTTTTGAAAATTGAAAGTGATAAATTTAATCAAAAAAAAAAAAAAAAAAAACATATATTTTTTTTTATTAATTCAGTTAGGCTTTACAGTGATTGTACACTAAGAGAAAAAAAAGCAAAAAACAATAAAACACTGCTAAACAAAACCTTTTACTGCTGATTTTGTTAGCATATTATGACGTGTGTGTGTGTGTGTGTGTGTGTGTGTGTGTGTGTGTGTGTGTGTGTGTGTGTGTGCGTGTGTGTGTTAAAAGGAAGGAAGAGTGTGAAGTCTATGTCACAAATATCAATACTAGTAGCACTAACACATCTGCAGAAGTCACTGGTCTGTCAGAAAAGGCTGAGAAGCCTCTTAATTGCTGTACTGAATGAAGGAAGAAGCCATATTGAACAAAGCAGGAGCCATGTTGAACAAAATCCCTTGAGAAGAATTAGAAGCCCAACATAACAGCTGCAGTAGTGTGATCTCTTAGAATGTGACAACCATCTCCACTTCCTCTTGTGTCAAAAGCCTCTTGTTTTTCTTAGCTGTAGTCAGCATGAAAGAGCTGCTGGTTTTGGCCTGCTGACAGGGAACAGCAGCAGGCCATAGGTTCTATCTATCATACCCCCATGACAATACATCTGTCAAACACTTTGACAATACCCTGCAGAATATACATCAAAATGCAGTACACCTTACAATTTATTAAACACAATAAACTGTATAATCCGTTGACCAGTTATGGGCAGCATAGTGGTTAGGCTGTTGGCCTTGGATTGGAAGACTGTGGGTTTGATTCCCTGAACTTTAGGTTGCCCTGAGGTACCCTTGAGCAAGGTACCGTCCCTGTCACTGCTCCCCAGGTGCTTTCAATAGCTGCCCCCTGCTGCACATGTGCATTTGGGGGAAACGCAGAGGTTGAATTTTGTTGTGCTGTGCTGTGCTGTGTTTCACAATGACAAGACTAGTCACTTCACTTTGAGTAATTAGACCTAATTAGAGTAACCTAACCCAACTGGTAGGTTGTTCCAAACATGACTGTGTTTCAACCTACATGTGACACTGATGATCATTTGCACCTGTTTGGTAAAACTGGTTGATCGTACACCTGACTATAATCCTACAAAATCCCTGACTTTGTGCAAGTGTAGCTATAAGAATTGATGCTGGTTTGAAGGCAAAAGGTAGCAACACCAAATATTGATTTGATTTAGATTTTTCTTTTGTTTTTTCATCCATCCATCCATTTTCTGCTGCTTGTCCCAAATGGGGTCGCGGGGGAGTGCCGGTGTCCAACCCAGCGCACACAGGGCGAGGACGGGGGACGCACCCTGGACAGGTCGCCAGCCCATCGCAGGGAGGAGCGGGACGAGGACTGCACCTTGCTCAAGGGTACCTCAGGGTAACCCATTGGGAAGGGGTTTGAACCCCCGATCCTCCGGCCAACACCCTAACCACTAGGCCACCGCTGCCCCCTTGTTTTTTCACACTTTGCTAAATTGATAAAAATAAACAATCATTATTTATATTTCTGAAAGCATTCTTTGTTTACAGCATTTTTTTCACACCTGCCTAATACTTTTGCACAGTACTGTATATATATATATCCAAGCACACAATGAATGGTTCAATCTATTAATTAATCACACAGAAACACTATGCAAACACTGTATATTATCATAACCAACATCAATTTCATTAATTCATTTTTTATCCTAATTATCTAGCACCAGATTACACTGGTAGTTGCTTGAAGAGGCCAGCCAAGATATTTGACCTTCCCAACTTATCCTGGGTCTGCTCCTTGGTCTCCTCCTGGTTATGCTTGGAACACAAACTATTACCTTCTTATATTGTCATCTCATTCTTTCTGTCACAACCCAAAACATATGACCATGGGTGAGGGTAGTAATGCGGATAAATTGTTAAACTGAGAGCTTTGTCTTTCATCACAACTCCCTCTTCATCACAACAGTAGGGTACAGCATACACTTAACTGTCTGATTTTTAAATACTTGACACTGATTCTCAACTCAGGTGCAAACCAGCTATTTCCAGTGTAACACCATGACCTAGGATTTGAAAGTGCTGATCCTTATACCTTCTATCACAACAACCTTCTGGTAACAACTCAAGGTAGTTGCTTCAGCAATTAAGGCTTTGAACAGGATAAATTAGGAGAGAAGACCTTCCAGACAGTATCCTCTGCTAATTGTTTACCAGTTCACCCTCTGTCTGTATACTTGACTGCTCAGCTGCTCAAAATAAGATAACGACAAAGGGTCCAGTCCACAAGGTCCAACCAACCACTTCTGTAGCTTCACAGTTGATCCCTATTACTCCACTTACAGGGGGTGAGCCTACAAGAGAGTAGTCCTCAGGCAGAGCCAGGCCAGATATTAACAACACAATACAATGCAATATATTAACTACCGCACAAAACATCCAATACAACCTATTAAACAATTACAAAACCACACAATACACTGTCTATCAAAAACAAAATCTACAGTATTTGATGAATCATACATTGGACAGTTAATACATCGAGGAAACTCACTTGCACATAGATTTTGCATGACTCCCTGGACAACAATATGATCTTTGTGGAGCTTTTGGGGGATCACTGTCTCTAGGAGAGTCATTTCAGCTTGTCATATCATTCCATTTCCCTGAGAGCTACTTCAGTCATGCTAACCCCAAGCTCTACCAGATCCCTATACACTGATTATTAGTAGAGAGGATGTGCAACAGAGTTGCTTTAGGGCAAAAAACTGCTAATGATCAGTACTGATCTGGAGTCAGCACAAAGAGAGCTTCAGGGGGAGGCCCTGCAGACTCATTACTGTCATTCTAGCCTCCATTTCAGGATACCACCAAAGTTGTATAAACTATTCTGTCTGTCTCAGGATATTTCAAGACCTCTTCTTCAATTCAAATAAATCATGTAACTAATGACTCAAAATTTAGATGAGCAAGAATGGATAAATTGCTGTCACTGGCATGTTCTCCTGCTAAAGGATTTGGGGCAGAACTAATTAACTTTTAATGCATGTTTTAGTTTGAGGTTGCCTGGAATTCTCCCAGACCGTTTATACATCTCTGAAAATAAATATTAAAAAAAAAGAAAAAGTATATAAAATAATAGCCATGCATAACGAGTCAAGGAACAACTATGGGGCTATGTGTTATTGCAGTCACCATCAAAAGATAAATTGGGATTGGAGGTGCTGTAAACCATTACTTTTATTATGAATTAATGGTATATGTTCCAATTGCCTGCAAGTACTCCTTCAAGAATCCACTAGGCAAACAGTATTGTAAAACATTTTTTGAGGATGCACATAAAAGTGAAGAATGTTTTTATTTATCTGCCTTAAAGATCAGGTTTAGATATAAAACTTTTTTATTTTTAATTTTTTCCACCATTGCACATGGATGCAATTTTTCCACTATTGCATCTCGTTTTGAGAGGCAACCTGATACTTAAAAACATCACATTTCCTTATCAAGGTTTCCATGGCCTTTGAAAATGCAGTTCCACATGATCACGGGACCATGTTTTACAGGTGAGATTAGGTCATCCTTACATACAATATACAGTATTTTGCAAAAGTTTTAGGCAGGTGTGAAAAAATTCTGTACACAAAGAATGCTTTCAGAAATATAAATAATGATTTTTTATTTTTATCAATTTACAAAATGCAAAGTGAGCGAACAAAAGAAAAATCAAATCAATATTTGGTGTTACTACCTTTTGCCTTCAAACCAGCATCAATTCTTATAGGTACACTTGCACAAAGTCAGGGATTTTGTAGGATTATAGTCAGGTGTATGATCAACCAATTTTACCAAACAGGTGCTAATGATCATCAGTGTCACATGTAGGTTGAAACACAGTCATGTTTGGAACAACCTACCAGCCGAGCTCCTTCAAAAACTGTGTGCAAGTGTACCTAGAAGAATTGATGCTGTTTTGAAGGCAAAGGGTGGTCACACCAAATATTGATTTGATTTTGCTTTCTATTTTGTTCATTCACTGCATTATGTTGACTGATGAAAATAAATGATTAACACTTCCATTTTTGAAAGCATTCTTTGTTTACAGCATTTTTTCACACCTGCCTAAAACTTTTGCACAGTACTGTACATTGATATACATCAAACCCCAAAACTAAACAGCTAAACCAGTCAAAGTTATAGTAGCTTTTCGCAAACTTCTTACAGAAAAGGCTTTTGTTCTGGCATCTGTTTGCATGGACATTGTTTGCGTGCTGTGGGGGGGACTGTGGGGGGACTGTCCCTGTAATTAGAACATGGAAGTCGCTCTGGATAAGAGCATCCCCGTCACTCCATCCCAGGTTTCGGCAGTCCTTGTTTCTAAAAGGGCATCGGTGGCCTAGTGGATAGGGAGTTGGCCCTGCATCGGAAGATTGTGGGTTTGATTCCTTCACAAGTAGGTTGCCCTGAGGTACCCCTGAGCAAGGTACTGTCCCTGTCACTGCTCCCCGGGCGCTTTCAATAGCTGCCCACTGCTGCATGGTGTTTGGGTGCATGGGTTAAAAGCAGAGATCCAATTTCGTTGTGGTTCACGCTTGCTGTGCTGTGACCTTGCAATGACAAGGGTTTTCACTTTCAACTAACAAAGAATAGTCAAGTCAACTTTATTTATACAGTGCTTATACAGGGTTAAGGATTACAACTGTTGTTGTCACAAAGCAACTTTATAGGATCCGGGTCCGATTCCCAGTTGAGTAAGCCAAGGGCAACAGAGGGGCAGCGGTGGCCTAGCGGTTAGGGCGTTAGCCGCATGATCGGCGGATCGGGGGTTCAAACCCCTTCCCAATAGGTTGCCCTGAGGTACCCTTGAGCAAGGTACCGTCCCCGTCACTGCTCCCCGGGCGCTTTCAATAGCTGCCCACTGCTGCATGGGTTTGAGTGTGCATGGGTTAAATGCAGAGGTCCAATTTCGTTGTGGTTCATGTGTGCTGTGCCATGACCTCGCAATGACAAGGGTTGTCACAAAAAAAAAAAAAAAAAAAAACAGAGGCAAGGAAAAACTCCCCCAAACATGAGGAAGAAACCTTAGGAGAGACCAAGACCCAAAAGGGGAACCCATCCTACTCTGGTCAACACCGGAAATAAAAGAAAAGAAAGATAGAGTAGAACCCTGTATAATGGTAGTTTCGAGTAAATATAAGTTACAGTAAAAGTAAAAGAGTCCACTGGTGACTGTAACTGGAGGTTGATGATCTAATGGTGGGAGCTCTGTTTGAGTGGGAGAAGCTTTAATCTTCATAGCAGCAGCTCCTGCAGAAGAGCCAGTCTGATGGAGCTGATCTGAAGATAGTTTTGCCGACTCTGTGTAGCAGCTGGCATGGAACTCAGGAGACCCTCATGGAGATCGATGGACTTGCCCTAAGGAAACACCAAAGCCATCCACCACACAGGTGGTGGACAGCTTTCAAAGCTCCCGCAAAGCAAAGTCATGGCCACGGTCCCGGTCACCGGAATTCTGACCACGTTTTCCATAACGCCCAGTCATCACCACCCAATCCCTCACACCTGGCTGGCTAAATACTTAAGGAGTTCCAGACCAACCCAGACTCGCCTGTTCTATGTTGCGGCTAACCTTTGTTTGTATTCCCACGAGACTATTGTTTAATAATTCTCAGAGATTGCCACCGTGCACTTGCACCTCCTTCCCTTTTCCCTCAGCATGACAGAAGACCTGGCCGATCACTTACGAGGAGCAGCAGGTGGTCTTTGCTCCGAAGATTACACGGATGAACTCCGCTGTATCATGGAGATGATACAAGATGACTCCCCACCTTTAGTTCACCCTCAGAGTTCAGCAGACTCGGAACAAGGCGGTTCGTGGAGGAGTCCAAGTGGAACTTCTCGTAGTGGAACCAGGAGCTGGGATGCTGCCTCACTGAGCTCCAAGCAGCAGGGAAGTATGACCGAGAAGAGGAAGGAGCCAGAAGACATCAGCAATGACCTGTCTCAGTTTAAGGAAGTGAACGACAGCTTCTGTACTGTGGATTCTGTGATAAGAGACGTGAAGAACAAAGAAGGCAAGGGTTGGAAACATGGTTCGGACTATATGAAAAAGACTTCCTCTTTGATCCCTTTAAGATCTGTGTTTAGCTCTCTTTCAGGTTCCACCAAGGCGAGGCGTTCCCCTGAATCATGCGATTCCTCCAGTGACTCTAGGGTTGGGTTCAGGCACCAGTGGAAAGGATGGACTGAACTGCTGGGATTCCCCTCACCACCACCAGCTGCCTGACATGGCTGGTCGGGGGCCCTTTTTTTAATTTTTGTGGACCTGACCGTATGTCCCGACAAGGGACTTTTGTTTTGTTGTTTTGGCCTCCCCCCCAGAGGTTCGGCTATGTTCTAGCGCTTCGGGAGCTGCGCCTTTTGGGGGGGGGGGTCTGTCACATGTGGGGTGTTTTGGGCACGCTAGAGGGCGCTCTCTGTCACATGTGTTGTGTTTTGGGCACGCTAGAGGGCGCTCTCTATCACGTATAAGGTGTTTGTCACAGGAGGTATTGTGGGTACGCTAGAGGGCGCTCTGTTCTGACTGAGCACACCTGAGCCCCTGCAGGCAGGTGTGCATCATTGGGGCTGACTATTTAAGCCCCGATGAGTCAGAACAGAGCGCGGCTCATTCGGTAGGTTAAGCCGTAACGGGTGGTTTTGGGTATTGGGTTTTGGGTAACTTGGTGTCTGTGACTGAAGTATATGTAACTCAGTATCTAGGGTTAGACAGCAGTTCCTCGGTTCTAGGGGTTCTTGTTTAGAACTGCAGTCCCCGTTCCTTGTTTGTTGTAAGTGTGACTAATAAAAGTATGTTCCTAACTCCTGGCTCTCAACTGACGTCCCTCCGGTACCCCGCCACCGTTACAGCTCCATTTGTGGCTTCTGAAGTAGAAAATAATTGAAAATCAAAAAATTGAGTGGAGGTAAAAGCAGCAGACTGGATACAAGTGACTTAAAGAGACAAAGTGTTTCTTCATAGTGGGAAGAAGAGTGTCCTGCAGTTTTGTATTGGCTCTGAGAAAAGCAGTGTTTCAAAGTGTGAAGCAGAGATTTCACTGAGAGCTTGCACAGATGGATGAACATATGTGGGCAGTTTTGCTGATATTCAGTTGTTGGTAGGGAGTGACCGTCAGTGCCAGGATTAAACAATTAAGCAATGTGCTGCTAAAAGACTTAACTAAAAGACACTGCACATATTGTGCTGGATTTTTGCTTTCTAAAGGCTTTTCAAATCTAGCAACAATTTACTAAATGAGTCTGCAAAATGACAGTCAGTTTAATATGGAAGTCTGGGGCCACATTGGCAGAAAGAAAGAGTCTGGAGAGACAGGTAGACTCTCTCCTTCACTCTCAAATGCACAGACATATAAATCTCCTACATATCTCAGCGGGGGATGTGTTTCTGATTGCTTCTGCAAATTGCTTCAACTGAAAATGGGACTTTTTCACATCTAGCACATATCTGTTCTTTTCCATCAGGTCTAAACGATGGGAAAGGATGTTTTAGTGTAAATAAAACTGATGAAATCATTTTCAGGGGCATTTAGTTTTAACTTAGCATGTTTACACAAAATCATGCACAGCTTTGAGGTTGAACTGGAAGGAAAATAAACACCATTGTTAGGTGTCTGCCAGAACAGTGGGCTTTTGACTCTTGCAGAGAGAAGGTGCTGTTGACAAAACACTGTTAGGCATGCACACATATTGATAGAGAACTCACAGCAAGTGTCGTATTTTCCCATTTAGCCTCTGTCTCAGTCTGAGACAGTGGACTCTGAAAGAAAGCCCCATTGCGGCCTTGAGCGTCTTAAAGTCATTCAGTGTAAACATTGTTTGTAATCGATTTCAAAATCCCTTGGGTCTTCGTACACTAACTTTCTATGACTCAAAGAGAGATTATGATCAGTATAAGGACAGCTGTAAAGCTTGGACCAGGCTTACTTCCTAAGCCTAACAAAGGATTGTTTGTTCCAACTAACCAGCTAATGCTGGTTCGTTGGAACAAACAATCCTTTGTTGGGCTTAGGAAGGAAGCCTGGTCAAAGGAAAAAATACATTGAAGATAACCACTGTACGACCCTATAACCAGGAAGATTAATTCAATATGTACAGTGTCCTTTATAATATTTGGAACAAAGACATTTTTTTTATTTAACCCTCTACTCCTCAGTGTAAAATTTTATATCAAACAATTATGACTTGATTTAAGTGCACATTCTAGACCTGAACATTTACATTACATTTACGGTATTTAGCAGACACTCTTATCCAGAGCGACTTACATTTCCTAATTACAGGGACAGTCCCCCTGGAGCAACGCAGGGTTAAGGGTCTTGCTCAGGGACCCAGTGGTGGTAGTGCTAGAGGTGGGATTCGAACCAGGGACCTCTTGATCCAGAGGCAAGTACCCTACCACTAGACCACCGCCACCCGCAGTAAACTTAAAGTTATTTGTGTACATTTCAGTTTCACCATAAGGAAATTGCAACACTTTATATAAGGCCCACCTAATTGACTGAGCATGTCAAAGTCTTGGTAGACTTTTTAGTTTAGTGACTCTTTGTCATTGTGAACATACAGCACAGTATTCTCGGAAAAACAACAAAATGAATCCTCTGCATTTTTATCCATACACAATGTGCAGAAGTGGGCAGCAATATCCAACACCCTGAGAGCAGTGATGAGGATGGGACCTTGCTGAAGGGTACCTCAGTGGAACCTACTGGTTTGGGATTCGAACAAACAGCCTTCCAATCCTGGGGCCTAGTCCTAACCACTAGGCCACTGCTGCTCCCATTATGTTTGGAACAAAGTAATGGTTGGTATATTCAAGTTGTCATGTATAGTACTTTGTTGCATATCCCTTGCATGCAATGCCTACTTGAAGTCTGCGATATTACAAACATCACCAGGTGCTGAGTATCTTCTCTGGTAATGCTCTGCCAATCCTCTACTGCAGCCACCTTCAACTCCTACTTGTCCTGGGGGCTTGTCCTTTAAAGTCTCTTCATCAGCATATGGAAAGCATACTTCATAACTGATTTAAATCCAACCGGATTACACCATCTCCTCATGTTGAACAATGGCAGCTACAGACTCCAAATAGTAGAAGCAAGCCTAGTTATCTTATCCTTGCCCTAATGAAGCAATGAAACACTCCTGAGTAATCACAAAAACTGGTGAAGCCAATTGTCCAAAACATTAAGGTGCCCTGAATAGAGGGGACTATATATAAAAAGTGCTGTAATTTATACATGGTGAAACTAAATTCAATTCAATTCAATTCAATTTATTCTTGTATAGCGCCTTTTACAACAAAGTTGCCCCAAGGCACTTTACATTGATAACAGGTTACAGTAATAGATGTTTAAGATGTTTAAGCCGGACGACTACGGAGGAGAGGAACCAAAAACTCCACTATGTGGAGAAAAAAACCTCTGAGGGTCCAAGGTCAACCGGCTACCCAACCCCCTTGGGTATACTAACAGTACAGAGTTAGTTTGGTTTTAAACTCCAGGATCAGTGAGGAGTCCCAAGTTGCTTCCAGGTACCAATGAGCCGCCAGGGTCCCTTGGCACATCAGATGGACACAAAGGACTTTTAAGTCTGGAATATGCACTTTAATTATGTCTGAATTTTTTTTATTTAAAGTCATACACTGGAGAGGAGTGCTTTTGTCCTAAACATTATGGAGGGTACTGTAGTTTTTGTAGGCTGCAGGTTATTTTTATCTAGTCATGATGGTAATTAAATGAAAAATAAACCGATCAGCCAAAACATTAAAACGACTTATAGGAAAAGTGAACAACATTGATTATATGGATTTAAAGGGTGAATTATATTTGGCATTAAGTGAACATTTAGTAAGGATCTTTTTTTTTTTTTTTTTTCAAGTCAAGTAGGATTTTATTGTCATTTTAGCCATATACACAGTACACAGTGAAACGAAATAACGTTCCTCCAGGACCCTGGTGCTATACACAAGACAAGACACAAGACACAAGACAACATAAGACACAACATAATACACAAAACGGGGCAACAAGTGCAGACAAGACAGACAACAACAGACGGCACGACAGACAGTACATTCATCCGCAGAGGGCCGCAGTGTTGTTGAACAAAGCAGCCCAGGTAGATTATAGTGTAGCAGTGTGGTGGAGCAGTGTTATTGATAAAGTGCAGAGTGCAACATGAGATAAATAAATAAATACAAGATGAAAATGGTGGACTGGGTAGATATTGGCAGTTTAAGAGTTCAAGAATCTGATGGCCAGGGGGAAGAAACTATTTCCCATCCTGGAAGTGGAGGCCCGTATGCTGCGGAACCTTTTCCCGGATGGCAGGAGGGAGAAGAGAGTGTGGGATGGGTGGGAGGGATCATCCACAATGCTGGTTGCTTTGTGGATGCAGCGAGTGGTGAAAATGTCCTGTACAGAGGGCAGAGAGATCCCGATGATCTTCTCAGCTGTTCTCACTACCCGTTGTAGGGACTTGCGGTCTAAGCTAAGACGTTGCAATTCCCGTACCAGGCAGTAATGCAGCCGCTCAGGATGCTCTCAATGGTTCCTCTGTAAAAGATGGTGAGGATGGAAGGTGGGAGATGGGCTTTTCTCAGTCTGCGCAGGAAGTAGAGGCGCTGCTGGGCTTTCTTTGTGATGGAGTTGGTGTTGAGGGACCACGTGAGGTTGTCAGTGATGTGAACACCAAGAAACTTGGTGCTCTGGACCATCTCCACAGGTGAGGTGTTGATGATAAGTGGAGTGTGGTCCCGACGTGGTCTCCTGAAGTCAACAACCATCTCTTTAGTCTTGTCGGCGTTCAGAGACAGGTTGTTGGTTCTGCACCAGTCCGTCAGCTCTTGTATCTCCTCTCTGTAAGCTGCCTCGTCTCCACCGCTGATCAGACCCACTACGGTTGTATCATCAGTGAATTTGATGATGTGGTTCGAGCTGTGCTTGGCTGCACAGTCGTGGGTCATCAGTGTGAACAGCAGTGGGCTGAGCACACAGCCCTGGGGGGCTCCTGTGCTCAGTGTGATGGTGTTGGAGGTGCTGCTACTGATCCTGACTGACTGGGGTCTCCCAGTCAGGAAGTCCAGGATCCAGTTACAGAGGGAGGTGTTCAGGCCCAGCAGCCTCACTCAGGTGCTGAGGGATGATGGTGTTGAATGCTGAACTGTAGTCGATGAACAGCATTCTGACATAACTGTCCTTTCTGTCTAGATGAGAAAGGGCCAGGTGAAGGGTGGTGGAGATTGCATCATCCGTTGAGCGGTTGGGACGATACGCAAACTGCAGGGGGCCTAGTGAGGAGGGGATCTGAGACTTGATGTGCCTCATGACTAGCCTCTCGAAGCACTTCATGATGATGGGTGTGAGTGCGATGGGACGATAGTCGTTGAGGCAGTAGATAGATGGTTTCTTTGGCACTGGAATGATGCTGGTGGTCTTGAAGCACCTTGGAACAACAGTGGTGCTCAGAGAGGTGTTGAAGATGTTAGTGAGAACATCTGCCAGCTGTTCTGCACATCCTCTGAGCACACGACCTTGAATATTGTCTGGACCGGCAGCTTTCCGTGGGTTGACTCTGAGAAGAGATCTTCTCACCTCGGCTGTGGTCAGACAGAGAATCTGGTCATTCGGAGGAGGGGTGGTCTTCCTCATTCTCGTGTTGTTCACTGCATCAAACCGTGAATAGAAGTGGTTCAGCGCATCTGGGAGGGAGGGGTTACTGTCACAGGCAGGTGGAGATGTACTGTAGTTGGTGAGAGCCTGGATGCCCTGCCACATGCGCCGCGTGTCACCAGTGTTCTTGAAGGGGCCATGGATTCTCTCTGCGTGAGCTCGCTTTGCTGCTCTGATGGCTCGAGACAGGTTTGCCCTCGCTTTTCTTAGGGCGGCCTCGTCCCCTGACTTGAAGTCCTTGTCCCGGGTTCTCAGGAGTCTGCGCAGCTCCCCAGTCATCCATGGCTTCTGGTTGGGTCGTGATATGATGGACTTGGAAACAGTAACATCCTCAATGCACTTGCTGATGTAGCCAATCACTGAAGCTGTGTACTCCTCCAGGTTGATGGAGTCACCGTAGGTTGCAGCTTCCCTAAACATGTCCCAGTCGGTGCGTTCGAAGCAGTCCTGAAGAGCAGAGATGGCTCCTGTGGGCCAGGTCTTTACTTGCTTCAGGGTGGGTCTCACGCGCCTGACGATGGGTCTGTACGCTGGGATCAGCAGCACAGAGATGTGGTCTGAGTGTCCGAGGTGGGGGCGGGGCTCCGCTCTGTACGCGCCAGCTATGTTTGTGTAAACACAGTCCAGCTTGTTTTCCCCCCTCGTTGCAAAGTTCACATGTTGATGGAATTTAGGGAGAACTGACTTGAGATTTGCATGGTTGAAATCTCCGGCAACAATAAACAGTCCATCTGGGTGGAAGTTTTGGAGTCCGCTGATAACTCCATAAAGTTCAGTCAGAGCGCTGTTAGCATTAGCACTGTTAGCGCTAGCGCTGGGTGGAATGTAGACCACCGTAATAAGCACTGTAGAGAACTCCCTGGGCAGTGTTTATTTCCTTTCCTAGTTTCACAAGGGCTGTATTGTAATGGCTAGACAACTGAATCAAAGCATCTTCAAAACGCCAGGTCTTTTGGGGCATTCATAGCATGCAATAGTTAGTACCAACCAAAAGTGGTCTCCTCGGGAAAGGAAAGCGGACCTTTAGGATATGGGTCCTCAGTGTTCATCAAGGTGACTTTGTTAGAAAATTATTAGATTGTACAATGCATTGCATCTTTATCAGTGTTTGGGGAATCAGTGTGATGCTTTGTGCAATGAACTACTTGAAAGCCTTGGATCCTGGCATTCATTTGAATGTTACTTTGAGGCATATCACCTAATTAAACACTGTTTCAGACTAAATACTAATAATAACTCTGTACTTAAGCTGTTGTATTGATGAAGAAAAAAAAAAAATTTTATTACATACTAGCTTGATTGCTATTGCGATGCAGAGAATAGGGAGAAATGAAGATGGTTGATCTGCTGTGGTGACCCCTAATGGTAGCAGCAGAAAGAAGAAGTAATAAAAGAGTTATGATTCATTTTTCTTGGCAGGTGTGTGGCTTTAGTGTATACCAAAGCATAAGAATGGTATACAAATATCCTTAGAGAGACACTTGCACATTTACTTTTACTTTGAAGACGGCCTTTCGGAAATTGATGTCACTCTAAGTGTGCTGCAATATATAAAACCCTTCTTAAATAAAAGAAACAACTTGAGGAACTTTTCGTTTTCTAATAAAAATTGTCAGCTCCTTAAATTGAATGTACACGTGCAAAAATAGTATTGCTGCACTATTCAAGGTGGAATGGACTATTCAAATAGGAAGCTGAAAGCTTCTCTTAAATATAATTGATCTAAAATTTACAGACATGCATTTATGAGTTCATAAAAATCATCAGACTCTTATGTCCATGAATGTAGCATGTATCACACAATTAAAATACTATTTTTTTAAAAATAGTGTGATTTTCATAGTGTGATTTTCAATTTTCTGCATAGTCAAAAGTTTTCCCACATTTCTACATAGTGGCAATGCACTGATGTCTATTTCCTACCTCTGCTTGGTTTGACTAAGATGTTTTCATATAAAGCCTAAAAAGATAGATGTCCATCCAAATCAGAAAGTGCTTTCACATGATACAACTGTGATAGTGGCATGACAGTGTATATATCCCATTACTTACTCCTAAGTTCTCAATGTTTAAACATGTATTTGTTTATTCTGAGCTGAAGCACACATGAGCACCAATTACTCAGGGTTTTAATAGATGATTTTTCGGGGCTTTCAACAGATGCCTTTGTGCTACTCTCATAGGGGAGCAGAGTCACATTGACTTTTTCCTGGTAAAATTAAATGGGATCTTTATGTAGCCTGATGCCAATCAATGCAATATCAGAGGAAATCATCCAGAAAAAGATCTTATACAACATACACAAGTTTTTAAGACCTGTTCAGAGTCTTAATCAATGCTAGAAAGGGCTAAAATTAATCAAGCGTACAACTCTGAAAACTGAACAAACCCTTCGCTGCATTCAATTAAAAACATTCACCTCTTCACTAATGCATGCACATTCTCTAACGGTGGCAGGGTGTGGGTAGGACGTCAGCGCAGAGCCAGTGGTCAGGAACATAGCTTTATTCTCCATGATAACCAAAACAGGATACAGGAAACTCAGAAACCACCATTACATTAAGGCTCAGCCTTTGTGAATGAGCCACGCTCTGTTCTGACTCATTGGGGCTTAGAAAGCCAGCCCCAATGAAGCACACCTGTGCCTTCATGAGCTCAGGTGTGCTCAGGCAGAACAGAGCGCCTCTACCATACCAAAAATGAAACCCAACCATGACAGACCGTAACACATTCAAAAGCCTTAGACCCAATTTACTCAGAGAATCAGCATTCTTAAAGTCTGGCCAAATTTGCAAACATGGCTAACACTGAACAGAAGGTTGTAGCCAACAGACTACAGGATGTTATCTGCATAATGCTAATTGGTATCTGTTTAAATAATTTCATTGTTAACAAAAGTATAATTTTCTGACTTAACTGTTACTTTAACAGAGTAATGTGTCATTCAGGGTCTGGTGTGATTATTTATGATACTGGTCGAAACACACTTGCTATAGTGTACACCATACATAGCATTCACTTATTTAAACCATCACAAAAAAAGTTAAATCACAATTACTATAATAAAAAAAACAACAACATAAAACTACATGAAAAAAGTCTAATTTGTGGGAGCACTTTAAACTCTCTACTCTTGTCTGGAGCATCAAAAAGAAATATGAAACTTGTGGGTGTATGTCTGTGTAATGTAAGTGCTACAAAATTTTCTTACAGAAACTATTATATTGCGTATATGTCAGAACACACAAATACAGGATCAGAATTCAAGAATTCAAACTCCCATAAAGTCATTTTCAGATGTTCACCCCATGGCAAGTAGTACAACACTATAAAGGTTTGGTTTGATTAAATATAACCATGGAGGGATTGCTCAGTGATTTGTTGGAGTAAGTGAAAACTGACCATGAAACCCAGGACAGACAAACAAGTCCCCCTGAGGCAAGATGGTCTTGGTAGACTTTAAAATTATTTTTAAAGTGACTATTTGTCATTGTAAAACACACCACAACAAAATGCAACCTCTGCATTTAACCCATACACACTGGATATGGCAGTGGGGGGGCAGCCATATCCTGTACCTGGAGAACAGTCATGGGGACGTTACCTTACTCAAGGGTGCATTTACATTCATGGCATTTAGATGACGCTCTTATCCAGAGCAATTTACATGTCTTAACTGGAGCAACTTGGGGTTAATTGTCTTGCTCATGAACCCAATGCTGGAGGTTGGATTCATACCTGCGTTCTCTTGGTCTGTAGGTGAGTGTCCTACCACTAGACCACCACCACACCTCAGGGCAATCAACCAGGTCACCTGGTTCATTATGTGCAAAAATGCACAATGAACAGAATGCACAGCCTTTTATGGAGGACTACTGCTGTTGAATATTATAAAACAGATAAAATAAATTATAAATAAATCCTGCAAACTCAGATCACAGAGGACAACACTGTTCATAAGGTTTGTTGTACATTATCACAGTTGGACATTAACATCAAATGGTTAAGATAAAGATTGACCCCTCAGTTCTGTACGAGCTTTATGAGTTTAACATAGGCTAAAATGTAAAAATTCCTTTGTGAGTAAAAACCAACCCTTAGAAAGTAAAGTCCAAGTCTTATCCATTCAGATCTATGGGTTATGGGCATCACCAGGGTTGTTGCTCACAGGTGAAAAAGATAAAGTGGGGTGCCAGGAAGAGAGAGCTCACTGAAGTCTCCAAGCACACTCGCACACAACAAATCTTCTGTTTCCTTGGGAACCATGGGTATATCAGAGCAAGGGAAGAGAGAAGACAGCTGTTGAGAAAGGACAGGTTGGAGGTTTGTGTCTGGAAGAGACTGTCTGTTCTGCCCTGAGTGAGTTTTATAGTTCCTCCCTGAGCTGTAGAGGGTTCTGCTGTGCTCTCTGTGTGCAGATTCTGGGTCTGATTATAAATATAGGACTATGAACTTGATGTCTGGACCACAGCATTGGTGCTGCTGGAATCAATGGAAGTGACAAAGGTGGAGCTGTAGAGAAGCTGCATGCCTGAGATCCTGCTGCAGTGAATGCAGTGGCTGACGATGATATCATTGCCAAAGCTACCATTGAGGCCATGATGCTGCCTTGCTCTCTCTGGGCTACTGCTGTTACTCCATTTTTGGCAATGAGCCTCTGGATAGGAGACAGAGCATCTTTCCCCAGTGCAAAATCCTCCTTTCCACCCCCCACACGCATAGCAAGATAAAGAGAGAGTCAGAAAGATATTAAGAATAGTGACATTCATATTTTAACTCATTTGCTTTGTACTAGCATTTCTACTATATTTACATATTTTACTGTATATTCCATTCCATTATTTTTTAAGTTCCTTATTTTTTCCCGCATGGCATGTTTGTGAAAATAAACTAGATTTGACTCTATTGAGATAAACTGTCATTCTCTGCATGACCTTAGTCTATCAGCAAAGAGCCCAGCCTGCGATTTAAGAAAATATTACACCCTCCCAATCACATTAAATTACAAAGGATGAGACAGACACACAGACAAAAGAGAGAAACTGCCTTTTTGCCCCATGCTAATGATGAAAAGCCAGATCACAGAAGTAAGAAAATATCTGCCATCACAGCGGTACTCCTCTGTGACCCAGCATACACACACACATCAATCAAATTTTTACTGTTGATGTCCCAGGCGAAACACACCCAGAGGAGCATAACACACAGTGAGCTGTAGTCTGTTTGTGCTGCTGATGTGCCTCCTCTGCCAATTTTCTGTTTTAGCCCAGATGTACATACATACACACATCCAAACACTAGAGAAAGTTCTGATTCAAGTCTATATTCTATAGAGTCTATAAGTAAAATATTAATAGTAAAAACAAATCATAGCTATTTTGTGGCAGAGGGGTTAAAGGTGATTTTAGCCCATTAGTAACATTTAAAATTATTTGGACTGAAGATAATGTACATAACAGAAACAAAGCAATCTTGTAATGTTAGCTTGATTACATGAAAAATCTATCTCTGTATCAAAACGCTGAATGCCAATAACCCTGTCACCAGTCCTTCATTTCCCTTTCCTTGAACAATATTGGCTAGAAACTTACCAGTGTATATAGGGAAGACCCCACAAATCTTGCTATTTTCAAGATAACTGAGTGCTGTGCTGTTTCACTTTCACTTCTACTTAAAATGAATAAAATTAAGAATTTAGGTCCACTAACTATGTTGTTCAAGTTTCTCAGGCAGAAAAGATTATAAAGGTAACCTAGCAACAGAACAAAATAATTAATTTCAGGAATGAAGCAGAGCAGTGAATGTGTTTGTCTGACAAAAGTACAGCATACAACATACCAATAATGAATATAAATGTAATTGGAATTAATTAAATTAAACAGTGGTCAAATAGATGAACTAATATTTCCATTGTTGATTAGAGTGATGGTGGGATGGGTGTTATCCTGAAAGAGAGGTATGTCAAAAATATTTTGGAGGTGAAGAAAGTGTCAGATGATTCAGGGTGATGATTTTGAAGCTGGGGATAATGAATGTTGGTTGTGAGAAGGAGGAGAAAGAAAAATTCTGGAGTGTTAAAGATAAAAGGAATTTAAATACTTAGGATCAACAGTTAAGAGTAATAGCAATTGCAGAAGAGAGTTGAAGAGAGTGCAGGCAGGTACGGTGAATGGGTGTGGCAGGATTTGGAAGGCGGGTTCCAGTAGGAGTGAAAGGGAAGGTTTACTGGATTGTGGCACTGATGAAAAGACAGGAGCCAGAGCTGGAGTTGGCAGAGCTAAAAATGTTAATATTTTCACAGGGTGTATTGAGGATGGACAGGATTAGAAATTAATATATTAGACGGACAGCTCAGGTTAGATCTTTCGGAGACAAAGTTAGAGAAGCAAGGTTGCATTGGTTTAAACAAAAATTTATGTGAAAAAATTAGGAGACCCTATGAAAATGTTGGCCTTTTTGTAACATTGTTGGACATATGGATATTGGGAGATTCAAGTAAACTAAATGAAACCATTAAAACTGAAGAAAATACTTCTACAAAAATGCGATTTCTGGTGAGGAATTAATTAAGACACCCCCACCTTTATTCCCAATTAAAATGGCTCAAATCACACACAGGTTTAGCACATCAGGTGCACATGATGAGAACATTGTTACTCACCATTCTGAAGGTGGTTTGACCTATTTAAACATTTCAGACTGGTGAGAGCCATGGTGAGAGCTAAAGAGCTGTCTGAGGCCTTCAGAAAGAAGATTGTAGCAGCTTATTTGGACACCAGAACAGAGGACATGTCTAGCATGAACCAAATACAGTTTTTTAAATCATTCATATCAACTGTGAAGCATGGAGGTGAAATTAATTATTTGCTGATTAAATCACATGAATAAACAACAAATTCTTTTTGGTTTATGTTGCCTAATTGTATGCTGATGAATGAATTTCAAGAACATCAGATACCGATGAACATCTTTACACCATCCTTCCTGTCATTCTGTCTTACAGTCACCAAGCATTCCACTTGTTCACTGCTGATGCTCTTGAAAGTTTCATCAACTGAAGGTTCAATTGATTTAAGAACTGTAATACATTTTTAACGCCTTTCAGATTGTAGTGCTGTAGATGACCACTTAATGTTTTTGATCTGAGCTTGTTTATGCCAATGAGGAGTGTCCCATTGGTTCTAATATAAATACATGATGATGGGACACATGAGCTAAGTGTAGTGCAAGAACCATGTGTGTCACAATTTGATGGGCTAAATTGGGGATGTACAGTGCTTTTTTCCTCACATGAGCACCTGCTGACTGGCTTTAATGTAAGATGAGAAAAGACATCAATTAAGATTCTTTAATTAACAGCCTCTAATATATTTGACCTCCTTGAAAGGGTTTTTAAATGTGTCTTCTGCTTTGAACCAAAAACTGTATAAAAGTGTGTGTGTGTGTGTGTGTGTGTGTGTGCGTGTGTGTGTGTGTGTGTGTGTGTGTGCATGAGAGAGAGTGCATGAGTGAGAGAGAGATTTCAGATGCTTGCATCAGAATTTAGATTCTCTTTCTAAATACAGTACTATATTAATGAACATGTACTATATTAATGAACAAATAACATTAATTATGTTATCTTCATCTTCTAGCTGGATTTAAGGTATTTTACCTGTATTGGAAAGCAATTGTAATGCAAAGATGTTCATTAATGACATCCTTATTTCTGAAGCAGAGATTTTATTTAGTAATGATACAAGCCAGATTGAGCATTAATGGCACACTCGCTATAAAATAAAAACAAACAAACAAACAAAACAACAACAACACTAAGAACAGGAAAACCCAATATTTTGTTTGGCACAACTTCCTCAAACAAAAATACAAGCTTCAAATGTTGTTTTATTTTTTCAGATGTTGTTTTATTTTTTTATTTTGCTCATGGATGAAAATGCACTGACAATACTGGAATTGAATGTGTTGGTTCTAGAAACTCGCAAGCTGGTAATATACAGATCTGTTTGGCAGACCACAAATTTGTTGTCATTCATGGAGTGCTTATTTTATTACACATTTGCTTTGATACTAAGCTTAGATAACAATCAAACACACTCTGTTTTACTATCACACTGTATTATCTTTCAAACAGAACAAAATCCACTTCTGGTTAAGTAAGATGCATACCAGGTCACAACCAGTTTGACACTTCTGGGGTCTTTCAGTTTGCATATTTTGCATAATTTGAATCTCCTGGGTAAAAATATTTAAAATGTATTTGTAAGCCATACCCATCACTTGTTTAAGCTTCCACCAAACTCACTACGTTACCAAACTGGGAAGGTCCCAGAGAATTTCTTCTGTCTCCCTGGCACAAATGGTTGGGTATCAAAGGGGATTTCTCTTTTGAAGAAAAAAGAAAAAAAAAAACACTCAGGGGTTACTTAATTATATTATTATGCTTTTTTACACATTTCTAATATTATTAATTGATTGGTAGGAAGAAATAATAAACCATTCGTCTCACCCAATGAGAGTAGCAGGGCTGTTGAGCTGCTCCTGACACCTGATGCCTTTGCATCACTAGGAATTGACTTGGGTACCAGCAATATATATTGACAAGATATAAAAAGACTGTATTATTAGTGTTGTTGTAATGTAGACATTCTGCTCCAAGGACTAATTTGCCTATTATCTCTACTAGTATTAAAATGTATTTAAAACAGGGACAATTTCAAGGAACATTTTCTTTTTGTTTGTGCTGAAAACCGACTTATTTAGTCAGGAATTTAGCCATTAATCTTGTGGTTAGTTAAAAGGCACAGGTCTGTGGGTTAATAGCCACAGAGAATTATAGTAAACAGGTATATTGGTGGTTGGTTGTCCCTCTCATGCACTCGTTTGATGACTATGGTGTGAGGGGAAACTAGTGTCTCACAGTGCTATTTATAAAACCCTCAGCTCTGTCCTTTTTTGTCAGGCTGCTACAGTATTGCAATCGTTAAATTCATAGCACCCTCTGAGTTCAAAACAGAACTAATTCTCATGTTCTCTGTTTTCCGAGATGGATGTTAGCCCACTACCTGTAGGGTGGACAGCTTATGTATTTCCTGAACAGAAAGGGTTCGCAGCAAAGTCTTTTGATAACAGTGAGGTTTCCTGAACTTCAGACCAAACAGTCCACCATCTAAATTGACTGTCTTCTAGATCAAATCAACCATTATCAGGCTGTTTTTCACGCTTATACTATAGATCAGCTACATTATATTGGATCACTTGCATGTGCTACTGATAAGCCAAGACTTATCAGAGCTACATTTATTCAAACAGAACTTCTGCTATTAGCTCAGATCATTTATTAAACTCAAATCACTCAAATCATTTATTAAACTCCCACTAACACACTTTAATGAACCTTTTGGCAATTAGTGCTTAAATCTATTTAACATAAATATGTCATTTATTTATTCATTCTTGGTTATCCTGTGTTGACCAGAGCAAGATGGGTTCCCCAATATAGTCTTTCTCCCTTTTCAGGGAGTTTGTCCTTGCCTTTGTTGCCCTCTGCCAAAATTGTTTAAGCTTTGCACTACTGTAAAAGCACCTTCCCACATGTTTTATCATCTTAAAGCACAAACTACACCTTTTCTTAGTGCATGTTTTATATTTTATCTTAATCTTTATGAAAATTGTAAACAATTACAGCCTAAATACTGAAAAAGCTAAAGCAAAGATACACCAATACCTAAATGTTTCTGTCAAATCTCAGCCGGAGGTTTTTGTGTGTAATACATAGAAATCAGATACTTGTGCTGGTGTTGTGCTGTGCAGAGTGTCCAGGTAAAACCAAAGGAGGAAACTAAAAGAAAAACACAGCTAGGTGAAAGGAGATTTTATGAACCCATAAAGAGAATAGATCATTCATTTGAAAAAAAAAAAAGCCTCAAAGAGTTTAACAAAATTGAAAGACAAAGGGAGTGTTTTTGAGTGCCAGTTCCAGAGTGGACCTGTCACGGTTCGCGACACGCCTCGGTCCCGATCACCGGAGTTCTGACCATGTTTTCCAGTACACCCAATTACCATCACCACTTAATCCCTCACACCTGGCTAGCTTAGTATTTAAGGAGTTCCAGACCGACCCAGACTCGCCTGTTCTTTGTTGTGGCTCACCCGGTTTTTGTATCCTACGTTCATTTGTTCATCAAATAAACCCTCTAAAATCGCCGCCGTGCACTTGCGCCTCTTTTCCCCTCCGCAACATGACAGAAGAACAGGCCTCTTACTTACGAGGCGCAGCAGGTGGTTCTAGTGGCGGAGAACACATGGACGAACTCCGCGGTATGGTGGAGGAGAACAGCCAGGGTATTCGGCAGCTGATGGCGGCTATGACAGAGCTCATGCGCCGGCCAGGGAACCCTCCGCCAGCCGGGCAAGCTCCACCGCCCGCTCAGCCCGCTCAGCCGCCCGGGACGCTCGGAGCCCATATCGCTCTCCCGGAGCGGTATTCGGGGGATCCGGCGACTTGCCGCAGCTTTGTCGTTGCCCTCGATATATATTTCGAGGCACATCCGCATCTGAACGACCGCGATCGGATTTCAACGGTTATCTCGCGGTTATCCGGAAAGGCAGCAGACTGGGGTACCGCGGTCTGGGACCGAGGAGGTGAGACGATTCGCATATACGACCGCTTCATCTTGCAGTTCCGGTCCGTATTCGATCGTCCCGCACACGGACAGTCCGGAGGTAATCGATTGCTACGTCTGAGAAGGGAAGCGGCTCTGCATCAGACTATGCAATTGATTTCCGAATCCTGGCGGAGGAAAGTCAGTGGGACGTGCGAGCGCTTATTACTGTTTTTCGGGCAGGATTGCACGAGGAACTACAAAAAGAACTGGCGTGCCGGGATGCGGGATTGTCGCTAGAGGAGATGATCGACCTGGCTATCCGTTTAGACCAGCATCGGAGGTCTGCACCATCCCGTCCTCTGCGAGCCCGAGCGGACCATGCTGCTGCCACTTCTAAGTGGCGAGCTCCTCCAGCAGCGGAGGCGGATCTCGCGGAGCCGATGGAGCTGGGGATCACACGCTTGACCGTTGCAGAGAAGGAACGCCGCGCTCTGAATAAGCTCTGCTTCTACTGCGGGACTTCCGGACACTGGAAAGCGGACTGTCCACTTCTGACAAAGAGAAGAACTGTAACTGCTTCCCGTCTTCCTGTCTCTGCTAATCAATTTGTTATGAAAGCACGTTTACAATGCGGTAATGTTATTGTTTCTGTTTTAGCCTTAATAGACTCTGGGTCGGCTGGGAACTTTATTTCATCCTCCCTGGCGGCCAGGCTCCTCACCCCTCTACACCCCCTATCCCACCCTGTGTCAGTACGGGCCGTAGATGGCCGGCAGGTAAACACCAAGGGTCTAACCCAAGTCACAGATCCACTCACCCTCACTCTCAAACCTTCTCACACAGAGTCCATCCCCTTTTTTGTGTTATCACATTCGTGTCACCAGTTAGTGCTCGGCATCCCTTGGTTGAGGTCTCACAATCCTGTAGTGGATTGGAGAGGAGGGGTGATAAAGTCCTGGTCCCCTGAATGTTCTGCTCACTGTCCCACGCTAACGGTTTCCCTTCATTCCACTTCAGTAGAGAGTCCCCTTGCTCATCAGCCTCCCTCCATTCCACCTGAGTACGCTGACCTAAATGAGGTGTTCAGTGCCAAGAAAGCCACTCAGCTCCCCCCACACAGACCTTGGGACTGTGCCATCGAACTCCTGCCTGGCATGAGCCCACCGCGTTCTCGTATCTTTCCCCTTTCAGGGCCAGAGACGAGAGCAATGGAGGAGTATGTGGCAGAAGCACTTAAACAAAAATTTATCATACCGTCCACATCACCAGCCTCCGCTGGGTTTTTTTTCGTGAAAAAGAAGGATGGAGGGCTCCGGCCATGCATTGACTACCGGGGACTAAACACAGTCACTGTTAAGTATCGTTATCCACTACCCCTTGTCCCCACAGCCCTCGAGCAGTTGCAAGGAGCAACAGTCTTCACCAAACTGGACCTCCGCAGCGCCTACAACCTGGTGAGGATTCGAGAGGGAGATGAATGGAAGACGGCGTTCAGCACTACGTCAGGTCATTATATGTATCAGGTAATGCCTTTTGGCCTGGCGAATGCTCCTTCCGTCTTCCAATCATTCATCAATGACGTCCTGAGGGACATGTTAGGACGCTTTGTGATTGTCTATCTTGATGACATTCTCATATATTCCAAATCCTACAAGACACATGTCTCTCAGGTACGATCCGTGCTCTCTCGACTCCTCTCCCATGAGTTGTATGTTAAAGCGGAGAAATGTGAGTTCCATCGCTCTGAGATCTCCTTCCTGGGATACCATATCAGCCAAAAGGGGGTAGAAATGGAACCACGGAAGGTAGAGGCAGTAACCCAATGGCCGGAGCCCTGCACAGTGAAGCAGTTGCAAAGTTTTCTGGGTTTTGCTAACTTCTATCGTCGATTCATAAGGCACTTTAGCACCGTAGCGGCCCCTTTAACATCCCTCCTGCGAGGTAAACCTTCCCGCCTGACCTGGACACCTGCGGCACGGAGAGCGTTTCAGGAGCTAAAACAGAGGTTCACTTCTGCACCTCTCCTTCGACTGCCAGACCCAGAGATCCCTTTTGTGGTGGAAGTGGACGCCTCGGAGGTGGGTTTGGGGGCTGTGTTATCCCAGCGCCATGGCAACCCAGAGAAGTTGTTTCCCTGTGCTTTTTTTTCACGGAGATTGAGCCCTGCAGAGGTCAATTATGATATAGGAAACCGTGAACTTCTAGCGATCAAAGCAGCACTAGAAGAATGGCGTCATTGGCTAGAGGGCGCTAAGCACCCTTTCACGGTCCTCACCGACCACCGTAACTTAGAATACATTCGGCAGGCAAAGCGACTAAACCCTAGACAGGCAAGATGGGCATTGTTTTTCACGCGATTTGACTTTCATATAACTTATCGCCCGGGCTCAAAAAATCGAAAAGCAGATGCTCTTTCACGTATATACTTGCCACAGGAGACAAACCCAGAGCCGGAACCCATTCTGGCAACGACCGTGGTGGCTGCACCGGTGCAATGGGATATCGAACGGGACATTGCACGGGAGGCTAGACGGTCTCCGCCCCCAGCCGACTACCCTCCTGACCGGATCTTCGTGCCAGAAAGGCTACGACAACCGTTGATCAGGTGGGTTCATACTTCCCCCGCCTCAGGGCACCCCGGCGTCTTCCGCACCTCCGAAAAGGTGAGACGGAAGTATTGGTGGCCCACCTTGGCCCCTGACGTTCGTCGGCACGTCCGTTCATGTACTGTCTGCGCAAGGACCAAAACACCACGAGAACGTCCTGCCGGTAAGCTACAACCCCTTCCCATACCCGATCGCCCTTGGTCACACATAGCCGTCGACCTAGTCATAGATCTACCACAGTCCAAAGGGTATACATGTGTGTTAGTGGTGGTAGATCGGTTCTCGAAGGGGTGTCGGTTTATCCCCTTTCCTGTCCTACCCTCGGCGCATAAAATCGCGGAGGCCCTATTTCAGTATGTATTCCGTTATTACGGCCTACCAGAGGACATTGTGTCTGACCGTGGGTCCCAGTTCACCTCCCGGGTGTGGCGGTCGTTCTTCCAACAACTGGGAGCCACGGTGAGTCTCACATCTGGCCATCATCCAGAATCTAATGGCCAGGCAGAAAGAACCATCCAAAGCCTCGGTGACTTTCTTCGCGCATACTGCAGCCAACAACAACACGACTGGGCTGAATACTTGTGTTGGGCTGAGTATGCGCAGAATTCATTACGTCACTCCTCCACGGGGATGACCCCGTTCGAGTGTGTGCTGGGCTATCAACCTCCCCTCTGTCCCTGGGATCCTACACCCACAGACGTACCTAGCATTAACACTTGGTTTCGTAAAGCACGACAAGTCTGGGAAAGGGCCCATGCACACATTGAACGGGCTGTCCGCCGGTTCCGCCTCCAAGCTGACAAGCACCGGAGGGAGACCCCACAATACCATCCAGGGGACAGAGTATGGCTCTCCACTCGGGACCTCAACCTACGGTTGCCGAGTCGTAAACTTAGTCCTAGATTCATCGGGCCCTTTCTGATTGAGTCCCAAGTCAACCCAGTTACTTACCGTCTCCGAATGCCCTCCCACATGCACGTAACCCCCTCTTTCCATGTCTCTCTTCTTAGACCGGTGGTACCGGGACCATTGGCTTCCACAACCGGGTTGACAGACCCTCCCCCAATCATAGAGACGGACAGCGGACCAGCGTACCAGGTCAGTGCACTCCTGGACTCCCGGCGGCACCGGGGCGAACTGCAATACCTGGTGGACTGGGAGGGGTACGGCCCTGAGGAGCGGAGCTGGGTGCGAGCCAGGGACATCCTGGATCCCCAACTCCAACAAGACTTCCATCGAAATCATCCCGATCGCCCCGCTCCAAGGCCCCGGGGCAGACCGCGTCGTCACTCCCAGCCAAACCCGCTCTCCTTCCAGCGGGGACGCCGGAACACGCGCCGAGCGGAGTGTCCGGAGCCCACTCCTGAGGGGGGGGGGGGGTACTGTCACGGTTCGCGACACGCCTCGGTCCCGATCACCGAAGTTCTGACCATGTTTTCCAGTACACCCAATTACCATCACCACTTAATCCCTCACACCTGGCTAGCTTAGTATTTAAGGAGTTCCAGACCGACCCAGACTCGCCTGTTCTTTGTTGTGGCTCACCCGGTTTTTGTATCCTACGTTCATTTGTTCATCAAATAAACCCTCTAAAATCGCCGCCGTGCACTTGCGCCTCTTTTCCCCTCCGCAACATGACAGGACCATGGAAATAGTAAACATTTTCAAAATTCTTCATTATCAGGATAACCAGAAAGCTAGAAATCAGGAATAAAAAAAATTTAGAAAAAAAGGTTTTAGATAGGAAGCTATACAATGGGACAATTTTTTACATGTGAAGAATAGAACAGATTTGATAAAGCATTTAGAGAAATTTTCAATAAAATAATAAAACAATTTCAATAAACCCCTCCTCGAACCGCCACCTTATCGTGGTGGAGGGGTTTGCGTGTCCCAATGATCCTGGGAGCTATGTTGTCGGGGGCTTTATGCCCCTGGTAGGGGCACCCAAGGCAAACAGGTCCTAGGTGAGGGAAGAGACAAAGAGCGGTTCAGACCTCTTATGATGAGAAAGATTTTTGGACAACGCTTTCCCTCGCCCGGACGTGGGTCACCGGGACCTCCCTCTGGAGCCAGGCCTGGAGGTGGGGCCCGATGGCGAGCGCCTGGTGGTCGGGTCTTCACCCATGGGGCCTGGCTGGGCACAGCCCGAAGAGGCAACGTGGGTCCCCCTTGCCATGGGCTCACCACCTGTAGGAGGGGCCAAAGAGGTAGGGTGCAGTGTGAGCTGGGCGGTGGCCGAAGACGGGAGCCTTGGCGATCCGATCCTCGGCTGCAGAAGCTGGCTCTAGGGACGTGGAATGTCACCTCTCTGGTGGGGAAGGAGCCTGAGCTAGTGCGCGAGGTTGAGAAGTTCCGGCTAGATATAGTTGGACTCACCTCGACGCACAGCTTGGACTCTGGAACCAGTCTCCTTGAGAAGGGCTGGACTCTCTTCTACTCTGGAGTTGCCACCGGTGAGAGGCGCCGAGCAGGTGTGGGCATACTTATTGCCCCCCGGCTCGGGGCCTGTACATTGGGGTTTACACCAGTGGATGAGAGGGTGGCCTCCCTCCGCCTTCGGGTTGGGGGACGGGTCCTTAGTGTTGTTTGCGCTTATGCGCCAAACAGCAGTCTGGACTACCCACCCTTTCTGGGGTCTCTGGAGGGGGCACTTGAGAGCGTCCCTGCTGGGGACTCCATCGTTCTGCTGGGGGACTTCAATGCTCACGTGGGTAATGACAGTGAGACCTGGAAGGGCGTGATTGGGATGAATGGCCCCCCCGATCTGAACCAGAGTGGTGTTTTGTTATTGGACTTTTGTGCTTGTCACAGATTGTCCATAACGAACACCATGTTCAGGCATAAGGATGTCCACATGTGCACCTGGCACCAGGACACCCTAGGTCGCAGTTCGATGATCGACTTTGTAGTCGTGTCATCGGACTTGCGGCCACATGTCTTGGACACTCGAGTGAAGAGAGGGGCGGAGCTGTCAACTGATCATCACCTGGTGGTGAGTTGGCTTCGTTGGTGGGGGAGGATGCCGGTCAGGCCTGGTAGACCCAAACGTATTGTGAGGGTCTGCTGGGAATGTCTGGCAGAGTCCCCTGTCAGGACGAGCTTCAACTCCCACCTCCGGCAAAGCTTTAACCACGTCCTGGGGGAGGTGGGGGACATTGAGTCCAAATGGGCTATGTTCCGTGCCTCCATTGTCGAGGCGGCTGACCGGAGCTGTGGCCGTAAGGTGGTCGGTGCCTGTCGCGGTGGCAACCCGAGAACCCGTTGGTAGACACCGGGGGTGAGGGAGGCCATCAAGCTGAAGAAGGAGTCCTACCGGGCCTTTTTGGCCAGTGTGGCTCTGGAGGCAGCTGATAGGTACCGGCAGGCCAAGCGGAATGCAGTTTTGGTGGTTGCTGAGGCAAAAACTCGGGCGTGGGAGGAGTTTGGTGAGGCCATGGAGAAAGACTTCCAGACGGCTTCGAGGAGATTCTGGTCCACCATCCGGCGTCTCAGAAGGGGAAAACAGTGTATAGTGGGGATGGTGTGCTGCTGACCTCGACTCGGGACGTTGTGAGTCGGTGGGGGGAATACTTCGAAGACCTCCTTAATTCCACCAACATGCCTTCTGATGAGGAAGCAGAGCCTGGGGAGATAGAGGTGGACTCTTCCATCTCTGGGGCTGAGGTTGCCGAGGTGGTCAAAAAGCTCCTCAGTGGCAGGGCTCCGGGGGTGGATGAGATCCGCCCGGAGTTCCTCAAGGCTCTGGATGTTGTAGGACTGTCATGGCTGACACGCCTCTGCAACATCGCATGGACATCGGGGACGGTGCCTCTGGATTGGCAAACCGGGGTGGTGGTCCCCCTCTTTTAAAAAGGGGACCGGAGGGTGTGTTCCAACTATAGAGGGATCACACTTCTCAGCCTCCCGGGGAAAGTCTATTCAGGGGTCCTGGAAAGGAGGGTCCGTCGGATAGTCGATCCTCGGATTCAGGAGGAGCAGTGTGGTTTTCGTCCAGGTCGCGGAACAGTGGACAAGCTCTACACCCTTGGCAGGGTCCTGGAGGGTGCATGGGAGTTTGCCCGACCAGTCTACATGTGCTTTGTGGACTTGGAGAAGGCATTCGACCATGTCCCTCGGGGAGTCCTGTGGGGGGTACTCAGAGAGTATGGGGTATCGGATTCCCTGTTAAGGGCTGTCTGGTCCCTGTACAACCGGTGTCGGAGCTTGGTACGCATTGCCGGCAGTAAGTCGAACCTGTTTCCGGTGAGGGTTGGACTCCGCCAGGTCTGCCCTTTGTCACCGATCCTGTTCATAACTTTTATGGACAGGATTTCTAGGCGCAGCCAGGGCGTTGAGGGGGTCTGGTTTGGTGGGCTCAGGATTGGGTCTCATCAGGCCGCGATCTTCAGCTCTCACTGGATCGGTTCGCAGCCGAGTGTGAAGCGGCTGGGATGAGAATCAGCACCTCCAAATCTGAGGCCATGGTCCTCAGCCAGAAAAGGGTGGAGTGCCCTCTCAGGGTTGGGAGTGAGATCCTGCCCCAAGTGGAGGAGTTTAAGTATCTTGGGATCTTGTTCACGAGTGAGGGTAGAATGGAGCGGGAGGTCGACAGGCGGATCGGGGCAGCATCCGCAGTGATGCAGGCTCTGCGTCGGTCCGTCATGGTGAAGAAGGAGCTGAGCCAAAAGGCAAAGCTCTCAATTTACTGGTCGATCTACGTTCCCACCCTCACCTATGGTCACGAGCTGTGGGTAGTGACCGAAAGAACGAGATCGCGAGTACAAGCGGCCGAAATGAGTTTCCTCCGCAGGGTGTCTGGGCTCTCCCTTAGAGATAGGGTGAGAAGCTCAGTCATCCGGGAGGGGCTCAAAGTAGAGCCGCTGCTCCTCCGCATCGAGAGGAGTCAGATGAGGTGGCTCGGGCATCTGATTAGGATGTCCCCTGGACGCCTCCCTGGTGAGGTGTTCCGGGCACGTCCCACCAGAAAGAGACCCCGGGGAAGACCCAGGACACGCTGGAGAGACTATGTCTTTCGGCTGGCCTGGGAACGCCTTGGGATCCGCCCGGAGGAGCTGGAAGAAGTGGCCGGAGAGAGTCTGGTCGATTATATTTGCATTGGTTATATTTGCATTAGTTGGAAACTGAAAGAATTAAACAGCAATTAGACACGAATGTCTTGACAATGGCTGAGGTTAGTGGAATTACATTTTTGCTGGGCTATTTCTAGAATAACAAGGGTAACTTGAATGTGTGTAAATATTTTTTTTGCTTTTTTTTCTAAAATATCACTATTTTATCAATCATAATTTTTTCTCTTATCTTTTCAATCTGTTTATAATGGCACTGTATGAACTGTAAGAAGAAAAACAACTCCTGTATGGAAAACCTGAAGAAAAATAAATGAATACAGTTTTTGAATTCAAGTACAGCTTGATTTGTATGCTCAATCAATACTTGCATATAATGTTATACCACAAAGCAGTTGAAAACAAAGGCCTAAAGGGAACGGCTACAAGAAAAAGATAAGCATTTAGTCAGGTATAGCTCAGACTGAGTAATTTGAAAGTAAATGAGTCTTAAGAGAGGTGAAAAGCAACTTTGCGCAACTGTACATTACATAGATTTTAATGTATCTCTTTTTTTTTTATAAATTAGTTGTACTGTGGCTATTTTTGGTTACTTTGCCAATAAAACATGTATAACCTTATTATATCAGCTATAGACTAAGCAATATGAAGTTTTTTGTTATATATCAACTTTATATATGAAGTTATGTTTTAGGACTCCTCTCAACAGTCCTGTCCAGTTGTTGGTCATTCTTAGTTTAGTTTTTCTTGGTGTCCATCTATCCATCTATTGCATTCTTATTGTTTGCAAAAATACGCTAAACATTTTTTCTTTTAGAAATATTTTTGTTCTGTTTCAATTTTTTGTTATAAGATTCTTCATAGACACCTCCTAGCTACTCCATTTTTATGCGCACATTGCCCTCATGTAAAGACAGCCTGCGTCCAATAAGCCCAGTTGCAGACACTGTCAATCAATTTATTACTATATCATAATCCTGTTTATTAACTACTAACCTCCTTATTAACTACTAACCTTTTTAACTCAACTATATTCTTAACTTAGCATAGATTTAGAATAGATACAACATTCTTGCAGCGGTGGCCTAGTGCTTAGGGAGTTGGCCACAGGACCGGAAGATTGTGGGTTCAAACCTCTTACCAGTAGGTTGCCCTGTGCTACCCTTGAGCAAGGTGCTGTCCCCGTCACTGCTCCCTGGGCAGCTTTCATAGCTGCCCCTTGCTGCATGGGGTTTGCATGGGTTAAAAGTTGTGCAGAATGGGGTACATTTCACAGGTTGAGACTGTAGGAAGGAATGCTGGCAAAAATGTGGCAATGAAATCTCTGCATCATTGTTGGTCTGCTGTATGGTATGGACATAAAAGCTTTTATAAACCTATAAACAAAACTTCTGGGGTGGTGGTGGTCCAGTGGTAGGATACTTGCCTATGGCTCAAGAGGTCCCAGGTTCTAATCCCACCTCTGGCACTACCACCACTGGGTCCCTGAGCAAGACCCTTAACCCTGAATTGCTCCAGGGAAACTGTCCCTGTAATTAGAACATGGAAGTTGCTCTGGATAAGAGTGTCTGCTAAATGCTGCAAATGTAAATGTATTAGCTAGGGAATTGCTAGAGAATTGGATATTTAATAGCCAAATCACACACACGCATTTGTTTATATGCTCAACTTACTTATATGATACCCTGGTGAGCTTTCCTTCTTATTTTTTTGTTTTTTTAATGTAAGACCAGCCTACAACCTGCAAAATTATGTTTTTGACAAAAACTGAATTATGTTTTAAAACATTAGAAAATACATTTAATTTTAAATTTTATGTATCACAATTGTATTACAATTTGTATTATAACTCATGAAATTGAAAATTTATTTTATTATTTAACTGTGTCTGAAGTCAGGGGTAAAAATAATAGCAAAGTGTGTTGTCATTGGAACTACAAGAAAGTGATTATATCACACCACACTTGAATATTCCAAAAATTTGTGACTCCATAATCCACAGCAGGTGTGTCATTATTGAATATTGGTTCTTCCTCATGCTCTTAAAGAATGTTTTCTGCCACTGTTGCCCTGAGTGTGGTAGTATTTTACTATACTTTTAGAGCATGCTATGTAGTACCATCACAAAATCTGAATGTTTCTCAAAAACACACACACACACACACACAGAGCCATGGCCTAATTATCCTATTATATAAATGGTTGATATAATAACAACTTCCCTTTTTGAAGATGTCTGCTCATTTAAACTGCTCACATGAATATTCACTTAAGTGCTGACCCACTACAGTAAGGCATAAACAGAGTATAAAAACTGAGACAGCTTGCCTTGGGAAAACACAACTCTTGTCTCTAACAGAGACAAGCATGCAAGGCGTCCCTTAAGCCACTCATAGCTCAGGTTCTACGCTGTCATATTATGCACTGAAACTTGAAAATTAGTGAAAGCACTAAAATAGGAATTCTTTAAGAGAAGAACCGAACTGCTGATGGCTTATATATGTAGCACATGAAACACTACAGTTTCCTCAGGTTGCAACATCAGCACAATAACTGTTCAGGTGCTTTTGAAATTATTTGTTGCTTTTGTTATTCGTTGCTGAATACCTAATAATTTAATGCAATTTGACATTGTGAGCATATACATGCATATATTTAATTATATTTAATAAATGATTTGTTTGTTTATATCCACTTAAATGTGAGCATTTGAGTGATATGAGAGAGAAAGGAGCACAGAGCAGTTCACCAACTGACAGGGAGTGACACGACACCAGAAACACTGGATAGAATGTACAAAACAACAAAAACATTCACAAACATTGCCACAGTAACACGCTTATGCATAATTAAAGGCATGGCCTTTCACATCCACACATAAATGCTAATGCGAAGCTGGGTGGAACTTGACTGTAAATATAATTCAGAGAAACACACAAAGCCTCAGGGCATTTTTTTTTTGCATTGTCTTGATATGCACCAGCTCAGAGTATTCAACAGAGAGAGAGAGAGAGAGAGAGAGAGAGAGAGAAAGAGAGAGAGAGAGAGATGAGAGGTATGGGGAGGGAAAGATGGAGAAAGAGGGAGAGAGAAAAAGGCTGTGAATGTGTGTTATATTCAGAGGAGCTTAATGTTTGCTACAGTACTGCATTCTAGCAGTATAAATTTAGAAACTCTGCATCACAATAATTACACTAGAGCTCTAATGCTAATGTTCATGCTAATGCAGGGCTACATTTCAGTGACAGCAGTCTGAAACACTAATGTCCTTAACCTACTCCTACAGACCTGACTGAGGGGAGGAGTGTGTGTATGTGGAAGTGTGTGCATGTGTGTATGAATCCCTGTGAGAGCTCAGATGAGAACTTTTCTTCTTCTAACAGTTTGAGTCATCCAGTCTCTGCCACCTGCGGCAGTGAAAGTTCTGAGCCTCAGTGAGCGATGTATTAGACAAAAAACAGGTTCTCTGCCTTTAGCAACTCACACTCAAACACCACACACTTGCACATTCTCACCTCTGACCCCTCAAAAACACCTTACAGACCTGCTCACTCTATATCCGCCCACACCTGTGGCCCTAGTAACTATGGAGATGCGCTCAGATATAGAAAGACACTGAAAATGCTTTCAATTCAGACTGAGAACCAACAAACTCAATTATTGGTAATTTATTTTTAACTAAGGGTTAGCAATAAACTAGGAAACTTGTGATAATAACATGGCCATATTTGATACATTTTGTAGAAAAGGAATTACATATTTATATATATATAACTCTCTTATTCATCCATCCATTATCTGCCGCTTGTCCCAAACGGGGTCGCGGGGGAGTGCTGGTGTCCAATCCAGCGCACACAGGGCGAGGACGGGGGACGCACCCTGAACAGGTCGCCAGCCCATCGCAGGGTGGAGCGGGACGGGGACGGCACCTTGCTCAAGGGTACCTCAGGGCAACCTACGGGGAAGGGGTTCGAACCCCCGATCCACCGATCGTAGGGCCAACGCCCTAACCACTAGGCCACCGCTGCCCCAACTCTCTTATTATTTATTTTTATTATTTATGCTGATATCCATAAGAATCAATAGATGCTGATAATAATGAATATCATCTATTGTAGTGTGATTACAGTCAATAGTATTGAAGCAAAAGACACAATGACACAAAAACAAGCTAATTTGTTTTTTCAGTTCCTGATAACAGATAACAGATAACACCTTTGCAAGGACAGAAAGTGGAATCACACTGTTTACAACCACGAAGAATCGAAAACTAATTTTTGAACATCATTATATCAACACAGGCACTATTAGCAAACACCGTTAGCAACTTTCTCTAAGTGAAAGTGACTATTCTTGTCATGAATAGTCTTGTCACAGCACAGCACGCAGTGAACCACAACGAAATTGGACCTCTGCATTTAACCCATGTACACAAACACTGTGCAGCAGGGGGCAGCTATGAAAGCACCCTGGGAGCAGTGACGGGGACAGTAGCTCAAGGGTACCTCAGACAGTAGTCTCAAGGGTACCTCAGGGACTGGTAAGGGGTTTGAACCCACAATCTTCTGATCCTGTGGCCAACTCCCTAATCACTAGGCCACCACTGCCCCAATACTCTATACTCCACATATAAAAATAATGTTGATTAAAATTAGTTCATTGCTATTTTAAAAAGTATTCATTTAAATTAAATGTGTAGTTTTTCAGATAAATAATCTGCAAATGTCAAGGTCCTAAAAAAGTAAAATATAAAGTTTGATATTAGTTGAAGGTTTTTCTCTAAAAAACATATGCCTTCTTTGAGTTATACACAAAATAAAACACCCCGAGTCACAGAATGTTGTTTCAGAGACAGTATGAAATCTTCTTGGGAATTATCCTCCAACATTGACACACCTTTCTTGGCAGAATCATCTCAACCAGGCTGGATCATGAACTCCAATGCAGAGTCACAAACAGTTCTCTCCAGGCTTGAGTTTAGGTTATTTCAGTATTAACTGGCTCGTAAAGAGGTTTCACAGTTTTACAGATGCAACACCTGGATCACCCCCCCCAAAAAAAACAGCATGATGCTGCCACTAGACGCCTGCCTCATTGCAGAAAAGGTTCAGAAATGGTTTATTAGGAAGATGATGAAGAGTTCAAAGTGTTGACCTAGCCTCATGACATCCTACATTTCTATGCTTTCAAGCATCTGTGGGACAAGCTAGACAAACTAGTTTTAGCCATGGAGAAGAAGAAGCTCTGTGTGTTTGAGATAAGGTGATTATTTTATACAACAACTTGTGCCCACCTGTGCGGTGCTGGGTAACTGGAGGTCAGGCTCAAGTTCAGAAGGTGGAAGTGCAGAAGGTTGTTTACAGATGCAACACCACATTTACAGTATTTAGCAGACAGAATTACAGAGCTTCCATGTTCTAATTACAGGGACAGTCCCCCTGGAGCAACTCAGGGTTAAGGGGCCTAGTGGTGCCAGAGGTGGGATTCGAACCTGGGACCTCTTGAACCACAGGTCCATAGGCAATTATCCTACCACTGGACCACCACCATTTACATTTAGACAACATTTACATCACCTAGGACCCGCTGAAACTGGCACAGCCCCCTCCAATGTTATTAATGTTGAACGTAGGCTCAAAGGAGCTGTCTGCACATTAACAGTAAATATGTTATTTTTTCCATCATTTGTAATGGAACCATCCCATATAAAGCTGCATTTGTATATGTACATGGGTACATGGAAAAAAAACTAAACACTTTAAATACTCTTAAATTTATTTTTAACTTGTGGATTTCAAATCATGCCTATTAAACACAGAAAGATTTTTTTTTACCTTTTTATTATGTTCAATGATCATATAAACATATATAAACCTACTGTAATACTTTCTTTCTTCTTGGGGTCATGCTTTTTATCTAAAATGACAAATTTCACAGGAATAGATAAATGAAATAATTTTTCACAGTGGTTTTAAATCACTAAAACTGATTCCAAGTTAAAAAGAAGTGTATTAAATTAATGTGTATAACAGCACTGTATTATTGTAAATAAATATGTATTATTTAATGTCATATCTTGGTGCTGTATAAAAACATATTTGCGTGTTAAAAAATTAGGATTCAGAGGCCAAAATCTCACCACAGGAAAAAAGCATGGATTACAGAGCACAGCAGGGTGAGCAGATAAGAACAAGGTGACCCCCAACCTAACTCACTATATATCACTGTCTCTTCTCATGTCTCTTTCTTATTCTCTCTCTCTTGGGTGAGCAGTCTGAATGTTAGAAACAGAGAAAGAGCAGCTCTGCTATTTTCTGTCAGAGACAAGCTGTTCAATGTTCTGTGCTCCATGCTGTACCGTCCCTCTCGCTCCACTCTCCAAGGACTCCCACAGAGCATCTCTGCACCTCATTAGCATAGCTCTGACAGTACCAGAGAAGTGTGAGGAACATTTTGCACACAACGTGAAAATTCTTTCATTTTCAATACAGAGTTTAACGGGAAACTGTGAAAACATATACTTGGGTATCATAACATTTTTCAGTTTAAGCAAAAAGGTCTGTCAATGTTATTTTCCATAGTACTGACTTATTTGTTCCAAGTCAGGGAAGGGAAGGAAACGGAGCTTGTCTAGGAAATTGAACGTTCATACTAGATATAGTCAGGCTCATTTCTGCACACGACCTAGGCTCTAGAACCAATATTCTAGATGGGGCAAGAATCTATTCTTCGCTGGAGTTGTATGAGGTCAGAGGCAGCGTGCAGTGCAGCGTGCAAAGAGGTTGCATCTCCATAACCCAAATTTGGTTGCTTTATCTAGTTGCTTGGAGTGGTGGCGGGCTACTAAATGCCTGCTAAATGCTGTTATCTGTACAACATGAAGTAAGTAAGCATTTCAACCTGATGGTTGAAACAAAAAAAAACAGCACAGAGATAAATTGACTGACAGACAAACTGGAGGGGCTCCAATTAGATTTACCAGCAGATTAATAACATTGACTTTAATAAAAATAATAATTTTTATTTATATAGCACCTTTCTCAAACCAAAGGTCACTTTACAGAGCAGAAGATATAAATTAAAAAACAATATAAATTAAAACAGTTAACACAATACACAAAGACAGAGAAAAACAAACAGCAGAATTAGGAAATCAAGAGCAGGGAGAAGTGGAATAGCACAGACTGAATAGATATGTTTTCAACTGAGTTTTGAAGAGGGACAAAGAGGACATTAGGCATAGGGTTTGAGGGAGGGAATTCCAGAGTTTTGGGGCAGTAACACTAAATGATCTACCACCCATGGTAGCTAACCTGAATTTAGGAACTGTGAGTAACCCGGTACCGGCGGAGCGCAGTGAACGGGTGGGAGTATATGAATGGAGTAATTCTATGAGATATGAAGGAGCAGATCCATGAAGGGCTTTAAACGTGATGAGAAGCAGCTTGTAATACCGAGACGGGACGTTATAAAAGTATGAACAAGTATTTCGGCATCCTTCAATGAGCGATGAGTGATGAGCGGAGACGTGAGATGTTTCTGAAGTGAAAGAAAGCATTTTTCACAACTGTGTTTATGTGAGATTCAAATAACAGAGTGGGATCAAATATAACAACTACATTCCGGACAGTGGGCGAGGGCATAACAAGAACATTTTCAATGGATAAATTGAAATTTTGGAGTTTAGTGATGAGAAATTTGGAGCCAATTAATAAAGGTTCTTTTGTCAGTGTTGAGATTTAGAAAGTTTGAGGCGAGCCATAGTTTTATGTTATGAATACAAGCTGTGAGGGAAAGGGGTGGAGCGGCTGAAGTGGAGATGGTAAGGTATATTTGGGTATCGCAATGAAAACTGAGGCCATGGTTTCTTATTAGAAACCGGGATAAAGAATATAAATTATGAACAATAAAGGTCCAAGAACAGATCCCTGAGGGACACCCTGTTTAACTGGAGCAGGAGGTGATCTTTTGTTATGGAGGTGGATGAATTGCTGTCTATCAGTGAGATAAGATGTGAACCAAGAAAGAACGGTACAAGATAGCCCAAAAGCTGAAAGGCGGGAAAGAAGGATATTATGATTGACAGTGTCAAAGGCAGATCTTAGATCTAAGAGAAGGAGGACACTGAGGGAACCAGAGTCAGCACTGAGTTAAAGGTCGTTGGTGACACATAGAAGGGCATCCTCTGTGCTGTGGAATGGACAGAAACCTGACTGAAACAGCTCATATAAATTGTTAATTGTTAGATGTTCCTGCAGCTGAGCAGCTACAACCCTTTCAATGAGCTTTAAAATGAAAGGTAGATTAGAAATAGGTCTGTAGCTGCTCAGATTGCTGGGATCCAAAGTGTTATTTTTCAAAATAGATGTAAAAGCAGCAGTTTTCAGCCCCAGAGGAACAACACCAGAGGAGAGTGAACAATCTAGTAGATGGGAGACAGAGGCAGAGATGGCAGACAAACAGGATTTAAGAAGAGAAGTAGGTGCTGGATCCAGGATAGAGGTGGAAGAACTGATTTTCCTAATTAATTCAGCAACAGAGTTTTAGTTTGTAGGAGAGAACTTGGTGAAGGGTTGTACTGAAGTTTCTAGGAGAGAGTTACAAGATGGTGGAGGGGTACCAGTGAATAGTTTATATATCAGATCAATTTTGTTTTGAAAAAAGTGAAGAAAGGACTCACATGAGCGAGAACCTGAGAGAGAAGGTGCTGGGGGCTGAAGAAGTCTACTCAAACTAGAGAACAGGGCCTTGGGCTTACAGCTGCTGCTGTTGATGACAGAGGAAAGGTAACGAGAGCGAGCAGTATAAAGGGGCAGATTGATATTTTTGCATGTGATCAACATATGACTGAGAGTGCACCACGAGACCTGATTTTTTATACAGCCATTCAAGTCGCCTTCCAACAGCTTTCATGGACTTCAGTTCAGGGGTGAACCACGGAGAGGAGTGAGAGGAAGGTACAGCCCTGATTTTGACTGGAGCAAACTGGAGCAAACAGCTGAAATTAAGCTACTGTATAAAGACAGAATGTCATCAGGACAGGAGAGGTTTAAGAAATTTAAAAGAGGAGATGTAAGCAAGTCAGTGGTGAACCCTTGAATGTCAACAGATTTAAAATTCCTATATGAAATCGTAGTTTTTTTTCATAGATTTTCTAAGGTTACTTCGAAAGCAAATTCGATACAATTGTGATCAGAAATACCAACAGAAGAACAGTTTACAGAAGCATTTTTAAGTCCAGGTGAACAAATCAGGTCCAGTATATGTCCATGTGTATGTGTGGGGACGTTCACATGCTGAGTGAGATGGAAACATTCAAGAAGGGCCAAAATTTCTGAAGTAGCTGGAGAGACGGTGTCTATATGAATGTTAAAATCACTGAGCAGGATGATGTTTTCAGACAGGGCACAGGTAAGTGTGAGAAGTTTACTGAGGTCAGAAAAGAATGGAGAAAGAGATGTAGAAGGTGGATATATCAGAATTACAAGTGGTTTATTACTGACATTTTTGAACACAAGATATTCAAAAGACGAGACATCATGGAAGTCCAGAACTTTAACTTGCAAGCCATCCCAAACGACAGCAGCCAGGCCTCCACCTCTGCCCTTTTCACGGGGCTTACATATGTAGCTGTAGCCTGCATGAGTGAGCTCGTTCAGTTCCAAGAAGTCGTTGCTGGGTTGCCATGTTTCAGTCAGTAAAAGCATGTCCAGTTTTTTATCCATTATTAGTTCTCTAAGTAAACATCCTGAGCAAAACGCATGGCTGATCAGATCCGTAAACAACCAGAACACCGAACCACATACACCTCACTGTTCACATTAGCCAGAACCCTGCCAACCCTCACCAACCAATAGTGTTAGGACAGAGAGCAAACCGGCCATAAAGAACTAGATAAACCGAGAAGGAGAGAGTGGAGACTCACTCACCAACTCTGAGCAGGTGCAGGGTGAGTAGGGAGAGGACTCGCAGAACAGAGACAGGGACATGGGTCTGGGTCGCTACTCGGAACACAGAGTTTACACACGATGAATGTCCAGATAGTCCACAGAAAGGCTGACACTGGAACAAGAAGTAAATCCAGCGCAAATCCAAGCAGTAGCGCGGGAAAAATTGATGCAG
The DNA here is from genome assembly GCA_017165825.1 of Hepsetus odoe. Classification (NCBI taxonomy): domain Eukaryota; kingdom Metazoa; phylum Chordata; class Actinopteri; order Characiformes; family Hepsetidae; genus Hepsetus; species Hepsetus odoe. The sequence goes on along the minus strand of CM029391.1, from coordinate 5,981,644 downwards.
TGTCCAAACGCTGAGCAAAGTCAGATGGAAATCACCATAGCAACTCACTAACACAGAATGAAAAGTATTGGGATACAGAACCAAGCAAAGAGACTAAACAAACAAACAAAAATTAAAAAGTTCAGATGGAAAGCAGCAGCCCGACTTCCACTGGAAGTCCCAGGTTAAACCTTACCAAAGGTCAAGTGAAGCATCCGATCATTATCAGATGTCACACAGCAAAATGTATTAAGATTTAATGCTATATATGAATAAGATGAGGAATTCACCAGAACAGTTGTTGGATGTGAACCGTGAACCCTCTGCAGATTAAATGACTGTTTACCCTGCAGCAACATAACACTGAGGTCATCTACACAAAGGGACAGAGATTTTTAGTTAAAATTTAATATCTTGATTAATATGAAACAAATGTTTAATATGCAAAGCCAGTTATTTGTTGAAGCTTAATATTTACTTTTATTATTTATTAATATTTAATCATTTAATCATTTATTATTCAATTATTTAACATCTAATAATCATTAAACATGAACATAGACATGCACTCACGCAAACACCAATTACTTACAAACAGTCACCCAATGTGGAATTCAGAATGGTTGATGCTCTGCTCTGACTCATTTGGATAATGAAGAGAATGAAATAGTAATAAAAAGGGGGGGGAGAAATTCCTATTAAATGTATTCAAAAATCCCTGCGATGGGCTGGCGACCTGTCCAGGGTGCATCCCCCGTCCTCGCTCTGTGTGCGCTGGGTTGGGCACCAGCACTCCCCCGCGACCCCGTTTGGGACAAGCGGCAGTAAATGGATGGATGGATGTATTCAAAAAAGCAGCAATAAAGCTCCTCTATTCAAACAAAACGTCTACTGCAAAAAAGCATCGCAAAGTGGAATAGTTTCTGTGAAGCTCTGGTATTTCATTGTATTTGTGCATCAAACACAATATCAGTCATACCTTTTATAGGGCTTCTATCATACATTAAAAACATACACGTATATGCAGGTTAAATACTAAGGGTAACATACAGCACAGAGGTGAATATGGCAAAAAAGAAGCTAAACACATATAAATACATATACAGACAAAAAACAAAACTCATCACCAACTTTTTAAAAGAATATTTACTACAAAAATGACATATTCTTCCATCATGTTTACTAAAGTTTTAACATTTTTAATTACAGCACAAATAATAATAAAATAATTACTTTTTGGCATCCCTGACAGACACTCCAATATCTGTCTATATCTGTCTCTTCATCTAAGAGCTGTCCTAAATCCTGAAACTACTTTCGGTTTCAGCTTTTCAGCATGTTCAAATGTAATATAAATAAGCTGCCATTTTATGCAGATGAGATGTAACACCAAAGTCACGGTGTTGGTAGGAATACTTTCAGATGCTGTCATTAACTTTTGATCTGACCTGCACATCTGCAAATGTGAGTTGGTGAAAAGGGCAATCACAACTGAGAGGTTATGAGTTATGAGTTTAAGTCACAGCTTGTCACAGTTTCTACATTCTCTAATGAGTGTCTTTGTGTGTGTGTGTGTGTGTGTGTGTGTGTGTGTGTTCGGTTATGATGGTAGTGGTGTGGTATGATTTTCGGTGCATCTGAATACAATTGATGACAAATGGCCCCATAAGGGGAAAACCGGATACTTGGATGCCATTGACAAGACCTTTACAAAGAATACACAATAAAACACACAAAAAAGGAAAGGAATCATGCTGACTTCTGGTATGATGATCCCATAGCATAAAATTTTAACTATATGGTTTGTTTGAGGGGCAGCGGTGGCCTAGCGGTTAGGGTGTTGGCCACATGATTGGAGGATCGGGGGTTCGTACCCCTTCCCAATAGGTTGCCCTGAGGTACCCTTGAGCAAGGTGCCGTCCCTGTCCCGCTCCTCCCTGCGATGGGCTGGCGACCTGTCCAGGGTCCTCGCCCTGTGTGCGCTGGGTTGGACACCAGCACTCCCCCGCGACCCCGTTTGGGACAAGCGGCAGAAAATGGATGGTTTGTTTGTTTATGTGTGTGGTGTTTATCTTCATTAATGAGCATTTTATTTTCTGCCATGGGATTTTTGCGTGGCCAGTAACTTTGGTAATAATTACAATTTATCAGCTATTTATAAACATCTCCAAAAGACAAATTTGGCTTCAGCCAAATGTATTACTTATTATCCTATTATCTTTGAGTTTGTTGTAAAAGTGAGTTTGTTGTAAAATACATCCATCTACTTGTAATTTGATCAAGTGGTTTATGATTTTCTTTCTCTTAACATGTTAGCTAACCTAACAATGTCTTTAATGTTTTAATTTATTTTTGTTCATTTTGGATCTGCTGTGGCAACCCCTAAACAGGATTTTTTATAATTATTTAGTTATGGATTAACATATGCCTTTTAACTAAATTTCAAGTGAAATTGTTTTGTAAATGATAGTTTGCTTGAAAACCCAAATAAACAAATAATAATGCAATTGTTTTATGAAAATTAATTTGAAAAATCCTGAAATTCTTTGAGATTAACTTTTTTTAATAGATGTTAATAGGAAGCAGTTTTAAGGCCTACCCAGCCAATGATGATCAATGTGTTTCATCACATTTTTGATTGCTTACATTGTTACTTTCTCCTAACCTGTTCTCATCTATGTTCTTGCATTCTTATCAAAACCTCTGTGCAGGAATTCACGTTCCAAGTAAGTTTCACACAAACTGACAAAGTAGGTGACCTAAATGTTACTTCACCCTTGTTTATTTGTAGTCTTGAAAGCCTCAGGCCAACACGCTCAATGGGTATTAGTGTGAGGTGTAGCATTGTTGGCAGGAGATTTTGAACACCTGAATATCATTGTTAAGAACTGTGAATGTTAGTCAAACCTCTATAAAAGCAACCGATCAATGATTCAGTAGATTTTATAAACAAAAAGAAAAACTGCTAGTCTGCAAATATGAACCTAAAAAGAAGATTGGTCTAATAAAGTGGCCAGCACTTACAATACAGTACAGTACACAATAAGGTATTTGTGTTTGTGGGAGGTTGAGACAGTTAAGCACTCAAACAGGTCTGCAGAGTTATAGTTCTTTATTTCCATAGGCTAGGTCCAAACCAGGCCCAGGAAAGCAATAGGAAGATTTAATGCTGACATGTCTGTGATGTTCTGTCACCATTGGATACACACTGTCACACACTCTCTAGAACACACAGTTACTTTCATTTTATTTTTATAAAATTTTCATACAATTTTATATCTAGCTTAAACTTTGAATGCTTCACCATGAATAATTTATTTATAGCTGAGGTGGACTGGCAACTTGCCTTCTTTTTTTTCTTTTGGCTGCTCCCATTTAGGGGTCACCACAGCGGATCAACCGTCTCCATTTCTTACGGTCTTCAAGCTTCAAACCAACCACCTGCATTTCACCACGTCGATAAACCTCCTCTTCTTGTCTTTCCTGGCTGCTCCATCTTCAACATCCTTCTTCCAATGTAATCCTCATCTCTGGACATGTCCAAGCCAATGCAACCTTGCGTCTCTATGTTACTCCAACCACTCATTCCAACCTGCCTGCACTCTCATTTTCACCTCTCTTCCACACTCGCCATTACACTGAACTGTTGATCCCAAGTATTTAATCTCCTCCACCATTGTCACTTCTACTCCCTGCATCCTAACTCTCATTCCTCTCCTCGCTAGAGCGTATCTCCACCTCTCCAGGTTCCCCTCAAGCTGCTTCCTACTCTCACTGCAAGATCACAATATCATCAGCAGACATTATCGTCCATGGAGATTCCTGTCTAACCTCATCCGTCAACCTGTCCATTACTATTGCAAATAAGAATGGGCTCATCGCTGATCCTCCATCATACATATCCTGAACTACTCTCACATACTTCTCTGTAACACCTGAGTTCCTCATACAGAACCACAACTCCTCTCTAGGCACCCTGTCATATGCTTTCTCCAAGTCCAGGCACAATGCACAATGCAAAGGCACAATGCAAAGGTCCTTCTGACCTTTTCTGTACTTCTCCATCAACACCCTCAAAGCAAACATTACATCTGTACACAGGTAACTTGTAAACAGTTATTTTATCTTTAAAACCCAGGATCTGCAAGTCTATTTCTTTGTGCCGGTCACCAAAATGGGGCAGGCATCCAGTGTAAAACTTTTGTCAAATCAAATATGCGAACAACGAAACAGATTTTCAAGGAGTCGAGATCCAGGTTAACAATGACTGCTAACAATGCTGTTAGCCAACAGGGTGTGGGTGGAAATTTGGCAACTGTTGCCCAAAAGAGTAGAAGAAGAGGAGGAGGAAGGCCTGTTCGGAGGCATGAGGAGAGAAGTTAGGATAGGAGGGTGGAACATTGAATGTTGGCAGCATGTAGAGAAATTGCTGAGAGAGAAGGAATATTTTGCGTAAGCAAGAGACTAGATTAAAAGAGAGTAAGGCCACGTGTGGATGGGAGAAATATGATAGGTGTTATCCTGAAGGAAGAGTATGTGAAGAGTGTTTTAGTGTTGAAGAATATGTCAGATAAGGTAGTTTGAAGTTGAATGTGTGCTGAATGATTGTTGTTGCTTTTGCACTGCAAGCTGGTTGTGAGATGGAGGAGAAAGAAGAATTCTGGAATGTTAGATGAAGAGTTTGTTTGCAATGGTAATGGAAAGGTTGACGGATGAGGTTAGACTGGATAGTTAGAGGTTAGATAGGATAATCTACTGTTGCTCATTATTCATATAACTTTACTTCTAAAACTAACTTTGACTAGCTTTTCCCATAACCTCAGGATTTGGCAGATTAACTTTATTCCTGTACATAGTTACTAATATAAACACCTATTTGCTTCTACAGCTATTTCATCTGGACCAATACCTTCGTCCTTTTTATAGCAGCACTTATTTACAACTTGCTGATCCACTGCACCGTGGCCTTTACACTGGCCTTGACATATCTAGTAGGGAAATTTGTATTTTTGTCCACATAATAGCATATTAATTTGTCAAAGATTTTTCACTGGATGCCCTTCCTGATGTTTTACATTGTATGCCCTTTGTGCTGGGCTTGGGACACGCATGATGAAATACACTGGATTGTGCATTGCTTGTGGATGGTTTGTTAAAATTATAAAGCACCAAAGCACACCCTGCAGTATATTTTAGCTGAGGATAATATCTGTTACTACTAGGGGTGGTGGTCCAGCGGTGGGATACTTGTCTATAGACCTATGGCTCAAGAGGTCCCAGGTTCAAATCCCACCTCTAGCACTACTACCACTGGGTCCCTGAGCAAGACCCTTAACCCTGAATTGCTCCAGGGGGACTGTCCCTATAATTAGGACATGGAAGTCACTCTGGATAAGAATAGAAAGTAGAAAATATAAAAAATGGGGTGTCCTTTCTACCTTTCTAGCAGTAACAACCTCTACATCTCTTGAAAAGCTTTACATGTTGGAATATAGCTGTCAGGATTTGTTGAAAGTGAAAGTGACTACAGTACTGTGCAAAAGTTTTAGGCAGGTGTGGAAAAAATGCTGTAAAAGAATGCTTTCAGAAATATAAATAATTATTGTTTATTTTTATCAATTTACAAAATGCAGTGAGCAAACAAAAGAAAAATCTAAATCAAATCAATATTTGGTATTACTACCTTTTGTCTTCAAACCAGCATCAATTCTTATGGCCCCCACAGAGCCCTGATCTCAACATCATTGAGTGTGTCTGGGATTACATGAAGAGACAGAAGGATGTGAGGAAGCCTACAGAAGATCTGTGGTTAGTTCTCCAAGATGTTTGGAACAACCTACTAGCCGAGTTCCTTCAAAAACTGTGTGCAAGTGTACCTAGAAGAATTGATGCAGTTTTGAAGGCAAAGGGTGCTCACACCAAATATTGATTTGATTTAGATTTCTCTTTTGTTCATTCACTGCATTTTGTTCATTGATGAAAATAAATCATTAACACTTCCATTTTTTAAAGCATTCTTTGTTTGCAGCATTTTTTCCACACCTGCCTAAAACTTTTGCATAGTACTGTATTTGTCATTGTGAATATACACCAAAGCACTCAGCGAAACCACAGCGAAATGCCTTGCTTTTAACCCATACACAATGTGTCATTGGGCAATAATATCCAGTGTCTGGGGAGCAGTCATGGGATTTGTACCTTGCTCATGGGTAAATCAGGGCAACCTGGGTGGCGGTGGACTAGAGGTAGGGTACTTGCCTACGGACCTCTGGATCAAGAGGTCCCCGGTTCGAATCCCACCTCCCAATAGCACTACCACCACTGGGTCCCTGAGCAAGACCCTTAACCCTGAGTTGCTCCAGGGGGACTGTCCCTGTAATTAGGACATGGAAGTCACTCTGGATAAGAGCGTCTGCTAAATGCCGTAAATGTAAATGTAAACCTACAGGTCTGGGATTTGAACCTGTGACATTCCGACTTGGGTCTACCAGTTTGCCTATTTTCAGCAAAAAGATCTAACAAGGTACTAGTTTTAGTTTCATTATATCAGAAAATACAAATGTACCTCTCTAAAAGTTTGTATGACTGCTCCAGAGTGTCCTATTGTATTGCCAGTGCTTTTCTATGGAGATGCTACAAGATTTCAGTGCAACTGTAACGGTGGCGGGGTACCGGAGGGACGTCAGTTCCGAGCCAGGAGTTCCGAACAGAAGTTTATTGCTTACAGTGACAAAACACACAACAAACAAGGACTCAAGCCTGCAGTTCCTACGCAGGATGACTAAGACTAAGACTAAGACTAAGACTAAGACTATGACTATGACTATGACTATGACTATGACTATGACTAAAAACAGACAGACAGAACCGCCATTACACATAGGTTAAACCTACCTAATGAGCCGCGCTCTGTTCTGACTCATCGGGGCTTAAATAGTCAGCCCCAATGATACACACCTGCCCGCAGGGGCTCAAGTGTGCTTAGTCAGAACAGAGCGCCCTCTAGCATACCCTAAACACCTCCTGTGACATAAACACCTTGTATGTGACCGAGAGCGCCCTCTAGCGTGCCCAAAACACAACACACGTGACAGAGAGCGCCCTCTAGCGTGCCCAAACCCTAACACACGTGACAGCAACCAAAAAGCTGTGTTAGCAAAGTATTTAAAATCACTAATTAGAAAGTGTTTGTAAATATGCAGGTTTCATTCGATTGGTCCAATAAGTATTTTTTTCTATTTTTCTGTTCTGAAATGGTAAAATTGTGATGCCAGTCCAAATTATTATTTAAGAGAGCAAGAAACTTAAACATTATGAGGTCAGATGTTTAAAACCCTGCTCAAAATGCATTTGTGTGTGTGTGTTCATCTATTCATTCATTCATTCATTCATTTTGCAGCCTCTTTCTGTGACAGGGATTGACTCTTCATCAAACGGCCGGCTGTCTCTCTGTGTTCTATTCTCGCTGTTCCTGTCTGTCAACCACAACATACAACTCACAGTTCACTGACTCTGGAAAAAGAAAATAGGGCAAACACACATCTGCCAAAAGGAGAAAGAAGTCCCATTCATCTGTAGATGGCTAAACGTCTCTCTCACTTTTCCTGCATGCACTCATATACCCTCTCTTCTAGACAGTAGAAATTTAGGGCAGGGATAAAAGCCACCAAGGTTGACAGTTCAAAAAGAGTCTTTAGGGGGAAGAGATGTGTGTTGTGTGTGGGTCTGGGTGCTGAAGAACGTGAGCATGTTTCTGACCCAACTTTAATAGAAGAGTTAACTTCTATTGAACCTGTGCGTGCATATGCATGTGTGTGTCCATGCACATATCAGTGCTGCACAGTTAACAGTGTAACAATTAAATCTCAATTTGTGCCTGTTATTTAATAAAAAAGTAAAACCTGCATTCTGTGAGAAAATGCTCAGATTGCTCTAAAAAATTTAATATTTTTCTAAAACTTCCAGAGAAACACTAAAGCACAGAGGACACCATCACACACAGCAACACAAATAGGCACGCAAACAATCAGACTCAAGTAGTTGACAACTAATTTACTAACTGAGTTGTTGTTTATGTTGTAATGTAAGCAGGTTGCTAAAATTAGGCATTAGAATCACAACAGGATGGTCATGTCAAAAATCAGCAGCAAAAAAAGAAAAATGAAATTTCAAAAAAGGTTAAATGCCTGTGCGAAAGAGTATTTATATTGGTATGCTGCAGGTGCTCATGGGAATGGGAGTCCTCAGCCATAGCAGACAGGATACTATGTCAAAGTATCAGACACTGGTGTAATATTTATTCATGGTTATTGTTCTGTTTAAAAAAAGAAAACACTGATTATTCTGATCTTAAACTGATTTATTGATTATCAAAATAATCGTTCATCACTTCACTTGTTAATGGTTTTAATGTTGTCGCTAACTGGGCACTATGTTTCTCTCATACATGATCCTGTGGAAACAACAAAACATAACCTAAAACAGTCTTCATCTGTTCGACTACCTTTAGCCTCATATGTTGGCACATAGACTATACTCAAAAAGCTTTCTGTGTTTGTGCTTGAGTATGCCTCTAGTCAAATGAGATGTATTTGGGTGTACTGGGGCGAAAGGAACACCAGGGAGTCTTAGGAGGGGAAATTAGCTCCTCTTACTCCAACTCCAAAATAAATCCATGCTGAGAATCAGTTGAAAATCCCATTGGCTTATGAAAACAGCAGCCAGGAGCTCATCCCACGGCACCATCCATTAATGCCTCTGACTCAACTCAACTAAACTCTCTCTTCGTATCTCTGTCTTCCTGTATCCCCATCTCAGTATATAGGTCAGGCTGGTAAAAAATGTCTTACCTTCGCATTCTTTCACTCCTTTTTAATAAACACTTCCACCATCAGGGGAACTGATGTTTGTTTTTAAAATACCATTAGCTCATACTCATCTAATGATGATGGCATGATGCAGAGTGATGCATGTTATGATGACAAATCTTGTGCTGGTAAATATTAATCTACTAATGCAGTACAAACCTGACGATATAGCAAATACTATCAATTTCATGTTCATAACAGCTCTTAATATCAACAGAAAGTAGTAGTTTCTGCAATCACCGTCTAGTAATATAAGTGTAGATCTTAAAATGGGTAGGGAAGGAAGGAAAAAAACCTGATCTGATCTGAGATCTGAGGTCCAAACACTACTGTTTTACTATTGACATTATAAAGTAAAGGCAACTGTTCTTGCCCCATTTAATCCCATTATTAAGCCAAAAAGGCCACAGTTAGAGCACTCCTTTTCTTCTTAATCATTTGTCTGCTCCTGTTTAGAGGTCGCCACAGGATCGACCGTCTCCATTTCTTACAGTCCTCTGCATCTTCCTGCTTCAAAACAACTGCATGGGGACCCTCTCATCATGTCCATAAACCTTTAGTCTTACTCTTCTCATCTTTCCTGTCAGCTTCATCTTCAACAACTCTGGACATGTCCAAGCCAACGCAAACTTGCTTCTCTAACTTTGTCGCCAAGACCTCAGCTGTCCCTCTAACATATTCATTTCTAATCTTGTCCATTCCTGTCACACCCAATGAAAATCTCAGCATCTTTAACTCTGACACCTCCAGCTCTGCCTCCTGTCTTTTCATCAGTGCCACTGTCTCCAACCCATACAACATAGCTGGTCTCACTACTGTTCTGTAAACCTTCCATTTTACTGTAGCTGATACCCATCTGTCACAAATCACTCCAATCACTCTTCTCTACCCATTCCAACCTGCTTGCACTTTCGTCTTCACCTCTCTTCCACACTTGCAATTACACTGAACTGTTGATCCCAAGAATTTAAACTCCTCCACCATTGTCACTTCTACTCCCTGTATCCTAACAACTCCACTTTCCTCCCTTTACTCACTGAGAATACTTATGTATTCTGTTGTTGACCTACTCACTTTCATTCCTCTCCACTCTAGAGCATATCTCCATCTTTCTACGTTCTCCTCAAGCTGCTCCTTACTCTCACTGCAGATCACAATATCATCAGCAAACATTATCGTCCACAGAGACCCCTGTCTATACTCACATACTTCTCTGTTACACCCTCTGTAATAACTTCCTCATACAAAACCACAGCTCCTCTCTAGGCACTCTGTCATATGCTTTCTCTAAGTCCACAAAGGCACAATGTAACTACTTCTGACCTTCTCTATACTCTTGGCATAAAACCGTACTGCTGTTCTCACCTCTTTTCTTGACCTAGCTTCTCTTCTCTTTCCCATAACTTCATGCTGTGGCTGATTAACTTTATCCCTCTATAGCTACCACAACTCTGTGCATCACACTTATTCTAGAAAATCTGAACAAGTACACTTCATCTCCACACCTCAGGCATCCACTCACTTTCCAAGATTGTGTTAAACAATCTGGTGAGATACTCAACTGCCATCTCTCCTAAACAATGCTTCCCCTGGTGTGTCAACCTGACTGATAGCCTTTCCATTCTTTGTCCTCTTCAAAGCTGCCCTTACTTCCATCTTGCTTATTTGCTGCACTTCCTGGTTCACTTTCCTCACATCTCTCTCTCTCATTTTCTTCATTCACCAGCGCCTCAAAGTACCCAGTTCATCTGTTCAACACGTTCTGTTCACCTGTGAGAACATTTCCATTTCCAACTTTAATCGTCCTGACCTGCTGCATCTTTCCCAGCTTTCCCAGCTCTGTCTCTCTGTCTAGCCAATCGGAAAAGGTCATTTTCTCTCTCTTTACTGTCCAACCTCTCATACAATTCACCAAACACCTTATCTTTGGCCACTGGTTTCTTCGCCCTACCGTTCATCTCCTTATATACCTATCTACATTCTTCATCTCTCTGACTGTCCCAAATCTTACATTTACATTTACATTTACATTTACGGCATTTAGCAGACGCTCTTATCCAGAGCGACTTACAACAGTGCTTTTCCACGTGATTTCCACGATAGATCATCCTCAGAAATTCCGTGAACAGGTGGGTCTTTAATCTACGTTTGAAGACAGCGAGGGACTCCGCAGTTCTGACCAACAGGGGGAGTTCGTTCCACCACTGAGGGGCCAGAACTGAGAAGAGTCTTGAGTCTTCCTCTGTTTTTCAACGATGGAGGTTCAAGACGAGCAGTGCTTGATGGTCTGAGGGGACGAGAAGAGACACGATGTTTAATTAGAGTCAACAGGTAAGATGGAGCAAGGCTGTTAGTAGCCTTGTAAGCAAGAGTTAGAGTTTTGAACCTGATACGAGCAGCCACTGGGAGCCAGTGCAGATCCCGCAGCAGAGGAGTGGATAAAGAGAACTTGGGATGGTTGAAGACGAGTCTAGCGGCAGCGTTTTGAATCAATTGTAGTGGTCTTGTTGCCTTCAGTGGAAGACCTGCCAGAAGAGAGTTGCAGTAGTCCAGTTTCGAGATGACCAGGGACTGGACCAGTAGTTGGGTTGCCTGGGTGGTGAGGAAAGGACGGATTCTTCTAATGTTGAAAAGAAGGTGTCGGCAGGACCTAGAGAGATTAAGGACATCTGGTGAATATTAGATCGAGAGTGGTGCCTGCTTTGTGGGTAGGAGGAGAATTGTTGAGGGACAGGTCAAAGGATGAAAGAAGCTGCGTAAGCCCGCTGGTATGGATCTTATCTCCTGGTAGGTTGAAGTCTCCAAGAAGGATCATTGGAGAGTACTCATCCGGGAAAAAACTTAGGAGGACATCTAGTTCATCGATGAGGTTGCCAAGTAAGCCTGGGGGAAGGTAGAGGACAATGATGTGAAGCTTAATAGGATAGGTTACAGTAACAGCATGGAATTCGAAAGAGGAAATGTTGAGGTGGCATCGACTGAGAGGCATAAACATCTTCTTTGTCTCCCTCTTCTCCCCACTCCTGGACTTCTCGCTTCCAGAAGAAACCAGGTTTCCTGGTGTCTAGCTGTCTGTCTTATCACTTCTGCAATAATTTTCCAGCAATCTGGTAGCTCTTCAAACACTTCCCAGTGCCCGTGAATTCCACCTTCCTCCTTCAGCTTCCATCACTTTATCCTTGACTCTGCCCTCACTTTTCGCCTCTTCTTGACCTCCATGGTCACCCTACAGACCACCATCCGATCTTTAGATGCTTGTGTGCATGTGTAAAATGCATAGGTCAAATTTCGTTCACTGTGCTGTGACATCGCAATGACAAGAATAGTCATTTTCACTTTCACTTAACTCACTCCAGAATTCTTCTTGCTCTTCCATCTCACAACCAACTTGTGAGATGGAGCACTAACAACATTCATCATCCCTTCAACTTCCAGCTTCAGACTCAGACCCTCTTCACCTTCAAAACACTCTCCACATACTCTTCCTTCAGGATAACACAGGTCCTGACAGGGGACTCTGCCAGACGTTCCCAGCAGACCCTCACAATATGTTTGGGTCTACCAGGCCTGACCGGCATCCTCCCCCACCAATGAAGCCAACTCACCACCAGGTGATGATCATTTGACAGCTCCGCCCCTCTCTTCACCCGAGTGTCCAAGACATGTGGCCGTAAGTCCGACGACACGACCACAAAGTCGATCATCGAACTGCGGCCTAGGGTGTCTTGGTGCCAGGTGCACATGTAGACACCCTTATGCCTGAACATGGTGTTCGTTATGGACAATCCGTGACAAGCACAAAAGTCCAATAACAAAACACCACTCTGGTTCAGATCGGGGGGGGCCATTTATCCCAATCACGCCCTTCCAGGTCTCACTGCCATTGCCCACGTGAGCATTGAAGTCCCCCAGCAGAACGATGGAGTCCCCGGCAAAGGGTGAGTAGTCCAGACTGTTGTTTGGTGCATAAGCGCAGACAACACTAAGCACCCATCCCCCAACCCGAAGGCGGAGGGAGTCCACCCTCTCATCCACCGGGGTAAACCCCGAACCACACCTGCTCGGCACCTCTCACCGGTGGCAACTCCAGAGTAGAAGAGAGTCCAGCCCCTCTCAAGGAGACTGGTTCCAGAGTCCAAGCTGTGCGTCGAGGTGAGTCCAGCTATATCTAGCCGGAACTTCCCAACCTCACGCACCAGCTCAGGCTCCTTCCCCACCAGAGAGGTGACATTCCACGTCCCTAGAGGCGCTCGCCATTGGGCCCCACCTCCAGGCCTGGCTCCAGAGGGAGGCCCTGGTGACCCACGTCCGGGCGAGGGAAAACGTCTTCCAAAATTGTTTTTCATCATAAGAGGTCTTCTGAACCGCTCTTTGTCTCTTCCCTCACCTAGGACCTGTTTGCCTTGGGTGTCCCTACCAGGGGCATGAAGCCCCCGACAACATAGCTCACAGGCTCTTTGGGAAACGCAAACCCCTCCACCATGATAAGGTGGTGGTTTGAGTATATTTATTTATTTATTTATTTATTTAAATATATTTCTTTTAAGGCTAACTGGATTGATTAGAAGGTTCGTTTGCATCATTAATATAACAAAAATCATAGTTATGACTGACTGGCAACTTATTGATCTGCTAAGATATTTTGGATAATAGGGATAAGTGTCGCCAGCTGCTTGTTACTCTTCTGCACACATATAGAGGTCACCTATGCATACATTCACATTCATCCACCAGCCAATAAGCACATCTAAAGGCTTCTACCTCTCCCAGCCCCAAGTGGTGGAGATAATTAGACTGACTCATAAAACTTCCCAGACAAAGAACTGAGCAAAAGAATATTTATTTTAAGATAAAGGAAAAAGAGTTGAAAAGGATGCAGTCTGAAGAGTGCGATATAATCCATGCTTTTAGACATATTAGCATTACCAATATTCCAACCAAACACTTTGGTCCTAATGAGCTCTATGGTAAAAGCATATTTAAAATTTTTTACTTTTCTGTTCTTAACCTGTTTCACCTGGATTCTTTCCTGTCAGTTCTCTCCCTGTTTTACCCTAAGCAAATTGACAATACTATAGACAGCATGACAGGGTGGTATGACAGAACCACAAAAGCTCACACATATCTTCCTCCAACGCAAATCTGTCACCAAATCTTTTCATCTAGAAGGCATACAACATTGTCAAGCTGCACAGCACACCTGGAGATGAGTGCTTGCTGCATGATTCAGATGTCTGCCGTAGCTGCATTCTTCCAAATAAATATGCCCAAAAGGCAATAATTTCATATTGAAATGTTCCCATAAACATTTCAATATGAAATTAGATTTGTTTGTGTGATGGACCTTTTTAAATAGTTTAAAGAACCTTCAGATTTGATACTTTTTTTTATATATATGTCCAATAAAATTTTTAATTTAGAAAGTACAAGATTTGATCATTGTGTCTGGCATCATGAAAGCCTTGGTTGAGAAATTATGATCATCATTTCTTGCTTTGATAAAACTTGGATGCAAAGGTGCTGTGTTTCACAATGAGAACTGTCATTTTCACTATCCTAATATGAAATGCATCTCTCTCTCTATATATATATATATATATATCTCTTCTGCATTTAACCCATATACACAATATCTGAAAGGAGACACCATATCCAGGTAATGGAACGTCATGGGCATGGTACCTTGCTCACAGGTACAGTACTGTGCAAAGGTGTGAAAAAATGCTGTAAACAAAGAATGCTTTCAGAAATATAAGTAATGATTGTTTATTTTTATCAATTTACAAAATGCAAAGTGAGCGAACAAAAGAAAAATCGAAATCAAAATATGGTGTTACTACCTTTTGCCTTCAAACCAGCATCAATTCTTATAGATACACTTGCACAAAGTCAGGGATTTTGTAGGATTTTAGTCAGGTGTATGATCAACCAATTTTAACAAACAGGTGCTAATGATCATCAATGTCACATGTGGGTTGAAACCGAGTCATGTTTGGAACAACCTACCAGCCGAGTTCCTTCAAAAACTGTGTGCAAGTGTACCTAGAAGAATTGATGCTGTTTTGAAGGCAAAGGGTGGTCACACCAAATATTGATTTGATTTAGATTTCTCTTTTGTTCATCCACTTCATTTTGTTGATTGATGAAAATAAATGATTAACACTTCCATTTTTGAAAGCATTCTTTGTTTACTGCATTTTTTCACACCTGCCTAAAACTTTTGCACAGTACTGTATCTCAGGGTAACCTACTGACTTTGAGTTTACTGTGTACTGCATCAGTACATAGTAAACAACTGTCAGTTAATATTTCTCTATGGAGACAGCATTGCAAAACAGAACCTGGAAAGATGGAGATATGCTCTAGAGAGGAAAGGAATGAAAGTGAATAAGACAAATGCAGAATACATGCATGTGAACGAAAGGGAGGAAAGTGGAGTGGTTAGGATGCAAGGAGTAGAGGTGCCAAGGTAATTAATATGCTTGGGATCAACAGTTCAGAATAATAGCGAGTGTGGAAGGAAGGTGAAGATGAGAGTTGGCAGGTTGGAATGAGTGGAGAAGAGAGATTTTTGTTGATCAGACGTTTTGGAGACAAGGTAAGAGAAGCCAGGTTGCACTGGTCTGGACATGTCCAGAAGAGACACAAAGTAAAACAGGCAGCTGAAAACACAAAAAAAAACTATTTTTGTATATCTGAGTTGATGTTTGCTGAAAATGGACCATAATAATTGTTTAGATTGTCACTGTTCTGTAGTTATTAAGGAAATGTTATAATTACTGTGACCAGGGGTCTCAGATATGCAAACCTGCAGAGGTGTGAAATTAGCACCTGAAGAGGACCTGAATAATAACTGAAGCATTTTATGTGAAAACCAACTTCAGTTTCACAGATATTGGCCTCTTTCCCTCAGGTCTTAAGCCATACATACACAGCTGCACATACACAGCTATAGAGAAGCTCAGGAAAGTTAATAATGAAGGCATAGAGCAAATCTAGCACTGTGAGAAAGAGTGAATTTCAGTAGTCACATTCACAAATTTAATTAATCTAGCAATTATTTCAAAGATTATGAGAACACCCCCAGTTCTCCCATCCTACCACAATATATAAATGGGGTTTGGATCAGGGCTTTGACTAGGATACTGCATTTTTTTTTTTTTTGCTTACATGCCTTTGATTGGTGTTCTGCTACATAGGCTAACTGTGCCTGAGCTTCAAATAACAGACTCATTATTAAAGGTCACTTATTATTGACCTTTAGAACTTTCTGGTAGAGAGCTGAATGCATCCTTCCCTCAATTATGGCAGGCCACACAGGCCTTGAAGCAACAAAACATCACAACACCTTCAGTCTACTACTGCCTTGTTTTATTGTGAGCATTATTTTTTTTTGTGTGGAAATTTGTATGTCGTTTACACCAGGTGGAACATAGATGAGACACATCATTTAAAAAATTACACTTTTGACTCATCTGTCAATTATATATCAACATCATATTGTTTTGGAGGTAATAACAAATCATTTGTTTAGAAGTAGTAGCTTTGCTATACCCCCATTTACACCCTTTTTGAGGTAAAGTTCAAATGATATATTGCCCTGTCCCTCAAACCAATCAAGAAGAGCGGGTCTGAGTTGACTCTAGGGGAATTGTGTGCCCCCAACTTATGACAGACTTTCAATGTAATCATGCAGATCAACCTACTCTGCATTCCCTAGGTAGACTGCCCAACCAACCTTATCCACAGGCACCTCCTCCTTGTGGCCTTGAATCTGCAATGCATTGGTCAGTGCTGTTAGTTTCAGCACCTGTGGTCTGGCGCTTACTGTCTGACTTACTGACTGTTCCCCAGACTATTGATCCAGGATTTCACAACCATAGTTGCCATCATCATCCGTTTCATCTTTCAACTGTCCTGTTACCCCATCTTAATAGTTGTCACTTCAGCCCATGTTTGTCAGCTCTTGTTTGTATCTGAGGATGTGTGGGTAGCTAATCTTAATTTGTTTAATTGTTTTATATTTTTGTAATTACTCATGCTCATGCTTCTTTCACTATTACATGACATGACAGTTCTAATTACGGAATTTAAAAAAAATGAAAATTTATGGTTTTTAGATTAGTTACTCTTTTGTCCTTAACCTCATCAGGATGTTCTCTGGTTGTCTCTGGCATTGCAATCCCTTATTAGAAAGGATCAAGTGTACTTAAACTGAATTTAATTTTCAAGAGCGAGTCATTTATGGTATAGTTGGGATAGTTGGTATAGCTCACCTCTTTTAAGATTTTGAAGAGAAAGGGAGTAGATGGCAAGGATGCCCTAATCAGGGAAGCCTTGTAAACTACTTGGAATAAATATAGCCAGGAGCTTTTCATCTGCCTTGATGTCACAGCTTGCATCATCATAGTTCACATTTATACTCAAACCTTACATGTTAAGTGAACAGTTGAACCAAATTCAATGCAAGAAAGGCTAAAAATTGAAAGGTTATGGGCTCAAAAGAGTACACAAACCTATCACGTCATGAAAAAGTTGTAATACAGCTCTTTATATTTTTTACTACATTAAAATAAAATTCCACCTAGAATAACTGGACTACAAAAACCATGAGAGAAACAACAAAAAAAGGGCATTCATTGTTAGCTATCATTTTACATATATCAAAGTCTCTTTGGATATCCTATATGTGTTCTACTAATGCTTCAAACATTAATAAAGAAGATGCTCCTTATTTTTGTAAAAGCAATTCCTGGGTGATGGAAAGAAAGAGCACTAAATTCAGAGATGCCAACAATTGTCATGTAACATCTACAGACTAACAAGGAAATAAATGGGACAGGGCCATGACACCCTAATTGCCTGGATTCAAGTGAAATTTCATGCAGTACTCGTGTGACTGATCACATATGTTGCTCGATTTTTTCAAATATTTCACCATCAGGCCAGTTTTGCTTCTACTTATCGACCTTTTTAAAATGGTTGTATAAGTGAGTCTAAAAAGAGTGAAAAACTGTTGACTTTAACAACGGCAGCCAATACAGCATTTATGTTCTCCCATTTACCATCAGAATAGCAGTGCCTAAACCTTTGCAATCAGATGTCCATGTGAGATACACCATTATCCATGCTTCGATGCAGTTGCAAACATTTTATCTTTTCACAAATCAGAGCAGCCTTTCCTAGCCTTTCTTTGAAAGAAATTAATTCATCAACAACAATCTCTTTTTCTCTTATTGCAAGCCTGTTATTTCATGGGGTTTTTAAACTGTGTGTGTCCCATTTTCACAACTAGTCTGTAGGGCACAGGTTGCCTGATATGCCACAGTCATACAAATTTAAAAATAAAATTCACTTATTAGCCCATATTGTAGTTGCACAAAGGCATTTTTTTCGATTGCATCTGATTGCATCTGTGCTCATGGACACATCTGGGCCTGGGAATTTTATCCTGCTCTGAGGAGTTGAAGTGTGCCACTGTTTACGCAGTATTCTCTAATAAAACATTGGCTAAATCAACTGGTAAAGTAAATCTTTAGAAAATTGCAAACCATGAGTGACACCCTCACTCAGATTGGAATTGTAGTCACTTTTTATCATTGTAAATACTTTATATCAGCATCTCACAGTAAGCTTACAGAGATTAGACTGCAGTATCAGCCAGCACGTTTGCTAACTCAGCTTGTTAAATCTAAAATCTCCATTTGCAAACTGACAGTGTCGTCTGATTTTGTGCCTCATAATCTCTTCAGTATATGAGCTGAGAGGTACTGGAGTGTGTGGTACTGCTGTAAAACTGATTTACCTCCACAGGACTGAACCTCAAAGCCACATCTGTTCTTCCAAAACTTATAAATAACAGAACTCTCTGGTAGCCAAGAGAGCTGTCAAAAGTGGCGTTTGAGCGTGAATGCACATTCACACACATACACCCCAGAGAGAGCAGTCTATATGGAGGTTGTTAATCGCAAGGGCACAACACGCCTCACTCAGCAGTTCTGCTATGTGTATTAGCAGACCAGAAAGACCTCTTGGGAAACAGCATGACACCTCAATTTCATTTAGACTTCTGTTTTAATATCCAGTCTGCACTTAGCATAATCCTTTACATGTTTTCTTGCAATTTGAGGCATGATTAAAAATTTGCTTGAAAATGAAGATTAAAAAGCCCATGAAAAGTGAAAATAACTAAAAGCTACTGTTTCCCTTCAGTGTCATTAAATGGAAGTGTGATGAAAATGAAGCTTTGATTAGCTATGCAACTACATACAATCAGACTGGATGTAAAATGTAACATTTCAGACTAAACTGCACTGTGTGTTTTCGTGTATTTTTGTGTACACAAGTTAGCCAAAAAAAACACATTATAGTTGGCAAAAAAGTACACTGCAGATTTCTGGAAAAGGCTTTAATGGACAAAAAAATCTAGACAAAACCATAGTCAACCTGTAACAGAGTTACAAGAGCAGAGTGAAACAATGAAAAGAAATTGCCCAAGATTTGAAGCTTACTTGTTAAACATGGTGGTGGGGGTGTTACAGCTTGGGCTGTAACTGGAACACATCTTCACTGATGCTGTAATTGCATATGGCAGATGAACAATGAATTCTGAGGTGTATAGCAACATCTTATATGGTCAAGTTCCAGTAAATGTCTCCAAACTCATTGGATGACACTTCCACATGCACATGCTAAATATGATCCAAGATGGCGGTGCGGTAACACGCAGCGGCCGCTCCGGGCTCCAAACTTTGGTGTCAAAGTCTGTTAAGTCTTTCATCCGACTACCTTCATCAGAAGATTTGCACATGAGCATCACAACTTCGGATGCTCTAACATATAACTGCAAAACACTGCTGGAGCTCAGGAATCAGCCAGGATACAGTCTTCCAGCGACTCTCCGAACAACGCTACAGGAGCTCAGCATGCTGCGAAGAACAGGCCTTCATTCCCCAAGATCGCCTGATGTACCTGGCCAACGACATCGGGAGTGGTGCGAGAGGAGACAGAAACGCGGCAAGCATGCTGGGGTCCTGGCTCAGCTAAAGGCTAACACTAGCCGACCGGCTATCCCATCCGTCCTCGCCAATGTCCGCTCCCTGGATAACAAATTGGACTGCATACGACTTCAGCTGATCACCCCGCGTGAATACAGAGACTGCTGTGTTTTCGTTTTTTCACAGACATGGCTCAGCGACAGCTTTCCGGACACTGCCATTCACCTTGCCGGACTCTCCGCGTTTCGCTCGGACAGAAACACCACTCTCGCGGAGGGGGGCTGTGTGTTTACATAAACACACAATGGTGTACAAACGCTGTGCTGGTCTCTACACACTGTTCAACACTGCTGGAAGTACGTACAGTCAGATGCAGACCTTTTTATCTGCCCAGGGAGTTCTCTGCAGTTTTTATCACGGCGGTTACATTCCACCCAGCGCTAGCGCTAACAGCGCAAATGCTAACAGTACGCTGGCTGAACTTTATGGAGCGATCAGCGAGCTCCAAAACTCCCATCCGGACGGACTGTTTTTAATCGCCGGAGATTTCAACCATGCAAATCTCAAGTCAGTTCTCCCTAAATTTCATCAACATGTGGACTTTTCAACAAGGGGGGGAAACATGCTGGACTGTGTTTACACAAACATGGCCAGCACGTACAGAGCTGAGCCCTGCCCCCACCTCTGACACTCAGACCACATCTCTGTTCTGCTGATCCCAGCGTACAGACCCATCGTCAGACGTGTGAGGCCCACCCTGAAGCAGGTAAAGACCTGACCCACAGGAGCCATCTCTGCTCTTCAGGACTGCTTTGAACATACCGACGGGGACATGTTTAGGGAGGCTGCCACCTACAGTGACTTCATCAACCTGGAGGAGTACACAGTTTCAGTGACTGGCTACATCAGCAAGTGCATTGAGGATGTTAGTGTCTCCAAGTCCATCATCACACAACCCAATCAGAAGCCATGGATGACTGCAGGGGTGTGCAGACCCCTGAGGACCCGGGACAAAGCCTTCAAGTCAGGGGACGAGGCTGCTCTAAGAACAGCAAGGGCGAACCTCTCTCAGGCCATCAGAGCAGCAGAGCGAGCTTACGCACAGAGAATCCATGGCCGCTTCAGAAACACCAGTGACACGCGGCGCATGTGGCAGGGCATTCAGGCCCTCAACAACTACAGGACATCTCTACCTGCCTGTGACGGTGACTCCTCCCTCCCAGATGCGTTGAACTGCTTCTACGCACGGTTTGATGCCGTGAACAACACAGAAATGAGGAAGACCATCCCTCCTCCAAACAACCAGGTTCTCTGTCTGACAATGGCCGAGGTGAGAAGATCTCTGCTGAGAGTCAACCCACAGAAACCTACTGGTTCAGACAACATACAAGGTCGTGTGCTCAGAGAATGTGCAGAACAGCTGACAGATGTTCTCACTGACATCTTCAGCATCTCTCTGAGCATCACTGTTGTTCCCAAGTGCTTCAAGACCACCAGCATCATCCCAGTGCCAAAGAAATCATCTGTCTCCTGCCTCAACAACTATCGTCCCATTGCACTCACACCTATCATCATGAAGTGCTTCGAGAGACTAGTCATGAGGCACATCAAGTCTCAGATCCCTTCCTCACTGGACCCCCTGCAGTTTGCGTATCGTCCCAACCGCTCAACAGACAATGCTATCTCCACCACTCTTCATCTGGCCCTTTCTCATCTGGACAGAAAGGACAGTTACGTTAGAATGCTTTTCACTGACTACAGTTCAGCATTCAACACCATCATCCCTCAGCACCTGAGTGAGAAGCTGAGGCTGCTGGGCCTGAACACCTCCCTCTGTAACTGGATCCTGGACTTCCTGACTGGGAGATCCCAGTCAGTCAGGATCAGTAGCAGCACCTCCAACACCATCATGCTGAGCACAGGAACCCCTCAGGGCTGTCTGCTCAGCCCACTGCTGTTCACATTGATGACCCACGACTGTGCAGCCGAGCACAGCTTGAACCACATCATCAAATTTGCTGATGATACAACCGTGATGGGTCTGATCAGCGGTGGTGACGAGGCAGCATATAGAGAGGAGATAGAACAGCTGACGGACTGGTGTAGAACCAACAACCTGTCTCTGAACATCGACAAGACTAAAGAGATGGTTGTTGACTTCAGGAGACCACATCGGGACCACGCTCCACTGAACATCAACACCTCAACTGTGGAGATGGTCCAGAGCACCAAGTTTCTCTGTGTTCAGATAACCGACAACCTCATGTGGACCCTCAACACCAACTCCATCACTAAGAAAGCCCAGCAGCGTCTCTACTTCCTGCACAGACTGAGGAAAGCCCATCTCCCACCTTCCATTTTCACCATCTTTTACAGAGGAACCATTGAGAGCATCCTAAGCAGCTGCATTACTGCCTGGTACGGGAACTGCAACGTCTTAGACCGCAAGTCCCTACAACGGGTAGTGAGAACAGCTGAAAAGATCATCGGTGTCTCTCTGCCCTCTGTACAGGACATTTTTACC
Source organism: Hepsetus odoe (assembly GCA_017165825.1). NCBI lineage: Eukaryota > Metazoa > Chordata > Actinopteri > Characiformes > Hepsetidae > Hepsetus > Hepsetus odoe. The sequence continues at coordinate 5,959,277 of CM029391.1, read as the reverse complement.
ACTCGCTGCATCCGCAAAGCAACCAGCATTGTGGATGATCCCTACCACCCATCCCACACTCTCTTCTCCCTCCTGTCATTTGGAAGTGTAACAGTCTGGCGCCAGTAGAGGGCGCCCTGCTCTGATTGTGCACACCTGGGTTTGGGTGCCAGGTGTGCCTCATTGGGGGCTGGCGATATAAGCCCCAGTGAATCGGAGCAGGGCGCTGGACATTCTGTGTGCGCACTGTGATTACTCGGGTTATGTTTTACATTTGTTATTTTGGTTAATATGTTTAGTCCTGTTCACGTTATCCGTCATTAAAGTCCAGTACGAAGTTCTCGGCTCTGCATTGGCGTCCAGCCCTCAACACCACACCATGACAGAAATGACCAGCCGCTGTGAATGGACGTCGCGAGCCGAGACCTCCGTGGGGATGTCCATGAAGGACCACTGGACCTTCCAAGTGCTGGAGGCTGGAGGGATAGGGGTTGAGCGGCTCCCCTCCCGGGATTGGCCGATGTTGTGCCTGTTCCAGCTCCAGCAACAAGGAGGGCGTGGCTGCGTGGCTCACGTGTCAGCACAAGGTGGGACTGAAGGGACATCTGCCATCACCGCGGAGGAGGCGCGGCTTGAGGGACGAGGTCCAAGTCTGCCGGAGGAGGCGGGGCTTGAGGGATGAGGTCCAAGTCCGCCGGAGGAGGCGGGGTTTCGAGGGGCTGCGTCCAATCCAGACCGCTGGAGAGACAGCGGGGTTTCAGGGACCGCAGTTGAACCCGCCTGAGGACCGCAGTGAGAACGGAGCGTTTGACTGGACTTTGTTTGGACTTTTGTTTAACGTTTGCTACCCCTCTCCTTTCGGGGGATCCTGCTTAGGATGAAGCAGGATCTGGCGCCCCGGAGTAGGCGCCTTTGGGGAGGGGTGCTGTAACGGTCTGGCCCCAGTAGAGGGCGCCCTGCTCTGATTGTGCACACCTGGGTTTGGGTGCCAGGTGTGCCTCATTGGGGGCTGGCGATATAAGCCCCAGTGAATCGGAGCAGGCATTCTGTGGCGCTGGTCATTCTGTGTGCGCATTGTGATTACTCGGGTTATGTAATGACAATAAAATCCTACTTGACTTTTGACTTGACTTGACTTGAAGAAACTTAAAGGGACAAGTCCCTGGAAACAAGCAGGAGTTAAAGGTGGCTGCAGTAGAGGTTTGGCAGAGCAACACCAGATAAGATATTTAGCATCTGGTGATGTCTATGAATCGCAGACTTCAAGCAGTCATTGCATCCAAGATCTATGTTACAAAGTACTAAACATAGTTTAATATACATTACTTTGTCCCAAACATTATGATGTTCTGAAATGGGGGGGGGGGGGCTATGTAGACAAAAAAATAAATTCCTATATGTTGAAACTGAAATCTTCGCAAATAACTTTAAAGTCTGAAATGTGTTTAATCACACTTGAGTTGACTGTTTTCTTTTTATATTTATTTATTATGGACTGCACCATTGGCTGTATTTTATGTTTTTAAATTAAATTGAAAATTAATACAATTAAAATCACTCATAAAAAGTGCATGTACCTTAAAATGTGCAGAGGTTTGTAATCTATAGTTGATGTTCACTTATTATTAAACTTAAAAAAACAAACACGACACTTGATCAGAGGTACCCAACTGTATTCATATGCATATCAGCCACAAACAAAAAAAAAAAAAAAACTGAGGGGGACATGAAAAACACTGATTATCTTGTTACGATAACATTGGTCAAGAAATAGTATTTTATTAAGCAGCAAATCAGATGTCAGATGTCTGTCAGATCCTGAGGCTGTGCAGGAAAAATGGCCAAGTTTTTGGATCTGGTCCAGCCTCACAAAAGAGCTACTGTTGCACAAACTGATGAAAAAGTTCATCCTGGCTATGATATTTTTGAGCTGGGAAAGGCTCTAGGCCTGTGACCCTAATAGGGACAAACAGCTAAGAAGGTGAGAGTGAGTGAGTGAATGAGTGAGTGAGTGAGCTTGTTGAGAATACCTGGTGAGAATGCCTACAAAAGGACTTACAATGTGTACATGAGCTTCAGAACCATTTACATTTACAGCATTTAGCAGATGCTCTTATCCAGAACAATTCATTGTTAAGGGTCTTGCTCAGGGACAGTGGTGGTAGTGCTAGAACCTGGGACCTCTTGATCCATAAGTCCATAAAGTACCCTACCACTAGGCCACTGCCACCCTAACACCATGATGCAATAGAAAATAATGACAGAGACTTCAGTAGGATAATGTGCTCTGTCACACTGGAAAAACTGTTCATTTTGCACAGTACTGTAATCTTTTCTGTTTTGTGTTGTTTGTTATTTTTTACACTTTGTAGCATTGTCTGCGTGTGTCTATGATGTTTGAAAAGCATGACAAGAGGGTGACAGTCTCCAAATTTCTCAGATCTCAAATGAACAACATTGAGATGTGCTGGAAAAAAGAAAATGCATTTTCACCCATTCAGGCTCACAATAACAAAATTTTCTCTTTTATTTTTGCTCTTTCACTTTCACTTAATTCAGGGAGCCACATGGGTTGGAGTATTTGCCAGAACACTTGATTTCTGTTTATATCCCCACAATCCTTTCAACAGCAATCTTCATTGTCCTTAGTCACGCCTGTCTACAACCAATATGTGCACACTCTTTCCCCAATAACTACTCCAGTTCAATGGGATTAAGAAGCCTCTTCTCCTCTCTGAGGCCCAGCAGCAGTTAGGTGTTTACAAGCAGCTGTGGTTGCCGGCCATGCGTGCAGTTAGGTGAACGTATATGAGGGAATGAAGCGAGAGAGAGGCAGCAATTCCAGCCTGGCACATGAAAGGATGATGCAGAAGGGTTTAGAGAAAGAACAGATTAAGAAGTCTCAGCAAGACAAAAACACCCAGAAAAGTTTCAAGTCCAAGGGATACATACATCTAAATATGTGCATTCATAGAATGAACACACACACACAATCCTTTGATGACAAACAATGTCAATATGACAAATGTAAAGAACTTATGTATGTGTGTAAATTAAGTTTAAATTAAGAAAATTAATATTGTAGTGGCTGTGTAATGGTGGCGGGGTGTGGAAAGGACGTCAACGCTGAGCCAGTAATCCAGAACGTAGCTTTATTGAACATAAATCAAAATACAAAACAAAAAATGCCACCATTAACTGCAAGGCTTCGCCTCATTAATGAACCATGCTCTGTTCTGACTCATTGGGGCTTAAATAGCAGCCCCAATGAAGCACACCTGTGTCTCCATGAGCCCAGGTGTACTCAGTCAGAACAGAGCACCATCTGTCGTGCCCAACCGGAATGACAGGCACGACAGACTGTGACAGGCTGTTAATGTAACACCAACATTATTATTTTTAGATTTAGGATTTTTCATTCTAGCCTTCATTTAACCAGAACAATGAATACATATTTATTTTGGCAGATTACCAAGTGGTGAGGATATTTCAGATAATATAACCTAAATTTGTCTTAGCTAGTATTCTTCTACCAGAGCACATTGTTGCACCTGGCTCTTAAGTGTCCTGAACAGTCACAACATTAGATTAATTTATTATTCTTATTCAATACTGCAGAAAAAGTATGACTGATTTAAAATGTTTTTTTTAACTTATCTCTGGTAAAGAAAGTGATTTAATTGCAGGAAAACAACAAAAATCAACCCTGATCTATTAATTAAACAAAAGATATCAACAAAAATGTGTATTCTAATTGAGGAAAAAGTTAGGACACCCTACCCACCCTGAGCTAGTGTTCCCCCTTTGGCTGAAATAACTGCAGTGAGACGCTTCTTGTAGTCATCTACCAGTCTCTGACATCAGTTTGCCCCACTCCTCAATGCAGAATTCTTTAAGGTGTGAGATGTTTGAGGGGTTTCTTGCATGTACAACCCGATTCAAGTCACCCCACAGCATTTCAATGGGATTAAGATCTGGGCTTTGACTCGGCCACTCAGCTCCATTTCTTAGTTTTCAGCCAGTCTTCGGTAAATTAACTGGTATGTTTTGGGTTATTGTCCTGTTGCAGGGTCCAGTTTTGCTTAGGCTTTAATGTTCTTATAGATGGTCTCACATGGTCCTCAAGCATCTTATAATACATGATGGAATTCATAGTGGATTTCATGATGGTGACCTGGCCAGGTCCTTCCACCTCCATGCTTCACAGGTGGTATGAGGTTCTTTTCCTGGAATGTTGATTTAGTTTACGCTAGACATGTCCTCTGTTCTGGTGTCCAAATCATTTGATTTTAGACTCATCTGTCCAAAGAAACTTTGTCTATGTTCCCTCTGGCAAACTTCAACCTTGTTTTTCTTAGAGAGCAAAGGTTTCCTCCTTGCACACCTCCCATGCAATTTAAAGTTGTGCAGTCTCTTTCTGATTTTAGAGGCATGCACTTTCACACTTACAGTAGCAAGAGCCTGCTGTGGGTCCTGTGATGACATTTTGGGGTTTTTGGAGACTCCTTTTAGCAGCTAGCAGTCTGCTCTCAGGGTGAACTTGCTTAAACAGCAGTGGCCTAGTGGTTAGGGAGTTGGTCCTAGATCGGAAGATTGTGGGTTCAATTCCCTCACCAGTAGGTTGCCCTGAGGTACCCTTGAGCAAGGTACTGTCCCGTCACTGCTCCCTGGGCACTTTCAATAGGTTGAATTGTGTTATTTTGTGCTGTGCTGCATTTCACAATGACAAGGGTTGTCACTTTCAGTTTTAATTATTTACTCGTATCAGTTTGAACAATACTGGGAGATTTACTGCTAGCATACCCAAGGGGGTTGGGTAGCCAGTCGACCTTGGACCCTCCGAGGTTTTTTTCTCCACACAGTGGAGTTTTTGGTTCCTCTCCTCCGTAGTTGTCTGGCTTTAACTTTAACTTCTAGTACTATAACCTGTGTACCATCTATGTAAAGTGCCTTGGTGCAACTCTGTTGTGAAAGGCGCTATACAAGAATAAATTGAGTTTAATTGAATGGAATTGTTAAAATTTAGATTATATATCAATAATATGTCCAAGAATGTTACAAAAACAAACAGGCTTTCATAGGGTGTACTAATTTTTTTACATTACTGTATATACACATGAATACATACACATATGTATATATGAATATATTTGGGAAACTGACAGAAACAGAAGCACCATCCACTTAATTGCAAACATACAAGATAAGATGTTTAAAGACAACACTCTGAAAGACTCATTGAACTGACAATGAGTCCATTATAGTCTAAATTTGTTTTTGCCTTTAATCATACTTCACCTGGTACAGCAGGAACACATTGAGGGTAAGAGTTTTCTGAACATTTTTAGTATAGTGGGTTAGATCCAAAAAGAAAGCAAGAAAAGACTGATAAAATATTGTTGCGGTGAGAGAAAAAAATGATATTAATCTCAAACATTTATCTGGCTCTTGCTGAAAATGTTGGCTTCCCCAAAATGACTTTCAGAACTAAAATAGAGATAGTTTTTTACATAGTTTCTGCAATCAATTGATATAATATACGGACAGAGCTAACAGGTAAAGAGTGCTAATGTCTTCATGGAGGACCATGACTCTTTAATATTTTTAAATATTTTTACACAAGACTGAACACTGCAGATGTCCTTTTAACAGAAACTGTCAGGGTTAAAAAATATTTCTTAGTCTTAGCCTTGGCATGCTGCCAACAGAATTACATTTCTTGTGGAAGGGATGCAAACCAGAAATGCAAACAAGTTACATTTCATATCCTGAAGTGCTGAGCAGTCAAAGATACTGCAGGCACATAAAGCAAATTACAAGCAAAACCTAATGCTGTGCCAGCATTTGCTTCATAGTAAATCAGAGAGGTTTAAAAAACTAATAATTTGACCTGTTGCCACAACACAAACATGACCATGTCCAGTTTAGCTTTTCCTTATGCAATAATTTTATTGTGAACTGCTAAGCTGATTCCAAACAGCAACAACAATTAAATTGTGGGAACCTCTAAAGTATGATTTTTATTCACCCATAAAAGGCCTTGTATCAAAACAACTTTTATCATTTTTTCCCTTAATGTACTGAAAATGTACTAAAAATGTCTGCAACTAACAACCTGCAATTTGCCAACATTCAAGCATCTTCAGATTACTTGACTCTTTGTTTTACTCATGGTTCTTTATAGCTTTATATATAGAGAAGAATTGTAATAAAATAAATAGCTTATCAAAATTAATCAAAATAAACTGCATTATACTTTGTAATCATAATTAACCATAACTGAAGTCAAGCAGCTTTTTTTGTCATTTCAACCATATACACAGTAAAATTTAATTAGTTTCTTTCAGAAGCATGGTGACATCATAGACACACGCAGACAATGCTACAAAGTGTAAAAAATAACAAACAACACAAAACAGAAAAGATTACAGTACTGTGCAAAAGTTTTAGGCAGGTGTGAAAAATGCTGTAAACAAAGAATGCTTTCAAAAATTGAAGTGTTAATCATTTATTTTCATCAATCAACAAAATGCAATGAATGAACAAAAGAGAAATCTAAATCAAATCAATATTTGGTGTGACCACCCTTTGCCTTCAAAACAGCATCAATCCTTCTAGGTACACTTGCACACAGTTTTTGAAGGAACTCGGCTGGTAGGTTGTTCCAAACATGACTGTGTTTCAACCCACGTGTGACATTGATGATCATTACCACCTGTTTGGTAAAACTGGTTGATCATACACCTGACTATAATCCTACAAAATCCCTGGAACCTCTAGGTACGCTTGCATTGTATTAATTATGAATGTATTAATAATTAATGTATTAATTATTAATGTATTATTAACATATATTAATTTTCACAAAACTAAATTTGGATTAAAATATCTAAGAAACCAAGCAAAACTGAAACATTGTCCCTGAAAAATAAATAGAATTACATTCTTTCTAGAATAGAATAATATAACGAGAGACAGGATAGTCACTATGAATTTCAACTTAATAGGAACATTTTCAGAAGACTGAAAGCTGCTGATCTGAGCAGACCCCTGAGCTAAAGTGATGCGGCTGTGTGTAACTCTCTTACACTCCAAAGGCCCTGCAGTCATTTCTCACAGCTGCTGTTACAATCTGTAGAAAAATTGAAGTGACAGGGCACAGAAACTGATGTAATTTGTCAAGGGTTTATCTAAGCATCTCCACAGCCCATCACCCTCACTTTAACAAATTAGCCACTGTCTACGCCCAAGCAACTTGGCAGAATAATGAATTGGAAACAATGAATGCAAAAAAGAAGCGGAAATCTGAAAAGTCTTTCCATCTGTTGAAAGATTAAAAAAAAAAAAGAGTTATTTCAGAATAACCTGTTAAGTCTTTAACAGGGTTTTGGGTTACTTATCAACTGTGCAAAATGAAAGAGTTTAGACCCTATTAAGCTTTATACAGTTTCATTGTGATGTTTGTTATGATTTCCTTTTCTACTACCTACTAATCTTTAGTCACTACTGCAGAAAAGCGTCCTCAGAGCATGATGCTGCCACCACCATATTTACTGTAAGTTTAGCATTAATGATGTAAAGTTCAGTCCCTGTGTTGTTCCTTACATGTTCTTGTGAATTTTGGCAATAAAAGTGAATTTTAATTTCATCATACCAGAGGATTTAGCTTCTTATGATTTGAAAGTTGTTAAAATGTTTTTTGGCAATGCTTTCTATCTGACAACTCTACAGACATGACTCACCTAATCAGACATGACTGGTTGCAATCTGTATGTACTTCTGACCTCACTCAAAGTGACCACTGCACTCTTACTCTTAACTGTCAAACCAAGATCCCTTATCCAAGATAAATGAAATCAATCAAGTTTAATTTCTTTAATTCAGCAAAGGTGGACTTCATTTAGATACTAGAAGTATCCCAACGGCTACAAGAAGTAGGGTACACCACAGCTCAATTACAAGTTCACTAGCTAAGGGTCTAAATATGTAGAGCCCATACTTGTATATGGTATATTTCTATCTTGTATTTGAAAAAAATTTCCATTTTTTAGATGGGTCTGAAAAACTGAAAAACTTAATAAAGTATGAAAACTTTCCTCTGTTTATACAGCTGCGATATTAAAGGCCAGGAAACTTTTTTTTTTGTTTCGCACTACTGTCACCTAGGAAGATAATTCTCTTTTGCACCAGACTAGCAGTATTTCTGTAGAAAGCCTACCAGATATGATTAACCAACATTTTGCAAATCTAAAGAAAAAGGTGCAGTAACTAGAATGTAAATGGTGGCTGAAAAAATCTGAATAATTTCACTCTGCCTGGAAGGAGAGCTTCACACAATAAAAGCACACTCAGCCTATTTATCCAAACTAATAGAGTCCAATAAAAATAATCCTAGATTTTTTTCAACACAATAACTGCACTTAAAAAGCACCATAGAGGGGCTGAAAGTCAGATACCTGCAATGTAAAATAGCAAAAATATGGATTTCTTTAGCAATAAGAAATCGTTCAACAAGAGGTCCAAAACCAAATATCAAACTCACCATGTCTGCCACTTGAGATAGTTACAGATATTGATCAAAACCTAATACCAAAAGAGAGGTAGCCTACTTTAGCCTACTTTAATCACCTATTGTAGATGGCAAATCCTCTACTTGCATCTGTGATTCAGTCCCTATCAGACTATTTAAAGAGGTCATGCCAGTAATAATCAGAATTAGAAATAGTAAACTTATCTCTCAACCTCTGCTATGGGCAAAAGCATTCAAAAGGGTCAAATTATTGGCATACATCAAGCAAAGAAAACATCTAAAGAGATTGCTAAAATTGGGTTAAGAACAGTCCAACGCAGGAGAAATGTGGTCACAAAAAAATATTTAATGACCATGATTGGTGATCACTCTTCTCTCTACCAAGAAGAATTGATGCTGTTTTGAAGGCAAAGGATGGTCACACCAAATATTGATTTGATTTATATTTCTCTTTTGTTCATTCACTGCAGTTTGTTGATTGATGAAAATAAATGATTAAGACTTCCATTTTTGAAAGCATTCTTTGTTTACTGCATTTTTTCACACCTGCCTAAAACTTTTGCACAGTACTGTATCTCAGGGTAACCTAATGACTTTGAGTTTACTGTGTACTGCATCAGTACATAGTAAATAACTGTCAGTTAATATTTCTCTATGGAGACAGCATTGCAAAACAGAA
>CM029391.1:5929514-5949589 GCA_017165825.1 Hepsetus odoe | reverse complement strand
TCTAAATCAAATCAATATTTGGTGTGACCACCCTTTGCCTTCAAAACAGCATCAATTCTTCTAGGTACACTTGCACACAGTTTTTGAAGGAACTCGGCTGGTAGGTTGTTCCAAACATGACTGTGTTTCAATCTACGTGTGACATTAATGATCATTAGTACCTGTTTGGTAAAATTGGTTGATCATACACCTGACTATAATCCTACAAAATCCCTGACTTTGTGCAAGTCATATATAGTATATATTAAATAGCATAGGCTCCTCATTTGTTAAGGGAGAAATCTAATAAATATACATGCTGTTTACTTTTTTGTTTACAGAATAGACAGTGATGGTCATGACTTAATTAATCAGTTATTACAGGTTAGTAGGTCTTTAAGCATATAAAAGAAATACAGTAAAATCAATCGAGTCAAGTAAAGGACAGAGGAGTTCACTGTTCTCTGTTCTCCTCTTGCCTGGTCTGTGTTTGTGCATAGTTTGAGGCGAGGCAGCGTGTCTCTGCAGAACATGCTCTCCGGCACCCCTCCTTCAGGAGTCTAGGAGAACAAGTTCAGCACTTGTCTGACAGTAAGCGATAATCTTTTCAGTTTCAGTACTTTACACAAAGATGTAAAATGCATACAATGATCTGAAGATAGTGGTTCAGCTATAGTTAATTCTAATATCAATTATTAATCATTTTAAAAAATATTCAATGAATGATGCTCTGATTTTACTAAAAAAATGGGTCTCAAGCATATAATTTCATAGTGTCCTCTTTGCTGCTTTTATAATGTAGCAGAAAACAGTGACAGCTTCCTTTTCTGGGTTTTCAGACAAAAGCAATTAAGGGTCCATTTATCCATTTTCTGCCGCTTGTCCCAAACGGGGTCGCAGGGGAGTGCTGGTGTCCAACCCAGCGCACACAGGGCGAGGACGGGGGACGCACCCTGGACAGGTCGCCAGCCCATCGCAGGGAGCAATTAAGGGTCTATAGCATTTTAGAAGGACTAGTAATAACATTAAAAAAGATATAGCCTCTACCTTCCTATAGGTTTGGAAATCCAACAGTATTTACAAGTTTGTTTATTATTATTTTAAACAAAACATTCAAGTTTTGTAGGATAGATTTAAACATATTTACAAGCTACTTACAGGTTCAAACAAAAAAATCTTTTTAAAATGGGGTAATTTGAATGATTTCCAAAACTGTATTTTTACTGGTTCATCAGTTTGCAGAGAGGACAGCTGCTTGCAACTAGCATTTAGTTAGATAAATAATTTACTTATCCCCCCCCCCCCATTTTTTCACTCTATTCGTAAGACATAAGTGTCCATTTAAACAGTTTAGGTCTCTCCTTGAAAGCTCTTTGTAAGAGCTTATATGTCATAGGAAATTGTGACTGAGGGAAAGCATGCCTAAATAACAATCACATGCTTGCACATTGTCTTTTGCACTAGGAAATGAGGTTTAAAATAATAAAAATCATAATGCTTATATCACTTTAATGAAGTGTTGGTACAGTTTTGCTTCATTCTGGTTCCAAATTACCCTCCAGCTGCTTCCATCTTCTCGGTGAAGGATATCCAACTTCAGAAGGATCCAGGAAAACGTTCAGTAGTGTACTCCGAGTCGGGTGAGTCTGGTTGATTCAGCACTGTTCTCCAAGCATGTTCATGCTTTTGACAGGGTTGGCTGACTGCTAGAGTTTGGACAGATGCCATGACAACCTTGCAATTCAAGATTGGTTGTGCTAACATGACCGGTGAGGGAGTACACTAAGAGCTGGAAATGGCGGAAGTGAAAAGAAAATAGGACATATGAAGGGTTAAAATTACCTTATTCTCTCTTTGCTGTATGTCAGCCATGCTGTGCCATGTTTGCATCTGATGTATTCATGTTGAGTCATGTTTGACTGCATCATAATTGAGTCGTGGTTGATTTGTTGACGAAATGTCTACATAACTGCTTTCAATTAGCCATGCATCATCTAAAATATGTGCTATTTGTACATCTGTCATCTTTATATCTGTTTTCCTGTCTTTCTGTCACCTTATTTCTCTTTAAAATGTGCTTTTCTGCATTACACTTTCCACTTTATGTCTCTCCCTTCCAAAACTATGCCCAACGTGCCCTTTAAAGTGATGCTCAATAAGATGGGTCCCACACATTTGGAATATTTCCAGAGAGAAGGAGCAAAGCCCATGTTGCTTCCTACCCCTTCTTCCCCCTCTACTGGCTGACTCATTATATCACTCTGGTAAATAAACAATCTCTTCTTCTGTGTCTTACTTTCTCACTCCTTTGTCCTCTTTGTTCAATGTCTTTTTAACAGTGGCTTTTTATAATGTCCTTCAGTTTTATCACACTCTTAATTGTGCCTCCTGTCTTTTCTTCCTGGTACATTGCTTTTCAATCTGTCACTGTTCATATCTAAATATGCTTCTCAGTTAAAAGTATTTCAGGTGTGCTTCATACATATCTCCTTTTACTGTCAAAAGTCAGGGAAGGTCAATGTTATTGGCTCAGCAGGTATCTAAAGGGGGGTTATCCCAATTTAAATATATAGTGTTTTTTTTTTTTTCCCCCAAATTTCCTGGAAACTGTGAAATGCATAGCATCTTGGGCTCCAACAAATACTAGGATTTGAAGCATATGTGCATTTCATCACAAAGATTCCCGCTGCCATGGCTGTCTCATTCCCCTGAACTAAATCTGATTATAAATTTGTGGGGTGAGCTGAAAGGACACTGCATAAGAGTTAATACCAGTGATTTTTTTTTCCCAATATGAAATAAAGCTATGAAAGGTTTCTGTAAACTGCAATAAAAAATGATTTATTTGTATTTGCTTACTTACTTACTGCATAAGACTTTTCAAATTTAGGACTGATGCATGACTTTTTTGTGATGTGATTTACTTATTTTACATAATGTCTTTAATATGTATGGCTATCATTAATCATTAGTCATGTAATTAATTATAAAAAGCGTGAAAACACTCAAATACTAAATCTTGTTCAGAACCATAATCCTTATTGAATAAAGCAGCATGATTAACATACTAAGCAGACTGTTTGCATAGTTGTGCCACAAGGTGGCATCAGACCCCTATTAATGACAGCAGCTAATAATGATTAAAAATTTCAGTTATAAGTAATCTTTTACATAATTTTCGAATTTGTCAGCATTTATTACTTTTAGTAAATAAAGTTACTAATTATCAGTTATAGTTGGTCTGTGGTGCATTCTAGTAATATTCATTCCACAATATGAAATATGCAAGTCATAAACTGTGAATGGCACAAATGTGCAATACCAAAAAGTTTTTGCAAACTGGTGATATTTTACTTCCTGAATTATTTGTACGTTCTGGCATTTCTTGAGCAACCCTGATTTCATTTAAGGATTGATTAACTGAACTAGGTATGGTCATTGTAAGTTCTGGCATTCAATGGTGATTTCATTACATAGATTTACATACACGATATACTAAATTTGGTCTATTCAGGCATATCATGCTGTCAATGTAATCACCCTTACGTTCTGTCTTTCAGCTCAGGGGAAATCCCGCCGACAGAGTGTTTTGTTTTGAGAAGGAAGACAAATGTAATTACACGTAATGCACAACGAGAAGACCTATCTAAAGCAAGAGGACCAGGGATTACCAACAAAGGAAAAGGAAATCTGAATCTTAGCACCATGAGAAGGAGGGAAAGAAGTCTGTTCACCTACAGGATTTTCACTACACTACACAATCAAGAAAAAGGGTTAAAAAAAAACATTCAAATGAGAAGAATAAACCACTTAACTCATGAAGGAATATGGAAAGTATCTAAAGCTGCTCATTTTATTCTTCTTTTCGAAGTGACTTCTGAAGTAGTGCATCTGTACAGGAAGAGCCAACTCTGAAGGTTAGACTTAGGCTAATCAGACTAGCCAGATGATATCTACGACTTCATGTTTCTTTTTTACTTTATTTGTTTTTTAGATATTGAAATGACAGGCTATTTTTTCCCCTCAAACTTTAATGTCATCAAAAGCTAGGCCCTTAGCTACACACACCTAAACCTTTCACCCATTCCAGCCACATGCTTTGCAGTATTTTTCATTCCCTCATTCATCTGACTTTCCTCCCCTTTCTGTGATTGCCCATGTTTGCGAGTGCTTAAAAGACCGGTGGGGAGTTTCTTGTGTGTATAGTTGCATTATGTTCATATATTGCCTTTTGATATTGGCAGTAGTTCTCTTGACCACCTGTCTTTCACATACAGTGTTGTGTTGGTATGAACCTTTGGCACCTTATGAAAGTTAAGCTCAAGCTGTATTTTGTAAATATAAAGGATATAATAACTGACAGCTCACTTGGGAGGACTGCAACCTGTAAGATGAACTAGAAATGACACTGAATTTCCGAGGATGTCACACTATATGTTTTGTAATGTGCACGGGAAAATAATTATGAACACATGACTGTGTACGAAATGGGAAGACTTGGACATTGTGCAAATCTAGCATGCTCTTTGAATGAACAAAGGTATTACACTGCTTAATTTCAGGAAAGGTATGGGTATTACAAGATTGAAGAGTATGGTGTGCTCACTAGGTAAAGAGTAAGAGTATGGGTTCAACACAGGCTATAGACTTGCACTCTCAACCGATCCAAGCCTCAGCTGATGTTAAATTGACTTTTATCACTTCTATCCGGGGCTGGCCCAAATAAATATAATATTTAAGAATTTGCTTAACTTCGGTATGCAATTGCATATTTAAAAATTAGAAAGATCATTTTTATTGCCTACAATTCAAACCATATGATGATCACAGGCCTTTGAAAATGTCAAATTCAAATGTGTTTTAAAACATGACAAAAACCATAGCTTCTTTAGTTTAGGCTGTAACCTGTCTTTTGCGTCCAGTAAAATGTAACAATTTCTACAAAGCTGATGGAGCACAGATGCCCAAGAAATCACACATTGGGAGCACTTTAAATTATTAAGCAACAAGAAAAATGTTTAGCACAAAATTTACATTAAGAGGTTGGTATGAAGGCATGAGAATTTTGATGAGTTATCTTAAATATCTATTATTGTGAAGCTGTAGTTGTCAGAGTACTACTTTTCACTCTTTTCACAGAGACAGTGACACTAAAACTGGGAGCCTCTTTGTAGCATGAGTTTTGTGGTGGTCAAAGATTGAAAGATCGAATGCTGCCATCACTCCTGCCCTTAACAAAGATCCTAATGGTGATTAAATAAAATTATCTGTTTAATCTGATAAATAAAATAAGCTTTTTTAAGTTCTTATGAGACTCACCAAAGATTTATTTGAGCAAAGTGGCTACAGTCATAGGTTTTATAAAAACATGCATGTAAAGCAAAGTCATATATCCAGAACCGCATTAATAAAAACACTAAAAATAATGGTCACATGAAAGGTGATTTTATTGAAGTACTCTGAAATTCCAACATATATATTTGGGCCAGCCCTTCTCTCCTCATTCTCTCCTTGATCACTTTTGAGGAAAAAAAGAATCTACTGTGATTTGCGTGCAGTGGCATAGCACTGCCTGAGTAATAGCAAAGTCTAGGATGCTGTGGTCTGATGTAATGAAAATCAGGAATAGTCCAGGCTGAAGCCATAGAACCTCCACACGCACTACACTTCCACAAGCTAATAGACAACATCCCTCAGAACTGTGCTTGCATTGTTCTTTTGCAATACTTTTGTTTATGCAATACTAAGAAAAATACCACTAGACTGTGTTACAGTGATGAACTGCAGGAGCTTTAGGTGCAGTGCTTAGCTTCCCACAATTAGTCTTGAGTTTACATGTGGAAGGGTGTAATAAGTGCAGAAATGTGTTGATGCTGCAGGTTACTTACAAATGTTAAACACAATCATCCAGTTTCCTGGACTTGGATAAAGCCTGGTCTTGGTTAAACTGCAATGTCAGTTGTGTTAATCTGTAAAATTCCTTCGTATTCTAAATTGTCACTTAATCTAGGTCTGGGAAACAGATTTGCCCAATATGTGCATGGTACCTGTACCATGTTCTGAACCATGTGACTCAATGTTCACAAAGACACGATCATGTTCAGAGGTAGGCAATACAGCAAAAATATGACAATACACATTGTGATCACAATATTTTTCTGACTTTGGTAGCAAAGAATAAAGCACGCCACATTTAAAATATTTTCAGACACTAATAAACCAGTGATTTCTCTTCAGCATTCATTACAGTTAAACTGGATTAATTATGCTTTGGAGTTTTGGGGTTTTCTTCAAGTACTGACAACATTAATCATGCTCTCCAAAAGAATATTGTGTTGTAACATGATTTATTGCAATAACAATATTGTTGTATTTGCCCTACTGTAGTTATAAGCTTATTATGCCAAATAATGATAGATTTTACGGTGTCCATTTAGTTTTGACACTTAAAAGGTTTTAAAATGGTCAAGTTCAGCATACATGCCAAGTTCAAATAGTCAAGTTCAGCATACATGCCATTTTAAAATGTTCACTGAAGTTTTGTACAGCAGCAGCAATTCTCCAACAAAATTTTTTTATTCTCAGTCTAAAGATTTAATTAGATATTTAACCCAATTCATTCAGCTCTTTTGGGAGCAACTATAGGGGTGGTAATCAGTAGCTGGCAACTGGCAGTCCTTGCAGCCTTATTTTCTTACAGAGAAATAACCTGGGGAGTTTATGGTACCTTTCAGAAACTTTAACATTTTACCTACTACTACATATTCTTTGATTTCAAAAAGACTAAATAATCTGAGCTATGTTCTGCTAAAACAGTAAACCAGTTAAAAAATTGTTTTCAGCATGTTTAAATGAGTTCAACTGGAATTTTTGAAGGTTAAGGAAAAGTAAGTTGTACTTGAATTTCTGAAAATGTAATGTTTACCAGTTGATATGATGAAACAAACGTTTCATTGCTCAACATATTACTTTTTAGGGATGTAGCTTTTTGCAGACTTAACAAACATTTTTGGGCAGCAGGGCAGCACTTTAGAAAATAAACACACGCATTGAAATTCAATTTTAATGTTGAACAAAAGTTTTCAGTAGAAATTGCTTGCTTGTTTATTTGATTGTTTGTTTGTTTGTTTGTTGTACAGTTTAGTAATCATGTCTTCCTTTAAAAGCTGGATATTTAGCTTGTGATGATGACTAAGGATTGACTCTTACCTCTTATGCCTGATGGATGTGTGATTTGTTACCTGCAGAAATATGTGATGGCTTCTACCAGCACTGCAATGTCAATGTTGAAATAACGGTGGCAATCCAATAGTGATGTTTGTGCATTTTTTATTTACAGGAAATGCACTGTTAAAAATGTTAAATTCCACTGTTGAGTTTTAGTTTCAAAAAATGTATCAGTTCACATTAACAAAAAAAGTCTACAAGTAATTTTATGGAATTTTTTTTTTTTTTTAACAATAACATAAAGGCAAAAATAAAATTGATTTTTTTTCTGGATAAAAACAAGCCACATTACAGTGAAGGTATGTAAATACACCCAATGTGCATTTAAAGTGGTTCAGATATAATCACTCAAACTCCTGGATCTGAACTGAAACGCACATGAGCCACGTTATAAAAGCTTTGAGTGTCTGCCTCATTCAACACATTCAACAACGTAATCCCTTCCCATCCAAACCCATGTGACCATCCCTTTGACTGCCACTGCTCCTTCAGGTCTCCTGACACTACTTCCTCTTGGATGAGCCAGTGAACTCAAATAAAGCACCAGTCTGATCACCTCACCACATTGTTTTTCATTGTTTCACTACATTGCCATTGTGAATCATGTTTTTTAAAACGTAATGAGACAGAAGGCCACTTGTAAACACAGACTAATTGTTTCTATGTTTGGTATTAAAGATGTATCAGTTTCCTTACTTTCCTTTTGCTGTTTAAGCTTTAAGTGACCAAATGCGTAAGAATTCCTGAAAGCTCATGAATTATCAAAGTAAAATGTTCAGTGGTATTGAACATGCTGGTATATCAAGTCAAGTCAAGTCAAGTCAAGTAGGATTTTATTGTCATTTCAGCCATATACACAGTACACAGTGAAACGAAATAACGTTCCTCCAGGACCCTGGTGCTACACACAAGACAAGACACAACACAAGACACAAGACAACATAAGACACAACACGGGGCAACAAGTGCGGACAAGACAGACAAGACAGACAACAACAGACAGACAGTACATTCATCCGTGGAAGGCTGCAGTGTTGTGGAACAAAGCAGCCCAGGCACATTATGGTGTAGCAGTGTGGTGGAGCGGTGTTACTGTATTTAAAGTGCAAGAGTGCAACACGAGATAAATAAATAAATACAGAATGAAAAGTGGAGGAAGTGGTGGGTGAAGTGGTGGGTTTAAGAGTTTTGTATTATTGGTGGGTTTTTAAGAGTCCATGATATTGGTGGTTCCAGAGTTCAACAGTCTGATGGCCAGGGGGAAGAAACTATTTCCCATCCTGGAAGTGGAGGCCCGTATGCTGCGGAACCTTTTCCCGGATGGCAGGAGGGAGAAGAGAGTGTGGGAAGGGTGGGAGGGATCATCCACAATGCTGGTTGCTTTGCGGATGCAGCGAGCGGTGAAAATGTCTTGTACAGAGGGCAGAGAGACCCCGATGATCTTCTCAGCTGTTGAGAGGCAAGAAGCATTTGAGGTACTGTCTTAAATATTAAAAGGTTTCTAAGTGTTTATAAGGGTCTAGTGAGGTTGATGCCGAAAATGTGGATCTCTGGTGTGGGGTGTAGCTCGCTAGCCATGCAATCAAATGCAAGAAGCCCTGCAAGACACCTAAACCACACTATCACTGAGCTCACCATCATCAAACCGAGTTCAGTCATAGCTGGCTTGATCTTAACCAGACTCTAAATCACTGTTTTTACCAGTCTTAAAATTTTGCCTTTTTTTTATTTGCCCTTTCTGTCTTTCTTTTGGCTGCTCCCATTTAAGAGTTGCCACAGCTGATCATCCATTTCCATTACTTCCTGTCTTCTGCAAACTTATCACCTGCATGTCCTCTCTCACCCTGGCCATAAAAAATGTCTAACCTGAGCTGTCCCTCTGATATACTCATTTCAAATCCTGTCCAAGCTCATCCCTCAGCATCGACGACAATCTCAGCATCTTTTAACTCTGACACCTCCAACTCTGCCTCCTGTTTTTTCATCATTGCCACCGTCTCCAACATGTACAACATAGCTGGTCTCACTACTGTCCTGTAAAACTTTCCATTTACTCTTGCTGGTTTGTCGCAAATCCCTCCAGACACTCTTCTCCACTCATTCCAACCTGCCTCCACTCTATTTTTTACCTCTCTTCCACACTTGCAGTTTCTCTGTTGATCCCAAGTATTTAAATTCCTACACCATTTGTCACCTCTACTTCCTGCATCCCAACCGCTCCACTTTCCTTCTTTTATTCACACACATGTATTCGCTCTGTCCTACTCACTTTCATTCCTCTCCTTTCTAGATATAGTGCATATCTCCACTTCTCCAGGTTCTCCACAAGCTGCTCCCTACTCTCACTACAAATCACATTATCATCAACAAACATCATCATGCATGGGGACTCCTGTCTAACCTCATCCATCAACCTGTCCATTACCATTGTGAACAAGAATGGGCTCAGCGCTTATCCTTAATGGAATCCAACCTCTACCTTAAATGCATCCATCAATCCTACTACAGATCGGGGGTTCGAACACCTTCCCAATAGGTTGCCCTGAGGTACCCTTGAGCAAGGTGTCGTCTCTGTCTCGCTCCTCCCTGCGATGGGCTGGTGACGGGTCCAGGGTGCGTCCCCCGTCCTTCGCCCTGTGTGCACTGGGTTGGACTCCAGCACTCCCCCACGACTCCGTTTGGGACAAGCGGCAGAAAATGGAAGGATGGATGGACTCCTACTACAGATCTCGCTACTGTCACGCTGCCCTCATACATATCATGAACTACTGTCACATACTTCTATGCAAAACCTGACTTCCTCATACAAAACCACATCTCTTCTCTAGGTACCCTATCATATGCTTTCTTCATGTCCACAAAAGCACAATATAACTGCTTCTGACCTTCTCTATACTTCTTCATCAACACCCTCAGAGCAAACATTGCATCTATTGTACTCTTTCTTGGCACAAAACCATATTGCTGTTCACTAATCATCACCTCTTTTCTTAACCTAGCTTCCACTACTTTTTCCCAATAACTTCAGGCTGATCAACTCTATTCCTCTGTAGTTACTAGAGCTCTGTGCATCACCTTTTTTCTTGAAAATCGGTACCAGTACACTTTGTCTCTTTGACTCCTCAGGCATCCTCTCACTTTCCAAGATTGTGTTAAACAATCTGGTCAGAGAAAATGCCCATTAATCTGAATTAGAAATGGCAGAATTATTAGAACACCTAAATAAATTTATAACATTTTTCAACATAAGACAAGAAGAAATGCTGCTCTTTGTAAAGGAAAACCTTTTTTTTTTTCCTTCAGGTACTTAATTGTTCTCTACTACAATTTCCCTTTTTAATATAAGGCTACACAGATTTAAATGTCCCTTAGCATGTGGAACTTATAAGCTGTGAACCTGCACAGATAAGGACATGATTATAAAATAGTGGTTAATTAAAAACAGCATAAAAAGCATAACCAAGGCAACAGTGATAAAATCAATATGCACATATTGTCCTCTAAGCCTCCAGTGTGAGGTGTGTATTGAAAAAGGGAGACCCAGTAATATCAAGGAAATGGAAATGCTGTGCACGGACGTGTGATCCAAGATCCCAATATCCCAATACATATCCTGCTTAAATGTAGATGAGTTACCACAGTGCATAAGAGAAACAGAAGCATAGTTATAAAACAATTAATCCAAACTCAAAACTAAATTTTTCAGCAAACCTGAGGCCTGCAAGGCCCTATCAACATTAGGTATCAGTTCTTTCTCAAAGTCCCACAACTCCGTGTCAACAATCAACTGGTCCTTGGGAAGACTCTCCTGGAAAGCTAACATGAACAGTGTGAGAGACACTGGAGGGGACACTGTAAACATCTGACAAACATCTTTGTAGAATTAAAGACGTCCTTTCTATCAGGTTCTCTGGAAATGTGTTCCATAATACTGACACCTGGTACATTTTTCCATTCTAGCCTTCTGAATTTAGCACTCTCCTCCAACTGGGTCTTGGGGAAAACATGATTCTGAAAGACAAATATGCCTGCACTTTTATGCATCTGTTGAAGATTCTCCATCAGCAATGAGAGGCTATTTTGTTTGTAGGGCAAGATAATCTCATCAATGTCATGCAGGAGAACATATCTGGACTGATACATATGTCTGTAAAGGCACTCATTGAGTGTTACCAACTGGCCATAGTACTGAAGCTCTCCTTCATGAAATTTTGAGTTCCAGCCTTCAGATGGTTTAAGGAACTTGTCGATGGGCCATGAGATGATCTGTAGAATTCCTTCTCTCTTGTAGTGCTGTAAGAGTTTTTCCAGATCAGGACCACAGCTTGTGTTGTAAATGACTACACACTGTATACCCAGAAGCTTGTACATCTCCATCGATTGAAGAAACTGTAGAACATTGTTGTAGTCACCAAAATGGCTGGAGATACAGACAGTGAAGGTAAACTTGAACGTTTTTCTCTCCTCCCTGTTATGCAGCCTCAGGAAGTCAATCTCATGAATGGCTGAGATGTTTGATGTGGCTGAAATAGCTACATATGTTGTATTCTGGGTGTTTTCTCCCTGACACAGCACATCTGAAGCCCCAAATGAAAAGCCAAAATGATCTCTGTGTATCTGGACTACAGCCTCAGCACTGTGGCACCTGTAGTCACTGCAAAAGATGCAATAAAGTACAGACACATGAATAAATACAGACACATGAAATGATTTGTACCTTTAACAGGAGTAATGGTGTTCTTAGCTTCTGGCACTCTGATTTTATTACTCTGAGATCCACTGCACAACACAGGCTGTCTTCATTTACGCCAAACATTGGAACCAGGATGATGCTGAGACTCACAAGAACCAAAAGGAAAAAAAATTAATTTACATTATCTTCTTTCATCTTTTGCCACAGTCTTGAAACCTGAAACAAAAGGATGTCATTATTAGTGCGTGTTTATTTGATGTATTAAATTATGTTTATTGTATTGTTGGTTACACTAATTTCTCAGTTCTCAGTTTTGTTTTTTTTCGAAACCTCTCACATAGTTCCTGACAGAGGCCTCTATGTGGATTAAAGAGATCAGCTTATATTGCTTTTTCACAAAATGCATTGAATGCATGCATTTCAGAAATGTTTCAGAAATTACCAATTCCTTTACCAACAGCAAGCTCCATTGGCCAGATTTATATATAAGTGCAAGCACAATGCAAACCCACCAAACCCAGTATTTGTCCACTGCAGTTGTCACAGTCTGTTGTGCCTGTGGTTCCGGCTGGGCACGACAGATGGTGCTCTGTTTTGACTGAGCACACCTGGGCTCATTCAGACACAGGCTGCTATTTAAGCCCCAATGAGTCAGAACAGAGCGCGTTTCATTAACGAGGCAAAGCCTTGCAGTTAATGGTGGCACTTTTGGGTTTGTTAATAAACGTTATTTCTCTGGAATCCTGGATCTGCGTTGGCATCCTTCCCACTCCCTGCCACCGTTACAGCAGTAAGTGTCCGAATTTAAACTTCACTTTCCTGGGACATTAACATTTACGTCATTTAGCAGACGCTCTTATCCAGAGCGACTTACTGGTCCTAATTACAGGGACAGTCCCTCTGGAGCAACTCAGGGTTAAGGGTCTTGCTCAGGGACCCAATAGTGCTAGAGGTGGGATTCGAACCTGGGAACCATAGGTCCATTGGCAAGTACCCTACCACTAAACCACCACCACTTTAAAATCACAACAGCTTGTTATTATACAGCTGAGAAAACTCAATTTTACCGTCACATATTCCACTTGCTATTCTGAATGTTACATACACTTTCTGTGGCTTAAGGACAATTAAATTCTGCTTATTGTAGATTAAACTAAGAAGTGACTGTGTTTTCACTGTTCCTGCACCAAGACTCTGGAACATCTGTCAGGAAATTCCTGTACACAGAGACAGTAGAACGAAGGAAAACACAAGACACCGGATCTGCAGTTTTTACTTGCAAGAGGAGACAGGCACCAGCCAACACCAGTTACCTTCTCCAAAGTGCTTCCCCCTCTGCAAGCCTTTTATTTGCTTTCCTGATTTTACAGCGGTAATTAGCCCACATTCTTTGTTACACCTACTACTTTGTTACACCTACCTGACTTTCTAAGGTTGATTTTTTACAGTGTGACAAATGTATCCACGTGGGTCGCTTAGCAATTTTTACAGCAGTTGGGGTGGTCAGGAGTACTTGGTATGGACCTTCCCCCCCGGGGGCTGGACCAGTTATTTCTCTTAATTACTTTAGTGAACATCCAGTCCCCTATGAGCACTGGGCTCCCTCCTGTGGGAGCAAAGGAGAATCTGGTGTTACATTAACTGCTCATCTCTCTGTTACCCAACATTTTCCAACAAGATTCAGATCATCATCATGGTCATTAATATTGATTAATATAATGATTTATTGATTTAGATATATATCTAAATCGGGTAGCCTGTATGGTCTACCATACAATACTTCAAACTGCCAAAAGTTGGAGTTATATTCATACTCAGCTGAACTAGATCTATACACTGAGACCATTGTCTGCCAGTTTATTCCATGCATTTCCTTAGTTTAGATTTTACTGTATCATTTTTACACTAACCCTGCACTTTGGGGGTGGTAACTACAGTGTGTTTTTAAGTCTATTCCTAAATACGATGCCATTTTACTCACTATCGTGTTGACAAAATGGCTGCCATTATCGCTGTACAGTGGTACCCCAAAAGTGGGTATTATTCTTTTGCATATGGCTTTGGCCACTGTTAGGGCATCTGGAGTTTTTTATAGGAAATAATTCTGCCCATTTAGAGAATGCATCCACCAGCACCAAACAACACTTGTAGTTCAATGAAATCCATATGTATTGTATGGAAAGGGTAAAGTGCTGGGGGGAATGCTCCTCTCTTTGGTCTGGTGTTGCTCTATGGATTATGTTTCAAACACACAGGGCAAGCCATACAAATTTTTTTTTTTTTGAGTAAATATTAAATCCATATTTTGTATATTGTTTATTTACCAGGCCTACCATCCCTCCTGTTGAGACATGGCATCGCCCATGACTCAATATTGCCGCCCACTTATACATAGATTTAGGTAATATTGGCTTGTTTTCATTGCTCATATAAATGCCTTCATGGCTTGCTCTGTCCATTGCAGAGGGGAGGCCATGTTAATTTAGCTAAAACAACTTTGTATAGCGGTGGAAAATACCTTTGTGGTAACCTTGTATACATATACTTTTTGTGGTCCCAGTTTGTGGACTAGTTTGTCATATGCTGGGTCGGATCCTGGATTACTTTTGAATCTCAACGTAATATGTAACTCTCCTTCTTTCATCATATCTGAGTGATTTTACTGAAAAAAATGTCACTATTTTCTCCTTTTCGTCTTGCAATCATTCCTTATTTACCGTCAGGAATGAGACATATATCCAATTTAACCATTACATCTCGACCCAGTAAATTATATGGACAACAACTGGCCTGTACTACAGCAGCATGGACGGTTGATCCCGTAGCAGGGTCAGTTATTGCAAGTGGTTTAGTTAAGAATTTGGTTTCAATACGCCCATTAGCAGATCGAACATTTATGACATCTTCTAGTACTGGCAACCAGTCTACATCTTCTCTCATTACTGTCCTACAGGCTCCACTGTCACACACAAATGTGTAAGGTTTATTTTCAACTATTAAGGTAATGTCTGGTCACTATATCCTGCATAACATCCATCCATTATCTGCCGCTTGTCCCAAATGGGGTCGCGGGGGAGTGCTGGAGTCCAACCCAGCGCACACAGGGCAAGGACGGGGGACGCACCCTGGACAGGTCGCCAGCCCATCGCAGCCTGCATAACATATATCCTCTAAATCTAGTAAACCATCCGGCCCATCTTCTTCCCTCTGTTCTACTTCCTGTTTTCCATCTAGTCATTCTATTTTCTGTTTAGGACAATTCTTTGCTCAACGTCCCATTTCTCGACAGTTATAACATGCTTCATCTCTCAACTTTGGACCATATCCTCGGCCTCGTCCACCTCATAAAACCTCCTCTAAACCTTCCTTTTCCTCTGTTTCTACAACTTCCTTGATTCCCTTGATAAAACGTTTCACAGTCACCTTGCCAGAAAACATCTATCTTTGATTGATTGTTTTTTTTTTCTGTAATTTTCTCTGCATGTATGGCATAATTCATGAACTCATCTAATGTGCATGTGGGAAGCTGGACACAATGTTTTCTTATCCACATGCTAACAGGAGGTCTAAATTCCTCCAGTAATGCGTTTTTTAGTTGTTGTCTAAATGTACCATTATCATCATTATCTTGTTGTAGTCCACTGTTTTCTACAAAGACTTGCTGAAACCTTCCTCTGAATTCTACAACTGTCTCACCTTCTTTTTGCTTTGTTTGATTAATGATTACATAATTAGCTCTCTTTCTATATATTTCTTTGATTCTATTTAGGAGTCACTCCACTCGCTGTAGTAGCTGTGGGCTATTATGGGCTAGGGGCCCGGGAGGATTCCCACCGTCCATTGGGTCCCAGTCCCCTCTAACTCTGAACCATTCTGTTGTAAAAATGAATACTTGTTGAATTTCAGGGCCATTCAGATGGTACGAATTGATCAGGTTTGTCACATCCGAGCAACACTGATTAGGATTCTTTTTTTGGAGACGTCACAGATTCAGTCGCCTTTTTTGATGTCATCATGGATCCAGGTTCTATATACTAACATGGTTCTATCTCCCGTCTCTGCATGATTAGGATCCCAGGCTGGATTAGCTAATTCCACCATGGGGCATTCATCTGCAGTATTCAGGTTTATTGCCCTCACTAAACCGCCTGGGCTAAGAAGTCCTCCCATTGTTTTACTCCATTCCCCCACCTTGCCCTTATGGCCTCTAGTATTTGTAGCCGGGCCGTCAGGCATTTTAAAAGCATCTAAATTTGGATATAAGTTTGTTTGCACATAAGGGGGTAGTTTCAGGGAGGATCCCATTTGTCTCTCCAGGGCGGGAGGTGCAGATGCAGCATTTACTTCGGCATGATGTCTTTAACCTTGAGTCTCACTCAACTACTGCACATGCAAAGAACCATCTTCTGGAAACCCATGTTTCACAACCTATCTACCTAATATCGTCGGGTCAGTCACTTCTCCATATTTCCCATAACAGCCAGTCTTTGCGAATTCCCCTTAATCTCTTTTCCTAAATCCTGTGACTGTGAGGTCTCCATATTTCAACGCATTTCCGTTCCTGTCCCAGACAGGAGTAGCTTAACTTTTATTACTCTCAACCTTTCCTTGAAAGAGTTGGATCCAATCTACCTCAGTTCTCTTGAACTGTCCTCTAGGTACTGGCCCCCACCCAGGGTTACCCCCAAGTCCCTTGCCTAGGTGTGCCTAAGTCCCCGACTTAGGTCTTTGCGTTCCCTCCTTATGACAGACTTCACAGGCAGGAGAATCTAGGTTAAGTAAATTTTTTTTTTATCTTTTTCTTTCTCTTTTCTTTCTGTTTTTTTCATTTTTCTTTCTTTACACCTGTTGCTCTGTAGCCACAATATTTGCAAACTTGAACTCCTCTAGAATGTCCTATTAACATTCACAAGGCTGCCTCAAACATTTATTTCCATTTGACAACAAGGCACTTATGAGTCCACTGTGGTGGGTCACTAGAAAAGTCCTCTTTGCCGTTAAAGCCGTTAATCACTCTCTGGAGAACAAGCTTCTAGGCTAGACCTATTGTCCGGTCCTCCACTGGGGGTTCTAATCCCGAGAGATGAAAAACGTTTTCGATTCTGTTAACCACCACCTAGATCCTCGATGGAGAGGATCACCAGTCCAGTCCTCAGAGACAACTTCATGTTAGCACCGTTAGGTTTCGGGTTGTCCTGTTTCAGAACTAGGTCTCTCCCATTCACACAGACAGACAAACAAACAAACACATACCTCAGTCTATAGTAACTACCTTAGTTACTTCTCAGGAGCATCTCAATTGACTAGTACTAGTACAATTAGACCTCTAGGGCAATCCTTCTGATCCCCTTTAGACTGTTAGAGTCCCAGACTCTCTAGACGTCTTTCTAAGGTTCCCTGAACCTTTCAGCGCTTTTCCATAAATCCTTGTCTTACCTGTTTTCCCACGCTTTCACCATCTCAACCAAATGATGCTCAGATCGCGTCAATCCGGTCCAGCGGAACAACTCGAGACTTACTGGCCAACATAGAATTCACTATGGCGGGCTTTCATCCACAGTCCCAGACTCATGGGCTGTGCACAGACTTCAGCGTCCTCCAAGTGCTCCACAGGGACACGGATATGTAACGATCCGGCTCGAAGGACCAAGTTATGTTCAAAAATTCCTGTAAGCAGAGACAGTAGAACGAAGGAAAACACCAGACACAGTATCTGCAGTTTTTACTTGCAAGGGGAGCCAGGCACCAGCCAACACCAGCTACCTCCTCCAAAGTGCTTCCTCCTCTGCAAGCCTTTTATTTGCTTTCCTGGTTTTTACAACGGCAATTAGCCCACATTCCTTGTTACAAAATAGTAAACCGAGAAGAGGAATTCTCTGTCTGGGAAGGTTCAGGTACAAAGGTCAACTGTCGTAACAAGCTATTTGCAGAAGTCGTAAAACAAAAAGGATAACGAAAAGGTTAACAGTTCATCATCAATGATAAATATTTACGATTTTCCTAACAGTACCCCAAAAGTGGGTATTATTTTTTTGCATATGGCTTTGGCCACTGTTAGGGCGTCTGGAGTTTTTGTAGGAAATAATTCTATTTAGAGAATGCATCCACCAGCGCCAAACAATATTTGTAACCTTGACTATTGCTGAGATCAATGAAATCCATATGTATTGTATGGAAAGGGTAAGGTGCTGGGGGGAATGCTCCTCTCTTTGGTCTGATGTTGCCCTGTGGATTATGTTTCAAACACACAGGGCAAACCATACAAAAATGTTTGAGTAAGTATTAAATCCATATGTTGTATATTGTTTATTTACCATCCCTCCTGTTGAGACATGGCATCGCCCATGACTCAATATTGCTGCCCACTTGTACATAGATTTAGGTTAATATTGGCTTGTTCTCATTGCTCATATAAATGCCTTAATGGCTTGCTCTGTCCATTGCAGAGGGGAGGTCATGTTAAGGGGTGATTCATAGATTATTTTTTGCAAGGGGCTAACTATCTCAGCGAAATATGGTACTTATTACCCAATTTAAGTTTTGTCTCCTGAAGTCGGAGTGATCACTCACAAACTCATCTCCTCTCTTTTTCTATTCTGTGGCTGTTTGGAGTTTGGCCAAAATTGGGCCACTGTCTTTCCATTCCCCACTGTCACACAAAAATGTGTAAGGTTTATTTTCAACTATTAAGGTAATGTTTGGTTTGTTCTATCCTGCATAATATATATCCTCTAAATCTAGTAAAACATCTGGCCCATCTTCTTCCCTCTGTTCTACTACCTGTGTTCCATTTAGTCATTCTATTTTCTGTTTAGGACAATTCTTTGCCCAATGTCCCATTTCTCCACAGTAATAACATGCTTCATCTCTCAACTTTGGACCATATCCTCGTCCTCTAAAACCTCCTCTAAACCTTCCTTTTCCTCTTTTTCTACCTCTTCCTTGATTCCCTTGATAAAACGTTTCACAGTCATCTTGCCAGAAAACATCTGTCTTTGATTGTTTGTTTCTTTTTTGTTTCTGTAATTTTCTCTGCATGTATGGCATAATTCATGAACTCATCTAATGTGCATGTTTGAACCTGGACACAATGTTTTCTTATCCACGTGCTAATAGGAGGTCTCAATGCCTCCAATAATGCGTTCTTTAGTTGTTGTCTAAATGCACCATTGTCATCGTTATCTTCTTGTAGTCCACTGTTTTCTGCAAAGACTTGTTGAAACCTTCCTCTGAATTCTACGACTGTCTCACCTTCTTTTTGCTTTGTTTGATTTAATAATTGCATAATTAGCTCTCTTTCTATATACTTCTCTGATTCTATTTAGGAGTCGCTCCACTCACTGTAGTAGCTGTGGGCTATTATGGGCTAGGGGCCCGGGAGGATTCCCACCGTCCATTGGGTCCCAGTCCCCTCTAACTCTGAACCATTCCGTTGTAAAATTGCCCTGAATACTTGTAGAATTTCAGGCCTATTCAGATGGTACGAATTGATCAGGTTCATCACATCCGAGCAACACTGATTAGGATCCTTTTTTGGAGACGTCGCAGACGTCACTGATTATTGCCCTCACTAAACCGCCTGGGCTAAGAAGTCCTCCCATTGTTTTACTCCACTCCCCCACCTTGCCCTTAAGCCCCTAGTAGGATCACCAGAGAGATGAAAAACGTTTTCGATTCTGTTAACCACCACCTAAATCCTCGATGGAGAGGATCACCAGTCCAGTCCTCAGGGACAACTTCATGTTAACACCTTTAGGTTTCGGGTTGTCCTGTTTCAGTACTGGGTCTCTCCCATTCACACAGACAGACAAACAAATAAACCATAGTCTATAGTAGCAACCTTAGTTACTTCTCAGGAGCATCTCAATTGACTAGTACTAGTACAATTAGACCTCTAGGGCAATCCTTTTGATCTACCCTTTAGACTAGAGTCTCAGACGTCTTTCTAAGGTTCCCTGAACCTTTCACTATTTCAGCGCTATTCCAAAAAATCCTTGTCTTACCTGTTTTCCCACAATCTCACCGTCTCAACCAAAATGTTCGGATCGCGTCAAGTCCAGTCGAACAACTCAAGACTGGCAGACCGGGTGGTGTCGTGGAAAATTGAGGTGTGAGCCTAAGTCTGAAACTTTTTCTAAGTCAGAAACCAAACAAAGTCAAAAATCAAGCGAAGTCA
>CM029391.1:5896629-5929014 GCA_017165825.1 Hepsetus odoe | reverse complement strand
GGCTCTAGGGACGTGGAATGTCACCTCTCTGGTGGGGAAGGAGCCTGAGCTAGTGCGCGAGGTTGAGAAGTTCCAGCTAGATATAGTTGGACTCACCTCGACGCACAGCTTGGACTCTGGAACCAGTCTCCTTGAGAGGGGCTGGACTCTTTTCCACTCTGGAGTTGCCACCAGTGAGAGGCGCCGAGCAGGTGGCAACTCCAGAGTGGAAAAGAGTCCAGCCCCTCTCAAGGAGACTGGAGACTTGGGGCCAGTACATTGGGGTTTACCCCGGTAGATGAGAGGGTGGCGGCCCTCCGCCTTCGGGTCGGGGACGGGTCCTTAGTGTTGTCTGCGCTTATGCGCCAAACAGCATTCTGAACTACCCACCCTTTCTGGGGTCTCTGGAGGGGGCGCTAGAGAGCATCCCTCCTGGTGACTCCATTGTTCTGCTGGGGGACTTCAGTGCTCACGTGGGTAATGAACCTGGAAGGGCGTAATTGGGAGGAATGGCCCCCCCGATCTGAACCAGAGCGGTGTTTTGTTATTGGACTTTTGTGCTCGTCACGGATTGTCCATAACGAACACCATGTTCAGGCATAAGGATGTCCACATGTGCACCTGGCATCAGGACACCCTAGGCCGCAGTTCGATGATCGACTTTGTGGTCGTGTCGTCGGACTTGCTGCCCCATGTCTTGGACACTCGGGTGAAGAGAGGGGCGGAGCTGTCAACCGACCATCACCTGGTGGGGAGTTGGCTTCGTTGGTGGGGGAGGATGCCGGTCAGGCCTGGTAGGCCCAAATGCATCGTGAGGGTCTGCTGGGAACGTCTGGCAGAGTCCCCTGTCAGGACAAGCTTCAACTCCCACCTCCGTCAAAGCTTTAACCACGTCCCGGGGGAGGTGGGGGACATTGAGTCTGAATGGACTATGTTCCGCTCCTCCATTGTCAAGGTGGCTGACCGGAGCTGTGGCCGAGAGGTGGTCGGTGCCTGTCGCGGTGGCAACCCTAGAACCCGTTGGTGGACACCAGCGGTGAGGGATGCCATCAAGCTGAAGAAGGAGTCCTACCGGGCCTTTTTGGCCAGTGGGGCTCCGGAGGCAGCTGATAGGTACTGACAGGCCAAGCGGAATGTGGCTCTGGTGGTTGCTGAGGCAACAACTCGGGCATGGGAGGAGTTTGGAGAGGCCATGGAGAAGGACTTCCAGACGGCTTCGAGGAAATTCTGGTCCACCATCCGGCGTCTCAGGAGGGGAAAGCAGTGCACAGTCAACACCGTGTATAGTGGGGATGGTGCGCTGCTGACCTCGACTCGGGTCGTTGTGGGTCGGTGGGGGGAGTACTTTGAAGACCTCCTTAATTCCACCAACATGCCTTCCGAGGAGGAAGCAGAGCCTGGGGACATAGAGGTGGACTCTTCCATCTCTGGGGTCGAGGTTGCCAAGGTGGTCAAAAAGCTCCTTGGTGGCAGGGCTCCGGGAGTGGATGAGATCCGCCCAGAGTTCCTCAAGGCTTTGGATGTTGTAGGACTGTCATGGCTGACACACCTCTGCAACATCGCATGGACATCGGGGACGGTGCCTCTGGATTGGCAAACCGGGGTGGTGGTCCCCCTCTTTAAGAAAGGGGACCGGAGGGTGTGTTCCAACTATCGAGGGATCACAGTTCTCAGCCTCCCGGGGAAAGTCTATTCAGGGGTCCTGGAAAGGAGGGTCCGTCGGATAGTCGAACCTCAGATTCAGGAGGAGCAGTGTGGTTTTCGTCCAGGTCGTGGAACAGTGGACCAGCTCTACACCCTTAGCAGGGTCCTGGAGGGTGCATGGGAGTTTGCCCAACCAGTTTACATGTGCTTTGTGGACTTGGAGAAGGCATTCGACCGTGTCCCTCGGAGGCTCCTGTGGGGGGTACTCCGGGAGTATGGGGTATCGGATTCCCTGTTAAGGGCTGTCCGGTCCCTGTACAACCGGTGTCAGAGCTTGGTCCGCATTGCCGGCAGTAAGTTGGACCTGTTCCCGGTGAGGGTTAGACTCTGCCAGGGCTGCCCTTTTGTCACCGATCCTGTTCATAATTTTTATGGACAGGATTTCTAGGTGCAGCTAGGGCGTTGAGGGGGTCCGGTTTGCTGGGCTCAGGATTGGGTCACTGCTTTTTGCAGGTGACGTTGTCCTGTTGGCCTCATCATGCCATGACCTTCAGCTCTCTCTGGATCAGTTCGCAGTCGAGTGCGAAGCAGCTGGGATGAGAATCAGCACCTCCAATTCTGAGGCCATGGTCCTCAGTCGGAAAAGGGTGGAATGCCCTCTCAGGATTGGGAGTGAGACCTTGCCCCAAGTGGAGGAGTTTAAGTATCTCGGAATCTTGTTCACGAGTAAGGGTAAAATGGAGCGGGAGATCGACAGGCAGATCGGGGCAGCGTCTGCAGTGATGCGGGCTCTGCATCAGTCCGTCATGGTGAAGAAGGAGCTGAGCCAGAAGGCAAAGCTCTCAATTTACCGGTCAATCTACGTCCCCACCCTCACCTATGGTCACGAGCTGTGGGTAGTGACCGAAAGAACGAGATCGGGTGAGAAGCTCAGTCATCCGGGAGGGGCTCAGAGTAGAACCGCTGCTCCTCCGCATCGAGAGGAGCCAGATGAGGTGGCTCGGGCATCTGATTAGGATGCTCCCTGGACGCCTCCCTGGTGAGGTGTTCCGGGCACGTCCCACTGGAAAGAGACCCCGGGGAAGACCCAGGACACACTGGAGAGACTATGTCTCTCGGCTGGCCTGGGAACGCCTTGGGATCCGCCCGGAGGAGCTGGAAGAAGTGGCCGGAGAGAGGGAAGTCTGGGCATCCCTGCTGGAGCTGCTGCCCCCGCGACCCGACCTCGGATAAGCGGAAGAAAATGGATGGATGGATGGCAGGAGGGTCAGTCTGAAGGAGATTGGAGACTGCAAGGTAGTGACAGGGGACAATGTAGCTAAACAGCATAGGGTGGTGTCTGTAGGATGACCTTGGAGGTCAGGAAGACGAGGAAAGTGAGGGCAGAATCGAGGATCAAGTGGTGGAAGGAGGACTGCAAGTTGGAATTCAGGCAGGAGTAACCATGGGCACTGGGAGGTGTTGAAGAGCTTCCGGATTGCTGGGAAACTACTTCAGATGTTATCACAGGCAGACAGCTAGAAATGTACTTGGTGTGACATCTGGAAGGAAGAAGGAGGATAAGGAAACCTGGTGGTGGAACTGAGAAGTCCAGGAGTGTATACAAAAGAACAGGAAGGCAAAGAAGTGGGATAGTCAGAGAGATGAAGAAAGTAGACAGGTGTACAAGGAGATGAAGCGCAGGGCGAAGAAAGCAGTGGCAATGGCCAAAGATCAGGTGTTTGGAGAATTGTATGAGAGGTTGGACAATCAGAGGGAGAATCAGAGGGAGAAAAGGACCTATACTGATGGGCTAGACAGTGAGACAGAACTGGGAAAGATGTACAGCAGGTCAGGGCAATTACTTCCACTTCAATCTCATCACCCTCCCTGACACCATGTTCACCTCCAAAACGCTCTTCATATACTCTTCCTTCAGGATAACACCTACCCCATTCCTCCTTCCATTCACACCATGGTAAAACAATTTAAAGCCTCCTCCAATACACCTTACTACCCTTCCATGTAGTCTCTTGCACACTCAAAATGCCAACTTCCTTCTCTTTATCATATTAGCTTCAATTCTCTACCTTTACCAGTCATGCTGCCAACATTCAAAGTCCCTAACCGCACTTCCACTCTCCTGCTCTTCTTTCTTTCCTCATCCCTCCAGACAGGCCTTCCTCCTCTTCTTCTTCCTCTCCTTTGGACAACAGTAGCCTAATTTCCACCAGCACCCTGTAGGCTAACAGCACTGGTGGCAGACGTTGTTTACCCGGGCCTTGACCGATCGAGTATGGAATTCTGTTTCATTGTCCACATATTGATTTGGCAAAGTTTTACACGGGAGCCCTTCCTGACGTAACCTTCCCCATTTATCCGGGCTTGGGAGTGGCATGAAGAAATACACTGGCTTGTGCATCCCTAGTGGCTGGGTTCAACCAATCAGTATTCAGTAGCTATAATAACTGCGTCCTCTGACCCACTGGATTGAATTATGCAGTTTTGTTTTGTTTTTTTCCATGCAAAGTACTTCATTCTATTATACACATGAAAAGAAAAATCCTCAACAAAGGAGTTTAAAAAAATATTCAACCTTTCAGCGCCATTAATGCTAACCAATCATGTAAAGGGGAAGGCTGGGCTTTTGTGAAGTTGCAGAAGCTCAGTGATCTGATCTGTTCAGGCTGTATCCCAAATTACATTCTACCCTCACTAGTGAGTACAAATGAGTACACAGCCTTTAGAAATGCTTTCACTAATGAAGTGATTAGTTTCGGGCAGAGCCTTTCTGCAATTTCACAAATCAAAATTAGAGCCACTTTATATTCACAGATATTATATATCATAGATATATTCATAGATATTATATCTATGAATCCATTCCATCAATATTTAAAAATTAATGCATAGTATAATGTTTGGGATATTAACCACAATTCTATTTCTATTTTGGTTTTCCAATGAACTACAAAACAGAAATACACTCTGAATGGCTTTGCTTAACTTAACAATCTAATTATAAAAGGTCAATGTATGTTAATGAAATTAGTATTCTAGCAAGGCTCAGTAGCAAGATTTTTTATTTTTTTTTCATTTTGATAGTTTAAGACCTGACAGAGTGTTTTAAATAGTTCTCAGGTGGGGATAACATGATCGGGAAGGTGGTTCACCCAGGATGAGGCTCAACCATTGCAGTCCGGTTGTGCTGACTCGACTGCATAATTCATGGTAGTGGAGAGGGTGTTTGTATTTTCAGACTAATTACAGATTACACTTAAAATTTATCAGCAAGGACTGCCTGTGTCTATCAGTTGAGCATTATGTGATGAGGGCCCATGTTTCACAGTGGGTGTGTGTGTGAGATCAAGCTTGACCCTGCAAAACATTCCTGCTGCTCTCTAGTTGGTTTAACTATGAAAAGAAACACGCTGCCGTCTCTGGGTGGGCTGGAACCGCCAACCTTTCGGTTAACAGCCAAACGCGCTAAACCTTATTTTAACATAGCAGGAAAAAAGCAAAAAAAAAGGGGCATTTATTGTCTCCACTGATTGTGCTAATATACTGTTGTGTATTTCAGGAAAGCAGAACATTTACATTTACGGCATTTAGCAGATGCTCTTATCCAGAGCGACTTACATGTCCTAATTACAGGGACAGTCCCCCTGGAGCAACTCAGGGTTAAGGGTCTTGCTCAGGGACCCAGTGGTGGTAGTGCCAGTGGTGGGATTCAAACCTGAGACCTCTTGAGCCATTGGTCCACAGGCAAGTACCCTACCACTAGACTACCAACACCCAGAACCTGGTTTAAATGTCATTGTTTGTCTCTTTAAGTATCATCAGTAAATGTGTATACCAAAACAACAAAGCAAAGAAAAATGTACGACTAAAGGTTATATGCAGTTTAGACATATGCAGGTGCTTAATATTTAATGTCCATGTTGTGCTCTGTGTGTCAGTTTGAGTCTTGTGCACAGTAATCACAGCCGTGTCCTCAGCTTTCAGGCAGGTACAGCATGTTTTTACTCGTGTCCTTAGTGATGGAGAACTGGCCCTGAAGAGGCTGGGCAAAGTAAGCACTGGTTCCAGTGTCAATGTATGACTGCCATTTGCCAGGATTTGCAGGTCTGGCACTGGCGCCCTGTGCTTTTCACAGATGAGAGCAGGTTCACTCTGAACTCATGTGACAGAAGTGAAAGGGTCTGGAGAAGCTGCAGTGAACATTATATTCCCTGGAACATTGTTCAGCATGATCAGTTTGGTGGTGGGTCACTGTTGGTGTAACAGGGTGGTGGTGGTCCAGTGGTAGGATGCTACCTCTGGCACTACCACCACTGGGTCCCTGAGCAAGACCCTTAACCCTGAATTGCTCCAGGGGGACTGTCCCTGTAATTAGGGTATGAAAGTCGCTCTGGATAAGAGCGTCTGCTAAATGCCGTAAATTTAAATGTAAATGTAAATGTTGGTCTGGGGAGGCCTCCTCCTGGTGCATGGATTGCAGGCAATTCCTGGAGGATGAAGGAAGGAATTGATACCATTGACTGGCCTCCACGCTCCCCTGACCTAATACCAATAGAACATCTCTGGGACATCATGTTTAGCTCCATCCAACACCACCAGGTTGCACCTCAGAATGTCCAGTAGCTCAGTGCTGCCCTGGACAGATACCCCAGGACACCATCCGTCATCACATTAGGAGCCCCGACATTGTCAGGCATGCATACAAGCACGTGGGGGACATACAAACTACTGAGTACCTTTTTGTGCTGCTGCAATGCATTTCAGCAAACATTGCAACATTTCAGCAAACTGGACTAGCCTGCCGCATCAGTTTTTCAGTTTAAA
Source organism: Hepsetus odoe (assembly GCA_017165825.1). Classification (NCBI taxonomy): domain Eukaryota; kingdom Metazoa; phylum Chordata; class Actinopteri; order Characiformes; family Hepsetidae; genus Hepsetus; species Hepsetus odoe. The sequence continues at coordinate 5,922,567 of CM029391.1, read as the reverse complement.
TTTCTTGGTGACTTCATAAACCTTTGGTTTGTTCCTAACACATTACCCATTCCATATGAATATGGATATCCAGCAGGATTTATTTTTTTTCCCAATTGAGATCTGATGTGTTTTCAAAGTATTCTTTAATTTTTTTTTGAGCAGTGTATAAATTTAAGTATAAATAAGTTTCTTTCTCTCTCTCTCTCTCTCTCTCTCTCTCTCTCTCTATCTTTGTATGTAATAAGTTGAGTAGGAGAAGTTAAACAGTGAATGGTGTGTAAGGTTGTTGGAGGTGTTAGGAGAGGAGATGTGAGGGTAAAGAGAGACGTCCCTGTTCTGACAGTGTTTGGAAGCTCATTCCACCTTCTTGGAACCAAGAGAGTGAACATCATGGACTCAGAGTGTCTTGTAATGAACATGAAGAAATATGAGCCTGAATGACTGAGCTTAACTAGCAGGGAGCCGATTTCAGTTTTATGTTTATAAAAACCCTTTCTCTACAATCTGCATTTAAAGTTAAACAAACATTTTAAATATGTGAATATAATTTTTCATCAAGTAACACACATTACGTCAGAAGTCATGTAATGTTGCGTCAAATTGGGTTGGCTTTCAAAGCCTCATTAAGTGAGAGCAGAGCGTCGGTCTTTGTTAAACGTCTACGACGCCTACAGATTTTTGAGTGTTTTGAGTTTCTGTGCACAGTTGTTATTAAAGCTTTATGTTCTGTAACACGACACCGTCACCACCATTACACATAAAATTGTCATTGGCAGATTTTGACCATTCTTTAATGTAGTTAAAGTACTACCAAACCATTAACACAATAAAAACTATTAAAAAAAAAAAAAAACTGTGATCATGTGGAATTGTGACATCATTTTAAAGGTCAATGTGATGTGTGAGGAACCAATAACAACCACCTAACAGTAGATTTTTTAAATGTTCTTCATGCATGTGTCTGCCCTGAAAATGTTAACTGATGTAAATTCTGTGTTCTTGATCAGGAGTAAAGATTTGAAGAACATGGTTGAGGTGTTTTAAACCTAAAGCTGCAGGATCTTCTCCACACTGCATGAGCTCTACCCTGTAAAGGGAGGATTTGTTGTAAAAAATTAACTTGAGACGTCAGTGATGTGGAGAAATCACAACACAGACATCAGGTGCCACCTACTGGAATATAAATGAAACTGTATTGTGTATCTTTATTAACTATTATTATGAATGATAGCAACTAAAGCAGAAAAGGGTTTTTTCATGACAGTGAACACCTCTAGATCATAAATAAAGAAGCTTGGATGACCACATTACAGCTTCATATTAATTTAAAAAATCTATGAAGTGACATTTTATGAATTACTCACAAGATGCAGCCACCAGCAGAAGATCCACCACCTCATAAACAGAGAGATTCAGGAACGGAAGCTTGGATTTGTTCATCTAGTGAACTGTGAAAAGCAGAGGTATTTAAGACCTGGAGAAACATTATTATTACGTTATTTAGTTAAGATTGTATGCTTGTATTTATACATCAAAATGAATTCGTTAAAATGTAAAAACAACTGTGTGTGGATCATATAATATATCATATAGTAAAAATCATTAACTCATAACATAAACCATTTCTTTAACTACTTAAATCCTCATATCTAAGTATCAGCTTGTTATTGTTATAATAGTGACTTTAGAACACAGTTCAGATCATGAGTGAGTGAGTGAGGGAATGAGTGAGAGAGTGTGAGTGAGTGAGGGAGTGAGTGTGTAAGTGGGGGTATTGGTTTATTCTTAAATTCAAAATTTCCATCCATCCATCCATTCTCTTCCGCTTATCCGAGGTCGGGTCGCAGGGGCAGCAGCTCCAGCAGGGATGCCCAGACTTCCCTCTCTCCGGCCACTTCTTCCAGCTCCTCCAGGCGGATCCCAAGGCGTTCCCAGGCCAGCCGAGAGACATTCTCTCCAGCGTGTCCTGGGTCTTCCCCGGGGTCTCTTTCCGGTGGGACATGCCTGGAACACCTCACCAGGGAGACGTCCAGGGGGCATCCTAATCAGATGCCCGAGCCACCTCATCTGGCTCCTCTCGATGCGGAGGAGCAGCGGTTCTACTCTGAGCCCCTCCCGGATGACTGAGCTTCTCACCCTATCCCTAAGGGAGAGCCCAGACACCCTGTGGAGGAAACTCATTTCGGCCGCTTGTATTTGTGATCTCGTTCTTTCGGTCACTACCCACAGCTCGTGACCATAGGTGAGGGTGGGGACGTAGATCGCCCGGTAAATTGAGAGCTTTGCCTTCTGGCTCAGCTCCTTCTTCACCATGACGGACCGATGCAGAGCCCGCATCACTGCGGACGCTGCTCCGATCCGCCTGTCAACCTCCCGCTCCATTCTACCCTCACTCGTGAACAAGATCCCAAGATACTTAAACTCCTCTACTTGGAGCAGGATCTCACTCCCAACCCTGAGAGGGCACTCCACCCTTTTCCGACTGAGGACCATGGCCTCAGATTTAGAGGTGCTGATTCTCATCCCAGCCACTTCACGCTCGGCTGCGAACTGATCTAGTGAGAGCTGAAGGTCACGGCCTGATGAGGCCAACAGGACAACGTCATCTGCAAAAAGCAGTGACCCAATCTTGAGCCCACCAAACCGGACCCCCTCAACGCCCTGGCTGCGCCTAGAAATCCTATCTATAAAAGTTATGAACAGGATCGGTGACAAAGGGCAGCCCTTGCGGAGCCCAACTCTCACCGGGAACAGGTCCGACTTACTGCCGGCAATGCAGACCAAGCTCTGACACCGGTTGTACAGGGATCGGACAGCCCTTAACAGGGAATCCGATACCCCATACCCCCCACAGGACTCCCCGAGGGACACGGTCGAATGCCTTCTCCAAGTCCACAAAGCACATGTAGACTGGTTGGGCAAACTCCCATGCACCCTCCAGGACCCTGTTAAGGGTGTAGAGCTGGTCCACTGTTCCGCGACCTGGACGAAAACCACACTGCTCCTCCTGAATCCGAGGTTCGACTATCCGACGGACCCTCCTTTCCAGGACCCCTGAATAGACTTTCCCCGGGAGGCTGAGAAGTGTGATCCCTCTATAGTTCGAACACACCCACCGGTCCCCTTTCTTAAAGAGGGGGACCACCACCCCAGTCTGCAAATCCAGAGGCACCGTCCCCGATGACCATGCGATGTTGTTGGACTGTCAGCCATGACCACATCTGTATCCCCAGGCTCTGCTTCCTCCTCCGAAGACCTCCTTAATTCCACCAACATGCCTTCCAAGTATTCCCCCCACCGACCCACAACGTCCCGAGTCGAGGTCAGCAGCGCACCATCCCCACTATACACTGTGTTGACTGCGCACTGCTTTCCCCTCCTGAGATGCCGGATGGTGGACTAGAACCTCCTCGAAGCCATCTGGAAGTCCTTCTCCATGGCCTCTCCAAACTCCTCCCACGCCCGAGTTTTTGCCTCAGCAACCACCAAAGCCACATTCCGCTTGGCCTGCCGGTACCTGTCAGCTGCCTCCGGAGCCCCACTGGCCAAAAAGGCCCTGTAAGACTCCTTCTTCAGCTTGATGGCATCCCCCACCGCCGGTGTCCACCAACGGGTTCTCAGGTTGCCACCGCGACAGGCACCGACCACCTTACGGCCACAGCTCCGGTCAGCCACCTCGACAATGGAGGCGCGGAACATAGTCCATTCGGACTCAATGTCCCCCACCTCCCCCGGGACGTGGTTAAAGCTTTGCTGGAGGTGGGAGTTGAAGTTTGTCCTCACAGGGGACTCTGCCAGACGTTCCTGGCAGACCCTCACAATACGTTTGGGCCTACCAGGCCTGACCGGCATCCTCCCCCACCAACGAAGCCAACTCACCACCAACTCTTCACCCGAGTGTCCAAGACATGTGACCGCAAGTCCAACGACACGACCACAAAGTCGATCATTGAACTGCAGCCTAGGGTGTCCTGGTGCCAGGTGGACATCCTTATGCCTGAACATGGTGTTCGTTATGGACAATCCGTGACGAGCACAAAAGTCCAATAACAAAACACCGCTCTGGTTCAGATCGGGGGGGCCGTTCCACCCAATCACGCCCTTCCAGGTGTCACTGTCATTACCCACGTGAGCATTGAAGTCCCCCAGCAGAGAACTATGGAGTCCCCAGGAGGGACGCTCTCTAGCACCCCCTCCAGAGACCCCAGTAAGGGTGGGTAGTCCAGACTGGTGTTTGGCGCATATGCGCAGACAACACTAAGGACCTGTCCCCCAACCCGAAGGTGGAGGGAGGCCACCCTCTCATCCACCAGGGTAAACCCCAATGTACAGGCCCTGAGCCGGGGGACAATAAGTATGCCCACACCTGCTCTGCGCCTCTCACTGGTGGCAACTCCAGAGTAGAAGAGAGTCCAGCCCCTCTCAAGGAGACTGGTTCCAGAGTCCAAGCTGTGCGTCGAGGTGAGTCCAACTATATCTAGCCGGAACTTCTCAACCTCACGCACTAGCTCAGGCTCCTTCCCCAACAGAGAGGTGACATTCCACGTCCCTAGAGCCAGCTTCTGCAGGCGAGGATCAGACCGCCAAGGCCCAAGGCTTTGCGTTGGCATCCAGTCCACAACACCACATCGTGAAAATGACAGTGTTTATACATTTTAAGAGGTTTCTGTAATTCTTGGCCAGAGTGAAGAGATTAAAAAAAGGAACTATGAATTATTTATAAACTGAAAAATATTATCATTAACAAAGGTTAGGTTATAAGTCTGTATTGCTTTATAAAAGGAGTTTTTGTAAGGTGTGCGCATTAGTTTGTGTCACTGAATTTCTTCCACAGTAATACTTAGCTGTGTCTTCAGTCTGCAGATTCTGTCCCTGTAATGTTATTGTGTTGGTTCCAGTGTCTCCCTGCGATGGGCTGGTGACCTGTCCAGGGTGCATCCCCCGTCCTCGCCCTGTGTGCGCTGGGTTGGACACCAGCACTCCCCTGCGACCCCGTTTGGGACAAGCGGCAGAAAATTGATGGATGGATGGATGGTTCCAGTGTCTCTGGAGATGTTGAACTTGTTTTTTTTTATTTATCACTGTAAGCTGTGCTCCCACTGCTATTGAAAAATCCAATTGACTCCAGAGCTTTTCCTGCAGGTTCTGATCCAAATGTAGTGTAGGATGATGTTACAATTGATGTTTAAACTCTAACCTGTCATGGAACCAGGCAGAGTCCGTTCATAACAGTGACCACCTGGTAATGAAAGATACACAAATGTTGGTTGAAAATCAAAAAGCTTTATAATCTTACAAACCTAAGAAAGACACTTTAATAACTCACGGGATGCAGCTGCCAGCAGAAGCAGAAGAGATTGTAGAAATGTAGAGAATATAGTAAAAATCCCTTTACTTTTGTCTCTTTACTTTTGTCCCTGTCCTACAGTGTCTCATACCATCAAGTTCCCATGGGAAAGCAAGCAGTTGTACCTGCGAATAATTACAACAATTGTCCAGTGTCTTACACTGTCTCACAAGTTCCCAGAAAACATCCAGCAGTAAAGAGTTAAATTTTTAACGGAACAATAGTTCCCACAGACGGCCAGTAGCAAACGGTTACATTTTTAATCAAGCAGCTGCATTTACAATTGAGAACTCGATGGGAAACTGGATGGGAAGAAACCTTGAAATGCTGGTGATGGATAAGACAGGGAGCCATCAGTGAAGAGGCCTTTGTCTGTTGTTGGTGAAGTGGCAAAGGTGGGGGAACTGAGGTTTTAATCATGACAGCATTGAATACTATTGGTGGAAAACTGTTAATGGGATGGATTTATGTCCATTTTAAATGAGAACAGAGGTGATTGAAATGTATTTAAAGTTCGAAGTTGGGATGAGCAATTGGAGCTGCTCCCACTGGACCACGCCTGCTGAAACTCTTCAGTAAAGTGGTTGTGCTGCATCTCTCTGACTTGGCTTGATTTTTGACTTTGTTTGATTTCTGACTTAGAAAAAGTCTCTGACTTAGGCTCACACTTCAATCCTGCCGACAACACCAAATTAATATGTCATGGAAAATTGAAAAGACTGCACACTGCATGTCCATGAGCTCTAACTGGAGACTCTCTTTGACTTCTTCTACATCCTTCAGGAAGGGAGTCGAGAAATGATGGTAAACACTGACTGAATGCTGTTGTGATGTGAGTAGTGTGATCACCAACATATATTTTTCCTTTTTAGCAGAAAGCTTGGCATTTGGAAAGTAAAGCTGATTTTGGACAGCTTGGAAAATGCACGAGATTGTTTCTCAAAGAGACAGAGCTTCAGACACAGTTCTTTCATGTGTGCAACTAGGCCAAGTCTGCCAATCACAGAGGATTATTAAGCTTATAAAGAGGTGGAATCTTTTCTCTTTCTAAAAACTGGTCCATTTATGATCTCAGGTAATAAAACCGCTCCAGTGAGAAGCACAACTCAGCCAGTGTACATCAGAATGCAATATTCAGCATCTGCTTAAGACAGGAAAGTTTGAAGTTCCCTGTGGTCAAGCCCTCATGCTCCAGACACGTCAACACGTTTCACACCAGTGTTCATCACATCCCCAAACTGGACTGTGTTGGTACAGAGGTGAAAGATACAGTGCATTTTAACAGCTTCACTTCCACTCTCTCACAGCTTTGAGAACATCATGGAGTCACTCCTTCACCCATCACTGCAGGAGCTCCATCTGTTGTAACTCCACACAGCTTGTCCCACTGAAGCCCCATCTTGTCAAAAGAATAAAAAGAATATAGCAAGAAAAAAAAAATCTGTTTAGTGTCTGTGGGTCTGTGCTCTCATAACATACAACCGAGTAAATAAACACAAGCTTTACCTGACACTTGTGTTTTTTGTGTTTATCTGACACGTCTTTGATTTCACTGTATAACTGTGTTTCTGGAAAAACTACACACTACAAACACTGTTCAGTTTGCAGGCTGGTGGTCATTTGATGAACTTTCTGTTTCAGCTCTGCACCGGTGCAGGATGTGTAGCTCTGATGTTTCTGGGCCACTGTCCATTTATAATTGGCCACAGGAAACTGTAGCTTTATCATGAAATATAACCCACACATGAAACTTGTACTTGATTGTCAAGTCAAGTCACCTTTATTTATATAGTGCTTTTTAGAACTGTTGTTGTCACAAAGCAGCTTTACAGAATCTGGGTCCAGTTGGAAAGGAACCCAGATTCAGAAGGAACCTTGGGGGAAACCAAGACCCAAATTGGGAACCCATCCTCCTTTGGTCGACACTGGAAATAAAAAGGAAAGAAAGAAAGTGAAAACCCTGTATAGTGGTAATTTCCAGTAAGCATGAGTTTCAGTAAAAGAGTCCATTGGTGACTGTAAATGGAAGTTTATGAGCTAATGGTGGAAGCTCTGTTTGAGTGGGGGAAGCTTTAATGTTCATGGCAGCAGCCTGAAACTAAAGAACTGTTTTGTCCAAAAAGTGAATAATTATGACTGAGTGACAGTTTTAATTTACAGTCATTTTTTTAAACATTGAGAAATTTACTGATTTACAGACTAGATGAATGAACTAAAATGTATAGGTGATGGATAGGTGAGTGGATAGGTGAGTGAAACAGGCCCAGCTAGGCTGGGAGAATGATGTGCGAAGTCCTGTACATCGTTCTTAAACTGGAGGAAGTCTTTGTTACTTTCAACACCTAACTATGCCAAAGCCTTCGGACCAAGTGTGCTACTTTAAGCTAAACAGGCCTAAAAACAATAAGAAAAATAGAATAAGGAATCATTTAAAGGCTGAAAAACAGAAAGAGGAACAGGTTAGAAGCTAAAAGAAAAACAAAAGGAAAAACAGAATGACTAACAAAAGGGTTTTTCTCATTTGGGATCCATAACAAATAACAAAAGTTTCCTCTAACAAGGAAAACCCTGCAGCGGTCAATAGTAGCGGCACAAAACATGGTCCCTAACATTCAACATCCCACTAGTAAATCATAGCGAAGGACTACCAAAGGCAATTAGAGAAAATCTAAAGAGACTCAACAAGTCTATAAGACTTAATTGACTCAACAAGTCAATAAGACTCAAGGGCAGCGGTGGCCTAGCGGTTAGGGCGTTAGCCGCATGATCGGAGAATCTGGGGTTCAAACCCCTTCCCAATAGGTTGCCCTGAGGTACCCTTGAGCAAGGTACCGTCCCCGTCACTGCTCCCCGGGCGCTTTCAATAGCTGCCCACTGCTGCACGGGTTTGAGTGTGCATGGGTAAAATGCAGAGGTCCAATTTCGTTGTGGTTCATGTGTGCTGTGCCGTGACCTCGCAATGACAAGGGTTTTCACTTTCACTTTCAAACTCACTGAGGACATGTTTAAAACCAAACACACTGAAAAACTAATAATGCTCTGATTTAACTGAAGTCGCTTCTAGAGTAAAGCGATAGAAATAGTCTAAGACAAGCGTAAATGAACTTTAACGATAATAAAATTAAGTGTGTTCATATTTGCCTTTTTTGCTACAAACATCGCTTTCTTGTTAGAAACACCCCCTTGACGTGCCAAAAGAGACGATTGGCTGAGCAAGAAGTGACAGCCAGATAACATTGCTTGCAGCAAATGAGTGATATGTGGCTCCTCCAATGAGTATTGAGGAACAGAATGAGTGACACATGCCACAGGATAAAAAAACGTGTCCTCAGTTGGTGATGAGGCAGTGCTGCTCACTGTACACTATTCTACAGCTACACTCACCTGAATACCTCCTACTGTACCTCCAAAGTACAACACACCAATAAAGTTAATTGAAATGCTATTAATTCGTTCCAGCCCCCAAAACCACACCAATTTTTTAAAGTTTTTAAATAACAACAAGCTTGCTTGTCCTGACTGGGAACCCGGGGGGTACACGAGTCTATGCCAGCTCTCACATGGTGAAAGGCAGGAAAACACCCTGGACACATCACCACTCCATCACAGGGCAGACACCCAGACAAGCACATGTTGGTTCCTCAGAGAGAAATCATTCTGTTGATTCGCTTTGTCCACACTAATGAGAAACACTATTCAATGACCAGCCTCGTTCTCAGGCTCCAGGATGAATTAGGTGGCACTGATGAAAAGACAGGAAGCAGAGCTGGAGGTGTCAGAGTTAAAGATGCTGAGATTTTTGTTGGGTGTGACAAGGATGGACAGGATTAGAAATAAGTATATTGGAGGGGCAGCTCATATTAGACATTTTGTAGACAAAGTTAGAGGAGCAAGGTTGCCCTGGTTTGGACATGTCCAGAGGAGAGACGAGAATTATATTGGGAGGAGGATGTTGAAGATGGAGCTGCCAGGAAAAGAGGAAAAGGACATGCAGGTGGTTGGTTTGAAGGAGGAAAATGCATGGAGGTGGAACTGTCATGGTTTGGAGATGCTTTGCTGCAGCAGGACCTGGCCAGCTCACCATCATAGAATCCACCATGAATAAAATAAAAACCTACTTGACTTCAATTCTACTGTGTATCAGAGGGTGCTTGAGGAACATGAGACCATATTTAAGAACATTAAAGCTGAAGCAAAACTGGGCCCTGAAACATGACAATGACCTAAAACATACCAGTAAATCCTCCAAGGTCTGGCTGAAAACTAAGAAATGGAGAGTCCCGGAGTGGCCAAATACACCCAGATCTAAATCCCATTGAGATGCTGTGGGATTAAAGAATTCTGCTTTGAGGAGTGGAGCAAAATATTCCTCAGACTGATGTCAGAGACTGGAAGATGCTACAAGAAGCATTTTACTGTTGTTATTTCAGCCAAAGGGTGGGACACTAGCTATTAAAGGCTAGGGTGTGCTAACTTTTTCCTCAGCTAGAAAACACATTTTTGTTGATATCTTTTGTTTAGATAGCACCACTTATGTAATATAAATAATAAATAGAGTACAGTAGAGTAGAGTAGAGTATTCTTTTATTCTCCCACGAATGGGAAATTTGGGTGTTACAGGGCTCTTATAAAAGTGACAGATGTAAAAGATATATTAAAAAATAGAGACATAAGGAAAGAGGAAAGAGGAACAAGTACAGGAGAAGTACAGGAGCTATAAAAAAATAAATAATAAATAATCTATCTATCTATCTATCTATCTATATCAATATATATACATATACATATCTACACGGAGAATTAGGTGACCATATATACAGTACACAAATCTGATCACTTCATTGATCTGATCACTTCATCACTTCATTTAATCTAATGCTATTAGTCCTACCTTATAATATCTGACAGGTGATCATGGCCCAAATACAGGGGGCGTAACTGACCCCATGTCACAGTTGTTACAGTAGAGGGCGCTCTGTTTGGTACAGTACAGTGCGCCCTGTTTTGACTGAGCACACCTGAGCTCATGAAGGCACAGGTGTGCTTCATTGGGACTGGCTATTTAAGCCCCAATGCGTGTGGCTCATTCACAAAGTGAAGCCTTACAGTTAATGGTGGTATATTAGTTCCTTGTGTCTTGTTTTGCTGTTTAATAAAGTTATGTTCCTGACCACTGGCTCTGCATTGACGTCCTACCTGCACCCCGCCACCGTTACGGAAATGAGCCACTGTAACCTGGATGTTGCGAGCCTTGGAAGCTGGTTCAAAGATTGGAACTCAAGCCAAGGAACACAAGCCACGGAAATTGAGAATGCTGAATGGAGACACTTTTTGCATGAACTGGAGGCGAAGTATAAGAGATTGGAAAATGACAATGTCTCCCTCCAACGCCATGAATCACCAGCTGCATGAGAGCAACCAGTCTGAGGTACGTTCCCTTCAGGAATAACTTGCTAAAATCAGTAGGGAACTTGAGGAAAAACAGGCTTGGTATCTAGAATATGAAAAGGACTGTAAAAACCAGGGTGAACAGATCATTTGGTTAACTGAAAGCTTGAACAGTACCCAGGAGAAACTAAGGAATGAGTCAGAAGAGCTCCGACAGGCCAATGCGAACCACAATGCACTTCTCCCGGACATTCACCAAAGAGATGAACAGATCAGCTGCATGAACATGCAGATCACTCAACAGAAGGAGTTGCTGACAAGGCTCAACCAACAGCTGACAGATAGAGAAGCCGCTGCGTTACAGGCGATCACCTCGGCCACAAATGAAAGGCTGAAACATGAGGAAAGGATTACCAATCTGCTTTCTCAACTTGAGGAGACCAAAGGATTCTTGTCTCTTTGTCAGTGGGAAATCGAAACCATGGAAACAGAAAGAAAAGCTCTGGCTCAAGACAACGGTGAGATTCAAGGAGAGGTCAGTAAACTCATGAAAGAGAAAGAGGTCCTGAGGAAGAAGCTGCAAGCTGTGGTTCTCCTTGGAACAGGAGAACCAAGCTGCACACAATGGCAACCAGGGCTTTGCAAATAGCTCAGACAAAAACTGCATACACCACAAGGAAAGTATCGTTGAAGAAACTTCAACCTTGATCTGTTCAGTAAGTCTCAAGCCTTGCAGTGATGGTTTGTACATTCCCTACAGTCATGTGTGTGATAAAGAGGACTGCAAGAATGGTGCTGAGGATGATGGTGAAAGCCAGGGCAAAGAGGGGGGTTTTCAGTGTGCCCAAGGTGAGAGGTGTATTAACCAGAAAGTGGTGTGTGATGTAATCCCTCATGTTCAAGATTGCTCTGATGTAATGAACTGCTTTTGTTTGTCTGAGGATTGCTACCATCACTGTGGCAACAGCAGAAGCCGGTGCCCTCCTATGAGCATTGTCTGTGATGTTGAAGGAGACTGCTTTAAGGGAACAGATGAGATTGGCTGTGCTACGAAAGAGAAGTCTCAATGCACCAGTGACCAGTGCATGTCCATGAAGTTCTGCTCTGATGGCCCTACAGACTGCCGTGATCACTCAGAGGAGAAAGTCTGTAGTAAATCTCCATACCTTCCCCAAGGAGAACATCATACTTTTGGTTATGAACACCTAAGGAAGGATTGGTTCCAGGTTGGACATGCAGACCACAGTGATGGATATGATGAGCTTAACTCATGGTTTCCTGCCATGTCATGGAAAATTGAAGTGTGAGCCTAAGTCTGAAACTTTTTCTAAGTCAGAAATCAAACGAGTGGTCCAGTGGAAGCAGCTCCAAATGCTCATCCCAACTTCAGACTTTAAATACATTTAAATACATTTCAATCACCTTTTATCAATCACCTTTTACATAAATCCATCCCATTAATAGTTTTCCACCAATAATATTCAATGCTGTCATGAATAAAACCTCAGTTTCCCCACCTTTACCACTTCACCAACAATAGACAAAGGTCTTTTCACTGATGGCTCCTTGTCTTTTCCACGACCAGCATTTCAAGTTTGCTTCCCATCCAGTTTCCCATCGAGTTCTCAGTTGTAAACACAGCTGCTTGATTAAAAATGTAACCGTTTGCTACTGGCTGTCTGTGGGAACTATTGTTCAATTAAAAATGTAACTCTTTACTGCTGGATGTCTTCTGGGAACTCGTGGGATAGCGCAAGACACTGGACAAAATGTAACTGTTTGCAGGTGCAACTGCTTGCTTTCCCGTGGGAACTCAGTGGTGTGAGACAATGTAGGACAGGGACAAAAGTAAAGGGATTTTTACTGTATATAATACCCCCCTCTCTGACTTACAAGTCAGATACCTCAGTAAATGTGGTTAAATACTGTAAGGCTAGATACTGAATAAAGGACCAATAATGCTGTAATACATGTTAATGATAAACAATACTGCATAATGTAGTTATACATTAAACACAAATGATAATCATAAAGATAGCATATCAAAATTTTGGCTGAACTGGTTTTAAAGTGATCAGGTTACAAGAAGATGAGACCTATCATTCTAAGAAGAGAGACCCATTCCCAAGGAGTGGGCGAAAACCTCTGTGCCACTTCTTTACTCTTAGTCAGTTTTCCCAGTCTAAAAATTCCCAGTCTACCCAGATGTTGCGATAGCGCTTTCAGCACTTGGGTTCAGCGGTTCCCCAACTTAGCCTGATCCAGCTCTCAAGATTACAAAAATTAATCAATAGAACGGTACCTCATTCAAGGGCACATATTAGAGTATACCATGTGCTGATTCAGGATAATATGACTGTGCTCATAACGAAGAAAAAGAACAAAAAATCTCACTTCGAGTATATATAAAGATTTTGTCTCTTACTAAGATGTAGAGTAAAATACTTCGCAACTATTAAATTTAAGGTTACACAGTTGTTAAATTATCAATAAAGATAAAAAACTGAATATATGCCTATAAATCAGGATATACACAAAATATATGAGAATAATGATAAAAATATCTCATCAAAGTCCTTCCAAAAACATTGAGTGCCAGACACTCGATAATCAGTAGCGTCTGGTTCTGTCCCTTCTCCCTGGACGTGCAGGGCATTATCTGCTGACTGAATGCTGTTGTCAGTTGGAGCTGGGAGAATGGAACTGGTGGGCTCTGCTGGCTCTGTGATGGACTGGGATTGTCTTTGCTCTGAGCGGGTCCCCTGATCTTGTGCTCTCATCCTGCTCCTCTATCTCTTCTGAGTCATCAGAGTCCTCAGTCTCATCTGGCTCCTCCTGTTCCTTCAGCATGCGCTGTTGTGGTCTGTGAGCCTCTAGGCAAGATATCCTCTCTTAATTCTCCGATGTGGCTGTCCTGGCTAGTGAATGGCACACTATGACCAGAATAGGTACCACCCTTCTGCCCCGATCCAGGGCTCTCCTGATTGCCTCCACTGCGTTCTTCTACTCCTGTTGACGGCTCATCATTTTCACTAGCATTGTCGGGCTCTGTTCTTGGCAACAGATTTCTGGGGACTCGAGTACAGTGGTTAAGGTGATACCAAGTAGTACTACTTTCCACTTGTATTGCTGTGGGGGTCACGCTTACCACCTTATGAGGACCAGTTCATCTTGGTTCCTTCCACTTCCTCCTAAAAACTCTTATGTACACTTGGTCCCCTGGTCTCAAAGGGTTTGCTGGCTCCTCCTCTGGTTCCAGAGCACATCTCAGCTCCTGTTGATAAATAGCTTTATGAATAGTAGTTAGTTGTCTCATATAAGCCCGCAGTTCTGCTTCCAATTTTTCCAAGGGAGGTCCCTGATAGGGTTCCCTCAGATGGGGTACAGGCATGTGTCTACCAGTAAGCATCTGATGTGGAGTCAGATAAGTGGTTCTGTTAGCTTGCTTGAATCCAGTTTCTGCACAAATTTTATTAATCTTTGTTTTTAAGAGTTCCATTAACCCTTTCCACCATCCCCTCAGATTGGGGGTGATAAACACATCCCAATTGTTGTTTGATTCTCAATTGCTGTAATACCTTTTTAACAGTCTGTTGTATAAAAGCTGATCCATTATCTGAACTTATTTGTGATGGAATTCTAAACCTTGGGATGACTTATCTCGTCAAAAACTTTATAATGTTAATGGACGGGGTTGCTTCTGTAGTGGAAAGTTGAAGTGTGAGCCTAAGTCTGAAACTTTTTCTAAGTCAGAATCAAACGGAGTCAAAAATCAAACGAAGTCAGAGAGATGCGGTACAACCAATTTACTGAAGAGTTTCAGCAGGCGTGGTCCAGTGGGAGCAGCTCCAAATGCTCATCCCAACTTCTGACTTTAAATACATTACAATCACCTTTAAAATTTACATAAATCCATCCCATTAATAGTTTTCCACCAATAACATGCAATGCTGTCATGATTAAAACCTCAGTTCCCCCGCCTTTGCCACTTCACCAACAATAGACAAAGGTCTTTTCACTGATGGCTCCCTGTCTTATCCACCACCAACATTTCAAGGTTTCTTCCCATCCAGTTTCCCAGTTGTGAATGCAGCTGCTTGATTAAAAATTTAACTGTTTACTACTAGCTGTCTATGAGAGCTATTGTTCAATTAGAAATGAAACTCTTTACTGCTGGATGTTTTCTGGGAACTCGTGAGACAGCGTAAGACACTGGACAAAATGTAACTATTTGCAGGTGCAACTGCTTGCTTTCCCATGGGAACGCAGTGGTGTGAGACACTGTAGGACAGAGGCAAAAGTAAAGGGACAAAAGTAAAGGGATATTTTACTATACTTGCACCCACCTGCTTAATCTGTCAATGACCACAAGCATGTACCTGTGTCCTCTCACCCTCTTAATCATGTCCACATAGTCACCAGATGTTGAAACCGTCCCGCAGGTACTGGTATGTGTCTGGCTGTGGTAGTGATCCCCATCCGCACATTGTTTTGAGCACAAACATCACATCTGCTCAACAATTCATCAACTGGTGCCTTTAAATATGGAGACCAAAATCCTTGTTTCTTTATTTTTCTCTCACCACTCTCTAGCACAATGATCCAACCCAAGAGCATTAGTGATTAGTATTGTTAGTAATGTGTTAGGTGCAATCTTTCCTTCATGATTTCTCCATAATTCATTTCCATCTTATTTAGTTCCTCTGTTACTCCACATAGTCTTTCCATACACTGTTGCTTGTCTCTGCATCTCTGCCAAGTCAACCATTGTAGTTATAGGCTCAATTGCTACAATTGGTGCCGTCATCGGGTCTTCACACTTAGAAGCCTTTTTAGCTGCCTCATCAGCTAAGTTGTTCCCCTTTATCACATAGTCATTTCCTTTTTTGTGTGCCTGACATTTAACTATTGCCAGTCTTCTGGGCAGCATCATAGCACTCATCAAATCCAATATTTGCTGCAAATGTTGTATTGGGGTATCATCAGTCTTCTTAAATCCTCGCTGTTTCCATACTGCCCCAAATAGATGTGTAACTCCATGAGCCTATTCCTACCTAAAAAACAATTCCATTTTCTTTCCTCACCACCGCATATCCTGGATGGTTCCCCAAATGATCCCTAAAATAGGACCCATCAACAAAAAAAGTCAACTCTGCTTCCAGAATTGGTGTAGACTCTAAATCAGGTCTTAACTTAGAGAATGCCAACGAACTAGCTATGCAATCATGTGGTTTTCCTTCAGACTGGAAAGGCAATAATTCTGCTGGATTAAATGTATTGCATCTCCTAAGAGTCACATCTGGAACTGTAAGCAAGAATGAATACTGTACACTCCTTGCTTGTGTTAACACAAATCTACTGTTCTCAGTCACCTCTATGATTTTATGATGGGAGTAAATAACTACTTGAAACCCCATCATCAGAAGTGAAGCCTTCTCGTAGGCATAATCCATCTAGTAGGCCACTCCATCTAGTTTAGTGCTATAATAAGCTATTGGCTATTTCTTCCTTCCACTACACATCTCTTGCATCACAGTAATTAGCCACAAACAAACAAAAAGGTTTTTCAGAATCTGGTGTATCTAACAATGGTGCTGTCTGCATTTCCTGTTTCAGAGTTTCAGACGCCACATAAGCATCAGATGTCCATTTTAATGGTGCATTTAAAGTCTTTGTTCCTGCTTCTGTTATCAATCCCCTCAAAGGTGCAGTCTTTATTGCATAATCTTCAATCTTCAATCTTCAATAATCTTCCCTTCTGCACTGTAATGGAAATCCTGTAATTTCTAGGAATGACATCATTCACTGTCACTGGTTGTGGTGCCTTACTAATTCCTTCCAGCTGTGAAGGAGCTATTGCTTTTCTTCCATGTGCCACCAGTCGACCCAGGTATTCTACCTGTGGTTGACAATATTGTAACTTTGCTTGTGACACCTTATGTCCCCCCTCAGCTAATTTTCTGAGAACTTTAACAGAGTCTTGATGACATTGTTCTACTGTCGGGGAACACAAGATTAAATCATCAACATACTGTAGCGTTGTGCTGTTTAGATCTAGTTCCTCTAAATCCTTTCTCAAATCTTGATTAAACATATGAGGGGAATGTTTGGCGTTATACATTTACATTTACAGCATTTAGCAGACAATCTTATCCAAAGCGACTTCCATGTCCTAATTACAGGGACAGTCCCCCTGGAGCAATATAGGGTTAAGGGTCTTGCTCAGGGACCCAGTGGTGGTAGTGTAGAGGTGGAAATCAAACCTGGGACCTCTTGAGCCTTTGGTCCATAGGCAAGTACTCTACCACTAGACCACCGCCACCCTGTAGTTATACAACCCTGTGGTAACCTTGTATAACTGAATTGCTTACCCCTGTATGTAAATGCAAATAGATACCTGGACTCTTCTGCTACTGGGATGCTAAAAAATGCAGAACACAAATCTATTACTGTAAAATGTTCATATGTAATGTGTGTTGATTGGGCACTTCCGCTTGCCAGTCTTCTACCGCTGCATTTACTACTCTTAGATCATGCACCAATCACCACTTAGTTTTATCAGCCTTTTGTACTGGTAGTATAGGAGTGTTACATGGGCTTCTCATTTCTATAAGTTTTTATTAATTGTTTAATAATTTAGTAGTGATGCTTTTACTTTGCAATTGATTCTTTTAAGATCAGCACCTCAGTACCAAAACTTTCTGGGCACTCAGTCAACCTTTATCGGAGGAATTTCTGGGCATTGGGCCACTGCTTCATAGACCCCCACCCTTAATGTATTTATGACAACGTTCCTCTTGCTTTTTTCTTGCTCTAATCATGCTTAATTGTTATAGAAAAAATATGCAAAAATAATTTCACACTCTTTTAAGCCCTTTAGTTAAAATTCTTACATCACCCATGTGTGCGCACACACACTCACAGTTAAACTTCTTCACACACTCCCCTTAATGACCTCTCACACTGACAACAACACACACTCACCAGAACTGCAGTTACACACAAAGTCGCTTCTTCTCAAAGTGATCACTCTCTCTATCTCTCTACATTACTACATTCATACCTTTTTTGGCAGCTGCAATATATATACACAAATCTTACTCCTTTCAGTTCTCTATGGACAATCTTTTAGAAACAACAATTTATCACTCAGTATTCAATGAAATTGTACAATGCAAACCACACATTTGGACGTAAACCTTGCTGTCCGGCCTGTTGTGAGGGACATTTACAGCTGACCTCACAATGCAACTGCCACAAGTTTAAGACAGAGACACACATCAGCTTCGCATAGGAATACTGTTCCTGCTTCATCCTCAAACAAACAGCAAAGGTCAATACGATCTTTCAACTCCTTGTTCTATAAACGACTGCCATATATCCTAG
The DNA here is from genome assembly GCA_017165825.1 of Hepsetus odoe. Classification (NCBI taxonomy): domain Eukaryota; kingdom Metazoa; phylum Chordata; class Actinopteri; order Characiformes; family Hepsetidae; genus Hepsetus; species Hepsetus odoe. The sequence continues at coordinate 5,904,464 of CM029391.1, read as the reverse complement.
CAGCCTATCGGACCCACCGTCAACGCCCCCTCAGGAGTTTCAGAAGAAAGTCAGATTCGTCAACCTACTTTACTCAGAGTCTGCATATTCGCCAAGAGCTACCAGCCATGGGCCCACACAATACCTGTCTGAGATCTCTCAGGCTTTTACCAGCGCTCCACGTGACCCGTAATACATTACAGGCTTTAAAAGCTGACTGCCCTAACAGGGTCAAGCCAACACTGGCGTGCATGCTCAGATTCTACTATTTACAGTTGGACCACAGCCCCATCTCTTTGACCTCAGTACTCAAACAACAATAAATTATCTCAGAGTGGATTTCACCCTCTCACTCTGTCACTCCACGGTTCCAAAATGAGAAATATAATGTATTTATTTATGAAATATACATTTACTATCTTTTGCAATAAACATAAACATTAAATACAGTTCTTTGTTGGAGAGGTGCACAGATCTCCTAGTAGCCCAAATCCCCCCTCCGCTGGTCTGTAACACAGAACCTTAACTAAACTCACTTTCACTTTCACGAAACTCCCTAACCACTAGGCCACCACTGCCCTTTCACATTTCACTTTAATTTTTCACTTTCAAAAGGCAGCGAAATCTGAAATATTGCTTACCTTTAATGTTCTGGGGCAGATCAGCAGTGGTCCAGGGAGCAGCGTCGAACCTCTTTTAACTCCTGCCAACAATGCCAAATTAATATGTTGTGGAAAATTGAAGTGTGAGCCTAAGTCTGAAACTTTTTCTAAGTCAGAAATCAAACAAAGTCAAAAATCAAACGAAGTCAGAGAGATGCACCACAAGCACTTTAGAAGAGTTTCAGCAGGCGTGGTCCAGTAGAAGCAGCTCAAAATGCTCATCCCAACTTCAGACTTTAAATACATTTCAACCACCTTTAAAATTTACATAAATCCATCCCATAAATAGTTTTCCACCAATAATATTCAATGTTGATATGATTAAAACCTCAGTTCTCCCGCCTTTGCCACTTCACCAACTGTAAACTTCACCAACTGACAAAGGTCTTTTCACTGATGGCTCCCTGTCTTATCCACTACCAGCATTCCAAGGTTGCTTCCCATCCAGTTTCCCATCGAGTTCTCAGTTGTAAACACAGAATGCTGGGGTCCGGGCTCAGCTTAAGGCTAACGCTAGCCGACCGGCTATCCCGTCCGTCCTCTTCGCCAATGTCCGCTCCCTGGATAATAAACTGGACTGTATACGTCTCAGGCTGAACACCCAACGTGAGTACAGACACTGCTGTGTTTTTGTTTTTACGGAGACATGGCTCAGCGACAGCGTTCCAGACACCGCCATGCAACACGCCGGACTCTCCGCGTTTCGCGCAGACAGAAACTCCGCTCTGTCCAGCAAGAGTCGCAGAGGGGGGCTGTGTGTTTACGTAAACACAAAATGAGGCTGCAACCTACGGTGACTCCATCAACCTGGACGAGTACACAGCTTCAGTGACTGGCTACATCAGCAAGTGCATTGAGGATGTTACTGTCTCCAAGTTCATCATATCACGACCCAACCAGAAGCCATGGATGACTGCGGAGGTGCGCAGACTCCTGAGAACCTGGGACAAGGCCTTCAAATCAGGGGATGAGGCCGCCCTAAGGACAGCAAAGGCGAACCTGTCTCGGGCCATCAAAGCAGCGAAGTGAGCTCACGCACAGAGAATCCATGGCCACTTCAAAAACACTGGGGACACGCGGCGCATGTGGCAGGGCATCCAGGCCCTCACCAACTACAGGACATCTCCACCTGCCTGTGACGGTGACTCCTCCCTCCCAGATGCGCTGAACCACTTCGAAGCACGGTTTGATGCAGTGAACAACACGATAATGAGGAAGTCCACCCCTCCTCTGAACGACCAGGTTCTCTGTCTGACCACAGCCGAGGTGAGAAGATCTCTTCTCAGAGTCAACCCACGGAAAGCTGCCGGTCCAGACAATATTCAAGGTCGCGTGGTCAGAGGATGTGCAAAACAGCTGGCAGATGTTCTTACTGACATCTTCAACATCTCAATGAGCACCACTGTTGTTCCAAGGTGCTTCAAGACCACCAGCATCATTCCAGTGCCAAAGAAACCATCTCAATGACTATCGTCCCGTCACACTCACACCCATCATCATGAAGTGCATCGAGAGGCTGGTCATGAGGCACATCAAGTCTCAGATCCCCTCCACACTGGACCCCCTGCAGTTTGTGTATTGTCCCAACCGCTCAACGGACGATGCAATCTCCACCACCCTCCACCTGGCCCTTTCTCATCTGGACAGAAATGACAGTTATGTCAGAATGCTGTTCATCGACTACAGTTCAGCATTCAACACTATCATCCCTCAGCATCTGAGTGAGAAGCTGAGGCTGCTGGGCCTGAACACCTCCCTCTGTAACTGGATCCTGGACTTCCTGACTGCAGTCAGGATCAGTAGCAGCACCTCCAACACCATCACGCTGAGCACAGGAGCTCCCCAGGGCTGTGTGCTCAGCCCACTGCTGTTCACATTGATGACCCACGACTGTTGCAGCCAGGCACAGCTCAAACCACATCATCAAATTCGCTGATGATACAACCGTGGTGGGTCTGATCAGCGGTGGAGACGAGGCAGCTTACAGAGAGGAGATACAAGAGCTGACGGACTGGTGCAGAAACAACAACCTGTCTCTGAACGTCAACAAGACTAAAGAGATGGTTGTTGACTTCAGGAGACCACGTCGGGACCACGCTTCACTTATTATCAACACCTCACCTGTGGAGATGGTCCAGAGCACCAAGTTTCTTGGTGTTCACATAAGTGACAACCTCACGTGGACCCTCAACACCAACTCCATCGCTAAGAAAGCCCAGCAGCGTCTCTACTTCTTGCGCAAACTGAGGAAAGTCCATCTCCCACCATCCTCACCATCAGGACATTTTCACCACCCGCCTCCCACACGCAGCATACGGGCCTCTACTTCCAGGATGGGAAATAGTTTCTTCCCCCTGGCCATCAGACGCTTAAACTCCTAAACCACTAACGTCTACTCATTCCATCATTATCATTACCATCATCTATTTATTTATCTCGTGTTAAAAAAAAAAAAATTACACTCTGCACTTTAACAATAACGCTGCTCCGCCACACTGTTACACTCTAATCAACCTGGGCTGCTTTGTTCTAGAACACTGCGGCCCTCTTACGGATGAATCTACTGTCTGCTGTGCTGTCTGTTGTTGTCTGTCTTGTCTGCACTTGTTGTCCTGTTTTGTGTATTATGTTGTGTCTTCTGTTGTCTTGTGTCTTGTGTGTAGCATCAGGGTCCTGGAGGAACGTTATTTCGTTTCACTGTGTACTGTGTATATGGCTGAAATGATAATAAAATCCTACTGGACTTGACCTGAGCTGCTTGATTAAAAATGTAACCGTTTGTTATTGGCTGTCTGTGGGAACTATTGTTCAATTAAAAATGTAACTCTTTACTGCTGGATGTTTTCTGGGAACTCGTGAGACAGTGTAAGACACTGGACAAAATGTAACCGTTTGCAGGTGCAACTGCTTCCTTTCCCATGGGAACTCAGTACACTGTAGGACAGGGACAAAAGTAAAGGGATTTTTACTATAGCCATCACTACAGCCTCCAAGTCCAACACCTCCACCAAAAGCACCCAAAACAGTGGAGCATGGACAGGATTCATTTAAGGTTTTGGTATGGTATTCACAGATCTGGATTTTTGAAAAAACTGCACGTGTGTGTATGGGTGAAATGCAGAGGTTTAAAAAAAAAAACAACATGCGGTGGCCTAGTGGTTAGGGAGTTGGCCACAGGATTGGAAGACTGGGTTCAAACCCCTTACCAGTAGGTTGCCCTGAGGTACCCTTGAGCAAGGTACCGTCCCTGTCACTGCTCTCCGGGCGCTTTCATAGCTGCCCCCTGCTGCACAGTGTTTGCATGGGTTAAATGCAGAGGTACAATTTCGTTGTGGTTCACTGTGTGCTGTGCTGTGACCTCGCAATGATAAGAATAGTCACCTTCACTTTGGGTTTAAGTTTGTTTTTTGTGGACCTGGCCATGTGCCCCATAACGGAGACTGTTTAAGTTTTGGGGTTTTTTTGGCCTAACCCCAGAGGCTCAGCTGAGAGCGAGGCTGTGTTTTAGCGCCCCGGGAGTATGTGCCTTTAGAGGGGGCCCCTGTCACGGCTGGGTTTCATGTTTGGTATGGTAGAGGGCTCTCTGTTCTGACTGATCACACCTGAGATCATGAAGGTACAGGTGTGCTTCATTGGGGCTGGCTATTTAAGCCCCGATGAGCGTGGCTCATTCACAAGGCGAAGCCTTAATGGTGGTATTTTAGTTCCTTGTGTCTTGTTTTGCTACCCTGTTTAATAAAGTAATGTTCCTGACCACTGGCTCTGCGTTGATGTCCTACATGCACCCCGCCACCGTTACACCCCAGTAGTGAGACAAGACACCCATTTAAACATTTTATAATTTAATCCCATGAAACAAAACTTAAACAAAGCTGCTAATTTAAATAGTGCAATAAAAAAAGAGAAAGAGAAAGAGATTCTCACTTTTTTTTTTTTCATGACACTATAATAATAATTATAACAGAAGAGTCTAAACAGCATGTAGTGGAGCAAGTAAAATGCATTTTTATTATTATTATTAGTTATATTACAAAAAGCAAAGAAAAACAAAATTTGGAGGTGGACGGGGAGTGGATGGGGATAATTATGGATATAATCAAGGATGTCCATGATCTGCTAAACAGGCTGTACAAGGAGATGTGACACCATGAACCCCAGAGTGTCTGGGCTGCTGTAGGCATCCAGAGGTTCACTGAACAGGTTGTCCAAGAACTTTGTCAGCTTGTACTGCATATGATCATGAAACAACATTCAGAACAATACAGAACAACAGTAAGGGTGTTGCTGGTCTAGTGGTAGGGTCCTTGCCTATGACTCAAGAAGTTCCAGGTTCGAATCCCACCTCTAGCACTACCATCACTGGGTCCCTGAGCAAGACCCTTAACCCTGAATTGCTCCAGGGGGACTGTCCCTGTAATTAGGACATGTAAGTTGCTCTGGATAAGAGCGTCTGCTAAATGCCGTAAATGTAAATGTAAATATTCAGATGTGCGCATCTACTTAAAAAACATACAATCTCTAAACTAACACATTGTCCTCTAAACTAGACTGTTTTTGCGGACATGTTTTGGGTTTAAATGTGCAGCAGTAACAACATGTCATTAGTATTATTCAGAGACTGCCAGCAATAACAAACGCTTTGTACAATTATACACTTAAATATTCCTACTTCTATCTTATTTAGTCTGATAGGTTTTTGTGTATAATTCTAAATCAATAAATTGTTTAAGTGTAAAGAGTAAAAGTGTTAACCTAAGTATGAAGAGTAATCATAAAGAATACATTGCATACCAACATCATTGACTTTACTACATATTTTATATTCAAAAGGTGCAAACAATTTTGCATCATGACACCAACCCCAACCTGCAACAGCTCTTGAGCAACGGCTCTACAGTTTGTTTCACTCTTCAGGTGGGAAACAAGAGTGTCATAGGCCTGATAGAAAGTCTCCTCATTCTGTCAAATGAATAGAAGTAATAACTATGGTTACAACAACTGCAATGCACAGAAGAAAATTTCTTTTGGAAATAAAGGTTTACCATCTTACTGGCAAATCCCAGCAGAAACCTCTTAAACCTCTTCAGACATATACGTGTAGTCCAGCATGATGTGATCAGCAAACATAGCCTTGAAAAAACAGACTATAATATAACCAGCCCTAAGTTATTCTGTTATTCTGTGTAACAGATATCCACAAAACTCTTCAGCAACACAGATTTTTTTTTTACAGATGTAATACTCACAATAATACCATCTCAACTGTTCTGATACACGTCTGTTGAGTGAGCTTATAAATATATCCATATTCACTTGTTTTAAAGACAAATTCCATAGAAATCTAAATCCAGTCATTTATTTTACCTCATTCCTCAGCTCGGCACAACCTCTGGGTGAATACAGTGAAGAAAGAGAGAGAAGAATTAGAAAACATAATATAACACAGAAAGACAAAGGTAGACTTTACATGTACCATCCTGAAGTAAAATCTGAAAAGTTTTCAAAACTTTTTTAATTCCACTTTATATCCACTTTTAACCAAATAAAATGAAGATGCATCAAATGTTTCATACAGCTCAAGAAACCTTAAAAAAAACCTATGTTGGACCAATATGAGAACAAGTGTTTCTTCATCTCAGCAATGGACATGTTGGGGCCTATTGCGCACCAGTCCCCATGCCAGACTCTCCCAGCTCTCCATCACATCAACCTTCACATCAATCATATACAATGGTGAATAATAAACAGTCAAACACAGGATTTTAACCATTGACGTACAAAAAGATCATCAGATAATTTTTACCTCAGACTCACCCCAGTTCAGCCAGCAGACACTAATATCTACTAAACTTTTCAACAAAGCTTAACTGATCTTAATATTCAGAAAATAAACATCTCAACTACATATGCAAACACTTTTATCAGGGAGGAACACAAAATAAAAAGTAAATGTAACAAATTGTAAAAACTCAAACTGAGTGAAATATCTTCCTTGAAATTGAGTTTACTTCACATGTGGGTGCTTTTATGTTTTTTAGCCCCAAGAGGCAGGGCTGATTTTCACATGTCAGCATGAAAGCCAAGCACAACTAACCACTCTGCAAAGGTCACTGAGGCTGTAATGCAGCTGCTCAGGATGCTCTCGATGGTTCCTCTGTAAAAGATGGTGAGGATGGAAGGTGGGAGATGGGCTTTCCTCAGTCTGCGCAGGAAGTAGAGGCGCTGCTGAGCTTTCTTTGTGATGGAGTTGGTGTTGAGGGACCACGTGAGGTTGATTAGAGTGTACAGTGTTGGTGGAGCAGCGTTATTGTTAAAATGCAGAGTGCAATTTTTTTTTTTTTTTAACAAGAGATAAATAAATAGATGATGGTAATGATAATGATGGAATGAGTAGACGTTAGTGGTTTAGGAGTTTAAGAGTCTGATGGCCAGGGGGAAGAAACTATTTCCCATCCTGGAAGTAGAGGCCCGTATGCTGCGGAACCTTTTCCCGGATGGCAGGAGGAAGAAGAGTGTGTGGGATGGGTGGGAGGCGGGTGGTGAAAATGTCCTGTACAGAGGGCAGAGAGACCCCGATGATCTTCTCAGCTGTTCTCACTACCCGTTGTAGGGACTTGCGGTCTAAGATGTTGCAGTTCCTGTGCCAGGCAGTAATGCAGCCGCTCAGGATGCTCTCGATGGTTCCTCTGTAAAAGATGGTGAGGATGGTGGGAGATGGGCTTTCCTCAGTCTGCGCAGGAAGTAGAGGCGCTGCTGGGCTTTCTTTGTGATGGAGTTGGTGTTGAGGGACCACGTGAGGTTGTCAGTGATGTGAACACCAAGAAACTTGGTGCTCTGAACCACCTCCACAGGTGAGGTGTTGATAATAAGCAGAGTGTGGTCCCGACGTGGTCTCCTGAAGTCAACAACCATCTCTTTAGTCTTGTCGACGTTCAGAGACAGGTTGTTGGTACTGCACCAGTCCGTCAGCTCCTGTATCTCCTCTCTGTGAGCTGCCTCGTCTCCACCGCTGATCAGACCCACCACGGTTGTATCATCAGCGAATTTGATGATGTGGTTCGAGCTGTGCTTGGCTGCACAGTCTTGGGTCATCAGTGTGAACAGCAGTGGGCTGAGGACACAGCCCTGGGGGGCTCCTGTGCTCAGTGTGATGGTGTTGGAGGTGCTGCTACTGATCCTGACTGACTGGGGTCT
>CM029391.1:5880711-5896129 GCA_017165825.1 Hepsetus odoe | reverse complement strand
CACGTCGGGACCACACTCCACTTATCATCAACACCTCACCTGTGGAGATGGTCCAGAGCACCAAGTTTCTTGGTGTTCACATCACTGACAACCTCACGTGGTCCCTCAACACCAACTCCATCACAAAGAAAGCCCAGCAGCGCCTCTACTTCCTGCGCAGACTGAGGAAAGCCCATCTCCCACCTTCCATCCTCAGCATCTTTTACAGAGGAACCATTGAGAGCATCCTGAGCGGCTGCATTACTGCCTGGTACGGGAACTGCAACGTCTTAGATCGCAAGTCCCTACAACGGGTAGTGAGAACAGCTGAGAAGATCATCGGGATCTCTCTGCCCTCTGTACAGGACATTTTCACCACTCGCTGCATCCGCAAAGCAACCAGCATTGTGGATGATCCCTCCCACCCATCCCACACTCTCCTCTCCCTCCTGCCATCCAGGAAAAGGTTCCGCAGCATACGGGCCTCCACTTCCAGGATGGGAAATAGTTTCTTCCCCCTGGCCATCAGACTCTTGAACTCATAAACTGCCAATATCTTGAACTCTTAAACCCAGTCCACTTTTTTCATCCTGTATTTATTTATTTATCTCATGTTGCACTCTGCACTTTATCAGTAACACCGCTCCACCACACTGCTACACCATAATCTACCTGGGCTGCTTTGTTCCACAACACTGCAGCCCTCTACGGATGAATGTACTGTCTGTCGTGCCGTCTGTTGTTGTCTGTCTTGTCTGCACTTGTTGCCCCGTGTTGTGTCTTATGTTGTCTTGTGTCTTGTGTTGTGTCTTGTCTTGTGTGTAGCACCAGGGTCCTGGAGGAACGTTATTTCGTTTCACTGTGTACTGTGTATATGGCTGAAATGACAATAAATCCTACTTGACTTGACTTGACTTGACTTTTTAGTATTTTAGGAACCTTTAATAAAGCTGCTTTTGCTGATCTTAAGGTAGTGTAGTGTTCTCTTTTTCTCATATATATTCATACATTTTTGTAGTCATGAGAAAACAAAAGCAAAGATCAGTTTTTAAGCATTTGCTTTAATGATTTCATGTGGAGTGAAATAGATATCTGAACAGATTTGCACCCATTTAGGTGCATGAGAATTAGTGTTAGAAACTTGCCTATTGTTTGTTCTCCAGTTCTCCAGAATGCTATATGCTGTAGTATTAACATTTCCCTTCACTCTTTTCACAGGGGAGACACAGACAAACACACACAAGTCAGCTCAAGTCAAGTAGGTAATTTGATTAAACAATGAAATGAAACAACATTCCTTTCGGACCTGTTTCTCCAGGTTCATGCTGCACCAAAACTACAGAAAACTACCACAGTATAGACAGGAATACAGAGTGCAAGACGAAACTCTAAGACTTAAAAAAAAAAAAAAAAACAAGTGCAAAAAGCAACACATACAGTGGAGCAAAAAAGCAACAAAATGCAATGGTAAAAAAAAGAAAATAAATAACAATAAATTATTGTAAATTATAATTTTTAATTTTTGTTAAAAAATATTAGAATACCCATCCATCCTTCCATTTTCTTCCACTTATCCGAGGTTGGGCGGCGGGGGCAGCAGCTTCAGCAGGGATGCTCCGACTTCCCTCTCCCAAGCCACTTCTTCCAGCTCCTCCGGGCGGATCCCAAGGCGTTCCCAGGCCAGCCGAGAGATATAGTCTCTCCAGCGTGTCCTGGGTCTTCCCCGGGGTCTCTTTCCATTGGGGCATACCCGGAACACCTCACCAGGGAGGCGTCCAGGGGGCATCCTAATTAGATGCCCAAGCCACCTCATCTGGCTCCTCTCGATACGGAGGAGCAGCGGCTCTACTCTGAACCCCTCCCGGATGACTGAGCTTCTCACCCTATCTCTAAGGGAGAGCCCAGCCACCCTGTGGAGGAAACTCATTTCGGCCGCTTGTATTCGCGATCTCGTTCTTTCAGTCACTATCCACAGCTCGTGACCATAGGTGAGGGTGGGAGCATAGATCGACCGGTAAATTGAGAGCTTTGCCTTCTGGCTCAGCTCCTTCTTCACCATGACGGACCGAGGCAGAGCCCGCATCACTGCAGACGCTGCCCCGATCCACCTCCCACTCCATTCTACCCTCACTCGTGAACAAGATCCCGAGATACTTAAACTTAATACTCCTCCACTTGGGGCAGGATCTCACTTCCAACCCTGAGAGGGCACTCCACCCTTTTCCGGCTGAGGACCATGGCCTCAGATTTGGAGGTGCTGATTCTCATCCCAGCCGCTTCACACTCGGGTGCGAACCGATCCAGTGAGAGCTGAAGGTCACGGCCTGATGAGGCCAACAGGACAATGTCATCTGCAATTAGCAGTGACCCAATCCTGAGCCCACCAAACCGGACCCCCTCAACACCCTGGCTGTGCCTAGAAATCCTGTTCATAAAAGTTATGAACAGGATTGGTGACAAAGGGCAGCCCTGGCAGAGTCCAGCCCTCACCGGAAACAGGTCAGACTTATTGCAGGCAATGCGGATCAAGCTCCGACACCGGTTGTACAGGGACCGGACAGCCCTTAACAGGGAATCCGATACCCCATACTCTCTGAGTACCCCCCACAGGACTCCCCGAGGGACACGGTCGAATTCCTTCTCCAAGTCAACAAAGCACATGTAGATTGGTTGGGCAAACTCCCATGCACCCTCTAGGACCCTGCCAACGATGTAAAGCTGGTCCACTGTTCCGCGACCTGGACGGAAACCACACTGCTCCTCCTGAATCCGAGGTTCGACTCTCCGACGGACCCTCCTTTCCAGGACCCCTGAATAGACTTTCCCGGGGAGGCTGAGAAGTGTGATCCCTCTATAGTTGGAACACACCCTCCAGTCCCCTTTCTTAAAGAGGGGGACCATCACCCCGGTTTGCCAATCCAGAGGCACTGTCTCCGATGTCCATGCAATGTTGCAGAGGCATGTCAACCATGACAGTCCTACAACATCCAGAGCCTTGAGGAACTCCGGGCGGATCTCATCCACCCCCGGAGCCCTGCCACCAAGGAGCTTTTTGAACACCTCGCCAACCTCGGCCCCAGAGATGGAAGAGTCCACCGCTATGTCTCCAGGCTCTGCTTCCTCATCAGAAGGCATGTTGGTGGAATTAAGGAGGTCTTCGAAGTATTCCCCCCACCAACCCACAACGTCCCAAGTCGAGGTCAGCAGCGCACCATCCCCACTAAACACTGTGTTGACTGTGCACTGCTTTCCCCTCCTGAGACGCCGGATGGTGGACCAGAATCTCCTCGAAGCCGTCTGGAAGTCCTTCTCCATGGCCTCCCCAAACTCCTCCTACGCCCGACTTTTTGCCTCAGCAACCACCAAAGCCACTTTCCGCTTGGCCTGCCGGTACCTATCAGCTGCCTCCGGAGCCCCACTGGCCAGAATGGCCCAGTAGGACTCCTTCTTTAGCTCGATGGCATCCCTCACCACTGGTGTCCACCAACGGGTTCTCGGGTTGCCATCGCGACAGGCACCGACCACCTTACGGCCACAGCTCCGGTCAGCCGCCTCGACAATGGAGGTGCGGAACATAGTCCATTTGGACCCAATGTCCACCACCTCCCCCGGGACGTGGTTAAAGCTTTGCTGGAGGTGGGAGTTGAAGCTCGTCCTGACAGGGGACTCTGCCAGACGTTCCCAGCAGACCCTCACAATACGTTTGGGTCTACCAGGCCTGACCGGCATCCTCCCCCCCAACGGAGCCAACTCACCACCAGGTGATGATCAGTTGACAGTTCTGCCTCTCGCTTCACCCAAGTGTCCAAGACATGTGGCCGCAAGTCTGACGACACAACCACAAAGTCGATCATCGAACTGCGGCCTAGGGTGTCCTGGTGCCAGGTGCACATGTGGACACCCTTATGCCTGAACATGGTGTTCGTTATGGACAATCCGTGACGAGCACAAAAGTCCAATAACAAAACACCGCTCTGGTTCAGATCGGGGGGGCATTCATCCCAATTACGCCCTTCCAGGTCTCACTCTCATTGCCCACACGAGCATTGAAGTCCCCCAGCAGAACGATGGAGTCCCCAGCAGGGACACTCTCTAGCACCCCCTCCAGAGACCCCAGAAAGGGTGGGTAGTCCAGACTGCTGTTTGGCGCATAAGCGCAGACAACACTAAGGACCCGTCCCCCAACCCGAAGGGGGAGGGAGGCCACCCTCTCATCCACCGGGGTAAACCCCAATGTACAGGCCCCGAGCCGGGGGGCAATAAGCATGCCCACACCTGCTCGGCGCCTCTCACCGGTGGCAACTCCAGAGTAGAAGAGAGTCCAGCCCCTCTCAAGGAGACTGGTTCCAGAGTCCAAGCTGTGCGTCGAGGTGAGTCCAACTATAGCGGGAACTTCTCCACCTCACACATTAGCTGAGGCTCCTTCCCCACCAGAGAGGTGACATTCCACGTCCCTAGAGCCAGCTTCTGCAGCCGAGGATCAGACCGCCAAGGCCCCCGTCTTCAGCCACCACCCAGCTCACACTGCACCCGACCTCTTTGGCCCCGCCTACAGGTGGTGAGCCCATGGGAAGGGGGACCCACGTTGCCTCTTCGGGCTGTACCCGGCCGGGCCCCATGGGTGAAGGCTCGACCACCAGGCGCTCGCCATCGGGCCCCACCTCCAGGCCTGGCTCCAGAGGGAGGCCCTGGTGACCCACGTCCGGGCAAGGGAAAACGTCTTCCAAAATTGGTTCTCATCATAAGAGGTCTTCTGAAACGCTCATTGTCTCTTCCCTCACCTAGGACCTGTTTGCCTTGGGTGCCCCTACCAGGGGCATGAAGCCCTCAACAACATAGTTCCCAGGATCATTGGGACACACAAACCCCTCCACCATGATAAGGTGACGGTTCGAGAAGGGGTATTAGAATACCCTAAAAGGATTAATTACTGTCACATTATACAAAGTAAAGGGAATGGTACAGTGTGAGTTCTATTTATATATTGTTCGGAAAGTACAGTTCTGGTTCAGGTGTTTGATGTTCTGATGGATGAAACAGTTTCTTATCCTTGTAGAGAAGGCCCATATGCAAGCAAACCGTTTAAGGCAGAAGTGAAAAGAAAACGTGGGAAGGGTGAGTGGGATCTCCCACAATGCTGGGGGTTTTTTGGATGCAGTGTGTAGTAGATAGTTTGTAATAGGGAGAAACTGACCCCTTTGCTGTTCTCTCTATTTAGTGTAGTCATTCATTCCAAAGATTAAAATCTCCAGTTAACCTGACACATGTTTTTGGACACATGGACTGTGAGAGGTAACTAGTACTCCCACGGTGACCAGGGAAAACATGCATACTACATACAGAAAAGATCCTTAGCCACAAGATGCCACAGCATTGAGCAGTGCTAAAGTCAGGCTTCACTTATCAAAAAATGATCTGAGGTTCAAACTTGGTGTAAATGCTTTGTTGTAATGCAATGCTCTGATTCAAGCACAGTAATAGCATTCAGAGCATCAACAAGGCCTGGTGATTGGTGAATTTATTTTTAGGCTTTGAAGAGGCCAGCACTGCAGTGTGCTTCAAAGAACCAGAATTACATAAAGTCCTTCAGGCACAAGACAGAGAGACAGAGAGAAAAAGCTGTGGCCTTAAGTTTAAATGGGCATCTGTGTGTGTGTGTGCGTGTGTGCATGTGTGCGTGTGTGTTGTGTGTGTGTGTGCGTTTATTTGTGTGGAGCTATTTTATTATTTATTTTTGTATTCATTTATTTCTAAATTGCACAAGTGGAAATAATAATCCATGTTTTGTGAGGGTGAAAGAAGCTATTATGCAAAATGTTCTCTAAATTGTATAATGTGAGTGTTTGGTAGTTACAATTAATTTCAGCTAATGGACAGACTTTAGCATAGCATGCTGTTAATGATCTGACATTAATGTCATGGTTTTACCTACATGACCTGTTAGCCTTATATAGAGCCATTTTTGTGCCTAATTATGCAAATGTTACATGCTTACATAACCCATGCTCAGATTACACTGCTGTTCTGTACATGCTTATATAAACCAGCTGTTGTCACCTACTGTTCAATGATTTTCATTGTTTACTATGTGTAAATGGGGGAAATAATGAGTGGGGCAGTGGTTCAGAGGATGAAGACTTCACAGGGAATTTAACTTAAGAATGCCGTTTGCTGTGAATACATTTAATGTCATCATATTTGTAAAATAGACTGGACAATAGAACAAAATGTAATTATTAATGTGGTAAATGATGTTTTGTAAGACTTTAATGATTGCCAGAACTTAAGCCTAAGGCTACATAGCAAGCAGCATAAAATCATCTTTTTTTTCTCTTTTGTTTTTACATTTTTGCCATATTGTCCATTCTTATTTGCAATTCTAAAAATTAGAAATGAAACAATATAAGCTTAAATAGCAGTGCACAGGCCTCGGAAGTGGCGGGTTTTCAGTGCTGCTTTCCCAATGGCTAGAAAGCTTTTCAGTGACAGCTCAATTCCCCTGAGTTTGGTAAGTGCAATAAGCAGGATGGGACTCTCAGGATTAAACGTTTACATGCACTAAACAAAGCCTCGCTTTTTATTGGTTGTGGTTTTCTCCTAACCAATTCACTAACCCTGCCCACACAAGCAATATGTGCCAAAACTGTAAAAAAAACAATGACCTGCAAAATAAATGTACAGCCTACGTGGCAGAGAAGATAACTGTATACAAACAAAAATATTAAAAGTTCCGGACCCCAGCTGGCCATGCCCCTAGTTGTGGCCTATTGGTGGCCTAGTGTTTAGGGAGTAGGAGAGATGATTGGAGGGTTGTGGGTTTGTCCCAGACCAGTGAGTTGTCCTGTAGGAACCCTTGCACAAGCTTTCATCCCCCGACACTTCAATCCTGCACATGCATTGCAACACACTGCTCCTTGTCTCCTGTATATTTTCACTATCATTGTGTGAAATTTAAGATAAAATGTACAATATATATATATATATTTTATTTTATTTTTAAAGTTCCCCTCAATAACCTTGATGAACCTGTGCCTCGGACTTCCGGCCACAGCCCTCTCCAGCAGCACAGCTGGTGAACGCAACACCAGTGTTTTGGACTAGCACTGAGCACATGATTGCAGGGCAATCAGTCACACACGGCTGGCGCTGGATCACAGCTCTCTCAACCTTAGGTGAAAAGATGGTGTAAAGCCATGTGTTTGGCAAATAACACGCATTCCCAAAATCTGACTGAGCTAAACCCATCTCTCCCTCTCTAACAGTGTTTTTTTTGCGGTCTGAGACATTGCAGTTCCCATACCAGGCAGTAATGCAGCTGCTCAGGATGCTCTAGATGGTTCCTCTGTAGAAGATGGTGAAAATGGAAGATGGGAGATGGGCTTTCCTCAGTCTACATAGGAAGTAGAGATGCTGCTGGGCTTTCTTTGTGATGGAGTTGGTGTTGAGGGTCCACGTGAGATTGTCGGTTATGTGAACACCAAGAAACTGGTGCTCTGGACCATCTCCACAGGTGAGGTGTTGATATTCAGTGGAGAGTGGTTCCGATGTGGTCTCCTGAAGTCAACAACCATCTCTTTAGTCTTGTCGACATTGAGAGACAGGTTGTTGGTTCTACACCAGTCTGTCAGCTGTTCTATCTTCTCTCTCTAAGCTGCCTCGTCTCCACCGCTGATCAGACCCACCATGGTTGTATCATCAGCGAATTTGATGATGTAGTTCGAGCTGTGCTACTACTAGTAGTTTTACTAATGAATATACTTCTGCTACTGTTACTGCTGCTATTACTTCTACTGTTAGATCTACTATTGCTACTACTACTAATACTACTACTACTACTACTACTGCTATTGATAAGATGGTTATTATTTTGCTGGTACTACTGCTAAAAATACAACCAATCTAATAAATGTGCTTCATCTGCTATTACCACTACTTCATGTACTATTGCTAATTCTACAACTACTACTACTCCTAGTACCTCATTTTCTACTACTCCAAATTCTTCAACTTCTATCGTTGATACTTTTTCTACTAAAACTACTAACATTTCTTTATCTATTAATACTTAATCTACTGTTACTACTGTGACAACTAATAATACCACTGAACACACACAAAAAAGCAATTTGTTCATCCTGAATTTCCTCACTCTTCAAATGTTCAGAATACATTGATAACAGAACTGAAATGCTAGGTGTCAATGGTATCATTATATAACAGATCAGCTTTTCTAAAAGGAAGTGTTATTTATGACATACACACAAATCTCTTCTCATAGGCACAAATCTCTGTGCTTTACTAAAGTTTTATAGTCACGTCAACCAACCTTTTTACCTGTGTTAATGACTGTTTTGTTGTTTATCAGACAATAAAAAAAAAACACTAAATCGCTAAAATCTTCTTTATGTGGATAGGTAAGAAATTTTTCCTTCAGTTTGTTTCTAGCTAAGGAAATCTACACTTCTTACAACATTTAGTCCATGGTTATCCCAAGATATTGTTATTTTGCAAAATTATGTTTGGCCATGCAAGACTACAAAAAGAAAAAATGGAAATGCTGTAACTAAATGTCAGTGTGAATTCTAGTATTTAAATATGCAAGCTATTTTATTTTGCTAAGAATTTCTGCAATTGCTAAATGCAGAAGTTGGGTTTTGTTGTGATTCACTGTGTTGTGCTGTGTATTCACAATGACAAGTTGTCACTTTCACTTTTTTATTACTCAAATTTTCAAACCAGTTTCACCTGTGGATTATGTCCTTAGATTGTTTCCATGTCAAGAAAAAAGATTATGAATCAGTTGGCAAGGGTTCTTTGAGGTTACATGTCAACAAAGATTTTCAGAATGGACAGCTGATTCATTGCAAATGTACCAGTCAAATCTTTCAAATTCACAGGTAATTTCCTTTGTTATGAGTAGATGCATTATTATATTGCTCTACATAGCCTAAGAGAAATGAATTGGTGTAGAGGTTCAGAAGCCATCAAAAGGTTCCAAGACATCATTCTCACTTTGCTCCCCTGAGGGGATGATGTTGTTTTATTCTAGGGAACAGAAGTTTCAAGCTAGCAATAGAAATTCTTTGTGTTTTTACGACTGCTTAGTTTCTCTTTGCTCTTTGAACACTAATTATGTACACCAATCACGCAATGTGTTAAAACCACCTGTAAATAAATGTGTATGTCTGAATTGTGAAGGTGCTGACACAACAGATCTGATTGACTGAGCCAAGACCTCTGAACGTGTGCTGTGGTATCTGACACTGTCGTGGAAAATTGAGGTGTGAGCCTAAGTCTGAAACCAAACAAAGTCAAAAATCAAGCGAAGTCAGAGAGATGCAGCACAACCAATTTACTGAAGAGTTTCAGCGGCGTGGTCCCGTGGGAGCAGCTCCAAATGCCCATCCCAACGTTGGACTTTAAATACATTTCAAACCCCTTTAACATTTGCATAAATCCATCCCATTATCAGTTTTCCACCAATAATATTCAATGCTGTCATGATTGAAACCTCAGTTCCTCCAACTTTGCCCCTTTCCCACCATTAGGCTTAGGCCTTCTCACTGTTTACATTCCTGCCTTGTCCACCACCTATATTTCAAGGCATCCCACCCATCCAGGCCCCCACTTAAGAGTGCATCTGCCTAAGTAGAGATGTAACTCTTTCCTGCTGGATGTTTTCTGGGGGTCATGAGATGATGCAAGCAAGTAAGAATGTAACTAAGTGCAGGTTCAGCCACTTACTATCTCCTGGGGTCAGATTTAGGCTAACAAACTGTGACCTCAGTAATGTGAGGCACTGTGAGTCAGGGACAAAAGTAAAGGGATTTTCACTAAAACACCAAGTCCTTTAAGTTTGGAGATGGAGTCTTCATGGATAGGACAGGACAGGATATGAATTCTACAGCTGTGCCAACCTCAACATGTATGCAGTGGGGTGTATAAAATTTGAGTGCCTGTGGTTCCACTTGAGTTACAGAAAAGTGCAGCTTCAAAAATGAATAAGATGGTAATTGTTGCAACCTGTCTAGGACTGAAGACTAGGCTGAGAGTGGGCTGTTGAAATTCTTGGGGCTTGTTAGTGGTTGGCAGGAAAGCTGTTGCAGTGTGATTATCGCTAGCATCATAAGTTGTCTAGAAAAAACTCATGTGGGATGTTATATTAACCAAACCCTATCTCTTGTTTTCCAGTGTATTTAAACTTCTTATCTTTCAATAGGTTTCTGAGTCTGATTTCATTATGCAATATAGGTATAAAGAGGTATGGGTTTACCTTGTGTTTATTTACGTGTCTTTTGCTTATTCTAAAGAAGCTGATGAGCCCTGACATCTTGCAGCCCCAAGTTAGAGGACAGTGTATATCTTAAAGGTTATGCTTATCCTTATGAAAGCCAACTATGTTTCTAAATTATAAGCAGCAGGAAGGCTATATAGAACCGTTTGAAAAAAAAAAATTAACACTTCTTTGTCACAGGTTTTCCAGCACAGAAAAGAATACATAGAACACAAAACACAGAAAAGGCAACAACAAGAAAAAAGCATCTCTCTCTGCTGTGACTCTCTAATCATCCTTAGTACTCAAACATAAGTAATGAGATCCCAGCACCTCATACCCTGCAGTCAGGCGTATGCACCTTCACTGATCTAAAATGCTCACCCAAGCGAGACTGTCTCAGCTCATTAACAGCTCTCTCACATCACTCTGCAAGCATGTGTTTCTTGCACACATCTTTTGAAAGACCTCTAAGACTTGTACATGCCTTTTGCTCTCAGAGTGGATGGCACCCATGTACCAGTCTAGTTTCTGGGTTTAGTGAAATACATGCGTGTGTGTGTGTGTGTGTGTGTGTGTGTGCGTGTGTGTGTGTGTGTGTGAGAGAAGCCTTTGTTCTCCATCCAGGCTTACTGTACAGCCTGCCCAATCTACTTATCGTCCCAAGTTTCCCATGTCCTCCCTCCTCTTTCCTTTTTCTCTTTTACCTCATCGCTCTCTTTCTTTGTCAGAGCCACTGTGGTGGGTGTGTTTTTGTTCTTGGATCTGCAGAAGAGTTAGAGAATGAAGGAGTGGGAGTGTGTGTCTGTACCTTTTTTCAAGAATAGTGCATTCTATGGTACAACTACACTATAGGACTCATTGCTAAAGAACTATAGACTTCATCTAACTCACCAGTAAAAATCCTCATTCACAAAGACAGTTTAAATAGATTATTTTTTCTGTAGCTAATTATGACAATTTTTCCCCCCAAATACATAAAGTCCAAATGTAGCCAGTTGTTAGGACTACTGCTATTGCATTCCCCAGACTGAGAGGGCAAATGATAGTATGTGCTATTTGTGTTTGTATTTCTCTGAAATTCCACTATATCTTTTTAGACTTTCTCTGGCATTGTATAGGATAATGGACAGATTATACAGGAGTCCCTATGGACAATGATGTTTGTTGGTAATATTGTGATCCGTAACCAGAGCAGGGAGCAGCTTGAGGTGAACCTGGAGAGATGGAGATAAGTTTAAGAGAGGAGAGGAATGAAAGTGAGTAGGACAAAGACAGAATACATGAGTGTGAACAAAAGGGAGGAAAGTGTTGGTTAGGATGCAAGATGTTAGGATGCAAGGAGTTGACAGTGGTGGAGTAATTTAAATACTTGGGATCAACAGTTCAGAGTAATGGTGAGTGTGGAAGAGAGGTGAAAAAGAGAGTTCAGGCAGGTTGGAATGGGTGGAGAAGAGTGGCTGAAGTGATTTTTGAAAAACAGGTACCAGCGAGAGTAAAAGGAAAGGTTTTTAGGACAGCAGTGAGAACAGCTATGTTGTAGACAGTAGGTTGGAGACAGTGGCACTGACGAAAAGACAAGAGGCAGAGCTGGAGGTGTCAGGGTTAAAGATGTTGAGATTTTCACTGGGTGTGGCAAGGATGAACAGGATTAGAAATGAATATTTTAGAGAGACAGAAGTCAAAATGTAAAACATACATTGATAAAAAGCTGGGGCATATGGGAGACCAGGTTTTGTAAATTGAGAGAGCAACCCTACCAAGTGTAAGCAGTTTATTGTAAAAAATCTACCATCTGGCCAGTTACCATTATGATTTATGTCACTCAAATAATCATCAATATTTAAAATGTTAAATGGATGTAGGTACGAAGTAGAAACAAGGTAGGTATAATATTAATATATTGGTTACTCATTGCTGGGTGTGTGGTATGGCAGGAAGACTACAAGGATATTTGTGGTAAAGCCAGATGGCAGGTGTGTGTTGATAGCATACATTAGAAATGCTTTTTATAATTTTTTTTTTTTTACCTGCAGCCTGAAAGTAATCTGGCCAGCATCTCTCTGTCCAGATGGCAGGTGTGTGTTGATAGCATACATTAGAAATGCTTTTTATAATTTTTTTTTTTACCTGCAGCCTGAGAGTAATCTGGCCAGCATCTCTCTGTCCTGCTGCTAATATTATAGCCCAGATGCTGTTCTCTGACAGACATAACTTTTTTTTTAATGAGCCAGCATTTATAGCTGTATTTGTGCATGTGCGTTTGCAAAATGGAAAAATGGCAGCATTTACATCTTTGGTGTGTTCTAATTTATATATCTCACTTATTTTTATATTATATTATATTTACTTATATTATATTATATAATTATATTATATATTATATTATATTTACTTCCCTCACTTATTTTCTCTTTGGTGTGTTGACAGTAAGAGCTTTACATGAACATTAAATGCAACATTATTTACAGGGTGTTGGTGGAAATTGAACTACTGTTGGCCAAAGGAGAAGAAGAAGAAGAAGAAGAGGAGGAATGCATGTCCAGATGGAGAAACAGAAAAAGAAAGGGAGGAGAGTGGAAGTGAGGGTAGGGACTTTGAATGTTGGCAGCATGACTGGTAAAGGTAAAGAATTAGCTGATATGATGGAGAGAATGAAGGTTGACATTTTGTGTGCGCAAGAGACTAGATGGAAGTGTAGTAAGGCCAGGTGTATTGGAGGAGGGTTTAAATTGTTCTACCAAAGTGTGGATAGAAGGAGGAATGGGGTAGGTTTTATCCTGAAGGAATAGTATGTGGAGAGTGTTTTGGAGGTGAAGAGGGTGTAAGGGAGGGTGATGAGTTTGAAGCTGGAAGTTGAAGGTGTAACAATGAATGTTGTTAGTGCTTATGCTCCACAAGTTGGTTGTGAGTTGGAAGAGAAAGTATTTTTTCTCTAAGCGCTGGAATCGCTGGAATGGAGCCTCTTGGCTCGTTTTGGCATGTTTACATTAAAGTGAGAGAATGTTTATAAACAAGCTTTATTTGTTGTTAATAATGATGAAAACAAACTAAAAATACAATTGCAGACTCAGTTTAACGGGGCAAAACATTGGGAACGGCAGAAATTGAAAACGATTAACAAACTCTAATAACTCGCATTAGAAGCGTCAGAGCGAGATCTAAGCGCTGGAATCGCTTTTCAGCGCCTTCTGGCTCGTTTTGGCATGTTTACATTAAAGAGAGAGAATGTTCATAAACAAGCTTTACTTGTTGTTAATAATGATGAAAACAAACTAAAAATACAATTGCAGACTCACTTAGACGGGTCTGAGTCTGACCTGTTCCCGGTGAGGTTTGGACTCTGCCAGGGCTGCCCTTTGTCACCGAGGGCGTTGAGGGGGTCCTGTTTGGTGGGCTCAGGATTGGGTCACTGCTTTTTGCAGATGACGTTGTCCTGTTGGCCTCATCATGCCGTGACCTTCAGCTCTCTCTGGATCGGTTCGCAGTCGAGTGCGATGCGGCTGGGATGAGAATCAGCACCTCCAAATCTGAGGCCATGGTCCTCAGTCGGAAAAGGGTGGAATGCCCTCTCAGGATTGGGAATGAGATCCTGCCCCAAGTGGAGGAGTTTAAGTATCTCGGAATCTTGTTCAAGAGTGAGGGTAAAATGGAGCGGGAGATCGACAGGCGGATCCGGGCAGCTTCTGCAGTGATGCGGGCTCTGCATCGGTCCGTCATGGTGAAGAAGGAGCTGAGCCAGAAGGCAAAGCTCTCAATTTACTGGTCGATCTACGTTCCCACCCTCACCTATGGTCACGAGCTGCGGGTAGTGACCGAAAGAACGAGATCGCGAATACAAGCGGCCGAAATGAGTTTCCTCCACAGGGTGTCTGGACTCTGCCTTAGAAACAGGGTGAGAAGCTCAGTCATCCGGGAGGGGCTCAAAGTAGAGCCGCTGCTCCTCCGCATCGAGAGGAGTCAGATGAGGTGGCTCAGGCATCTGATTAGGATGCCCCCTGGATGCCTCCCTGGTGAGGTGTTCCGGGCAAGTCCCACCGGAAAGAGACCCCGGGGAAGACCCAGGACACGCTGGAGAGACTATGTCTCTCGGCTGGCCTGGGAACGCCTTGGGATCCGCCCGGAGGAGCTGGAAAAAGTGGCCGGAGAGAGGAAAGTCTGGGCATCCCTACTGGAGCTGCTACCCCCGCGACCCGACGTCGGATAAGCAGAAGAAAATGGATGGATGGATGGACAAACTAAAAATACAATTGCAGACTCAGTTTAACGGGGCAAAACATTGGGAACGGCAGAAATTGAAAACAACCAACAAACTCTTATATGGACAGAAGCGTCAGAGCTAGCGCTAAGCACTGGAATCGCTTTAATAGGGCCTCTTGGCTCGTTTTGGCATGTTTACATTAAAGAGAAAGAATGTTTATAAACAAGCTTTATTTGTTGTTAATAATTATGAAAACAAACTAAAAATACAAATGCACACTCAGTTTAACGGGGCAAAGCATTGGGAAGTCCAGAAATTGAAACCAACTAACAAACTCTTATAACTCGCTTTAGAAGCGTCAGAGCGCGCTCTAAGCGCTGGAATCGCGTTTTCAGCGCCTTCTGGCTCGTTTTGGCATGTTTACATTAAAGTGAGAGAATGTTTATAAACAAGCTTATTTGTTGTTAATAATAATGAAAACAAACTAAAAATGCAAATGCACACTCAGTTTAAAGGGGCAAAGCATTGGGAAGGCCAGAAATGGAAAAAAACTAACAAACTCTTATAACTCGCTACAGAAGCGTCAGAGCGAGCTCTAAGCGCTGGAATCACTTTTCCAGCGCCTTCTGGCTCGTTTTGGCATGTTTACATTAAAGTGAGAGAATGTTAATAAACAAACTGATTTGTCGTTAATAATGATGGAAACAAACTAAAAATACAAATACACACTCAGTTTAACGGGGCAAAACATTGGGAAGGCCACAAATTGGAGGAATCGCTTTTTCAGCGCCTTCTGGCTCGTTTTGGCATGTTTACGTGAGAGAATATTTATAAACAAACTTATTTGTCGTTAATAATCATGAAAACAAACTAAAAATACAAATGCACACTCAGTTTAAGGGGGCAAAACATTGGGAAGGCCAGAAATTGAAAACAACTAACAAACTCTTATAATTCGGTTTAGA
>CM029391.1:5859801-5880211 GCA_017165825.1 Hepsetus odoe | reverse complement strand
GAGACACACACACAGAGAGAGAGAGAGAGAGAGAGAGAGAGAGAGAGAGAGAGAGAGACAGATCGAGATCAAGCACACGTCTCTCGAGGGAGGGTTTGTAAAGATCTCCCTGGCCACAATCTGTACAGGCCAGTTAAGATGGTGCAGTGACGGTTGCTTTCTCTTAAATCACTCCTTTATGGCCAACGTATTATTTATTACCTGGTAAAAGGTCAGTGTACACAAGGGCCACGGGAGGGGTTGGAGGCAAGGAATGGGGTCCCTACCTGCTGCAGTATAACTCATGTGGGAGGGCATGGAGGCCACCTGATTAATGATTTGCTGCAGGAGCCAAATGTCCCCCCACTTAGCCTGTGTTTAACACATCACCCATCACCACTCAACATGGCTGTCTCACATTCACAATCACATGTGAGCATGCATTCCATAGTAGTCTGTTTTTTTATTATATATTATATTTATTTATTTATTTTTTGCTACAATTAAGACTCATTTGGTTTTATTTTAATGAATAAAATATATCATTTCAATCTAAACATTCTCGTTTGCACTCGTTTTCATAGCAACTTGTCCTAATTAGGGTCGTAGGAGATGCTGGAGCCTATCCCTTTCACAAGGCAAAACACCCTTGATACTGGCTGCGGTGGTATTGGCTGCGGTGTATGATCGTAGTGTATGATCTGTGTGCCGTGGGTTAAAGTTCAGGACCAGTAGATTACCCTGAGGTACCCTTGAAAAAGGTATCGTCCCCATCACTGCTCCCTGAGTGCTGGCTATGGCTGCCTAGTGCTCCACTGTGAGTATGAGTTAAATGTAGATTTTTTTTTTTTTAATTTAAATATGGCCAATAGGTAGAGGTAAAGCTTGCTTGCAATAGTTTCTGAGTTTAAGATACATATATTTTTTGGGTAATCAAGTATATTTGATTGCTCAATCATTGGGCAGACACACAGACAAACACACTTACACTTAGGGGGCAATTTAGCATCTACAATCCACCTGATGTGCATGTTATTGGTCAGTGAAAAGAAAATCAGAGCATCTGGAGGATACTAGAAGAACATGCAGACTTCACAGAACTCTCCCACCTAGGAATCAAACCCAGGACTTGCTGTGAGGAGACAATGCTGTACATTGCCCCTTAAACACTTAGTAAAACTTGATGCATCTTACTATAGCAGCAGTGACACTGACATTGTAATGGAATATTAGTATGTGTCTGTTGTCCAAAGTTGATCACTGGACTTTTCTAATACACTTTGTACAATTATTGTGCACATCATCAGACACAACTCACCGGATTGGCCAACATGCTGATGTAAATTTAGGTCACACAGTCTGCGCTAGTTCTCCTCCAGTTCACCAGTGGTTAGTTTAACTGTCACAGATCACTGATGGCTGGATATTTTTGGGAAATGGCTTCACTGACTTCACCCCAATCCCTTCTTTATCCACACTGCCTTTCTCTCTCTCTCTCTCTTTACACTTTGCACGTTACACTTACATTCAGTTATGTTACAGGCACAGAGTTTATGACTAACTATTTAGATATTGCATACTTCAGAAAGTAATATGTGTGTGTGTATATATATATATATATATTTTTTTTTTAATTATTTATTATTTTTTTTATTGGGTCAAAAGAATCGTTTGTCCTTGAAATAAGATGATGAGCTGTACTAGTCTCATCTGTCTTGTATAGTATCTGAAATGATGTTAAGATTAAATCTTTGATGGAAGTTTACACTTTAGTTATTCAGACTTTGAAGAAAATAACTTCAATTAGCCAAGCTCCTCAATACCTCAAAACATTCATCATGACATGCAACACTTAGTGGAAGCTTTGTCCTGTACTTCATTGCTTATCATCTTCCATAACCTTCAATGCCTGAATGGTTACATCACAGGAACATTTCAAAAAGCAAATTATTGCTATTTATGTATTTAAGCTATATTTTCTATACTGTCTTTGATATATTTTTTTTCCCATCATCTTTTTCTTCTAAATCTGTGGGTCCTTAATATTGGCTTTTATCACCAGCCAAAGAATATACAGGAGAATACTAAAGCTTTAGTGAACACTAAGGCTTTCATCACAGCCAGTGTGACATGGAGAAAACCCAGCCACTAGGGATGCACAAGCCAGTGTATTTCTTTGTGCCGGTCCCAAGCCCGGGTAAATGGGGAGGGTTACGTCAGGAAGGGCATCCGGTGTAAAACTTTGCCAAATCAATATGCGGACAACGATACAGAATTCCATACCGGATCGGTCGAGGCCCGGGTTAACAACGACCGCCATCAGTGCTGTTAGCCTACAGGGTGCTGGTGGAAATTGGACTACTGTTGGCCAAAGAAGAAGAAGAAGAGGAGGAAGGCATGTCCAGAGGGAGAAGGAGAGAAAGAAGGAGAGGAGAGTGGAAGTGAGGGTAGGGACTTTGAATGTTGGCAGCATGACTGGTAAAGGTAGAGAATTAGCTGATATGATGGAGAGAAGAAAGGTTGACATTTTGTGTGTGCAAGAGACTAGATGGAAGGGTAGTAAGGCCAGGTGTATTGGAGGAGGGTTTAAACTGTTCTACCATGGTGTGGATAGAAGGAGGAATGGAGTAGGTGTTATCCTGAAGGAAGAGTATGTGGAGAGTGTTTTGGAAGTGAAGAGGGTGTCAGGGAGGGTGATGAGTTTGAAGCTGGAAGTTGAAGGTGTGATAATGAATGTTGTTAGTGCTTATGCTCCACAAGTTGGTTGTAAAATGAAAGAGAAGGAAAAATTCTGGAGTGAGTTAGATGAAGTAATAGAGAGTATACCCAGGGGAGAGAGAGTGATGATTGGTGCAGATTTTAATGGTCATGTTGGTGAAGGGAACAGAGGTGATGAGGAGCTGATGGGTAGGCATGGTGTCAAGGAGAGGAATGCTGAAGGTCAGATGGTTGTTGATTTTGCAAAAAGGATGGAAATGGCTGTAGTTAATACTTATTTTAAGAAGAGGGAGGAGCACAGGGTGACGTATAAGAGTGGAGGAAGATGCTCACAGGTGGATTATATTCTTTGCAGGAGGGTCAGTTTGAAAGAGATCAGAGACTGCAAAGTAGTGACAGGGGAGAGTGTCACTAAACAGCATAGGATGGTGGTCTGTAGGATGACCTTGGAGGTCAAGAAGAGGAGGAAAGTGAGAGCAGAGTTGAGGATCAAGTGGTGGAAGCTGAAGAAGGAGGACTGCAAGGTGGTATTCAGGCAGGAGTTAACACGGGCACTGGGAGGTGTTGAAGAGCTACCGGATTGCTGGGAAACTACTGCAGAAGTGATAAGGCAGATGGCTAGAAATGTACTTGGTGTGACATCCGGAAGGAAGAAAGAGGATAAGGAGACCTGGTGGTGGAACCAAGAAGTCCAGGAGTGTATTCAAAAGAAGAGGGAGGCAAAGAAGACATGGGACAGTCAGAGAGATGAAGAAAGTAGACAGGTGTACAAGGAGATGAACCGCAGGGCGAATAAAGCAGTGGTTAAGGCCAAAGATAAGGTGTTTGGTGAATTGTATGAGAGGTTGGACAGTAAAGAGGGAGAAAAGGACCTTTACCGATTGGCTAGACAGAGAGACAGATCTGGGAAAGATGTGCTACAGGTCAGGGCGATTAAAGATAGAAATGGAAATGTACTCACAGGTGAACAGAGCATGTTGAGCAGATGGAAGGAATACTTTGAGGAGCTGATGAATGAAGAAAATAAAAGAGAGAGAAGACTGGATGATGTGAGAAGAGTGAACCAGGAAGTGCAGCAAATAAACAAGATGGAAGTAAGGGCAGCGATGAAGAGGATGAAGAATGGAAAGGCTGTTGGACCGGATGACATACCAGTAGAAGCATGGAGATGTTTTGGGGAGATGGCAGTTGAGTTTCTGACCAGATTGTTTAACACAATCTTGGCAAGTGAGAAGATGCCTGAGGAGTGGAGACGAAGTGTACTGGTACCGATCTTCAAGAATAAGGGTGATGCACAGAGCTGTAGTAAATATAGAGGGATAAAGTTGATCAGCCAAACCATGAAGTTATGGGAAAGAGTAGTGGAAGCTAGGTTAAGAAAAGAGGTGAGGATTAGTGAACAGCAGTATGGTTTTATGCCGAGAAAGAGCACCACAGATGCAATGTTTGCTCTGAGGGTGTTGATGGAGAAATACAGAGAAGGTCAGAAGGAGCTGCATTGTGCCTTTGTGGATTTGGAGAAAGCATATGACAGGGTGCCTAGAGAGGAGTTGTGGTTTTGTATGAGGAAGTCTGGTGTTACAGAGAAGTATGTGAGAGTAGTTAAGATTATGTATGATGGCAGTGTAACAGTGGTGAGATCTGCAGTGGGAGTGACGGATGCATTTAAGGTAGAGGTTGGATTACATCAAGGATCAGCACTGAGCCCATTTTTGTTTGCAATAGTAATGGACAGGTTGACGGACGAGGTTAGACAGGAGTCTCCATGGACGATGATGTTTGCTGATGATATTGTGATCTGTAGTGAGAGTAGGGAGCAGCTTGAGGAGAACCTGGAGAGATGGAGATATGCTCTGGAGAGGAGAGGAATGAAAGTGAGTAGGGCAAAGACAGAATACATGAGTCTGAATGAAAGGGAGGAAAGTGGCGTGGTTAGGATGCAGGAAGTGGAGGTAACAAAGGTGGAGGAGTTTAAATACTTGGGATCAACAGTTCAGTGTAACGGCGAGTGTGGAAGAGAGGTGAAGAAGAGAGTGCAGGCTGGTTGGAATGGGTGGAGAAGAGTGGCTGGAGTGATTTGTGACAGACGCGTACCAGCTAGAGTAAAAGGGAAGGTCTACAGGACAGTAGTGAGACCAGCTATGTTGTATGGGTTGGAGACGGTGGCACTGACAAAAAGGCAGGAGGCGGAGCTTGAGGTGTCAGAGTTAAAGATGCTGAGATTTTCGTTGGGCGTGACGAGGATGGACAGGATTAGAAATGAGTATATTAGAGGGACAGCTCAGGTTACACGTCTTGGACATGTGCAGAGGAGAGACGAGGATTATATTGGAAGGAGGATGTTGAATATGGAGCTGCCAGGAAAGAGGAGAAGAGGAAGACCAAAGAGGAGGTTTATGGATGTGGTGAGAGAGGACATGCAGGTGGTCGGTTTGAAGCAGGAAGATGCAAAAGACAGGAAGAAATGGAGACAGTTGATCCGCTGTGGCGACCCCTAAACGGGAACAGCCGAAAGAAAAAGAAGAAGAAAGAAGAAGTGTGACATGGAGAAATATGACAGTTATAAAAATAAAAAAACTGACTAAATAAAATTAACAATTTTAATCAGCATTAAAAAAAATTATAATATTTCTTGGTAGCCCTAAAACAAAGACCTGGTACAAAGTAACCAGCAAACATCTAAAAATAATTCACTCTCTATTAATGAAATTAATTACATAGACTAACATATAGATTAGAAGTGCTTTTTACTTTTGACATTCTAGCCTCTTATTCTCAGTGTAAAGGTAGTTAAAAGACTTTTGTTTGCTCTTGTCTGTTTCAAACTCACTATATGTACAAAATTTCAGTTTTCGGAATTTTATGTGTGTCACTTCCTCTCTATCTCTCACCCTCTATCTACCTTTCTCTCTATCACACCCTCTCTCTCTCTATCTCTCTCTCTCTCTCTCTCTCTCTCTCTCTCTCTCTCTCTCTCTCTCTATCCCGGCAAAACAGAATGCTCCTTTTTTACTTTTTTAAGTCACATCAGGCTTTGAGTGACAGCCATAGCTTTGCAGTCAACTTTGACTTCTGACTGGGCAAAGCAGGGGCTTTTGGAGGCAGGGTGAGAGGAGAGGGATGGGAGAGGCAGTTGGAGCGATTTGATTTAGCTAAAGAACTGCATTCTGACATTTTGTCTGGAAGATAAAGCCATACATCAGATACTGAGAAGGTCACTATTGGAAGTTATCAGATAGTGTCTTTCTGGGCTATTCTCAGACCCAGCCAGCACGAATCTTTTGCACACCCTAGACCAAGAAGAACAAAACACAGAACATAATGGAGAATTTGAAAGTAGGAAACACTGACAAACTTATGTGTGTGTAAAAAATGCTGTAAACAAAGAATGCTTTCAGAAATATAAATAATGATTGTTATTTTTAGCAATTTATAAAATGCAAAGTGAGCAAACAAAAGAAAAATCTAAATCAAATCAATATTTGGTGTTACTACCTTTTCTCTTCAAACCAGCATCAATTCTTCTGGCCCCCACAGAGCCCTGATCTCAACATCATCAAGTGTGTCTGGGATTACATGAAGAGACAGAAGGATGTGAGGAAGCCTACATCTACAGAAGATCTGTGATTAGTTCTCCAAGATGTTTGGAACAACCTACCTGCCGAGCTCCTTCAAAAACTGTGTGCAAGTGTACCTAGAAGAATTGATGCTGTTTTGAAGACAAAGGGTTATCACACCAAATATTGATTTGATTTAGATTTCTGCATTTTGTTGATTGATGAAAATAAATGATTAACACTTCCATTTTTGAAAGCATTCTTTGTTTACAGCATTTTTTCCACACCTGCCTAAAACTTTTGCACAGTACTGTATATATACTATCACAATAAGGGCATTTTACAATATATTACATACAATAGCATTATTTGACACATCCATGTAGAGATAAATCTCATGTAGAGATATTTGATAAGTCTCATGAAAAACTTTATTCCAGGTTGGGGACCATATACTTTTATAATGTTATCACAATAAAAAATAGCTCAATAAGTGTTTCTATATTGTTCTTATTTTCAGTAGACTCTGGAATGCTTGTAACTTACATTTCGCCAACAGTCAGAGGAGTTTAAATCCTGATGATGAATCCATTAGCATATTTGGCTTTTCTTTATAGGTACCATTCTTTCAATCCAGCACTAATGGTGTCTAATTACTTTTATCAGCCCAGTCCTCCAGATTTCAATTATTTATTAATTTGTATTATTCACTGATTTTGTATAGGTCATAACTGCCAAACTGTTTCCTAAACTACATAAACAAATGTACACAACTTTAATGGATGGCTGGACATGGTTTGAGCAGTTTGACAGAAAGTGACTAGAGCCTGCAAAATTGACCCAGAAACCCTGAAAAGTGGCTCAGATAATGGTTGGATGGATGGATGGATGAATGGAAGGATGGATGGATGGATGAATGGATGGATGGGTGGATGGATGGAGTTATTTTCTCAATTAAGTATCAATACTTTTTCTGGGTATGGGCCACTCTGCACACCTGTGTATTATGTATCATGTAAATGTTTTCCAGTTTAGTGTCTTTAAAAGCTATATTGCCCAACTCTAATGCATTACACATATGAAGAAACATCTGTTTGTAACTTCGGGTGGTGGTCTAGTGGTAGGATACTTGCCTATGTCACTGGTTCAAATCCTACCTCCAGCACTACCACCACTGGGTCCCTGAACAAGAGCCTTAACTCTGACTCCAGGGGGACTGTCCCTGTAATTAGGACATGGAAGTTGCTCTGGATAAGAGTGTCTGCTAAATGCCTTAAATTTAATGTTTATTGAAACTGGATGCATGCATGTGAACGTATTTTTTTATGTAAGCATGTTTGTGAGTCTGTCTGGAATTGCAGAGACTGTAGACCTGCTGCAATAGCACACTATGCCAAACCTCCATCCATCCACTTTCGGCCGCTTGTCCCAAACGGGGTCGCGGGGGAGTGCTGGCGTCAAACCCAGCGCACACAGGGCAAGGACGGGGGACGCACCCTGGACAGGTCGCCAGCCCATCGCAAGGAGGAGCGGGATGGGGACGGCACCTTGCTCAAGAGTACCTCAGGCTCAGGGCAACCTATTGGGAAGGGGTTAGAACCCCTGAACCTCCGATCATGTGGCCAACACCCTAACTACTAGGCCACCACCGCCCCTATGCCAAACCTGTTGCACAGATATTTTTCTGTATCCAAGGTTTCAGGCTCCACTTAATCAAATGGACCGGAGGCACAAATATGCAACAAATCTCCAATCATCATGGCATGAAGGCTATCTAATTGGTGCAGACCTTGACACAAACCTCTCTCAGTCGGATTAAAATGTACTCCAATCAAATGGGGCCACACCACTGATGACCAGCCAACCATCAACTCATCATCACTCTCATGCCTGAAGTGCACCAGTATGTCTAATAGAAATGCCACTGACTGCAGATATGGAGCAGGTTTTACATAAAGAACATGCTGTAATTCCTGTGAAATACATGCAGAAGGTTACATGATGAGGGAGAAAGTCTATGTTTCTGCAATTTGCTGTGAAAAGGTCAAACTTATACAGCAGGGAGGCATTATCATCCACAGGACTGTAACCATGAAAGCATAGATAATACTGGTGGACATAATGTTTTTTTTTCTACCCAATTATCTCCCTAGTTTTAGTCATAGCTATTTGCCACCTGCTGTCATACAGTATCTAACAGCACCAAGCAGTCTGAGAGTGTGAAAGACACATTGTCATCATCAAAATAATACTTGGTATCACCAAAATGGTACCTTTATTGTAATGAGAAATAACCTGTTACTAATGTTACTTGCATTAACTGCATTACTGGGACTAGGCACCAGGATCAGAAGATTGAGGGTCCAAATCCTGGACCAGTAGGTTGCACTGAAGTATCTTTGAGCAAGGTACTGTCCCCATCATTGCTCCCTGGGCGCTGGATATAGCTGCCCATTGCTGCACATTGTGTATGGGTTAAATGCAGAGAATGCATTTTGATTTGGTTCACTGTGTGCTGTGCTGTGTTTCACAATGACTTTCACTTCAAGTCCCTTACCAGCAGTTTGCCCTGAGGTACCCTTGAGCAAGGTACCGTCCCCGTCACTACTCCCTGGGTGCTTTAAATAGCTGGCTCCTGCTGCACGTGTTTGTATGTGGGTAAAATGCAGAGATGTATTTTTGTTGTGGTTCACTGTTTGTTGTGTACTGAAAATGACAAGATTGATCACTTTCACTTAAAAAAAATGGTGATTTTGAAATCTGATGTTCTAAAGTTTATCACATTTCTGTCCATTTCTAATTACACTATCTATCTGTGGAATGCCATAAGTTACAGTAGGAAAACACAGACACTTTGTCTTGATCTTTTTCCATCTCTGCCAGAGTGGTGAGAAAAACTGCATTAAACAGAAAAATTGGTGGCTTTAACTTGTTTGTTTTAAATAATATATTTCCTTTAGGTTATATTCAAGAACAAAAATGAGGTTAGAGTTCTTTATATAAGCCATTATCAAGAACTCACACCAATTCATGATAATTAGGGTTTGGTACAACAGGTCAGTAGTTACTCTTCAGCAGTAAAGTGATGGTGGATGGTTTGAAGAAAGCCTGCACCAGGCAGATATTACAGATTTCTGTGAAGAAGGAACACTCCTCAGAACGCTGCCAGTAGCTTTGCATAGTTTCACCCCCTACAGAGTCCTCCTCACGTCAGACATGGGCAACACCTGGTCGCTGTGTGGGAGGTGTGATTCTCACTGCTACCTCCGTGTTGATGCTTCAAAATGGGAATAGTCTTTTTTCATAGCATCTGGGAGGGTGGTGTCATTTGTGTAGGTGTAGTAATTCCTCCTTCAGTATGTGGCAGTTTAAACATCCTTGAGAAAGAGTATTCTCTTTATACAGTAACTGACTTTGAACAAAACTTTAGTTTTAATGGAAATGGTTGTTGTTGCACACTGAAGTTTTATTTGTCTAATGTAGGTGTCTAAAAGGTTTTCAACAACAGCAGCAACAACAACATGGCCATCCAAGTCATGCAAGTCTGTCTCAGTTGCCCATTCAACCT
Source organism: Hepsetus odoe (assembly GCA_017165825.1). Lineage (NCBI taxonomy): Eukaryota > Metazoa > Chordata > Actinopteri > Characiformes > Hepsetidae > Hepsetus > Hepsetus odoe. The sequence continues at coordinate 5,870,389 of CM029391.1, read as the reverse complement.
ACATGCCTCCCCAACCATAACAACTGTTCCTCAGCATACATCATGCATGACCGCCACCCTCCCCTTCCCAGTTCATGCTGTGTGAGTGATGTGACAGGTGAGCCGGATCTATTGTGTGCAGAGCCGCCCCAAGCAGAGTGAGGGAGTGCCAATGCTGCTAAGTTTTTCTGACACCTGCTTGAGAGATAGCCTTCAGCCTACCACAATATCTATGCCCTCCTGCAGGGCCACAGGCACCACCAGTGTGTTCCAGGCATGGAAAAGCCCAAAATGGAAGAGCATGCAGGGAAACCATAAATATTCAGCTTGCACACACATGCACATAAACACACAGTGGGAAAAATCTGTCACAGTCCTTGTATCACAAAGGGAGTGAGAAAGAGAATGAGAGGGGAAAAAATAAAGTTCCCCATCCATCCCAAAAGACAGGATGCTCTAAACGGGTCACTGAAGAAAATGTCAATGAACATCTTAGAGGTCTCAGAATTGTTCCGTAACCACCTGAAGAATCCACTATTCTACTAGGGCACAAACTACCTTTCAGCTGGCCAATAAAATCATATATTGTAATGTTTTTATATTGATTGACATCATACAGGACAGGGAAAGCACACCTATACATAGCTCATGAGGGACTGTTAGCCTACCAATCATAAAAGTGAGGCAATCACTGGAATACTGTTGGTTGGAATCACATAACTGCTTGTTGGGACCATATTTTGTTTGCCATTTATCTGGACTACAATAATCATTGCAGACTGAAAGAAGCATCATTTTAATGCCCCTTGTGGCTGGTTGCAAGTCACATTTATAGTCCTTACATCTGAAATAATGCCCTCTATGTCCTCATAGCTGAAAATCTGTATTAGAGTTTTTCATTTGGATTTGAACACTGCTCACTTTCATTTTCTTGTAATTTGGCACTCTGGCAGGGTCATTTTGGCCAGTGTTACTTTTGTGAACACTACATAATTATAAGGGACTATAAAACAAACAAATGCCACTCTATTTAGTGTTTCACTCTTTGTTTCACACTGCATGCTCATAGAAATACAATACTCCTTAGTGTATTGGGTTCATATATGGGACTGTATAAATAACTGGCTGTCACATTGTATTGTGGAAGTTGTTGAATTATGAATATATGTATGTATCTGGCTGTGGAGACAACTTAAGCATGACTTCTTTTCAGAGAGCCTCAGTCGAATAGGTCAAAACTGATGTGAATGATCATCTTCAATGTCTGTTACAAGCTTAGAAAATCCACAAATTATCTATAGAGCTGCTATAAAATGCGTAACAATCAAACAAAGATACATACAAGAAACAAAAGCTACTATTAAACATGGTAATTACATGTTTGGCAAACATATGAAGTAAAAGTGAAAACACAGAACAATACAGCCTTTGCATTTATCCCATACACACACACAGCAGGGGGGCAGCTAATTAAAATGCCTTGTTCAAAGGACAGGACTGGGATGTGATCCCAAAACCTTGCAATCCTGGGGCCTACTCCTTAACCACTAGGCCACTGCTGCCCAATGTATGCTCATATATTTATATATTCAATCTTTAAGCTTATACAAGTTTAAAGCAACACTGTATGGTTTCCATCATTGCTCTCCACCACTGCAGAAAAATGTACTCCCATACCCCAGAACCTGTACTGAGACAGCTGATGAGATCAGTGACCCTAATATACAAAATCTATACTCAGAAAACGAGCTGTTCCTCAAGCCCACCATAGAAACACTGAATGTTTTGCAACTATATTACACAAGGAATTAAAAAAAGTCCTATAACAAAACACAACAGGTGGTCAGGTGGTTTTGTTATGCGCATTATGTGAGATACATGTTTCAGAATTACGTGCTTTTTCTTGAGCTGCCATGCAAGATTAGCTCATGAATTAAAGCATGACAAATGTTCTGCATGAGTAAAGCTCATGTCAGGTCAGCGAGAGCTGAATCTGCCACTGTCTCGATGACCTCTCCCTGAGAATGAAAAGACAAACACTGTCACCGGTGATTATTATGCACATTAGGTGACATATGGAATAGAAGGGGCACATAGTGCTGAGGAACAAAATCATCACATTTGAGGCAGGAGCTGCATTCCTGTCAAGAACAATCCCTTTATACACTCATGTCACCTCTACAGAACCTGGAGACAAAAGCTAACTTGTCATTTCAAGAGTTGTTCAGAGTTCTAGGGAAAAAAATAATAAAATTCTGGTAAAAAAAAAAAAAAAACATGCCTCAGACATGTGCAGTCAAGCGTCACTGAGGAGTTTACCGTTACTGTTGCTGCAGTACAGCCCCTTGATCTCTTTCTCTAACCTTCCCTCCACACATACACACATAAAGACAGGAAATTATAAGGCTGATTTCACACACAGTTTGAAGGCATATAAAAGTGTTTGCATGTCAAGAGAGGGTGTATCTCTAGAGAGCAGATTGATGGGGTCTATTTTCATTAACAGTCTTGACCTGTGACCCTGGCTCACATTAGCCCACAGTACACCCCCAAATCTATGTACGTAGACATATGACCTGGCTATGACCTAGTACGTTTTACAGGCATGTATATGTTGGGGTGGTGATGGTGGTGTGTGTGGGGGGGGGCAGGCAATGGAGGCTCCTCAGCACAGTTGCACTGTCTAAATGATTTATTCCTCCTATGCAAAACTGCATACTTTACATACAAGGACAAAAAGCAGTATAGATGCTACCACACACAGACTGATCCACCTGTATACAGACACACACACACACACATACACACACACACACGTTAACATATCTTCAAGGTACACAAAAAATTCAGGTGCGGTCCTCGACAACCATTTTCAAGGACAAGATTTCTCAAAAGGGCACCACAATCTAGACACTTTCCTTCTCCACAGTATTTTTTCAATTTATGTGCAGAACATGTCTAACTCAAACCTTGCAACAAAGTCATCTACTGTAGCGCATGTATGCCCAAAACAGCAACAGAACAAGATTGAGGTTGTTGTTGCTGGGACTCTTTATGCTGATGACTCTTTATGCAAAACCATGGTGATTCACTCCATATAAATCTGTAGGTCCTAATCCCCCTGCCTCATAAATGAGAATTACCCCTTTTGTCTTGGCAAATTGTGCTTGAAGCCTAATCCAAATTCACTTTATTAACACTCTTGCCAGCGACTGGTGCAGAGAGAGGATGCAGGCGAGATTTCCATCAGTCCTGCTGATGGCCTCAGAACATAAGATTTCAAAATTTTGCAACATTTAGATAACATTACATACTTTATATTATTGTCCACTGTATTTCCATATGTTAATGTTTAAATGGTTGATGTGTCAGTAGATTTCATTGGAACTAAGTTGATTAATTAGGAATACATTTTCAGAGTTGTGGGTTCAGTTAACAGCTGGGGCAGCCTTTGTCCTTTCTGTATTGAGCTTGCATGTTCTCAATGTGTCTGCATGGGTTACATCTAGGAGCTACCACAGTTTAAAGACGCATTTCAGGTGCATTTCACCACCAAACCTTTCATGCTGAACAATGTTGCAGGCAGCATAATGTTCACCACGGCTTCTCCAGACCCTTTCATATCTGTCACATGAGCTCAGAGTGAACTTGCTCTTTTCTGCGAAAAAAGGCACCAGTGCCGGACCTGCCAAGTCTGGTGATGTCTGGCAAGTGTCAGTCAAGTTCCACGGTGCCGAGCAGTGAGCACAGGGCCCACCAGAGGACGCCAGGCCCTCAGGCCCTCATGAAGTCTGTATCTAATGGTTTGGTCAGAGACATTCACGCCGGTGGCCTGTTGGAGGTCACTTTGTAGGTTTCGGGCAGTACTCATCCTGTTCCTCCAAAAGGAGCAGATACTGGTCCTGCTGATAGGTTAAGGACCTCCAACGGCCCTGTCCAGCTCTTCTAGAGTAACAGCCACTCTCCTGGAATCTCCTACATGCTCTTAAGGCTGTGCTGGAAGACACGGCAAACCTTCTGGCAATGGCACCTATTGATGTGCCATCCTGGTGGAGTTGGACTGCCTGTGCAACCTCTGTAAAGTCCAGGTATCCCCTTATGCTACCAGTAGGGACACTGACCCTAATCAAATGCAAAACTACTGAAAAGCAGTCAAAAAACGATGAGGAGGGAAAAAATGTCTGTGGCCTCCACCTGCAATACCATTCCTGTTTTTGGGATCATCTCATTGTTGCCATTTTAGTGTGCTTTATATACATCATATACATTTTATTTATATGTGTGTATATATATATATATATATATATATATATTTTTTTTTTTTTTTTTTAGATAACTTTAGTGTCAGATTTGACAATGACAAAAATTATTAAAGAGAGATTTAAATTTCTCTGCTTTCTGTATTTTTTTTTTTTTTGCTTAGGATCAAAGTACATTTTAGCTCAAAATGAAGGTTAACTTATCAAGGGGACAAAGCGTATAATATTATAGAGAAAGAGACTGAGGGAGTGTAAGAAAGTCTTCTAAAATCAGCCTTCCTTTTAATGAATAGGCCTAATGAGCCTTTCAGAAGAAGACGCCCTTTACCTCAGAGGTTAATAAGTTATTACCATATAATTATGCATACATATAATATATGATTTTCTCATTTTTACAGTCGCCGATGGGACACCACAGCCAAGCAGCGGAAATTCACCGTGGCGGACCAATGAAAGTTTAGTTGAGTTGAAAGAGCTCAGATTTCTTGTGGAGAAATTCCAGCAATCCCTCTGCATCTACACATCAGCCCCCACTTTTCCTCACTAAGTATACCACACTTTTTAGCATTAGCTCTTAATTATTTCTAGTTGCTGAAGAACTTCTCTAAAAACAAAGAATTAGAGCATTTCAGGTCTAACACAGTTAGAGGTGGCTACATCTTTGGCAAGGCTAGGGCTAAGTGCAAATGAAAGTGCAAGGCTAGGGACAATGCAATGAAGTCTAGAATAGCAGCTTAAGACTTTGAGCTTATCCATCCATTATTGAGCTATACTGACCCATTGGCACCTTATCATTCAGAGGCATATTCATTCATTCTTTCTCTGTTAGTACTCTGATGAAATTTAATCTGTTCTTTTTTCCTTGTCATATAGTATTACTGGAAAAGCAACTCTATATTCAAACAAGAACCTTTGCATCTAACTAGCCTCCCTGTCCCTGCTTTACTATGCCAATAAAAAAATGGCCCTTTCCATTTCTTTCTTCGGTCACTGCCCATTGTTCAGTTAGCCTTTGGAACTATGCCAAAGCTTTCCTCAGGCTGTAAAGAGACAGAAGGACAGAGACACATATACAGAATGGGATTGTTCCTTGCAATTCTGGTTGAGAAAGTGTTGGCCCTAATTAGACTAAGCATTTGTGACTAGCTAAAATGCAACACACTCATCCAAATCAAATCCCTTTGCCCCACTTTCAGTCCAATTACACAATAACTGGGCCCAGAATGATTACACCAGGCCCACGGCAGCTCATGGAAAGAGGGAGAGAAAGAGAGAGGTGTGAGTTTCACTTGTTTTTCAGTCAAGTACATGAGTAATGGATGCAGTCATACTTGAACAGACAGATATACATTTTTAGATGAAAGACACATACTCAGGCATACATGAACACAATTTCTCTCACACACATAATGGCAAAAAGCTAATAGTTTTTGTTATTTTAGACACCATGTAAGCCACTGTGACTGTTAAAAGAAAGATTATATTCTAGTTTTTATTATAAGGCCAGTGTTTGTATCACCTTTTTGAAAAAATAATTTCTGTAATTACAAACTTGAAATATCATCTATTGTACAAAATGACCCCATCATTTTCCCTGGTAATTGTTTTGCCAGAGGGAATACTGGGATGAAGACTGAGGAGATATTGCCCTGCCGCTGAGCGCTGCATGATAAAAACTGAGCAAAGACTTGTTGATTTTTACTAAAAATCTATAAAGGGAATACGCAGTACTCTCAATGTACACCTGATCTGAAAGGGCATCTTTTCTGTCCGTTGTTTATGGCTAAAAATCTGATGTTGGTTTTATAAATAATACCTTAAAGTACCTTAAAGTTTTAATTTGGGCACAATACATAAAATGCATTTATAGATCTATAACTATAAAAATTTATTTATGAACCTTGTATCTATAAAATAATATCACAGTAGAATAAAAAATATTTTTAATGAACAAAAGAATTTTCAAAAATTACTTTTAGCTGTGTCTGTTGATCTATTTTAAAAATCTCATTCAGTCATTTTTAGATTTATTTTTTATTTATTGCTTGTTTGTTTTTATTTGAGTTGTTTTAGTTTAGTTGTAGGTTTAATCTGAGTTACATGTATTCTGATTATATACACACACATACATGATTATTTGATTTTATACACACACAAATATATGGCCTAAATGGCAGGTAATAAAACTTAAAAATAAAACTATTTTGATTATATACAAACACGTGATTATTTGATTATACACAGACACACATAAATATGGCCTGAATGGCAGGTAATACAATTAAAACCTTTGATGGCTCAAATTAGCGGAAGGAATTTCTCCATTTTATGATGTCTATTATTCTTTCTCTAAGTGAGCTGTAATTAATGAAGAATGCAATTCACACATCTGTTCTCTTTATTTTGCAAGTAGATTAAATAGAGAGGTTTTTAACTTCTTTTCTTTGATGTCTCTTTCTCTACTTCTATCTTGCTTGCTCTTACTAATACGCTTACACACACATCTTTATACATGCCAATGCACAAATTCAATGCACATTCAAAAACACAAGACATGAGCCCTGAGTTATGCATCTGCCGATGGCACTACATGCCTTACAGTTCTCTAGAGATGAATGAAGAATTAATTTAGCATGTTAGGTGAAGCCGTGGCTGTGATGGGGGCAAAAGATGTCTCTAGCAGTTTCTCTGTCCAACGCTCCTCTGGCTACAGAATGGAAGAAGTCATTAGGAATGGGCATGGGAGGACTTTAAAGGGCTGTGATTTATGAGGGAGTATTCTAGTAACCATTCCTCCTTTGTCCTTAGCACAGCACTCAGAGAGCAATAGACATATATAGAAAGGCCAGCCAGTTTGACTGTACTGTAAAGTGCTATAATATAGTTCAGACAACCATTTTTCTACTACTTTCTGTTCTGCCACTATATAACAAAAGACACAAATCTGGCTTTATTGTTGCATCCATTGCTTTAATGTCCATGTGACATTGTAGTTTGTCAATTTTCCAATATAGAAAGTTCTTCAAGTTTCAAGAGGGCAGCAAGTAAAGGAATCTTTAATGCCTTTAAATCTGAGATATTTTGATACTGAGAAAAAGGCCAGCCACTTTGACTGTATTTATATATTATACAGTTCACATAAGCAACTAATTCCTATCAATCTCAATGTTCTTAAGATCATACTTTCTGCCTTTCTACCTCATCTCAACCAGGAGCAAAGCAATCACCAGCCAGTCAGATAATAAAACAAACAAACAGTTATTTAACATTTAACATTTTAATTCAACTGCAAGTGGGAGGTCCAGGCATCAATTATTCCTCCTCAGGACTCATATTAGTTTCTAAACATTGTGCCATAACTCATTTAAACAATAAGCCTGAACCATGGAAAACCTAAATTTTCACCTTGGGTGCTAACTTACAACGCATGCTGTGAGCTGAGGACCAGCAAGAAAAAAAATAGCTAGCAACGTATAGACTTACAGAGCAAGAGAACCTACAATCTAGGAATCAGTGGTTCTCAAGCTGGTACACAAGGGCCTTCAAGAAAGGCGAACAATTTTACTATATTGTTATGCGGAGTTGAACAAGAATGTGGGATCATGAGTGGTCACATTTGATGAGGGTATCCTTGTTAAGAAAAGGGGATTGGTAAAGGAGATCTGGCTACTTTTTAGAACTTAAAAATAAGGTTCTAGATTTTAGAAGTTTTAGATTTAGGAAAATTATGGGGTAATTTTATGCAATGGATATACAATTTAATGTTTTTTCAAAAAGGGGATGTATGTTTGTTTTGATTGGAGGCATGGTGGTACAGTGGGTAGCACTGTCACCACACACCACACACGCTGGGTTAGATTTCCAGGCAGGGAGAGCCGGGATTTTGGAGTTTGCATGTTCTCTGGTGTAAGTATTGGTTTCTTCTGGGTGCTCCAGTTTCCTCCCACTTTTCAAAAACATGAAATGGATTGTAGATGCTAGGTGCTAAATTGCCCCCTAGGTATGAGTGTGTATGTGTAAGGGTTTTTGCATGTGTGTCTGCTCTGTTATGGACTGGTGACTTGTCCAGGGTCTTTCCCCGCCTTTCTCCCTGTGAAAGCTAGGATAGGCTTTACCAATGCCTGCGACCCTACTCAGAACAAGCGGTTATGAAAATGTGATGAGATTAGTGAGTGTTTGGGTTGGACGGAGTAACAGATTTCTTGCCTTACCGTAACACACAGGAGTAGTGGCCAACATCCTGTAACTCTGCTGGCCGAAACCAGATGGAATCCTCCTCCTTACTCATCCTAATTCCATCAAACGAGATGGGCTCCTCAAAGTCCCCATGACCAACGCTCTTATACCACATGAGACTGAGGCCTGCACTCTGGGCATGTGTATAGTTGGCGCGGATATATCCATAAAACAACGCACACTTAATCCTCACTGGTTCCCCAAGAAGCACTCTGTATTTCAAGTAGTCCACCGACCAGTCTGTGCAGCCATCCACTGTTGATAAAAAAAGATAAAAACATCAGTAAGTTAAAGTAGTAATAACACCATCATAATATGGCAAGTTAGTGCTACTAAAAAGTATTTAATTACATTGCAAATTAAATATTTAGTTTAAAAAATCCAAGGTGCAATCCAATATGCACAAAGACCTCAAGGGCATTTGCTGTTAAAGGAAATAAAGTTACATGTTTTTAATCACTTTACTATGTTAGATTTTACATAATAAATTCAAGAAATCCTCTAAGCCTTTATTAGAAAAAAAGAGTGTTGAGAAGTATAGCAAGTACTGTTTGGGGCAGATTCTCTTACTCAGGGTTAACATCTTGGGTACAACAGCAGATCAGCAAGATGGAGAGCGAGGCCATGGAGACTAACAGGCTCATTATATTTTGTGTTTGTGTTTGTGTGTGTGTGTGTGTGTTTGTACGTGTATGCTGCCTGCAGCTGTGTGTGGATGGATAGCAGTTGACTGAGCATCCAGCAGAAACTGAGCAACGGCACCAGCTGTGACCCAATACAAGCCAGGGAGAGAGATAGAGACAGACAGACATTGAGATAGAGAGTAAGAAAAACAGAGAGAGAGATAACATGGAAGAGAAGGTTGTGCAGAAAGGAAAAAGAGTGAGTGAGAGTGATGGTAAGGAATTGCGGGAAAATATAAGACGGCTTGCATGAGAGTGTGTGAGTATGAAGAATATGCATGCACATAAATATACTAAAGTTAAAGCACATATAGTTAATCTGAATGACAGTATTATCAGCCATTGCTAAAATACTCCTTCCATCGCAAGGCCTTCAAACTATTTAAATGAAAGATTAAAATTTTAAATCTAAATCTTAAAATCTAAATTTTACCAAAAGCCATTCAATGATGACATTGAAAAGAAAACAGAATTGTTCACAAAGGCAGGGACAGGAACCAGCAAAGTGTTCAATAGTCAGTGATGTAACAAGGCATCCTGGGGGAACTTTTAACCAACTTAAAGCCTCTCTCACTTCAGCTGTTAATGTTTGTCACCATCAGAAATTGTACAACAATGCTGTGCAAAGTATGTTTGCAAGGAGAAAGTCATTACTTTCTAAGAAACTAATTCTGGAGTTCTGGAAAAAGGAAACTTCCCCCAAGCCGACTTGCAGGGTTGATTAAGCATCAATTAAAAAACCATTGTGTTTGAAGACAACAGACTGTTTAGGCAATACTACGTTACCATATAAAGTATTTCATTTTACTGCATTAGAAAGTGAAAGTGGCTATTTTTTTCATTGTGAACACACAACAGTGCACAGGGAATCATAGCAAAAAGCTTGCTCTGCATTTACACATAGTATAACAGCAAATAACCATACATTTGGCACCCATGTAGCAGTGATGGGGAAGGCACATCAAGGTCTTTTACTGGTCTGTGACTTGAACCCATGACCTTCTGAACATGTCATCTAGTCCCTGGCTACTAGGCCACTGTGACGGTTCAGTGATGGTAGAGGGCGCCCTGCTCTGATTGTGCACACCTGTGCCTTGGGTGACAGGTGTGCCTCATCGGCGGTTGGCGTTATAAGCCCCAGTGAATCAGAGCAGGGCACTGGTCATTCTGTGTGCTTATCGTTGTGTTTACTTATGTTATGTTTTACACTTGTTATTTTCAGTATGTTTAGTTTATGAGCTCTGTGAACATTATTTCCATTATTAAAGTTCAGTACGAAGCTCTCGGCTCTGATGTCCATTGATGTCCAGCCAACGACACCACATCGTTACAGCCACCATTGCCCCCTACAAATATTACATATTACATTTCTAAATATTAAATTCCTATTAAACTATATTACAATGTAATATATATATATATATATATATA
>CM029391.1:5807125-5859301 GCA_017165825.1 Hepsetus odoe | reverse complement strand
TCTAAATCAAATCAATATTTGGTGTGACCACCCTTTGCCTTCAAAACTGCATCAATTCTTCTAGGTACACTTGCACACAGTTTTTGAAGGAACTCGGCTGGTAGGTTGTTCCAAACATGACTGTGTTTCAATCTACGTGTGACATTAATGATCATTAGTACCTGTTTGGTAAAATTGGTTGATCATACACCTGACTATAATCCTACAAAATTCCTGACTTTGTGCAAGTGTACCTATAAGAATTGATGCTGGTTTGAAGACAAACGGTAGTAACACCAAATATTGATTTGATTTAGATTTTTTTTTTGTTTGCTCACTTTGCATTTTGTAAATTGATAAAAATAAACAATCATTATTCATATTTCTGAAAGCATTCTTTGTTTACAGCATTTTTTCACACCTGCCTAAAACTTTTGCACAGTACTGTACATGCTCAAAAAAATTGAAGGAACACTTTGAAAACAAAACAACCCAGCCACTAGGGATGCACAAGCCAGTGTATTTCTTCGTGCCGGTCCCAAGCCTGGATAAATGGGGAGGGTAACGTCAGGAAGGGCATCCAGTGTAAAACTTTGCCAAACAACAACGAAACAGAATTCCATACCGGATTGGTTGAGGCCCGGTGATGAATTTGAAGCTGGAAGTTGAAGGTGTGAAAATTAATGTTGTTTGTGCTTATGGTTGTGAGATGGAAGAGAAGGAAAAATTCTGGAGTGAGATAGATGAAGTGATAGAGAGTGTACCCAAGGGAGAAAGAGTGATGATTGGTGCAGATTTGAATGGTCATGTTGTTGAAGTGAACAGAGGTGATATGGAGTTGATGGGTAGGCATGGTGTCAAGGAGAGGAATACTGAAGGTCAGATGGCTTTAGATTTTGCAAAAAGGATGGAAATCCATCCATCCATCCATTATCTGCCGCTTGTCCCAAACGGGGTCACGGGGGAGTGCTGGTGTCCAACCCAGCGCACACAGGGTGAGGACGGGGGACGCACCCTGGACAGGTCGCCAGCCCATCGCAGGGAGGAGCGGGACGGGGACGGCACCTTGCTCAAGGGTACCTCAGGGCAACCCATTGGGAAGGGGTTCGAACCCCCGATCCTCCGATCACGTGGCCGGCACCCTAACCACTAGGCCACCGCTGCCCCGAGGATGGAAATGGCTGTAGTTAATACTTATTTTAAGAAGAGGGAGGAACACAGGTTGATGTATAAGAGTGGAGGAAGATGCACACAGGTGGATTATATTCTTTGCAGGAGGATCAGTCTGAAAGAGATTGGAGATTGCATTCGAGCAGGAGTTAACACAGGCTCTGGGAGGTGTTGAACAGCTACCGGATTGCTGGGAAACTACTGCAGAAGTGATAAGGCAGACGGCTAGAAATGTACTTGGTGTGACATCTGGAAGGAAGAGGGAGGATAAGGAAACCTGTTGGTGGAACCAAGAAGTACAGGAGTGCATACAGAAGAAGAGGGAGGCAAAGAAGACATGGGAGTCAGAGAGATGAATAAAGCAGACAGGTGTACAAGGAAATAAATTGCAGGGCGAAGAAAGCAGTGGTGATGGCCAACAATAAGGTGTTTGGTGAATTGTATGAGAGGTTGGACAGTAAAGAGGGAGAAAAGGAACTTTACCTATTGGCTAGACAGAGAGACAGATCTGGGAAAGATGTGCAGCAGGTCAGGGCGATTAAAGACAGAAATGGAAACGTACTCACAGGTGAACAGAGCGTGTTGAGCAGATGGAAGGAATACTTTGAGGGGCTGATGAATGAAGAAAATGAAAGAGAGGGAAGACTGGATGATGTGAGGAGAGTGAACCAGGAATTGCAGCAAACAAACAAGATGGAAGTAAGGGCAGCGATGAAGAGGATGAAGAATGGAAAGGCTGTTGGACTGGATGACATACCAGTGGAAGCTTGGAGGTGTTTAGGAGAGATGGCAGTTGAGTTTCTGACCAGATTGTTTAACACAACCTTGGAAAGTGAGAGGATGCCTGAGGAGTGGAGACAAAGTGTACTGGTTCCGATTTGCAAGAATAAGGGTGATGCACAGAGCTGTAGTAACTATAGAGGGATAAAGTTGATCAGCCATAGCATGAAGTTATGGGAAAGAGTCGTGGAAGCTATGTTAAGAAAAGAGGTGAGGATTAGTGAACAGCAGTATGGTTTTATGCTGAGAAAGAGCACTACAGATGCAATGTTTGCTTTGAGGGTGTTGATGGAGAAGTACAGAGAAGGTCAGAAGGAGCTGCATTGTGCCTTTATGGACTTGGAGAAAACATATGACAGGGTGCCTAGAGAGGAGTTGTGGTTTTGTATGAGGAAGTCTGGTGTTACAGAGAAGTATGTGAAAGTAGTTCAGTGGTGAGATCTGCAGTGGGAGTGACGTATGCATTTAAGGTAGAGGCTGGATTACATCAAGGATCAGCACTGAGCCCATTCTTGTTTGCAATGGTAATGGACAGGTTGATGGACAAGGTTAGACAGGAGTCTCTGTGGACGATGATGTTTGCTGATGATACTGTGATCTGCAGTGAGAGCAGGGAGCGGCTTGAGGAGAACCTGGAGAAATGGAGATCTGCTCTAGAGAGGAGAGGAATGAAAGTGAGTAGGGCAAAGACAGAATAGAGTTTGAATGAAAGGGAGGAAAGTGGAGTGGTTAGAATGCAGGGAGTGGAGCTAACAAAGGTGAAGGAGTTTAAATACTTGGGATGAACAGTTCAGTGTAACGGTGAGTTGAAGAAGAGAGTGCAGGCAGGTTGTCCCGAGGAGAGATGAGGATTATTATGAGAGATGGAAGGAGGATGTTGAAGATGGAGCTGTCAGGAAAGAGGAGAAGAGGAAGAGGAAGACCAAAGAGGAGGTTTATGGATGTGGTGAGAGAGGACATGCAGGTGGTCGGGGTGAAGCGGGAAGACGCAGAGGACCAGGAGAAATGGAGACAGTTCATCCGCTGTGGCGACCCCTAAATGGGAGCAGCCAAAAGGAAGTGAAGAAGAGACTTTGAAAACACATCAGATCTCAGTTCGAAAAAGAAAATCATGCTGCATATCCATACTGATATGGAATGGGTAATGAACAAAAGCATGCCACATAATTTGTAAGGAAAAAAGCATGCCACATAATTTGAGGAAAGTGAAAATGATCAACCTACAGAGGGCTTAATTCGAAGTAAATAAACAAGTTGATAAACCAAGAAATTTAAACTGGGTGTTGGTAGTCTAGTGGTAGGATACTTGCCTATGGACCTATGGCTCAAGAGGTCCCAGGTTCGAATTCCACCTCTAGCACTACCACCACTGGGTCCCTGAGACCCTTAAGAGCTGAATAAGACCCTTAACCCTGAATTGCTCCAGGGGGACTGTCCCTGTAATTAGGACATGGAAGTTGCTCTGGATAAGAGCATCTGCTAAATGCCGTAAATGTAAATGTAAACTGAAAAACTTATGCAGCAGGCTCATCCAATTTGCTGAAATGGCCCCCGTGTACTTGTATGCATGTCTGAAAATGTCGGGGCATGCTCCTTATGAGATGACGGATAGTGTCCTGGGGTATCTCCTCCCAGATCCTGACCAGAGCATCACTGAGCTCCTGAACAGTCTGAGGTGCAACCTGGTGGTGTCAAATGGACCTACACATGATGTTCCAGAGAAGTTCTATTGGATTTAGGTCAGGCGAGCATAGAGGCCAATCAGTGGTATCAATTCCGTCATCCTTCAGGAACTGCCTGCATACTCTTGCCACATGAGGCTGGGCATTATCATGCACCAGGAGGAACCCAGGACACACTGCACCAGCAAAGGGACGAACAATGGGTCTAAGGATGTATCATCCTGATTCATAATGGCAGTCAGGGTGCCATCGTTAATCCTGTACAGGTCTGTGCGTCCCTCCATGTATATGCCTCCCCAGACCACCACTGATTCATCACCAAACTGATCATGCTGAACAATGTTGCAGGCAGCATAACGTTCACCGTGGCTTCTCCAGACCCCTTCATGTCTGTCACATGAGCTCAGAGGGAACCTGCTCTGCTCTCATTTGTGAAAAGCACATGGTACCAGTGCTGGACCTGCCAATTCTGGTGTTCTCCGGCAAATGCTAGTCGAGCTCCATGGTGCCAGACAGTGAGCACAGGGCCCACTAGAGGACATCGGGCCCTCAGGCCACCCTCATGAAGTCTATATATAATGGTTTGGTCAGAGACATTCATGCCAGTGGCCTGCTGGAGGTCACTTTGTAGGGCTCTGACAGTACTCATCTTGTTTCTTCTTACACAAAGGAACAGATACCAGTCCTGCTGATGGGTTACGGACCTCCGACGGCCCTGTCCAGCTCTCCTAGAGTAACTGCCTTTTTCCTGGAATCTCCTGCATGCTCTTAAGATTGTGCTGGGAAACACAGCAAACCTTCTGACACTGGCATGTATTGATCCTGGTGGAGTTGGACTGCCTGCGCAACCTCTTTAGGGTTCAGGTATCACCTCATGCTACCAGTAGTAACACTGACTTTAGTTAAATGCAAAACTACTGAAAAGCATTCAAAAAAGGTGAGGAGGGAAAAAATGTCTGTGGCTTCCAGCTGCAAAGCCATTCTTGTTTTTGGGGTCGTCTCATTGTTTCCCCTTTAGTGCACCTGTTGCTCTTTTCTTCATCAGCAAAACAGCTGACACTGATAAAGAAACCCCTCTGCTACTTACAGTATCTCATAAAAGTGAGTACATTTTGTCTTTTCAGTAGTCAGTGTACAGTTTGTATAACAGTATTAATTTGCTGTCCCCTCAAAATAATTCAACACACAGCCATTAATGTCTAAACCACTGGCAACAAGAGTGAGTACACCCCTAAGTGAAAAATGTTCACATTGTGTCCAATTAGCCATTTTCCTTCCCCGGTGTCATGTGACTCATTAGTGTTACAAGGTCTCAGGTGTAAATGTTCCACTCAGAACAGGCCTTGTAATGGTCGACCAAAGAAGTTGAGCCCACTAGCTCAGCGTCATTTCCAGAGGTTGTCTTTTGACATATGAATGCTGCCAGCATTGCTGCAGAGGTTGAAATGATGGGGGGTCAGCCTGTCAGTGCTCAGACCATACGCCGCACACTGCATCATATTGGTTTGCATGGCTGTCGTCACAGAAGGAAGCCTCTTCTAAAGATGATGCACAAGAAAGCCCGCAAACAGTTTGCTGAAGACAAGCAGACTAAGGACATGGATTAATGGAACCATGTCCTGTGGTCTGATGAGACCAAGATGAACTTATTTGGTTCAGATGGTGTCAAGTGTGTGGTGGCAACCAGGTGAGGAGTACAAAGACAAGTGTGTCTTGCCTACAGTCAAGCATGGTGGTGGCATTAAGCATCTGTGGGGCATCCTTAAAACAAAAGGTGGAGGAGTGCAAGGTCTCCAACATCCACCAGCTCTGTGATGTCATCATGGTGGAGTGGAAGATTCCAGTGGCAAACTAAAGCTCTGGTGAACTCTTTGCCCAAGAGAGTTAAGGCAGTGCTGGAAAATAATGGTGGCCACACAAAATATTGACACTTTGGGCACAATGTGGACATTTTTCACTTAGGGGTGTACTCACTTTTGTTGCAAGTGGTTTAAGTTAAGACAAGTCATGTCAACTTTATTTATATAGCGCTTTTTACAACTGTTGTTGTCACAAAGAATCCAGATCCAAGCCCCAGTTGGGTAAACCGAGGGCGACAGAGTCAAGGAAAAACTCACCCAAACATGAGGAAGAAACCTTGGGGGAAACCAAGCCCAAAAGGGGAACCCATCCTCCTTTGGTCGACACCAGAAACAGAAAGGAAAGAGAGAAAAACACTGTTTAGTGTTAATTTCCAGTAAATATGTGTTACAGTAAAAGCAAAAGGCATCTATGGCATCTCCAAGATGGTGGCGCGGTAACACGCAGCGGCCGCTCCGGGGTCCAAACTTTGGTGCTATAGTCTGTAAAAAAGTCTTTCATCCGACTACTTTTCACCATAAGACTTGCACATGAGCATCACATCTGTGAATGCTCCTAAATATAATCGTCAAACACTGCTGGAGCTCAGGAATCAGCCAGGATTCAGTCTTCCAGCGACTCTCCGAACAATGCTACAGGAGCTCGGCCTGCTGAGAAGACCAGGGCTTCAGTCCCCGAGATCGCCTGCTGTACCTGGCTGACTGAGAGGACATCGGAAGCGTTGTGAGAGGAAACAGAAACGCGGCAAGTGTGCTGGGGTCCGGGCTCAGCTTAAGGCTAACGCTAGCCGACCGGCTATCCCGTCCGTCCTTCTCGCCAATGTCCGCTCCCTGGATAATAAATTGGACTGTATAAGACTCCAGCTGAACACCCAGTGTGAGTACAGAGACTGCTGTGTTTTTGTTTTTACGGAGACATGGCTCAGCGACAGCGTTCCGGACACCACCATCCAGCTCGCCAGACTCTCAGCGTTTCACGCGGACAGAAACTCCACTCTGTCCGGCAAGAGTTGCGGAGTGGGGCTGTGTGCTTACGTAAACACACAATGTTGTACAAACGCTGTGCTGGTCTCGACTCATTGTTCAACACTGCTGGAGGTGCAGACCGTTTTATCTGCCCAGGGAGTTCTCTACAGTGTTTTTTACGGCGGTCTACATTCCACCCAGCGCTAGTGCTAACAGTGCTAATGCTAACAGCGCGCTGGCTGAACTTTATGGAGTTATCAGCGGGCTCCAAAACTATCATCCGGACGGACTGTTTATTGTTGCCGGAGATTTCAACCATGCAAATCTCAAGTCAGTTTTCCCTAAATTCCATCAACATGTGGACTTTGCAACGAGGGGGGAAAACACGCTGGACTGTGTTTACACAAACATGGCCGGCGCGTACAGAGCGGAGCCCCGCCCCCCACCTCGGACACTCAGACCACATCTCTGTTAAAGCAGGTAAAAAGCAGGTAAAGACCTGGCCCACAGGAGCCATCTTTGCTCTTCAGGACTGCTTCGAACGCACCGACTGGAGCATGTTTAGGGAGGCTGCAACCTACAGTGACTCCATCAACCTGGAAGAGTACACAGCTTCAGTGACTGGCTACATCAGCAAGTGCATTGAGGATGTTACTGTCTCCAAGTCCATCATCATACGACCCAACCAGAAGCCATGGATGACTGCGGAGGTGCGCAGGCTCCTGAGAACCCGAGACAAGGCCTTCAAGTCAGGGGACAAGGCCACCCTAAGAACAGCAAGGAAGCATCTGAGTGAGAAGCTGAGGCTGCTGGGCCTGAACACCTCCCTCTGTACCTGGATCCTGGACTTGGCTGGAAGGAGAGTCCCAATGTCCCATGTCATACCAACTAAGTTTTAGTTTTTAGTTTTACACATTTTCAGGACACAACAAAGGAAAAATATTTAAAATAGTATTAAAAATCTGAACCAGATGAGAAACGCTTAATGTATTTGTATTATTATGAACACGTTGTTGTTGCTGAGGTTAATGTAGGGGTTTTAAAAGAAGTGTTTATATATGTTGTGTATAAATACAAATAAAATATGTATAAACTTACCAACATTTTATTAGGTACACCTGTTTGTTATTGCTACTATCTAATCAGCCAATTAAATGACCAGCTAAAAACATTTAAGCATGAAGACACCGTCAAGATGAAGTTCAAACCAAGCATCAGAAAAGCAAGGGGAAGAAAGTGACTTTGAACATGGCAGAGTTGTTATACCAGTCTGTTCTGAGAAATGACTATGACTATGTTCTGAGAAATGACAAATTTTCACACAACCATATCTAGGGTCAAAAGAGAATAGTCTGAAAAAGAAAAATATTAAAAGCAGTGGTTCTCTGGTTGAAAATGTCTTTTTCACACTAGAGGTCAGAGAACAATGGCCAGACTAGTTCTAGCATCAGTTACTTAAACAAAAACAAAAACTGGTATGCAGAAGAGCCTCTCTGAACACACTCTGAAATAAACCTTGAAGCACATGGGCTATTATACCGGAAGACCACACCAGGTGGTATTTGGCTCACCAGGGCTCATCAAATTTGGACCACAGAAAAACATTGATTGGTTTTATGAGTTTTGATTTCTACTACAAATAGCATAGTCAGAATTTGGAGTCCACAACATGAGAGAATGTATCCATCCTGCCCCATATCACTGATTCAGACTGGGATACTTTTTTGGTATATTTTCAGATTTTGGCCCTTTAAAACCAACTGAGCATAATTTAAATGCTACAGCCTACCTAAATGTTGTTGCTGACCTTCATAACTGCAATGTACCCATCTACTGATGGATATCTCTAGCAGGATAATACATTATGTCAAAGCACAAACTGGTTTCTTAACTTGACAAGGATAATGAACATGACCATGTGTTTCCTGAACATGACAATTTAATTACTGTTCTCAAATGGCCTGCACAGTCACCAAATCTCAATAAAATAAAGCACCTTTGGGATGTGACAGAACAGGAGATTCTCATTATCAATGTGCAGCCAACAGGTCTGAAGAAACAGCATGATGCAATCGTGTCTATATGGCCAAAAATCCAAATGAATGTTTCCAGCAACTCGCTGAATCTATTCTTCAAAGAATTACAGCAGTTCTGAACAAAGCCTTTGGGACACTATGAAGATAAGGTAGAGTCTTTGCAATGTCCCTTGGGTCCTGGCTTTTATGTGGATGTTATTTTGAAGTGTGCCACCTACAATAACTCCAACGCAAACCAAGTAAACCCCAGGAAAAACATGTCCAACAACCCTGTAAAAATTGCTGCTTGTGTGATTTGAGGAAAACTAAAAGGAAAATATCTGAGCCAAAGCAGACTGAGCATCTGTTGAATGCCCTGGATAAACTAGCCTGATTCTTGAAGGCCTCACCTCACTTACAGGACTTAAAGGATTTACTGCAGCTTAATTCTTGATGCCAGATACTACAGCACACATTCAGAGGTTTTGTGGAGTACATGGCCTGATGGTTCAGAGTTGTTTTGACATAAAGTACTAGTCAGATGATTTTAATGTTTGGCTGATGGTGTCTGTATGTATGGTGTCTGTAAGTAGATGTGGTAGAGGTAGCCATCAACAATAATGCATAGGCAGATGTCCATTAGTCTGGAGTGATTTTTATTATCATTGTCATGTTTATTATAGTCAAGTAGCTCTTTTTTCAGTCAGAGCCATGAGAATGTACTGCTGTGCCTCAGTCCACTTTGTGCACATAATTAGCAGTTTGTCACATGGAGAAGCACATAGCAGAGAAAGAAAGAGAAAAGGTCTTTGCCCATGTTGTTATTCTAAAACCTGTACTGCCCTCCTCAGGGGGATTATGAACAGGCATAAGGAAAGAGCTCAACTTAGCCTCCACAATCAATAACAATAAAGGCTCAACTGGTCAGGAGAAACAATTATTTGAAATCACTTCCTGATATTTCATGATATGAAGTCTGTTCACACTTTTCATCAGAAGCTAAGAGTAAGTAATTAAGGATTGATTTATAGAATGCACCATGATTTAAATAATGTATAGTTTCAAAGAGTTTCTCATGACACTGGGTAGTTCTCAGTCTCAGGAGGGCGGGGCTTCTGTGTTGTACTATGAGTCAGCCCCGGAGGCCGGGGCTTCTGTTTCGGACTTTACGTCAGAGCCTGCCGGAGAGGGCTGGGCTACTAGAGTTGGGTCTACACCCGGTATAGAGAGTCTTGGTTATTTGAGACCGTGACTGCAGCCCCTGCCACCAAGGGCAGAACGTCATGGACAATATGGACTAAGACATTGGGGTATCCCTCGCAGCCGCCTGCAGTCCTGGTCCTGGAATGGGCCATAGTGTCCCTGATTTGCAATTTTTTGTTGGGCCTCTCCCAGAGCCGTACTCCCAGGAATGGCGTCGTGTGTATGCAGAGCTCGAAGCAGAGCATCTGTCATTTTCATTGGGTTTTTGATTTCTTGGCTTCCTTGGGTTTATTGAAGTTTGTGTCTCTGGACTTCCTGTGGTTCTCGAGTTTTTTTTTGTTATAGCTAATAAAGTGGAGCACAAGATCTCTGGCTTCTATTTGCCCCCCGGGACAAATAGGAGGTGGTAGTACTATTTATAAATGTAATTCTTGTTGAGCTAATTTTGGCTGACTAACAGAGGAAGAACAAAACACAGGGTGTTTTCAGTCTAGCAATGAATTGAGCTGTGGAATGTGCTGGACAAATAATTCTGACCAAGAATAGCCCATTCTTGAACCCTACATGATTTAAAGGTTCTCTTTCTGTGGACCCAGCACAGTCCTTAATTGCTACAATTTGAATACATGTTGCAGAAGGTGAGCTTTTTCACATAAACTTTGCTGATGTGGATGTGGATGTGGCAGTACCAAGCGTATATATTTTCATCCCATATGTTAAAGCTCTACATCTAAAGTCACTTAGCACATAAAATAGTTGTGGAAAGGTCAAAGATTGATTGCAGTGAAGCAAGGAGTTCACACATAGTCACAAAAGTTCCACTTATGTGAAAGAAAGCAGACAAAGTTTCTTAGATTTTCTAGCCCCCTTTGTAATGTTACCTGCTGTGTGCTTTTTGGACCGACAGGAGAACTAGGCCAGTAAGAAGCTCCCAACTCAGTATAACAATACAGTCCTTTAGGCATTCAGTGATACAAATAATCCTGAACAAATCATAAAAGACAGAGCTAATCAGTCATTAACTGCATCAGGCACAATTTGCAACTTGTTCAGTTAAACATGCTGTGGCTGCTAAATAAGCTAGGAAGCTTGATTTGATAAGAGAAATCACTAAGCAGTAAGCACTAAGCAGTGTTACAGAAACACAAGAGCTTGAAGAGCTGTTTATACCTCTAAGTTACATGGTAATATCTTTCTGTTACCACTTGCCAAAATGTTGTAGTAGTTATCTTCGACTATAATTTCATGGTGGGAGGCTTCAAGCAGAATCAACCAGAGTGCAAATGAGGCTATATATCTCAGCTCCAAAAGGTGATTAGTTTCTGCTAAGCAGCCAAAATGGCTGTAGTCAGGGCTGTGAAGATTAGTGATCCTTGTGATTTCATATTGAATGGGTTTCTTCTGGTGAGACCAAGTTTCTTATCAGAGGGATTACTGGTGTAAATTGCATGACTGGGATCACGAAACACTTAATTGTAAAAATACAGAACTTTGTATTCTCCCTTCCCTTCATGTGTGCCAAATCTTGCTGGCTCTCAAAGCACATTCTTGTTCTTTACTTCAGTGTTCTCAACTGTGTTTCACAATACTCCTTGGAGCTAAAAATCCTGTAAGTCTTAAGTTTTCTTCAAAATTATGTCCTCCATTTAGATTACTGCAGCAGCTATAATAGGCAGGCAACCTTTAAAGAAAGCTTCCCTCATAAAAGGACTTCAAGCAGACAGAATCTACAGTGTTGTGATGCTGAAAAAAACATCTCTGTACAAACCAAAGGTATCCATACAGAGAAGCTTGCAGCACCAAAAAACAAGCACCACTGTGCAACCATCATTACTAAATGTACAGTAAAACATAAACTACCACACTAACCAGGCACAGCAGAAGCCACTGATCATGAATCACAGCTGTTGGTACTGCCTGTTCACAAGCCCTGTATTCTCTACTTAAAGACAACATGTAGCATGATTATATGATCATATGAGAACACTTCCCACATAAGGCCAACAATCTTACCATTACCAGACAAAAGCATAAGGTCTTTTCACAGATAAGAACCACAAAGTGATGCACGATAAAATGAGAGAGTGAAAGTGACAACCCTTGTCATTGCGAGGTCACAGCACAGCACACAGTGAATCACAACAAAATTGGGCCTCTGCATTTAACCCATGCACTCAAACACCGTGCAGCAGTGGGCAGCTATTGAAAGCGCCCGGGGGGTGTGATGGGGACAGTATCTTGCTCAAGCGTACCACAGGGCAACCTTCTGGTGAGGGGAATCGAACCCACAATCTTCTGATGCAAGGGCAGGCACATTATAATACAAAATAAAATAAAAGTATACTGACAGAAGTTACCCAAAACAGGGGGGACTGTCCCTGTAATCATTAGTAGGTAATTTTAGATTTGGCTGTCTCCATAGAATGGTTCTTAATCTTCACTAGAAAATTTTACTACTAACTTACAAAACCCTAAATGGCCTTGCTCCCGAGTATCTCTCCAAGCTTATCTCTAGTTATTATGAACCTCCACTCTCGCTTAGATCCCAAGTTGCTGGATTTCTAACAATTCCCGGAATTTTTAAAACAACAACAGGGGGAAAAGCCTTTTCATTCAAAGCCCCCATCTCTGGAACGTTCTTCTAGCTACTGTCCAGGATTCAGACACACTCTCAGTATTTAAGTCCAGGCTAAAGACTTACTTGTCTTTGGCAGGCTTTTAGTAATTAATTTTCCTATTATTCAAAAGGTGTGGATCCAGGGGTTCAAGAACAGAGAATTACAGTAAACTGGGATGTTTACTGTTTATGGGATGGCACTGGTAAATCCAAAATGGTGGCGCGCATGGACGCAGCGGCAGGAGGCTCCCCACACCAATGCATTTTTCCCTATTTTATTTTATTTTATTTTTTTGTATTTTTTGTACTTTTTTATCGGGTCTCTTGCACACGTTGTCTACAGCCGAAGGGACCTGATTGAAATTGGACTTCAGTCTAACCCTGCAATAACTGGTACAACAAACACCTTTAAATAGACTTTTAATATACCAATGGAGTTACAGAGACCACCGGGAGCTCTGTGGATTGTTATCGGACTTAGCAGGCGATGGAGGTGGCGCAGAGAGAGGAAGCAAAAACATGGATGTAGAGCTGGACTGCTTGCTCAGCTACGGAAACATCCGCACAAACCCCCACTACCATCTCTGTACCTCACAAACGCCAGATTTCTCGCAAACAAAATGGATGAGCTACAATTACAGATCACATACAATTGCCTTATACGTGAGTGTTGTTTGATGATTATAACAGAATCCTGGCTACACCCGCAAATCCCTGATGCTACGGTGGAGTTAGCAAGCTGTACCATACACCACCAGGATCGCATTGAAGCCTCCGGAAAGAGCAGGGGAGGAGGACTCTGTACAGCAGGAAAATAGACAGCCATTGCTCACCGGACCTAGAGGCCATGTCTGTTCAGTGCAGACCATTCTATCTGCCTAGGGAGCTAACAGTGATCATTGTTACTGCTGTTCATATCCCGCCAGATGCTAATGTTAGCTCAGCGCTAGCCAGCTTCAACGCATATTAAACAAACAACAAAGGGCTCATCCTGACGGTGTCCATATAATAAGTCACCTGGAGAACCGGAAGAGCTACGTGAGGATGCTCTTCGTGGACTACAGCTCAGTGTTCAACACACTCATTCCGGACATTCTAATCAATAAACTAATACTTTTACAGATCCCACGTCCCACCTGCAGATGGATAAAACAATTTCTCACACACCGTCCTCAATCCGTCAGACTTGGGCATCACCTCTCTTCTTCACTTCCTCATCCACATCTCAGCTGACTTATCCTGGACTCACTACACCAAAGCTCTAGTGAAGAAGGCTCAACAGCGATTATATTTCCTGCGTGTCCTTAGGAAAAACAAGCTGGACAGGAAGTTGCTGCTGGCCTTCTATCACTCTTCCGTGGAGAGTGTACTCACATACTGTTTGGGAGCGTGGTATAAGGGTTCCACAGTTGAGAACAGGAAGATTGTGCAGGGGGTCATAAATGCCGCTCAAAAATTATCGCCTGCCCCTTACCCTCCATATTTAAAATATCCACATCTCATTGCCGCAAGAAAACTATCATCTGTTTGAACTGATGCCACCCGGAAGGCATTATAAATCCATTAAGTGACACACGACTAGATTCAAAAGCAGTTTTTTTCCATGGACCATCGAACCTTACACTCAGTAACTCAATACCCCCCCCCCCCCCCATGCTCCAAATACCACCAACACATATGCACACAGCACCTTAAATATTGCACATTTAGCTCACCTGGAAACTCTTGGAAATCCTTGTTTAGTGTGCAATGTTTGTGTTTTCTATTTATGTGTTTGCTTTTATTTATATATTTATATTTGTGTTTGCTTTCATATTTTATATTTTATAATGCATTGAGGTAGGGGAACCATCCATCCATCCATCCATCCATTATCTGCCGCTTGTCCCAGACGGGGTCGCGGGGGAGTGCACACAGGGCGAGGACGGGGGACGCACCCAGGACAGGTCGCCAGCCCATCGCAGGGAGGAGCGGGACGGGGACGGCACCTTGCTCAAGGGTACCTCAGGGCAACCCATTGGGAAGGGGTTCGAACCCCCGATCCGCCGATCATGTGGCCAACACCCTACCCACTAGGCCACCGCTGCCCACAGTAGGGGAACCACCCCCCACAATTTCGTTGTACATTTGTACAATGACAAATAAAGCCTATTCTATTCCATTGGTGCTGCTGGCCCACCACTCTCATCACAAATTTTGTTTGTTGCTGGTGGTGTGGGGGACGCCAGTGTCTCAGGGTGCTCAGTTGTGTCCTTTCTAGTCAGGCTGTAATAGCGAGGTTGCCAGAGTCACAGTACTGCATTCTCTTACTCTGTTTGAGATGGACGGCTTAGGTATTTCTGGGAAAGCAAGTCCATCAATCACTGTGAGGCTTTCCTGAACTCCAGACCAGCTACTCCACCGAGTTGACAAAACTACTATCATCAGATTTCTCTCCTCACCTGAACTTCAAATTAGATACATCAGCTTCCAACTACAGACACAAATGGACTCTTTTACTGTGATTCATGCATACTGGAAGTCTTCTCTTAATTGATTAATTATGAAACGCACTTTCTCTTTTCTTCGTTCCTTATTTGTTTCTGGTGTTGACCAGAGGAGGATTGGTTCCCCTTTTTGGTCTTGGTTCCTCCAAAGGTTTCTTCCAATCTAATTATTTTCTCTTTGTTTGAGATGGGTGGCTGTTCACCACCTGTGTGTTCTTTAACTTTTACTGTAACTCGTGCTTACTGGAAGTCATCACTATAGAGGGTTTTTCTCTTTCCTTCTTTCCTTTTTTTTCTGGTGTCAACCAAAGGAGGATGGGTTCCCCTTTTTGGTCTTGGTTTCACCCAAGGTTTTTCCTCATGTTTGGGGGAGTTTTTCCTTGCCTCTGTCGCCCTTGGCTTACCCAATTTGGGGCTCGGACCCAGTTTCTGTAAAGCTGCTTTGTGACAACAACAGTTGAAAAAGTGCTATATAAATAAAGTTGACTTGACTTGACTATAGATTTTTACAATGGAAGGATCTTTTTTTTTTCAGCAGGAGTGAACAACAACATGCTTACAATAACTAGGGACATAACCAGAATGCAGAGAGCCAGTAATAATAGTTAGTAACTAGGCCCAAAAGTGTCAAGAAATAAAAAAAAATAGGGAAGTTGGTAAAACATCTGATTTATTTGAATATGGATTAATGTTTTTAATCAGAGATATGCAATTTTCAAGAGAAAGTGCATTAGCTCTGTACAGTCTGTACTGCTATCCACCCACATTCGTGCACGTACTGCCTGTTTCTTGTCAGATGAATGTCCTGTCTTTGCCAATGCTTTGCAATCATTGTTGTCTGTTTGCACTCATTAGTCCTGTATGCACTTGCCTTGTATTCTATGTAATGATAGATGCTGTCTTATGTGTAGCACCATGGTCCTGGAGAAACGTGTTTTTCATTTCCCTATGTTCCCACCTGAACTTCAGATCAGCTACATCAGACTAGAACATCTGCATGAGCTGCTGCCACTAAGATTAACAAAATCTTCACCCACTCGGGCAGAGCCACCACTATTAGCTCACTGAACTTCCAATTACAGACACAAATGGACTCGTTTATTGTGACTCATGCTTACTGGAAGTCTTCTCTTAATTGATTAATTATGAAATGCATTTTCTCTTTCTTTCTTGTAAAAAGCGCTATATAAATAAAGTTTACTTGACTTGACTATGCGCTGTGTATATGAAATAAATGACAATAAAAACCTACTTGAATTGACTTGACTTCAATTGAATAAAAGAGTTAAAAAATTGAGGAACTTGGGGGCTTGCCTAACACAGAAGGTATACATGGTGAATTGGAGCTCCCAGCCATGGCTTTGCTAACAAAATAATTAAGAATACTATCGCAGTCACTGTTTGTGGAAACTAAGATATTAGATGGAGTATACGAAACAATAAAACTCGGGTTGTGCTTACTGATAGACATAACATTGGAAAATTCCACAGCTTAAGATTCCTTCAGCATTTTGATATGTCAATGTCTTCATCAGAATGCAGACCATTTGCCACAACTGGTGAAAAAAATGATAAGTAAGCTATGCAAGTGGATCAGCATATTCTGTCATTATAGTTTTTGTAGTGTAAATTTAGAAACAGCTGACTTTGCTTTTACACAACCTTCAATATGATTAAAGTGCTAGAGTGAGAGTGCTTGTGTGAACTTGTGTGAGTGCTTTAGGGTACTGTGCTGTACTGTGCATGTTGCAGAGCAGTGTGGGGGTGTGCAGTGCTCTTCATTAAATGCCATTCTCTGTCTTTTTGCTCCCAACAATACTTTGTTTATTGATTCTGGCTCAAATGTATCTATTTTATGTTCTTTAACTATTATACAACATTACAGACATCTTTTTCAGACTGATAAACACAATATAAAAAGTTCAAACAAATAAATGTACAACTGGACTTCTGACATCTACAGTTGTGAAATAATGAGGTGGATGTTCAACAGCATATTGTTGCATTCCAGATGTCAACTGGAACTTTTTTAAAATGCCAAACAGACCACATAATAAACCATTCCTGTTGTATAATATATCACTTGTTAACTGTCAACACAATGAAGAATTTGAAATGTTGATATTGTAAAATGCTAGATGTTGTGCTATAAGAAACACTGATGACACTATATGTATATATGTTTTGATGGATATTTAAAGCATTAATGTGTTACAGTAATTGAGCATATTAACTTCAGTAAGTGGCAATGTATCTACAATAAGTTGTATTTCCCCAATGCCCTTTCTGCAGCCCAAAGAGTTAAAGTGGTTGCTTTTAAAGTAAAGGGCACTTTGCAAAAAATAGCTCTCCTCTTCAATGCACGAATTAATTTTATACATTTAAATATATTGCAATAATACACATATGCAAATTAAACATTTGAATATATTGCTATGTAAATATATCAACATACATACTTTATACATTAAGTTGAATAATCATAACTGAGTTTATCAACTTATTTATTTAGGATATACAGTACTGTGCAAAAGTTTTAGGCAGGCGTGAAAAAATGCTGTAAACAAAGAATGCTTTCAAAAATGGAAGCGTTAATCATTTATTTTCATCAATCAACAAAAGGCAGTGAATGAAAAAAAGAGAAATCTAAATCAAATCAATATTTGGTGTGACCACCCTTTGCCTTCAAAACAGCATCGTTTCTTCTAGGTACACCTGCACACAGTTTTTGAAGGAACTCGGCTGGTATGTTGTTCCAAACTTGACTGTGTTTCAACCTACATGTGACATTGATGATTGATCATTAGAACCTGTTTGGTAAAATTGGTTGCTCATACACCTGACATAATCCTACAAAATCCCTGACTTTGTGCAAGTGTACCTATAAGAACTGATGCTGGTCTGAAGGCAAAAGGTAGTAACACCAAATATTGATTTGATTTAGATTTTTCTTTTGTTCACTCACTTTGCATTTTGTAAATTGATAAAAATAAACAATCATTATTCATATTTCTGAAAGCATTCTTTATTTACAGCATTTTTTCCACACCTGCCTAAAACATTTGTACAGTACTGTTATTATACACCATATAATAATAACAAAAACTAAAATACCTCTAAAGAATGCTTAAGAATGCTTAATTAGATGCTTAAGGTGGAATCACACTGACTCCTTGTGGAGAGTTGTGGGAAGTGTAGGAAAAGTTAGAAGTATTAGAATGCAATAAACACAGTAGTTAAATTCATTTAAACATTGTTCTTTATATTATGGGCACAGTTTTGCAATGCTGGCATTACTTTTTGTAATTAAGTCAGGTCTTTTACTTTGTGCTTAAAAGCACTGTTTGAAATAAAAACAACTTTCTTCTTGAAGTACTATATATTGCTATATATAAACACAAACTAGTTTAAGGGTACTGCAAAAAATTATTTTCTCAATTTCTTGGATTTCTTTCTTAGGATTTTATTTGTAATATTTTTAATAATTAATTTAGAAGGATGCCAAAGATAAAAACCCTCTCCAGATAAAATACCTCCCTAATACTACTGGAACCCTCCCATTTGCTTAAGATGCCGTGGTAACACGTAGCAGCCACTCCGGGGTCCAAACTTTGGTGCTATAGTCTGTAAAAAAGTCTTTCATCCGACTACTTTTCATCAGAAGATTCGCACATGAGCATAACAACTGTGAATGCTCTTAAATATAACCGCCAAACACTGCTGGGGCTCAGGAATCAGCCAGGATACAGTCTTCCAGCGACTCTCCGAACGCTACGGGAGATCAGCGTGCTGAGAAGACCAGGCTTTCAGTCCCTGAGATCGCCTGTTCTACCTGGCTGACTGAGAGGACATCGAAAGCGATGCGAGAGGAAACAGAAACGCGGCAAGCGCGCTTGGGTCCGGGCTCAGCTAAAGGCTGATGCTAGCCGACCGGCTGTCCCGTCCATCCTCCTCGCCAATGTCCACTCCCTGGATAATAAATTGGACTGTATACGACTTCAACTGAACACCCAAACGTGAGTACAGAGAATGCTGTGTTTTTGTTTTTACGGAGACATGGTTCAGCGACAGCGTTCCGGACACCGCCATTCAGCTAGCCGGACTCTCCGTGTTTCGCTCGGACAAAAACACCGGCAAGACTCGCGGAGGCTGTATGTTTACATCAACACACAATGATGTGCTGGTCTCTACACACTGCTCAACACTGCAAGAAGTCCTCACAGTCAGCTGCAGACCCTTTTTTCTGCCCAGGGAGTTTTCCACAGTTTTTATTACTGCAGTCTACGTCCCACTCAGCGCTAGTGCTAACAGCGCGCTGGCTGAACTTTATGGAGCGTGAGAATCATGCAAATCTCAAGTCAGTTCTCCCTAAATTCCATCAACATGGATTTTGCAACGAGGAGCGGAGCCCCACCCCCACCTCGGACACTCAGACCACATCTCTGTTCTGCTGATCCCATCAGCTTGTCTTGTCTCCAAGTTCATCATCACGCGATGCACAGAGAATCCATGGCCACTTCAAAAACACAGGTGACGGCGCATGTGGCAGGGCGTTCAGGCCCTCACCAACTACAGGACATCTCCACCTGCCTGTGACAGTGGCTCCTCCCTCCCAGATGCGTCGAACCGCTTCTATGCACGATTTGATGTGGCAGAAATGAGGAAGCCCATCCCTCCTCCAAACGACCAGGTTCTCTGTCTGACCACAGCCGAGGTGAGAAAATCTCTACTGAGAGTCAACCCACAGAAAGCTGCTGTTCGAGACAACATACAAGGTCATGTGCTCAGAGGATGTGCAGAACAGCTGGCAGATGTTCTCACCGACATCTTCAACATCACTCTGAGCACCACTGTTGTTCCAAGGTGCTTCAAGACCACCAGCATCATCCCGGTGCCAAAGAAATTGTCTGCCTCCTGCCTCAATTACTATCGTCCTGTTGCACTCACACCTATCATCATGAAGTGCTTCGAGAGGCTGGTCATGAGGCACATCAAGACTCAAATCCCCTCCTCACTGGATCCCCTGCAGTTTGCATATCGTCCCAACCGCTCAACGGACGATGCAATCTCCATCACCATCCATCTGGCCCTTTCTCATCTGGACAGAAAGGACAGTTATGTCAGAATGCTGTTCATCGATTATAGTTCAGCATTCAACACCATCTTCCCTCAGCATCTGAGTGAGAATGTGAGGCTGCTGGGCCTGAATACCTCCCTCTGTAACTGGATCATGGACTTCCTGATTGGGAGACCCCAGTCAGTCAGGATCAGTAGCAGCACCTCCAACATCATCACGCTGAGCACAGGAGCCCCTCAGCTGTGTGCTCAGCCCACTGCTGTTCCCATTGGTGACCCACGACTGTGCAGCCAAGCACAGCTTGAACCACATCATCCAATTTGCTGATAATACAACCGTGGTGGGTCTGATCAGCGGTGGTGACAAGGCGGCATACAGAGAGGAGATAGAACAACCTGTCTCTGAACGTCGATAAGACTAAAGAGATGGTTGTTGACTTCAGGAGACCACATCAGGACCATGCTCCACTGAACATCAACACCTCACCTGTGGAGATGGCCCAAAGCACCAAGTTTCTTGGTGTTCACTTAACAGACAACCTCACATGGCCCCTCAACACCAGCTCCATCACAAAGAAAGCCCAGCAGCGCCTCTACTTCCTGCGCAGACTGAGGAAAGGCCATCTTCCACCACCCATCCTCACCATCTTCTACAGGGGAACCATCGAGAGCATCCTGAGCAGCTGCATTACTGCCTGGTACGGGAACTGCAAAGTCTTAGACCACAGGTCCCTACAACAGGTAGTGAGAATTGCTAAGAAGATCATCGGGGTCTCTCTGCCCTCTGTACAGGACATTTTCACCACTCGCTGCATCCACAAAGCAACCAGCATTGTGAATGATCCTTCTCACCCTTCCCACACTCTCTTCTCCCTCCTGCCATCGGGAAAAGTTTCCGAAGCATACGGGCCTCCACTTCCAGGATGAAAAACAGTTTCTTCCCCCTGGCCATCAGACTCTTGAACTTGAATCACTTTACCACTGCAATACCTACTACTTATTGCAATACAATACTTACTACTCATTACTAATATTTAATTTTTGCACTCTGCACTTTAACCAAAACACTGCTGCTCCACCATACTGCCAGTAACATGGGCTGCTTTGTTCTGCAACACTGCAAGAACAAAGCAGCGTCGGATGAATGCACTGCATGCTCTGTCTATTGTTCTGTCTGCCTTTTTGTCTTGTCTTGTGTCTTATGTCGTCTTATGTGTAGCACCAGGGTCCTGGAGGAATGTTATTTCGTTTCACTATGTACTG
Organism: Hepsetus odoe; assembly: GCA_017165825.1. Classification (NCBI taxonomy): domain Eukaryota; kingdom Metazoa; phylum Chordata; class Actinopteri; order Characiformes; family Hepsetidae; genus Hepsetus; species Hepsetus odoe. Next base: position 5,838,205 of record CM029391.1, on the reverse strand, counting down.
TGTATATGGTTGAAATGACAATAAAATCCTACTTGACTTGAATTATAATGCCTACTCTGGTACAAATGTCCTATTGTTTGCAGTATAAATAGATACTAACATGGATGCATGTGTATTGCAAACTACTTACTCATTCTCTCACTCATTTTTATAGCCCCTTATATTAATTTGGGATGTGGGGGGTGCTGAATCCTATCCCAGTTCTAACAGGGCGGACAGGGCAACACCTTGGACTAGTCACCAGTTCATCACAGGGCAAACATACATGCACATCTAGGAGGCAATTTAGCATCTCCAACCCTGCAAAGCATTAAGTTTCTTTTATTAAGTTATTTAAATTCCTCTAGTATTCAGAACCTAAAAGTGACTGTAAGGTATTCCATAAGATAGATGGTAAAGAATGCTCTGAAAGGACATTTTAAAATATGAAAAACTAAACAAATAAAATATTTAAAAAATTAAATATCATTCTTTAGCATGACATCATAATAGTTTAAAAATACAGTTGTGGGGCTCACCATGGCAATTTAACCTCTTGGTTAGAAGGTACTTCTTGACTCCATTCCAAGCCCTTGTTGTAGGTGAATAGGTTGTGGCAAGCCCTGCAGTTGCTTAGGTAGCCATGGGTGGTATCCACTCACTATTAGGGAGCTGGTATTGAGGTTGGCCAGGTTGTTCAGAGGTCTTTAACCTGGCATGTAGTGACTGATACTGAGATAGCCAAAGTACCTCATGGTCAATGACCACCATCACTTAGAGAGGTTTGCATGCTAGAGCGGTGGCCTAGTGGTTAGGGAGTTGGCCACAGGACTGGAAGACTGTGGGTTCAAACCCTTTACCAGTAGGTTGCCCTGAGGTACCCTTGAGCAAGGTACTTTCCCTGGCACTGCTCCCCAGGCAGCTTTCATAGCTGCCCCTTGCTGCATGGGTTAAATGCAGAGGTCAAAATAACAGCTGCAATAAAAACTTCTAGCATAATTTCCCAATTTTAATATTCAACTAACAGTGCTATGGCATGCTATCAAAGCATTATCAAGCTACTAGACTAGTATTATGTAAAAAGCTTATATTACATGTAGAGCATTGTGACAGAAACATTCATTAGAAAAGGTCATGTGGAACGGGCTCAATAATTCCAGCATCTCATTAGCTTTTATAATAGGCTTTAGGGGTAAATTAAAAGAAATACTCTAAAGATCTGATTGACCTAATTAAAATAAAAGAACCTTAAGGGAATTACATTAATTTTTTTAAACATCTGTTCATTTCAAGTGTTAATATGTAAACAAAGTAATTCAGATAAATGTGGAATGGATTATCAACCCAAATTAATGATCAATTATCTAAATAATTTTTAATTTTTATTTAGTATGTTTGGATAGGAACCAGATTTTGCAATGACTACTGTGCAAATACTGCTATATTGTTGTCATATTTGATAAAAATGACATGTGTCTTACACAGGGGCATATGAAAGTCTATCTTTTATTTCTGAATTTGTTTCACTAAATGGCTTCTGATTCTCATATTATCATAATATTCTTGTTTCCTGCCTTTCAGCCATTGGGCTATCTGGTACCTTACTTTCTCGGTTCACATCTTATCTCACTCATAGACAGCAATTCATCCGCATCCATAACAATAAATCACCTCCTGCTCCAGGGTGTCCCTCAGGGATCTGTTCTTGGACTTTTATTATTCATAATTTAACTAGGACATTAACCAGGCTCCAGTACATACAGAACTCTGCAGGTTGTGTTCTCACCTTTTCCAAAAAATCTGAACACATCACTCCCATTCTCCATGAACTTCACTGACTGCCCATATCATATCCAGTCAAAGCTGCTTCTCATCAGGTTGAAAACCCTTCATAGATCTGCGAAAGGAAGTCGGCAGAAAATGCCCCCTGCAAAGAGGGAGGTCGACCAAGAAGGCCCTTCGCAGCATGGAAAGCGGCATCAAGGAGTCGACCCCCAAACCCAGTACCACTAACCCATCTGCCTGAAAGAAGATGGATACGAGGCCGCTCCAGGTTAGGAATGCAGATGGAATAATTAGTGGTCTGAGATCAAATTCAAAGTCTTGAACAAACTCTTCAGGAATCAGATAATGAGAGGCTGTCAATTCTGGAGGAAGAAAGACAGGCCAAAAATGTTCTTGCAGAGCAGCACCAGGAAATGGAGGCTGAGCGCGCCGCCAAGGATCATGAAATTCGTGCACGAAACCAGGATCTTGATGTTTTGAATGTAAAGATAAGGGATACTACACTGGCCAATTGTCAAGTCTCAGAGAAGCTTCAGGAGATGGAATTAGAGGCTGAAGTGAGCAGAGACCATATTCAGGAAATTTTGATCAGCATTCAAGCCAAGAAAATTGAAAATATTGAACTGAGACATGTTTTGCATGATCCCTGCGATGGGCTGGCGACCTGTCCAGGGTGCGTCCCCCGTCCTCGCCCTGTGTGCGCTGGGTTGGACACCAGCACTTCCCCGCGACCCCGTTTGGGACAAGCGGCAGATAATGGATGGATGGATGGATGTTTTGCATGAACTGGAGGCTGAACTGAAGTGTAAAAAATTGGAAGATGACAATGTCTCCCTCCAGGCCATGAATCACCAGCTGCAGGAGAGCAACCAGTCTGAGGAACGTTCCCTTCAGGAAGAACTAGCTAAAGTAAATAGGGAACTTGAGGAAAAGCAGGCTGGGTACCTAGAATGTGAGAAAGTCTGTAAGGACCTAGGTGAACAGGTAGTTTGGTTAACTGACAGCTTAGGCAGTACCCAGGAGAACCTAAGGGCTGAATCAGAAAAACTCAGACAGGCCAATATGAAGCACAGTGCACTTCTCACAGACATTCACCAAAGAAATGAACAGATCAGCTGCATGAACATTCAGATCACTCAACAGAAGGAGTTGCTGACAAGGCTCAACCAACAGCTGACAGAGACCAAGGCCTCTGCTTTGCAGGCGACCACCTCAGCAACAAACGAAAGACTGAAACACAAGGAAAAGATCACTAATCTGCTTTCTCAACATGAGGAGACCAAAGGATTCTTGTCTCTTTGCCAGAATGAAATCGAAACCATGGAAATGAAAAGAAAGGTTCTAGCTCAAGACAATGGTAAGCTTCAAGGAGAGGTCAGTAAACTCATGCGGGAGAGAGGTCCTGAGGAAGAAACGGCAAGCTGCGAATGTTGTCCGGAGGGAATGGCTGAAGAGAACAGAGGAACAGGAGATGCTGGAGACTAAAGTGGCCACTATGGAAGAACAGCTGAATAGGACCAGAACAGAGCTGAAGCAGGTGCAGGACAACAGTGCCGCTGTGCAGGCTGAACTGGAAAAAGCCAGGAGAGAGGCCAGTAAGCACACAGAGCTGCAAGAGCATGTTAGAGGTATTGAAGCTGAATTGAAGATGTCAAAATCTCAACTCACTCAACAGACCCCAGTACATGCTGGGACCCTGGTGGATAGCTTCAAAGAGGGGCAGCTGAGGAACAGTCTAACGGAAAAGGAGGTGCAGGTAAAGATTCCAGAGGCTGAGCAGCTATGTGAAATCTCTGAGACGGGTGCTCAGAACCCAACAGAACGCCAGCCGAACTCTTTCCACAAGGGGGTTATAAACACCCTACATTATGTTTTCCCTCACACTTCAGCAGACTCAGAACAGGGTAACTGGTTGAGGAGTCAATGCGGGACTTCTCTCAGCGGAACCAAGAGCGGGGCTCCCGGTCTTAATTATGTGCACGCCTTGGCAGCCTTGCTGGTTCTTGGCCTGGATTATGAATCCAAGATGGTAAGCAGTGTCAATGTTCTTGATTATGCACCAGTCACGGAGATAAGAGCTTCTGAGACTGCTCAGAGTCAGGAGCAACCTGAGAAAGGAGAAGGCGTGAGACGCAGAGGAGACTGCAGTCACAATGAAGATGGCAACAAGGGCCTTGCAAACAACTCACCCTTGAACTGCTCAGTACATTTCAATCCTTGCAGGGATGGTCTGTAAATCCCCTACGGTCATGTGTCGGAGAAAGTGAGGGACAGCAAGAAGGGTGCCAAGGAAGACACCTGTGGAAGCCAATGCAATGAGGAATGTCTCCAGAATGCCCAAGGTGAGAGGTGTATAAGGCCAAAGATACAAAGAAACATACCTCATGTTCATATATGCTCTGATGTAACAAACTGCGTTTGTGTATCTGAGGAAAACTACCAGCACTGTGGTGACAGCAGACGCCGGGGCCCTCCTGTGAGCGTGGTCAGTGATGGTAAGGGAGACTGCTGTACTCCTAAGGGGAGGTCTCAAGGCACCAATGACCAGCACATGTTGGTGAGAGTTCGCTCTGAAGGCCCTATGGACTGCCAGAATCACTCAGAGGAGTGGAGGGCTCTGTAGCAGAGCATCCAGCGCTGGGAGCGAGCACAAACAGAGATCACGTATCCAGTTTACATTCTGTACTTCCCTGAGGAGAAGCAGGAGTGGTGGTGGCTCCCCACCACTGCTCTGCTATCACGGCAGTCTCCTATGCCAAGTGGGAGAGGCTGCCCTTATGACCGTGGGGTCCCAAAATGGACTGAGACTTTGGGATACCCCTCACCACCGCCAGCAGCCCTGGACATGGCAGCGGCTGGTCAGGGGCCCCTTTTGGTTTAGGGGGTGGGGGGGGGGTCATGGTTTCAGTTTCAGTTTGGGCACGGTAGAGGGCACTCTGTTCTGACTGAGCACACCTGAGCTCATGAAGGCACAGGTGTGCTTCATTGGGGCTGCTATTTAAGCCCCGATGAGTCAGAATAGAGTACGGTTAATTCATAAGGCGTAGCCTCACGTTAATGGTGGTTCTGGTCATTTTGGTAACTTGTTTAAGTGAGACTGCAGTTCCTTGGATCTTGTTTTTGTTTAGATGAACAATAAAGCTATGTTCCGGACTTCTGGCTCTGCACTGACGTCCACGATACCTAATCTTATTTATTTATTTATTTATTTATTTAAACACAAGGGTACCTGAGGGCAACCTACTGATCTTAATAAAATGAGCAGAGAAGACAGAAATACAAGTGAGCTAACAGTGAGAGAAAGCTAAACTGAAAGCCTGGATTTAAAAATGTCTTTTGTTGGACCTCTTCTAACACTCTCTATTAAGTGATTTAAATGCAGTGTAATAGCTAAATAACTGCTTCTCAGTGTTTACACTTTACTTTAGACATGACTAACTGACCTAATCCTAATGACTTTAGAGTTCTGTTCATATCATATCATATAAGATTTGTTTCTTTGGGAGTATAATTCAGAGACCATTACAGTAATTGATCACTGGTAGAAATAAATGCATGGATAACTTACTTCAAGTCTGAACAAGTCAGAAAGTCTCTAATCCTGTAGATATATGGTGATGCTTAGAAAATGCTGATTTAGTGACTGCTTTGATATAAGTGTAAAAGCTGAGATCAGAGTCTGTGTATACACTAAGGATAAAAAATGCAAGGAAATGTCTTACAAAATGTCATCTATAAAACGAGTAACTGGCAGCATTTATAATGGAATAAAATTCTACAGAAAGTGGCTGTGGCTGATCCAACCATTGTTTTCATTTTGTTGAGGTAAATGGAATTAGTAGTGTCTGTTGGGGTTATTTTGCTTTATTGTGGTTTGACCTACCCTACATCAGCCCTAAATACTGATATCATTGCGATAACTGCTTGGTGATTCAAGTGTTAGTTGACGGCTATGCTGGAAAGAATTCTTAAAGTCCCCTATTGACCTCTGAAAGTAAATGTTCACTCAACTGGCCAGTAATGATGAAATTGGTTTTACTCTTAATGGGTAATTTTGCTTTCACTTGCAGAATTTAAATCATTAATCGTATTTAAATCGTAAATCGTATATAAATCTGTTATCGTAAAAAAATTTACTAAAATAAATGTAAATGCTATTTAATAAGCTTTAAGTGGTATTTAAGGTTAAATCCATCAAGAGAAAAGGAGTGTACAAGGGATGTGCTAAGCAAGTTTTCACTGGAAAAAAAAATAAAATTGCCTTTCTTTTTCTTGCAGAAGGAAGTATCTCACCTTGTAATAGTAATTAAATTCTATAAAAATGCATTTTTATTACTAAAGAGGAGTCTGGCTGATGAAAATGAGAGAGCAACCTTAGTAAGTGTCAGATGATTTGTCTTCATGATTGTTTTTGTGAATGTACATTTAGATGAAGTAAGCATGAAATCCATCTTAGGTTACTTTGGGAACAGTGGCAAAACATTTTTCCCATAGCTTACATTCAGTGCTAGGAACATTTCAAAATCCTAGAATCCCCATGTTGTCAGTTATGATCACTTAATATACTTGACTGGTTGTATCATCAAACACTGCTGCTGTGTCTAACTTTCAAGGTAACTTAAATTATTTTACTCCTTTTTAGCAAGCACCTTGCTCTCCATACATGCTGTATTGGGATCAGGTCTGGTCATTTCTGAATTTACTTGGCAGTAAATTTGTAGAAGTTTTTTTTTTATTTTAAACCTTTTTCCCAGCCTGAGCACTCTGGAAAAACCTTTCACTCAGGATTGCTCTGCCTCTGTCATTCCCTCTTTTAGTCCCTGTTTGAGAGAAAGCATCCCCATGCAATGATGCCATCCATCACTGTTAATGATGTGATGGTCTCTACCTGTCTACATGTACATCTTTTTGTTCAATCACTATTTCATCAGACTATAGAGTTTTGCCTCTCATTTTCTGTCTTGTTTAGCTGCTCCTAGCAGGCTGTCACTTGTGGAATACAAGAATTCTGTCCATTCTACCTCATAAAGGCCTGACTGCGCAGATGGCTTTCCAATCTCTGATCTTCATCTACGCACCTCATTCCTAGTGAACCTTAGGTTCTTGTTAATTTGTTGGGCAACAGTTCTTCATCCTAGATTACTCACTTTATATGACAGGCACATTTAAGAAAACTGGTGGCTCCACATTTTTCATTTAAAGATGATGCCGACTCCTCTTGGAAACTTTAATGCTTCAAATTTTCTCACATCTTTCTCCAGAGTTCTGTTTTGGCACATTCCTTTCTCACAGGTCTATGGATAATTCTCTTGACCTCATGGTTTTCATTCTGACATACTCTATCATCTGTGAGAACTAATGTAGAGAGTGTTGCTTGCCTTTTAGACATGCATACAGCTGTGAATGGAATATTGTGGTCTTTTCTTATTGTGATGTAATGTGTGTAGATGAATAAATATTCATTTAATCAGATTTTTTCTGATTTTCCAGATCATTTAACACTGCGGTAAGTGTTAAAATGCCCTACTTCAAAACAACTTGCTTGAGTAGAATGAGGTATGGCAACAAATCAAGAGTGTGAAATGTGATGTAACTGATCATACTTGAAAAACTTTGATACAGCTTTGAATGATAGTTGGCAGAAAAAATAATCTAATGTCAGCTGCATTTTTAACTGCAAACTAACAGTTTTTTTTTTTTTTCATTTTAGATGCTGACATCACCACACATAAAGCAACACAAACATATTACAACATTTTAAGCATTGAGAAGATGGATGGTGGGACAACAAAAACACTTAATTGTACAGGAGTGCTCATTTTTGACGTTTATATGTACATATAACTCATGTATAGCACTTGTATAGCTCTTGTATATGGAGGACCTCGTTCTTTATATTTTTTCTTTTTATATATTTTTCCTATATTCTTTCTGTCTTTCTTGATAAAGAGCCCTGTAACACCCGAATTTCCCATTCGTGGGATAAAAGAAGATTATTCTATTCTATTCTATTTTCAAATGATCCTCTTTACATTTCCGTTTGTTGAGCGTTGGCCCCGCCTCTTTTACTGACAACCAATGATAGTTAACCCCGCCCCTTGGCAGCGGCTATGACGTGACGGACAAACAAGTACCCTGTCTTTTCTTGTCAGCTAGCTAGTTAGCTAAACGCGCTGTTTTTTGTGGCAGTTTTCCGAAATGGGTTGGTACCTGTTAGTTCTGTTGATATGTGCCTTCGACCAGTCATTTGGAGCAAGCCAGCTCAAACTAGTCACCGTGGTGAGTACGATTTTGCAGCTTAATCATTGCAGCGTCGCTGCTGTTGGCCTGCAGGAAGCTAAAACAGGTTTTGTGATTACCCAGGTATTTCTCTAAGTTGGGTTACAGGCTGCTCACATAAAGCGAGCGAATAATGACAGGTCTTGCTGAACATTGTGTTGGGTCAAGTGTTAACTTTAAATGCGCAACGTGTCGTGATCGAGCAGTTTATAGGTAAACGTTTTAATTACTGTCAGCAACAGCTACAGTGACTTACAGAGTCTGACAGAGACTAGTGTTCCTAACAAAGTTCTTACTTGTGTGTAGTTGACAGGGTTTGGTGTTATACTTTTAGCAGCCTCAGCAAACCAGTGGTTTTCTCGGTTGTGAATAGTGCTGACACCTCTCTCTTTTTTGCAAGCCTGCATCTGGAAGGACCTGTCTTGACTTTTGCGGAATTTACCAGGCACGCCTGACACTGAAACCTGTCTAAGCGATTTTTTCCCCAAGTGCGCTAACTCTGCCACTTCTGGGCATGACGGTGCTATGCTTGAAGCTTTAGTAAAATAGTAAAATTTACTCTAAATCCAAGTGTAGATTTACAGTTTACAAATCCAAGTGTAGAAGTTCAGAATTCTTACTCGAAGTATATTTGAATGTGAGAAGCTTGTGATTATCTAAGCTGAGTTTCAAAAATCCAGTTTCATTTGGGAGTATGGACCAAGATCAAGCAACAGCTGGTCAAGTACAGCTTTGAGGCACAGAAGGCCACACACGTTGCCTTACTGTTCTGTGTAAAGATCTGATATGAAGAGCCACGTGACTGACTGCTTATCTAGATTTTAGAAGCCTCTAACGGCAGGTCAAGGCAAACCATTTGAAGAAAAAAAAGTTAATTAACAATCACTCCATGTAGTGGTACATATCTGATTGAAAATTTAATATGAAAAATTAAGGTCTGATGCCAGTGTTGTACAATATCAATAGATTTATTATGCTGAAGCATAAATATTCTTCATGAAATGTGTTAAATTACAGAACTGTTGTAATAAAAGTGTGCTCATTCTTTTGATCAGTATACAGATCATCTATATGTTAGTCAAGTCAAGTAGGCTTTATGGTCATTTCAACCATATACAGAGTACACAGTGAAATGAAACAACGTTCCTCCTGGACCATGGTGCTACATAAGAGACTACCTAGTACATGGCATTGAACACACCATAAGAAAAAGTCACAAGACACAAGTGCAAACAAACCAACAAACAGTGCAAACAGCTTCTCACAGAACATTCTTCCAATTAAAAAAGCACAGGCAGTATGTATATAAAAACGTTTGCTTATTGTGAGATGGTATTTGATTTGCATGATTAATGTAAAAATGCATATGTACAGGTGTGGCACCTTTTACCTTTTTCACATTTAATAGAGTAGAGTAGAGTAGAGTGATCTTTTATTATCCCACGAATGGGAAATTTGGGCGTTACAGGGCTCTTATAAAAAAGACAGGTGTACAGAAAGAAAAGAAAAAATATATAAAGATATAGAGAAAGAGGAACAGGAACAAGTACAGGAGAAAGGAGGAGCTATAAATAAATAATAAATTATCTATCTAGATATATATATATATATATATATATCTACAGAGTAATATACGCAGTAATAAATAAGTTTTGAATGAATTATACATATAAATAACAAGTAGCAAAATATCAATATAGCAAAAATATGAATATAAATGTAATAATAAATAATAAATGTAATAATACTAACTAGGCATGAAACCATGCACAAATCCCAATATTTAAAATTGTGATTGGAAATCTAGTCTTTAAGATAGCAGTTTAAGTAATTAACACATTTTTATACAAATTTTAAATGACTTTTTTTCTAGCCCCCAAATTGTATTATCTGTAGTGACACACTCTGGTTCAGGCAAGGAAACTTGTATCGGTTATAAAAAAAAAAAATGTGTATAGCAGGTGTCTGCTAAAACCACAGCTGGGACTAGAGTTGGGCAGAATGACATTATTTATTGTTATTTCCTTTTCTTTTTTTAAATCCTATTTTGTCAGCACTGAAAGATTACTTGATAGCTTGTTTTAAAATTATGTAAAGCAGTGCACTGTTTGAAATGTTGAATATAAAGAATTTGTGCATAATTTAGATTTTTCAGAACTGAAATTTTTGCTGCCTTATATATAAATATTGCACTAAACTAACTTGTAGAGAAGTTTCAAAGCTTTTTTTTTTTCCTATTCAGCAGACATTTGTGTACACATATTGGTATATATGGGTAATATGACTTGTATCTTTTTTGGCCATCTAAAATTATTCTGTTCAACCAGGGCTGTTTTGATATATATTTTTTAGAATGTAAGTTGTCAAATAGCAGACAAATTTGACTACCCCTAGCTTATTTTGTCATTATCTTTCTCAAAAAAATAGCAAATATGGCTTAGGTTGGATGGCAACAGCAGCTTTAAATAACTGGACTTTAAGCAAGCATTTGGAGCTATATTTTGTAACCTGCAAAATTAAATAATTGATAATAGATTGCGCTTATAGTCTCACAATGTCCGGTAATGGGAACAATACAGCATTAGTAAAGTAAAAAAAAAACAGCTGAAATGTTTTTAGAGCTGCATACTATGGATAAATATTGCAGTTGTGAAACCACAATTGTGAACTCCTTGCATTGGGACATTGAAATTTGAAATCAAAATTGGACTTGTTTAAGTAGTGTATATTCTTTGGGGTATCAAACACAAATCTTATTGAAACAAAATTCTTGTTTTCTCAAACTTGAATTAAAAGAAAAACTGTTTTGTGTTTTGTACCTTTCATAAAAAAAATGTTTTTGACATTTTGTTAATTAATCACATTTTGTCTGGACAGCCAGCTCATTTTCAGTTATGTAATGTTAGTAGTAACACGTTTTTGGAAATCATGTGAAAATGTTTTGTTCATAAATCCTATTCCAGTCATTGCTATTATCCTTACAGCTTGAACCCTCTGTTTCACATTTCTTTAGCTGTATCGCCATGGAGACCGGTCTCCAGTCAAAGCCTACCCAACCGACCCGTATCAGGAGAGTGCATGGCCACAGGGATTTGGGCAGCTATCTCAGGTTCCAAAGCCGCAAATCCATCCATTATCTGCCGCTTGTCCCAAACGGGGTCCAAAGCCGCAAATGTTATATTAAATTAGTCCCACATAGTTTGCAGAGTAAAAGCAAAAGAACTGAAATTACCAAATGAATCCGCCATGTATTAGTGCATGACTCATATTGCATTCAGTGGTAAAAGAAAATGTATATTTTGAACAGTAGTTTGATTAAAATAAAACTATTTTTCCAAGATGTTTACAACAAACATAATTGAACAGAGGTGAGTCATAGACTTTTCTACGCTTAAATATCTTTTTCAGGTCCACCCAGACCTTAAATAAATGTAGTCTTCATAGCACTAGGGAAAAGTGTTATAATTTATAGCACCAGTGAGATTAATGACAAAATGTTTAATCTTATCAGAATGTTCCATCACATTATTTGAATTGGATCACCCAGGCATACCTTTTCATGGCAGTTATGAATGTACTTCTGTACTTAAAGAAGTGAACAGAACGGAATAAAACTTTTGAAATCTACTATTTTGTGTGTGTGTGTGTGTGTGTGTGTGCTTTCTTGGCTACTGCTAATCTGTATTTTTAATTTTTTTGCTTTTCGCTTTTCCAGGAAGGAATGAGGCAGCACTTTGAGTTGGGCCAGTTTTTGAGGAAACGCTACTCGGGATTCCTGAGTGAGCCATACACTCGTTATGAGGTCTGTTGTTTTTACTTGTGTGGTTAAGCCTGTTAACCTGTTTCTCAATCTGTGTTTTTTTATTCTATTATGTGTGTGTTTTTGTCAATTGTTTAGAATTGTATTTAGTCTTTAGAAATTAAAACGACATTCGAAAATATCTTTGATTATTAGCAGTTACAGTAATGAATCTCGCTCTCTACTAAAAGTATGCTTGTGGTTAAAAGTAGAGAATTAAATGTAAAGTTTAAAAAAAAAAAACTCTTATTTGCTTGGGTCATTAAAAGAAATGCTTTCTCTGCTCCAGGTTGCTGTACGGAGCACAGACTACGACCGCACGTTGATGAGTGCTGAAGCTAATCTGGCAGGTCTCTACCCACCCAATGGATCTCAAGTGTTTCATCCTGGCTTGAACTGGCAGCCCATACCTATCCACACTGTCCCACAGAATGAGGAGAAGGTAGGACTACACAATATAGATGCCTTTAAATGACCTAAATTGTAAATTAGCTCCCCCTATTCTATAACCCAGGACTGTACTACTTCTTTCCGCTTCTCCACTGTACATGTCCAAACCAATGCAATCTTCCTTCTCTTCTCTCTAATCCATGCACCCTAACCATTCTTTCATTTTCCCTTTCATTCACACTGATTTATTCTGTCTTTGTCCTACTCACTTTCATTCCTCTCCTCCCAAGCACATCAAAACATCAAAAGTACATGGGATTGAAGGCAAATTAATTTCTATAAATAAATATTGTAATTTTTAAAATAATTTCCAAAAAGGACATAGAAGGAGCTAGATGAAGGTTTAAGGAAGTGGTCCTATAGTTTTGTTAGGGCTTATGGTATATGTGTCATCTCAGTGTGTGTAAAAAGGAGATTTTCAAGAGGCACAAGTGCGTGGCAAATCTGTCTAATACTTAATTCTCGTTAATACAAAATGAAAGGGGGGAAAAAAAGGCAGCGCTCCAAATGAAGAATAGACATTATGGGATTGGCATGGTACTCCTTATATACATGGTTGTCAAAGTGTGGTGAATTGGGTGCAGATAGGTGAAAGTGAATTCCCGGGTCTGTAATCCAGAGAACGGGATCGCAGCCATGACCAGTGGGCTGTGACAACATATGCTTGCACACTGCAATATCTATAATTATTTAAGCTGCATTGTACTGTATATAGGGAAATTTTAAAAATCCCATTTTAAGGGACTTATTCATCCAAACATCAAAACACAAGTGACTAGCCAGGATACTCTCAGCATGCAACAAAACCTTCTAATTGGTTAGAGGCACATTCAAGTGTAAAGGTCAGTGTTGCAATAAAGATTAAGGAATCATGTATTGTGTAAGAGCAGAAATCTGTTAAAAGTGGAACTGGACTTCTCAAGCACGTGTTACATCACAATTGGTAGCATACAAGCAGTGCTTCCTAGGAGGCACAAAATAGTGCTAATTGAAGAGGAAATACTAAACAAAAGCAGTGTTTTTTGTGTTCTAAATCTCAGCTTTGTTCCCCCCCCCCCCAGTTGCTCTCATTTCCCTTGCCAAACTGCCCACAGTACAATCGCCTTATGGAAGAGACTGAGAAAAGTGATATCTTCCTCAACATGACCAAGACCTACAGCGTAAGTCAACAGAGTAATCCATTCCCAGTACCTACTACTATACCTGTACCACCTGCTCACAAATTAGTTTAACTCTAGTCTTTATTTTTATTTATTAATATTGATTATTCAGTTGAATGTTGTTATTCAGCAACTGAAATAAAAAAATGTACATTGTTTAATTAAGTTTATTAAATAAGAGACTTAAGGAGCATACATTTCTTTATGATTTATGGTATTATTTTTCTCTGTCCAGTTTTCTATGACATACTTGTAAAATGTTTTTTATTTTTAACAAATAGATTTAGGTTAACAGTTGAAACTGTAGTTTTATTATTCAGTTATTACCTCTGTGAGAGCAGCAGTGTTTGCTTTCGCTAACCAGCCAGCAAAGAACACTCTCTTAGATAGATGAAGTGGCAGTGACAAAATGCTTGGTCTTGTAAAGAAGCAGAGGGATTTTTTTGTGTTTCCTTTCTTTTAAAAGGATCAGCTTGTATTGTTCTTTGGAACTGATGTTTCATCAGAGCAAAACGCCCCCCAAAAAATGCTTCTCACTGCCAGCTGGCATAAGCAATAAATAACTTCCAGTTGCTTGGATGCGCTTTCTACTCCCAGTGTGCACATACACTTAGGTTTTAAAGTGAGTGATAATGCCTGCTCTAATTGTAGTTTGCAATGTTTTGTATGCATTGTTCTTTGTAGGATTTCCTGGAAATGGTACAGAATAAGACTGGTGAGAAGTCAACCTCCATTGAGTCAATATGGAGTATTCATGACACACTTTTCTGTGAGGTGAGTTTTTCTGTGATAGCAGCCAGAACCTGGAGAACCTAATTCTAAACCTAATTCCATGATTTCTTCCTACCACTTTTTTTAAACACCACAACAACCACTGCCCCTCTTAAGAGCACAACTATATTTTATTTACAAATTCAGTACCTTCAATGAAGCCATTCTGAACCACCCCACATGTATCCATCCAACCACTTATACACTTACCAGTCCATCCAACTCCTTTAAAATGGCCTTTAAAATAACACCGTTAAAATGACCAACTAGACAGAGTAATAAACATTGACAGGCATATAAATAGATAGGCTTGGAAGGAAAAGACATTTAAGACACAAATTCATCTGCAAAATGGTGCAAGACACATGGCAAGACGAGCTGGATCGACATACACACAAACTAACAAGCCAGGACATGACCAGAACAAAACTTTTTTGCAGTGATTGTTAAATGGGAAGTTTATATGCTAAGCTTAGAAGTTTGAGCTTAGTATAAAATCTTGTGTGCATTTAATATACTTGTACAAATAGGTCAGATAAATAACTTTCAATGGCTGCATTGTGATTCTTTTTCATTCATCCTGTAAACTATATAAGAAGGAACAGACAGAAAAAAGACACATCTGAGACAACTCTGCTTGATAAATATGGGAAAGAGCTGTCTTTGAACAGAGAGGGGAATTTAATGTTTATGTACGGAAGTCATGATTTGTCATGTGTTGCCCTTTTAGCACATTAAAAAGACTGACTCACTTAGCCAGAGCTTAAAAAGAGAAGTGTCTATAGATGTGGTGAGTCTCATGACTATACAGTTGATAAATGCATGACTCTTTGTAGTGATTCCTGTGTGGGTGTGTGTAGAAGCAGGTTGTACTCATACTACTGTTCAATTTCCCATTTAAATCAAACAGACACTCTACCAAGCATGGAATTGCAGTATCCTAAAGAAACCTGCAAACTTTTATTTCCTATTTCTATTCATATTAAAGTTTTCAAGAGGATGCCCCACCCTCCTTTCAAATTTTTTTTTTTTTTGTGAGAATGCAAAATCTTAGGTGTTCTACTGCTTTCATACAACAGTCATACAAAAAAGAGCAGAACTGTTGCCTTTGATGTTCAGTATTGTCAGTTTTTTTTGTTGCCTAAAATGTAGAGCATACTGTGTAATGCGAAGATATGTAAGAATTTGACAATATCAGGTTTAGCTTTGTTTTTATTGCATAAAACAGCACAGTTAATCAGGTTGAGCTGCATGAATGAAAGGTTGTAAAAGTAGTGTTTATATACAGTAAGTTATATTGACTAAAATATGTGAACTCAATAGAATATAGGATTCATGAAAATCGTGCAAAAGTGAAAAATGTTTGGTTATGGCATATCTCTATTTAAATAATATTTAATGCTAGTAATAGTATTGTAATTAATGCATGTATTAATCCATGCCACGTCATATTTTCCAACATCCAAGTTGCACACTGTTCTCATTGTTAATTGTAGCCATTTCTTATACATTTTTATACTGATCAGTAAGCCTAATATTGTGTAGATCCTCCTTGTTTTTCTTGTTAGTCACTCAGGTTCTTATACTTGCCAAGTTTTAAGGCTTCCAACACATCAACTTCAGAAACTGACATCCCTAGACAGGTGCCATTGTAACAAGACAATCAATGCCATTCCCTTCAGCTTTGAGTAATTTAAATGTTGTTTAAATGTTGTGGGTGTTCGGTTAATATTGTTACAATGGTGCTTAAAAGTGATAATTTTTCTTTGGCTGAACACTCAATAGCTTTACCTTCATTTTCACTTGTTCATGTATTCACTCACTGTAATGGGGCGGTGGCGGTCCAGACATAAACGCGTAGCCAGAAATCAGGGTCTCCTCTTTATTATCCAACATATACATCAAGCACCCACACTTGCACTATACCCTATACCCACTATACCGAGTTTACCCATACATCTACAATGATTGACGCTCTTCTCTGGCACCTTAGGGCTTATAAAACCTGTCCCAGTGAAGCACACCTGTGCTCTAATCAGCCCAGGTGTGCTCAGTCAGAGTTGAGCGCCATCTACAGTGACTGAAGCCCCCCCCACCCCCTCAAAAGAAGATGAGATCCAAGATGGCGGCGCGGTAACACGCAGCGGGCGCTCCGGGGTCCAAACTTTGGTGCTAAGTCTGTAAAAAAGTCTTTCATCCGACTACTTTTCACCATAAGACTTGCACATGAGTGTCACATCTGTGAATGCTCTTAAATATAACCGCCAAACACTACTGGAGCTCAGGAATCAGCCAGGATTCAGTCTTTCAGCGACTCTCCGAACAACGCTACGGGAGCTCGGCGTGCTGAGAAGACCAGGCCTTCAGTCCCCGAGATCGCCTGCTGTACCTGGCTGACTGAGAGGACATAGGAAGTGGTGTGAGAGGAAACAGAAACGCGACAAGCGTGCTGGGGTCCGGGCTCAGCTCAAGGCTAATGCTAGCCGACCGGCTATCCCGTCCGTCCTCCTCGCCAATGTCCACTCCCTGGATAATAAACTGGACTGTATACGACTCCAGCTGAACACCCAGCGTGAGTACACAGACTGCTGTGTTTTTGTTTTTACGGAGACATGGCTCAGCGACAGCGTTCCGGACACTGCCATCCAACTCGCCGAACTATCTGCGTTTCGCGCGGACAGAAACTCCGCTCTGTCCGGCAAGACTCGCGGAGGGGGGCTGTGTGATTACGTAAACACACAATGGTGTACAAACGCTGTGCTGGTTTCTACCTACTATTCGACACTGCTGGAGGTGATAACAGTTAGGTGCAGACCGTTTTATTTGCCCAGGGAGTTCTCCACAGTGTTTATTACGGCGGTCTACATCCCACCCAGCGCTAGCGCTAACAGCGCTAATGCTAACAACGCGCTGGCTGAACTTTATGGAGTTATCAGTGGGCTCCAAAACTACCACCCAGACGGACTGTTTATTGTTGCTGGATATTTCAACCATGCAAATCTCAAGTCAGTTCTCCCTAAATTCCATCAACATGTGAGCTTTGCAACGAGGGGGGAAAACACACTGAACTGTGTTTACACAAACATGGCCGGCGCGTACAGAGCGGAGCCCCGCCCCCACCTTGGACACTCAGACCACATCTCTGTGCTGCTGATCCCAGCGTACAGACCCATCGTCAGGCGCGTGAGACTCACCCTGAAGCAGGTAAAGACCTGGCCCACAGGAGCCGTCTCTGCTCTTCAGGACTGCTTCGAACGCACCGACGTGCACATGTTTAGGGAAGCTGCAACCTACGGTGACTCCATCAACCTGGAGGAGTACACAGCTTCAGTGACTGGCTACATCAGCAAGTGCATTGAGGATGTTACTGTCTCCAAGTTCATCATATCACGACCCAACCAGAAGCCATGGATGACTGTGGAGCTGCGCAGACTCCTGAGAACCCGGGACAAGGCCTTCAAGTCAGGGGACGAGGCCGCCCTAAGAACAGCAAGGGCGAACCTGTCTCGGGCCATCAGAGCAGCAAAGCGAGCTCACGCAGAGAGAATCCATGGCCACTTCAAGAACACTGGTGACACGCGGCGCATGTGGCAGGGCATCCAGGCCCTCACCAACTACAGGACATCTCCACCTGCCTGTGATGGTGACCCCTCCCTCCCAGATGCGCTGAACCACTTCTATGCACGGTTTGATGCAGTGAACGACACGAGAATGAGGAAGACCACCCCTCCTCCGAATGACCAGATTCTCCGTCTGACCACAGCCGAGGTGAGAAGATCTCTTCTCAGAGTCAACCCACGGAAAGCTGCCGGTCCAGACAATATTCAAGGTCCTGTGCTCAGAGTATGTGCAGAACAGCTGGCAGATGTTCTCACTGACATCTTCAACACCTCTCTGAGCACCACTGTTGTTCCAAGGTGCTTCAAGACCACCAGCATCACTCCAGTGCCAAAGAAACCATCTATCTCCTGCCTCAACGACTATCATCCCGTTGCACTCACACCCATCATCATGAAGTGCTTCGAGAGGCTGGTCATGAGGCACATCAAGTCTCAGATCCCCTCCTCACTAGACCCCCTGCAGTTTGTGTATCGTCCCAACCGCTCAATGGATGATGCAATCTCCACCACCCTCCACCTGGCCCTTTCTCATCTGGACAGAAAGGACAGTTATGTCAGAATGCTGTTCATCGACTACAGTTCAGCATTCAACACCATCATCCCTCAGCACCTGAGTGAGAAGCTGAGGCTGCTTGGCCTGAACACCTCCCTCTGTAACTGGATCCTGGACTTCCTGACTGGGAGACCCCAGTCAGTCAGGATCAGTAGCAGCACCTCCAACACCATCACACTGAGCACAGGAGCCCCCCAGGGCTGTGTGCTCAGCCCACTGCTGTTCACACTGATGACCCACGACTGTGCCGCCAAGCACAGCTCGAACCACATCATCAAATTCGCTGATGATACAACCGTGGTGGGTCTGATCAGTGGTGGAGACGAGGCGGCTTACAGAGAGGAGATACAAGAGCTGACGGACTGGTGCAGAACCAACAACCTGTCTCTGAACGCCGACAAGACTAAAGAGATGGTTGTTGACTTCAGGAGACCACGTCGGGACCACACTCCACTTATCATCAACACCTCACCTGTGGAGATGGTCCAGAGCACCAAGTTTCTTGGTGTTCACATCACTGACAACCTCACGTGGTCCCTCAACACCAACTCCATCACGAAGAAAGCCCAGCAGCGCCTCTACTTCCTGCGCAGACTGAGGAAAGCCCATCTCCCACCTTCCATCCTCACCATCTTTTACAGAGGAACCATTGAGAGCATCCTGAGCGGCTGCATTACTGCCTGGTACGGGAACTGCAACGTCTTAGACCGCAAGTCCCTACAACGGGTAGTGAGAACAGCTGAGAAGATCATCGGGATCTCTCTTCCCTCTGTACAGGACATTTTCACCACTCGCTGCATCCGCAAAACAACCAGCATTGTGGATGATCCCTCCCACCCATCGCACACTCTCTTCTCCCTCCTACCAAAGGTTCAGCAGCATATGGGCCTCCACTTCCAGGATGGGAAATAGTTTCTTCCCCCTGGCCATCAGACTCTTGAACTCATAAACCGCCAATATCTACCCAGTCCACCATTTTCATCTTTTATTTATTTATTTATCTCATGTTGCACTCTGCACTTTATCAGTAACACTGCTCCACCACACTGCTACACTATAATCTACCTGGGCTGCTTTGTTCCGAACACTACGGATGAATGTACTGTTTGTCGTGCCGTCTGTTGTTGTCTGTCTTGTCTGCACTTGTTGTCCCGTTTTGTGTATTATGTTGTCTTATGTTGTCTTGTGTCTTGTCTTGTGTGTAGCACCAGGGTCCTGGTGGAACGTTATTTCGTTTCACTGTGTACTGTGTATATGGCTGAAATGACAATAAAATCCTACTTGACTACTACTTGACTACTTAAAAAGCGCAACTCCGTAATGCAGCTGCTCAGGATGTTCTCGATGGTTCCCCTTTAGAAGATGGTGAGGATGGGTGGTGGAAAATGGGCTTTCCTCAGTCTGCGCAGGAAGTAGAGACGCTGCTGGGCTTTCTTCGTGATGGAGTTGGTGTTAAGGGTCCACGTGAGGTTGTCCGTTAAGTGAACACCAAGAAACTTGGTGCTCTGGACCATCTCCACTGGTGAGGTGTTGATATTCAGAGCGTGGTCCCTACGTGGTCTCCTGAAGTCAACAACCATCTCTTTAGTCTTGTCGATTTTAGTCTCTTTAGTCTTGTCGAGACAGGTTGTTGATTCTACACCAGTCCATCAGCTGTTGTATCTCCTCTCTGTACGCCGCCTCGTCACGACCGCTGATCAGACCCACCACGGTTGTATCATCAGCAAATTTAATGATGTGGTTCGAGCTGTGCTTGGCTGCACAGTCGTGGGTCATCAATGTGAACAGCAGGGTTGACTCTCAGTAGAGATCTTCTCACCTCAGCCCTGGTCAGGCAGAGAACCTGGTTGTTTGGAGGAGGGATGGCCTTCCTCATTTCTGTGTCGTTCGCCACATCAAACCGTGCGTAGAAGCGGTTCAGCGCATCTGGGAGGGAGGAGTCACCATCACAGGTAGATGGAGAGGGCCTGGATGCCCTGCCACATGCGCCGTGTCTCACTGGTGTTTTTGAAGTGGCCATGGATTCTCTGTGCGTAAGTTTGCTTGGCTGCTCTGAAGGCCGAGACCGGTTCGCCATCGCTTTTCTTAGGGCAGTCTCGTCCCCTGACTTGAAGGCTTTGTCTCGGGTTCTCAGGAGTCTGCGCACCTCCGCAGTCATCCATGGCTTCTGGTTTGGTCACGTGATGATGGACTTGGAGAAAGTAACATCCTCAATGCACTTGCTGATGTAGGCAGTCACTGAAGCTGTGTACTCCTCCAAGTTGATGGAGTCACTATAGGTAGTAGCCTCTCTTAACTTGTCCCAGTCGGTGTGTTCAAAGCAGAGCAGAGATGTTTTCTGTGGGCCAGGTTTTTACCTGCTTCAGGATGGGCCTCACACGCCTGAAGATGGGTCTGTGTTAGAAAATTCCTGTAAGCAGAGACAGTAGAACGAAGGAAAACCCCAGACACAGGATCTGCAGTTTTTACTTGCAAGGGGAGCCAGGCACCAGCCAACACCAGCTACCTCCTCCGAAGTGCTTCCCCCTCTGCAAGCCTTTTATTCACTTTTCTGATTTTACAATGGCAATTAGCCCACATTCCTTGTTTCAAAATAGTAAACAGAGGAGGAATTCTGTGTCTGGGAAGGTTCAAGTACAAAGGTCAACTGTCGTAACAAACTCTTTGCAGAAGTCGTAAAACAAAGACGGATTCCGAAAAGGTCAACAGTTCATCATCAATGATACATATTTACGATTTTCCTAACATTTCCCTCCTGTTTATCATTGATAAATGTCCGTTGACAAATTCCAGTACTGCATCTCTTTTTTCAGTTTTCTGCAATTCCTTCATTTTCATAACACTTTTAACAGTTTACACTTAGTTGAAAGTTTCTTCACTCAACATCACGTCTCGTATTGACTGCCCTATCATTCTGTACAGCATTGCTCTCAAGCAAGGGATGACACATCCTGTGAAAAGACAAAATAATAGAAGCACAATAACCATGGGTCAAAAGCGTCGTTTTCCATCTTCCAGATAGGAACCAGGAGAAGGGGTCCCATGGTCGGTAAACGTTGTCTTGGGACATAGCATGTTGGATTTTCTTCATCTGGTCTATGGCCTCAGTTATCTCGTGTCCTTCACTAGTGCTGTGAGGAATATACGTACAACAAGTATCATTTAACATTACACAAACCCCTCCTTTCTCAGCGGTTAGTAAGTCAAGTACCATTCGATTTTGTAACACCATCATCCTCATGCTTGACTGCTCCTGATTGTTTGTTTCCCATGCCTTTATACTAGCATTTAAAAATAGACTCAATCGATAATCTATGGTTTCAATTCTAAACAGGTTCTTTGCTACTCCCACCCAGGGGAACAAAGCCAATGCCACCTTACTCCCGGTAGTCCAGTGCTTATGCTCGTCAGGTACATCGGACCCCCATACCGGATCATGGGGTTGGACTTCCACCAGCGACCTTCGTGCCCTTGAGACACGGACTGCACCCCAGCCGCTGGGTGATGATTCACAGGCTCGCTGGACATGTAGCCAGTCAGTGTAGTTGGTTGGATGGGTTCCTTTGTTCCCTGACATAGCATTAGGTGGCGTTCCGGAGTCTTTTATTGCTTTTCGCCCCCCTGTGTGTGATGTGTTACCTTTAGAAATAATAAACGTGTGGTCTGTACTCTTACTGGGGCACAAACGCCACTCCAATTTCCAGGTGGGTGTGCTCAATTACGCACTCAGACTCAGATGAGGGCAATGGGAGAGCAGTCAAACTAGGATGAGCGGATGATACTGGCATAAATAACATCCTGATACATTTCTACTCCTTACTTCCAACTCAGCATAGTGATACCAAACATTGGTGTGATAAGTATGGTTAAATTTTCTGGTTCGTGGCTATAAAATTGTAACAGCAAAACCTGAAATAGTACCATAAACTTAACTATAAGGACTATGATTTTTTTTCCCAACATTGTTTCAAGTGTGGTAGGATACCCTAAAGCAGTAAGGGGTGGCTGATTTCTTCACTGACTTTGAGACGAGCTGCTTCTACACCGCAACCCCCCCTTTGTAGTCAGACTTCACCCTTCACTGCGTGGCTCCTACCTCATTTCCTAAGGTTGATTTTTTTACAGTGTGACAAATGTATCCACGTGGGTCGCTAAGCAATTTTTACAGCAGTTGGGGTGGTCAGCAGTACTTGGTATGGACCTTCCCCCTGGGGGCTGGACCAGTTTTTTCTCTTTATTACTTTAGTGAACACCCAGTCCCCTATGAGCACTGGGCTCCCTCCTGTGGGAGCAAAGGAGAATCTGGTGTTACATTAACTGCTCATCTCTCTGTTACCCAACATTTTCCAACAAGATTCAGATCATCATCATGGTCATTAATATTGCTATCTAAATCCGGTAGCCTGTATGGTCTACCATACAATACTTCAAACGGTGTTAAAGAACTGCCAAAAGTTGGAGTTATATTCATACTCAGCTGAACTAGATCTATACACTGTGGCCATTGTCTGCCAGTTTCATCCATGCATTTCCTTAGTTTAGATTTCACTGTATCATTTGTTCTTTCCACTAACCCTGCACTTTGGGGGTGGTAGCTACAGTGTGTTTTTAAGTCTATTCCTAAATTTGATGCCATTTTACTCAGTATCGCGTTGACAAAATGGCTGCTATTATCGCTATACAATTTCTGTGGTACCCCAAAAGTGGGTATTATTCTTTTACATATGGCTTTGGCCACTGTTAGGGCGTCTGGGGTTTTTATAGGAAATAATTCTGCCCATTTAGAGAATGCATCCACCAGCACCAAACAACACTTGTAGTTCAATTAAATCCATATGTATTGTATGGAAAGGGTAAGGTGCTGGGGGGAATGCTCCTCTCTTTGGTCTGATGTTGCTCTGTGGATTATGTTTCAAACACACAGGGCAAGCCATACAAAACATTTTTGAGTAAATATTAAATCCATATGCTGCATATTGTTTATTTATCAGGCCTACCATCCCTCCTGTTGAGACATGGCATCGCCCATGACTCCTTTCTTCCTTTTTTTTTCTCATTTTTCTTTCTTTACACCTGTTGCTCGGTAGCCACAATATTTGCAAACTTGAAATCCTCTAGTATGTCTTATTAACATTCACAAGGCTGCCTAAAACATTTACTTCATTTGACAACAAAGCACTTATGAGTCCACTGTGGTGGGTCACTAGAAAAGTCCTCTTTGGGCCGTTAATCACTCTCTGGAGAACAAGCTTCTAGGCTAGACCTATTGTCCAGTTCGGTCCTCCACTGGGGGTTCTAATCCCGAGAGATGAAAAACGTTTTCGATTCTGTTAACCACCTCCTAAATCCTCGATGGAGAGGATCACCAGTCCAGTCCTCAGGGACAACTTTGTTAGCACCGTTAGGTTTCGGGTTGTCCTGTTTCAGTACTGGGTCTCTCCCATTCACACAGACAGACAGACAAATAAACAAACAAACAAATAAACCTCAGTCTATAGTAACCACATTAGTTACTTCTCAGGAGCATCTCAATTGACTAGTACTAGTACAATTAGACCTCTAGGGCAATCCTTCTGTCTAGAGAGTCTGGGACTCTAACAGTCTAAAGGGTATCTACCCTTTAGACTGTTAGAGTCCCAGACTCTCTAGACGTCTTTCTAAGGTTCCCTGAATCTTCCAGCGCTATTCCAAAAAATCCTTGTCTTACCTGTTTTCCCACGCTCTCACCATCTCAACCAAAAATGTTCAGATTGCGTCAATCCAGTCCAGCGGAACAACTCGAGACTAACTGGCCGACATATAATTCACTATGGCGGGCTTTCTTCCACGGACCCAGACTCGTGGGCTGTGCACAGACTTCAGCGTCTTCCAAGTGCTACGCAGGGACACGGATATGTAGCAATCCGGCTCGAAGGACCAAGTTATGTCAGAAAATTCCTGTAAGCAGAGACAGTAGGACGAAGGAAAACACCAGACACAGGATCTGCAGTTTTTACTTGCAAGGGGAGCCAAACACCAGCTACCTCCTCCGAAGTGCTTCCCCCTCTGCAAGCCTTTTATTCACTTTTCTGATTTTACAACGGCAATTAGCCCACATTCCTTGTTAGAAAATAGTAAACAGAGAAGAGGAATTTTTCAGACTTTTTTACAGACTTTAACACCAAAGTTTGGACCCAGAGCGGCCGCTGCGTGTTGGATCAACACTTCCCAGGAGCACATTGACAACATCCTTTATTCTTTTCTGAACCACTCTTGTGATTCTTCTCGTCACATGCATGGTTGAAGAGAATGTACTCCTTTCTCCTTATTTTGTTTGGTGCTTGCATAGTTTTTTGAAGTGGAAGTACTGCAACAGTGGACATCCATGTCATTCTTATCTGCAAGGGTCATATTCCAATCCCAGAGCTGTTGATCAGGCAAGCACACTGTTCCATCAGTTGCACCCTGCAGTCCTTCTGCATCCTTAGAGTAGTTTGGACGGTCATCACGCACCAACGAGGGATGCTCACCGTGTCCTCTGGCTGGTGTATCAGCAGAAATGTTAATAACCGGAGGACAGACTGTTTCCTCTATACTGTCTACACAGCCTCTTGTCATGTCAGTCCCCAGGGCTGCAGTGAGCCTTGCTAGTGTTGCAGCAACTGCAGTTCTCACTGTGTGTCATGTGTTCTCCATTCTCATGATGCGCCTGACCTTGAGCAGTCTCTGACTTTCCAACTGCTGGAGTCAACGCATAGTTTAGAACAGGAATCTCACTCTACCTCAGGTGCACGTTTCGAAACCGGATCTTCACTTCCGTTTCCACTGAGAGAAGCTTTGCCTCGATTCCACTGAATCTGCAGTGCTTCACCTTTTAACCTTTCACTTTGTTTTGCGCCTGTGGAAATGTGAAGACAAGCAGATGGTGGGCTGTTTATGATCTTTTTGTGAAAAAAGAGTCCAATTGGTGTTTGGTTGTATTTTGTGCACTTTTTTTCCATAGTTCTCACATGGCTGTTCCGCTTCCAGAAACCTTACTTGCCTTTCAACCCTTAGCAAGCTACTCTTCAGCTGCTCCACTTCAGTGTTGTCCACCAGGGTTCCAGTTTGCACTGGGGTCTGCTGAGTAGGTTGAGATCTCAGAGTATTTATCTCCAAGCACCAGAACTTCAGTTCTGCTTCTGTGCCTATGACCTGCACACGCATTTGTAACCTGCACAAGCTTTGTGCGTTCATTGGCCTCTCTCTGAACCTCTTCCAATTCAGTCTGAAGACTGGCTTGGTTGTCTTGCACCTGCTTCAGCGTTGCCTTGGTCTGATTTAGCCGTTGTTCCAAGGTGGTCAGTTGAGTCCTGAGTGTCTCTGTGTTCCTTAACCCTTTTCTTCAAAAAATGTGCATAGTATGTAGCTCTTTCCTCAAGAGCTCCTTTTCTTTCCTTAGTTTACTGGCTTTTCTTTGCAGTTAATGTTTATCTTGAGCCAGAGCTTTCTTTTCCACTTCCAGGTCCTAAATGTCCCTCTGACAAAGAGACAAGGGCCCTGTAGTCTCTCCTAGTTGAGAAAGCAGTTTGCTGATCTTTTCCTCATGTCTCAGCCGTTCGTTTGAGGCCGATGTGTCTGCCTGTGTCACTGAGTTCTCTCTCTCAGCTGCTGGTTGGTTATTGTCAGCAAGTCCTTCTCTTGACCGATTTGGATGTTCATGCAGCTAATCTTTTCGTCTCTCTGCCGAAGTTCAGTGAGCAGTGCATGGTCATTTCCACTGACCTGTTTAAGCTTCTCTACATCAGCCATTAGCTTCTCTTGGACATTGTTCATATTTTCAGTCAACCAACTTATCTGCTCACTCTAAGCACTCTGTCTGTTTTTTCTCCAATTCCCTTTTGCTTTTAGCCAATTCCTCTTGGAGGGAAGCCTTCTTATCTTCAAGTGTTGTTGCTTTCTCTGATATGAACGACATCTTACTCTGCTTTTCCTCCCACTGCTTACACTTTGTTTCCAGTTCATGCCATGCTTGCCTCATATCATAATTTCTTTGGCCTGCATTCTGGTTAACTTTTCCTTTTTTACATCCTGATCCAGCGCTTGAATTTTACAGACCTTGATCAACTGAAGTGAAAGTGGCAACCCTTGTCATAGTGAGGTCACAGCACAGCACACAGTGAACCACAATGAAATTTGACCTCTGCATTTAACCCATGCAAACATGGGTGCAGCAGTGGGCAGCTATTGAAAGCGCTCGAGGAGCAGTGACGGGGACGGTACCTTGCTCAATGGACCCCAGTCTTCCGATGCGGGGGCAACTCCCTAAACACTAGGCCACCGCAGCCCCTGATCGTTCTCCATCCCTTGTAGCAGCTCAGTGAGTATGTCTTTCGCCTGTTTCTCTTTCTTCAGAACTGACAGCCATTCCTTTTCCATTTCCTGAAGGGTTTGTTCCATTCTGTGGACCCTCTCAATCCATTGATTACTTCATCTTTTTTACTTCATCACACTCACAAGCTGGCGCCACGTGAGAGGCAGCCAGTTACAGGAGCTCTGACCACCTTCTCTTCTTTTAACTTATTTCATCTATTTTCCTCACCTTTTTTATTACTTCTTTCACTTCCTCTTTTAATCAGTCACAAGTGTGGTAGTCTGAAGCGACTTGTGAACTCATAATCGTATACGGACTGTTTAACCCAGTACACAGTGATTCACCAGACCATGGGTTCATTGTTTACACCCGGGATCAGCTGCTAGCACTTAGCAACCAGTGGATACAGCCCAGCGAAAGACCAGAGGTCCTCAGGAAACTACAGGGAACTACTTTTATATAGAGACGGGGTTGTAGAGCTGGCATGAAATATTGAGAGCGGAAGAGACGGTACAAACCATCGGTACTCTCGATCAGTATGGGGAATGTCAGATCTCTCCCTAATAAGATCGATGAGCTGACGGCGCTCACCAGATTTCAGAGAGAGTACAGGGAGGTTAGCATGATAAGCTACACGGAGTCCTGGTTGACACACCTCACTCCAGACACTTACGCTGCTGTACCGGGATTCCACCTGGTGAGAGTGGACCGTAACGCGAAGGAGACCGGTAAGAGGAAAGGTGGGGGGATTGTGATGTATGTGAACGAGAGAGGGTGTAACACAGGGCACATCACTGTTAAGGAGCAGTGCTGCACACGGTACGTGGAGCTATTAGCAGTTAGCATCCGACTGTACTATCTGTTGCGCGAGTTCTTGCAAGTCATCGCGACTCTACCTACTTTCACCCAGTATGTGGACTGCTGCACCTGGGAAAACAGGACACTAGACTTACTGTATGCAAACACCAAGGATGCATGCAGAGCATCTCCCCTCCCTCCACTGGGACGCTCAGACCATAACCTGGTCCATCTGCTTCCCTTATACATACCCTTAGTGTGCAAACAGCCCCCCACCTTGAGTGCTTCAGTGCTCCCCTCCACACCTCTCTGCAACCCTCCACGGCACCTCCCCTTCACACCTCTCTGTAACCCCCCACAGCACCAGGGATATCAGCTGCATATCCCCTTTTATCTTCTCTTTTTCTTCCCCCCCTTTTCCCCTGAGGACTCTACTGCACCCTCCTGCTATCCCACTCATCAGGAGGCACCCACTGTCACACCACACAATAGCCTCTCCATCACAGCTGACCAGGTGCGGCGTCAGCTGAGGAAGATGAAGCACAGGAAAGCCACAGGTCCGGATGGCATCAGCTCCAGCCTGTTGAGGGACTGTGCAGACCAGCTCTGTGAGGTTATCACTTACATCTTTAACCTCAGCCTCAGCCTGGAGCGCGTCCCTGTTCTGTGGAAGACCTTGTGTCTGGTGCCAGTCCCTTAAGACATTGCACCCCAAGGAGACCCGCTGCAGTTTGCTTACCAGCCGCACATTGGGGTGGATGACACTGTCATCTACCTGCTGCATTGGGCCCTCACTCACCTGGAGAGTGACGAGCATTGTGAGAGTCATGTTCTTTGACTTCTCTAGTGCCTTTAACACAATCCAGCCTTCAATCCACAATCCTGCTTAGGGGGAAGCTGGTGGGAGCAGGTGTGGACCATCACATGACTGCGTGGATTATTGACTACCTCACCAATAGGCCCCAGTATGTGAGACTCCAGGACTGTGTGTCTGAAATGGTGGTTTGCAGCACGGGAGCCCCACAAGGAACAGTCCTCACCCCCTTCCTCTTCACCCTGTACACGGCAGACTTCTTCCACATTCGTCTTCACCTGCTAAGGTGAACAGGAATCTTCTGAGGTCCTTCTATGACACTGTGTCAGTGGTGCTTCTATTACACTCTTTTTTATGCTGTGGTCTGCTGGTGTGGTAGAATCGCGGAGAGGGACAGGGGGGAAACTAAATAAACTGGTCAAGAGGGCCAGCTCTGTCCTGGACTTTCCGCTGAAATCTATCGAGCAGGTAGGGGAGGATGTTAGTTTAGTTTGGATAACAGTGGACATCCACTCATGGACAACACCTCCAACCCAGCTCGTTCATTTACATTTACAGCATTTAGCAGACGCGTCCTAATTACAGGGACAGTCCCCCTGGAGAAATTCAGGGTTAAGGGTCTTGCTCAGGGACCCAGTGGTGGTAGTACTAGAGGTGGGATTCGAACCTGGGACCATAGGTCCATAGGCAAGTACCCTACCACTAGACCACCGCCACCCACATATGGGTCCAGCAGCAGACTTATACACCCGCAGTGTAAAAAGGAACACTACTGCAGGTCATTCTTACCTGTAGCCATCAGACTCCACAACTCAACCTAGCAATACTTATTTATTATTGTTATTATTAATAATAATATAATAATAAATTATAAATAAATAAATGTAAATATAATAATAATAATTATTATTATATTCTCTCTGTGTACAAGGTTATCCTTCTGATTTCATATTTTTTTCATATTCTTTCTTTCTTGTCAATTGCCCTGTAAATAAATAAATAAATAAATAAATAAATATATAGCTCTGTATATGGATATCTTTATATATGGCAGCGTGGTTGTTAGTGCTTGGTTTGCGAGCCGACTTTGCAGTCCTACCCTCCATGTCGCGGGCGGCTTTCTTTGCCAACGCCCCGCCCTTCGTGTTGCGGCCGACCTTCAATTCAATTCAATTCAATTTATTCTTATATAGCGCCAAAAAAAACCTCTGAGGGTCCAAGGTCAACCGGCTACCCAACCCCCTTGGGTATAGTTTGGTTTTAAACTCCAGGATCAGTAAGGAGTCCCAAGTTGCTTCCAGGTACCGATGAGCCGCCAGGGTCCCTTGGCGCATCAGATGCATCGCACAGACCAGATGGTAGTTCGGCATTGGACTCAGGTGATGACCACAGTGGGCCCCCGGACATGTGGGGAGAGAAATGGAATGGGGATGGTCAGTAATGAGCATGATCCAGTAGTGACAGAAACAGAAATGAAACAATACAGTGCAATGGCATGTACAGCAGCACCAGCGACATTAGTAATGGTGCACTATGGTGATTGGTGCGGGTAAGATAAACTAAAAAAGTAAGTCATCAGCCGTGATTTAAAGACTGAGACTGATTTGGCATCCCATACAGAAGCAGGCAAGCTATTCCACAATCTAGGGGCCCTGTACCTGAAAGCTTGTGCTCCTATACATTTATTTATGTGAGGGACAATTAGGAGATCTTTATTCTGGGATCTAAGTGGGCGATTAAGTGTATAGGTAATAAGCAGTAGGTATATTGGGGCAAGACCTTTAAGTGCCTTGTAGGTTAAGAGGAGGACCTTGAAGTCAGCCCTGTACCTAACAGGAAGCCAGTGAAGTGAGGAGAGTATGGGAGTTATGTGGTTGTACTTCCTGCTGCTGCTAACAATCCTAGCAGCTGTGTTCTGAATGCGCTGTAGGGTGCTTAATGTGCCCTGAGAGCTTCCAGAAAGTAGGGCATTACAGTAATCTAATCTACTGTATACAAATGCATGTACTACTTTCACCGTGTCTTCCATTGACAGAAAACGCCGTAGTTTGGCAATGTTCCGAAGTTGCAGGAAGCATGTCTTCGCAACTGCATTAACATGAGGATTAAATGAAAGATTTGAATCGACCTTCTTTGCTGATGCCCCGCCCTCCGTGTCCCAGGCATCATTCATTGCTGATGTTCCACCCTGGGATCTGCAACGTAAGATGCTTCAGATGGAGCTTGAGCTCCTTGGCTATGGGCGCCGGCGTCTGTCGCACCCACTCATCACCTTCCAACTGCTCGTGGAGATCCAGAGAAGCAAAGCCTGCTGTCGGCCTCATCTTCCAGGTCTTTATTAGCTGCAGCGTCTCCTCGACACTGTTCGCTGCTGCCCACAACACGTGCTCGTGGCTCACTATGTCCGTTCTTGGGTCAGTCATTTCTTTAATGGGGCGGTGGTGGTGTGGTCCAGACATCAACGCGTAGCCAGAAATCAGGGTCTTCTCTTTATTATCCAACATGCACATCAAGCACCCACACCTGCATGATATCCTAATCACAGGTTCACCCATACATCTACAATGACTGACTGAGCACACCTGGGCTGATTAGAGCACAGGTGTGCTTGATTGGGACAGGTTTTATAAGCCGTAAGGTGCCAGAGTAGAGCGTCAGAGTAGAGCGCCATCTACCGTGACACTCACAGGTTCATTCTCTCTCTCTCTCTCTCTCTCTCTCTCTCTCTCTCTCTCTCTCT
>CM029391.1:5388384-5805739 GCA_017165825.1 Hepsetus odoe | reverse complement strand
TCTCTCTCTCTCTCTCTCTCTCTCTCTCTCTCTCTCTCTCAGGAAAAGCATGGCATGATTCTTCCAGATTGGGTAACTCCAGAAGTGATGAATACATTGCAGTTTCTGAAAAACTTTGGCTTTAAGATTATGTTTGGCTTTTATAAACGAGAGGAGAAAAGCCGACTGCAGGGAGGTAAGAAAATTTTCATAATCTATCAGTTACACAGTAAACGGTTTACGTAAGAACCTGTTTTGTGGCACTATGTAATGTTTGCATTTCTCTTTACTTGTCATGATTAGAGAGACATTATCAGGATGTTTGGTTTTAAAGCAATTTGGTAATGGAAGGATAATATTTGTCTCATTATGTAGGCTTTTCAAAACAAGCACAGATTATATAAACACCGACTTGGTCATAAGATTATATTAATTTTTCTTACATAGAATTTTTTAAAAGGACTAATCAGCCAAAAGGAACATATGCTAGCTAGCAGACCTTTCTTCAGTATTGTGACTCTACAGCTGTTTCCAAACACTCCTTCCTCAAGGTGTCAGACAGCTGACTCATTGAGGAATGGGCTCAACAACATGTCTCAAGCTGTTCAGGTATCTGAAAACAAGATATATTATCAACAGATCCTCTAATTGCTGAAAGTTCTGAAGTGGATCAAAGGACTTGTCTAGCACATCTCACATCTTTAACTCTTTGTCATGTTCCTAAAATTATTCCTGAGTAATTTTTAGACCAGCCTACCTTTTATTTATTTAAATTTTATTATTTTTTTTTAATTGCTCTAGTCCTGTTCTGATGCTCATTGACCCATTCTAGAGGATATTGGTCAGGATGGGCAATGTGGTAGTTATCTACTACAGCAGTATCGTCCCCTAGGGTTAGGGTTATCATCCCCTCAGGGTAGCCTTGGCTTCCTACACACATCAGTGACCCCTTGGTGGCCCATTATTGTGGCTGTTTGCGTGTTTTGTTATACTTTTGGTTATTACTTACCATGGCACTTCAGGATTGCTCCACAAGCCGGGATTACTCCGGAGCAGTGGCAGTGTATTGATTTTGGGCTAGGACACATTATAAGAAGGTTCTGGGTTTGAATCCCAGTCCAGTTGGTTACCTTGAAACACCCAGATGTATGGCTGCCTACAGCTGAACGGTGAACATGGGTTAATGCAGAGAACATTTCATTGAGGTTCACTGTGTACTGTGCTGTGTATTCACAATGACTGTCACTTTCACTTCACTTTATGGATCAGAGCTGTTTTGCTGGTGCAAGGGGAATCTAGACAATAGTATTTTGTTTAAGTGATGTGGCTGATTGGTATATAAGAAATAAAACGAAATAATTTCACAGCAATGCTGTGTTAAAAGAATTTTATTTTAACATTCTCGCTTTCCCTCACATATTCACTCAGGTCTCTTGTTGGAACAGATTATTAAGAATTTTTCAGCTTCTGCAGCAAACTCGAGTGGGCAGTTGAAGATGATCATGTATTCAGCTGTAAGTCTGTACTAAAATGACCCCTATGCCTAAATTATTGCTTAAAGTTGAGAATGTTAATATATTTTGTTGAAGTGCTTGTTTTGATTTGTTGAGGGTTTTTTTTTTTCTTTAGTTTTATAATTGTATATGATTGTGCTCATTGTTTCTTTTTCAGCATGACACAACCATTGTAGCTCTTCATGAAGCACTTCATGTGTTTAATGGAGTACAGCCACCTTATGCTTCCTGCCACATATTTGAATTGCATCAGGAAAATGAGTAATACAGTCTCATTTCTATTATAACATTTTTTTTTTGTCTAGTGTGTTTACTCCTTTTTATGCTTGTGTACTGTTTTCAGAACACTTTTTACACTAACTCTATGTATCTCTAATGTGGCTGTCATGTTCTCTCTGTTTCAGGTCATTCTCAGTTGAGATGTTTTATCGTAATGACAGCAATGTGGCGGAGCCATACCCTCTATCTTTACCAGGCTGTGCTCAGCGCTGCCCCCTGCAGGACTTCCTCAGGCTCACAAGCTCAGTTATTCCAGAAGACTGGGACAATGAGTGCCAGAAGAACACAGCGTACAGTGACACAGGTACAATAACAAAAGAAACTGCTGTATTGTATCTCCAATGTATCTGATAATTTTCTGTTGAAAACCTAGCTTAAAATAATAGTTTTGCTTATAGAGCACATACTGTAAGGGTCACATGAAAGGAAAGTGACAATTTGTCATTAAGCACATAGCACAGAGCTTGGTGAACTACAAAGAAATGCATCCTCTGCATTTGAACCAAACACACAGTGCAGCAGTGGGCGGTGATATTCAACGCTCAGGGACTGTTTTTCTGTAGTAGTGTCATCAGACTTGATAGTTGTATGTTCTGGACACTAGCATGAAGAGAGGTGGTGAGTTGGATCAGATAGTGGGTGAGGTTGTCAGACAGACCTGTTAAACCTGGGATTTTGTATTCTTGGCATTAAGTCTACTTCATTCTCAGTAGGTGTTGGACTCTGTCAGGGCTGTCTCTTGTCCACAATCCAGCTTGTGATTTTCATGTACAGGATTCCTAGGCGTAGTCAGGGGACAGAGGGTGTCCAGAAAGTTGCCTCAGGATTGCATCTTTGCTCTTTGCATGTGATGTGGTTCTGTTGGCTTTATCAGGCTGTGACTTTTAGCATGCATTGAGGCTGTTTGAAACAGTAGGGATAAAAATCAGCACCTCCAAAAAAACAAGTTATTGACTCAAATGAAGGAATTTAACATATTAGCATCTTGTTCACAAGTGAGGGTGGAGTGGGAGATGAACAGACAGGCTCTTACTTTAACAATCAATCTTTGCTCAAACACTCACCTATCGTCGTGAGGTCTGGGTAGGGACCAAAAGAATAAGATAGCAAATGCAAGCATCAGAAATGAGTTTCCTCTGCAGGGTGGCTGGGCACACCCTCAGGGATAAGGTGTAGAGACGTTTCTCTGTGCTGAAAGGATCCTGCTAAGGTGATTTGAGTAATTTTTGAGGACCTCTTCCTTTGGATTTGTTCTGGGTGCGACTAACTGGAAGGAGGCCGCGGTGCAGAACCAAGACACACTGGGAAGATTATATATCTCCGCTAGCCTGGGAACCCCTAGGGATCCCTAGGAGACACTAGTAGAAATGGTTGGGGAAGGGAACATCTGCGCTAAACTCTTGCATAAGCTACCTCCACTACCCAGTCCTCGTTAAGTGGTTCAGAAAATAATTGGTTGGATCTGTGGGAGTGTTGAGCAGTTTGTCCATGGTACTTTAAACGAGTTTGAAGTTAATTCAGTCACATGCACATTATTGCAAGAGAGATTTTGTTTATTCCTGTGCTTTTATGTCTGTAGATGTCATCATTGGGTTGGCTGTATGCGGATGCGTGCTCTTGCTCCTCGTCATGCTGTTGTTCATTGTGCTGTGTCGTCATAGCGAACCAAAGATTGGCTACAGCCACATCAACCAGAATGATGACCACTCTTGACAGTCATACCATCTCCTCTGCAAAGAGGATATGCCGGACAGTGAGGAGGGCCTGTGATTCACCAACCACTGAGCTACAAACACCAGCAGTTGCTGCCACCATGGATTGGATTTAAAGGCTTTTAATTTATTCTGGTGTGAAATTTGGGACATTTCTTTTATGTTGTAATTTTTAGAAAAACAAGTTTGCTTCCAAGTACAGTGACTGAGGGGGAATCAGTCTTTTGCTCTGTTTACATGTCTCTGAGGGAGGACCACAAGGGGCACAGAATGAACCCATTTGAACTGCAAGACAGCCACCAAGCACGTTCCTATTTGTGCTCTGCCTCTCTGTCTAACTTGCAGTGACTTCTTTCTTCCAGCAAAATGACTTTTCCCCCTCAGCATGTCTAACAGAAAGATGATGATTCCATGTTTTTTATGCTGAAAATTTATTTCTTTCCTACTGATCCAATGAACTGATTTTTTTTTGTGTAGGAGACTACAAGATAATCCTTTAACATTTCAAGGACTCGCAAATTAACTGGCTAGTCAAAGTATCAGTAATTGTAAATATATGCAGTATTTCTCAATACAGGATTATTGTAAGAATACTGTAATATTTAATGAATGTCTAGCTGTTTTTACTTGTTTTAAGTAATTGTATCTATTGAAATTGATACTGCACTGGCAGATAATTTTGCTCATAATAAAATGAACCTTAAAAATCTGAGACCAATATCTATTAGCACAAGAATGAAATTTCTACATTCTAATTTTAAAATTGAATAGATTACAGTATACAGTACAGGTCTATGGGTTAATATTTCCAAGTATAGTTTTGTTTTTATTCTGTCACATCCCACAGCAGATCCCACAGCAGAATCTACTTTAGGAGACGGTCCTAGACTTGCTCCACTTTCTTGGGTCCCTGAAGCTTTCTTTACAATAACTGAACTGCTCTCTTTGAAGTTCTTAACAATCCGATAAATGGTTGATTTAGGTGCAGTCTTACTAACAGCAACATCCTTGTCTGTGAAGCCCTTTTGTGCAAACCAATGATGACCGGATGTGTTCACTTACACGTAACCATATTTAACAGGAAGAACAATGATTTCAAGCACCACCCTCCTTTTAATGCATCTAGTCTGCTATTTTTAACTCAGTCAGCATGACAAGTGATCTCCAGCCTTGGCGACCTCAACCCTCTCACCTGTGTTGAGAGGATCACTGAAATGATGACAGCCAGTTCTTTTGTGGCAGGACTGAAATACAGAAGAAATTGGTATTTTGGGTTTAAGTTCATTTTCATGGCAAAGAGGGACTTTGCAAATAATTGCAATTCATCTGATCACTCATCAAATGTCTTCATGCAAATTGACAAAAATTGAAGTGAAAGCTGATATTTTAATATTGATATAATGTCATTCTCAAAGCTTTTGGCCACAGCTGTATACCTCTTATGCAGGGCTGGAGAATTGTAATACCTGTGGCTTATTATATCTTACAGCTTCTTACACATTGATGAAAAAATTGCAGTTAAACAGGTGCTGGTTAATGTGCACTTGGATCACTCTCAGTCCTTCCTGGTGTAAGCTAATGGCACATTCAAGTCAGACACAC
Organism: Hepsetus odoe; assembly: GCA_017165825.1. Taxonomy (NCBI): domain Eukaryota; kingdom Metazoa; phylum Chordata; class Actinopteri; order Characiformes; family Hepsetidae; genus Hepsetus; species Hepsetus odoe. The sequence goes on along the minus strand of CM029391.1, from coordinate 5,800,653 downwards.
TTGCAGGGGACAGTTGTAATGTTGCAATATCAATAATTTCATTCAAATATGCTGTTGTGGATTTGACCAGAGACAAAGAAATGGCATACTATTCATATGAAAGTATTCTTTAATCAAACAGGTAGTGTAGAGACAATTGTGTTCACTTTTAAACAGTTTAGTCAGATTAGTAGTCTTGACAAGACTTATGATCAGAACATCACTGTATATACAAGTCTAGACCTGCACTCACTTGCTCATTTTCATTTGCTGTACTTAACCAACACATATCCTTGAGCATCTTTTTTAAAGGGTTATACATTTTTAAAACATTTGTACTTCAGGTTAACAATCAAAATACAACATTAAACACATTTTGCATTTTTTCTGCACATAAACAGTGTCAAATTAAAAATACAACCAGTCTTCACTGAAAACCTGCACTTTTGTCTGGAATTGGATTTCTCAAACTCTGTACAAGAAAATTTAATTCATACATGCAGACCAAATAGAACTGGAACAGATATTTGCCTCATCATACTAGACAAAAAGGTCCACCGTAGTTATACTTATTCTATAATCTTTAAAGATTAAAAAATGGTCCAGCATTCAACAATAAAAATTGACTAATTTTTAGATATCTTACATTTCCCCTGGGATCTATAAAGAATATCTAATTTCTGCCGCTTGTCCCAAGCGGGGTCGCGGGGGAGTGCTGGAGTGCATCCCAGCTCACACAGGGTGAAGGACAGGGGACACACCCTGGACAAGTCGCCAGCCCATCGCAGGGAAGAATATCTTTAATGTACAAATTTCAAAGGCTACTTCTGTCTAAGCATCAGCACAAAAGGTGGAATATTTTTGAAACTTTACTTTTTACTCTTTATTTTACACTTTACTCTTAATTTAACTGATAATGTGGCAACCATTTTAATAAAGATTTTATTGAGTGGACATACAGGCTTTTTGACTACAAGCTTTGGAGTCATCTGTGATCATAATTCCAAATGAAAGCAACTGATTCTGCATAATAATCTCACTTCAAAAATGAAAAAGACAAAGGACATCTGGCAAAAAGTACAGTATTAATACTATTATAACATTAATAATAGTATTAAATTATAAAATATACAAGAAAAGGTTAGAGAGCAACACCAGCTACATTAGCTAACAGAGGCTGAGTAAGTTGTACAAAGGTTGAGCTATTTTCAAATCTTTGGACATGATTGCACACAGTGAAATTTCCCTATCGTGACTCTTGAATACCAGAAAAAAGATGATTCCATACTTTATGGGACAGACTGGCTGACCGGGGCTGGTGAACATGCTGTTTTTAGCAGCAGTGCTTGCCCAGTAATTACTGCAACCTGACTTTTTTTTTTCTTGAAAAACCTTTATAAGCACATATAAATAAATAAAATAAATAAAATAAATAAATAAATAAAAAATCCTCTAATGGCTGCTAATTGTTTTTAAGTTAGCAAACCAAGGGCTTCATTGATAGCAACAACAAAAAAGGCTAAACACCAGTTAGAAAGCAAACCTTGGGTCAGACCAAGTATTTAACTACCCAAACCCTGTGCCATCACTGGATACTTCTGTAATAAATGTGTGTCCAAGTGTTAAAATTGAGAAGGCACATTAAAATCAGTATTGGAAGTGGAAACCAACTGCCAAAGTTTTTGTGACTGTTGCTGTTGATAGCATGAATCATCTGAACTGACTGCTGAAACAGAATGAAAAGACCAACATCACAATGCAACTAAATCCTCAAGGAACATGTTTGCTGACAATGCCCATAAGCTACATCGTAAACATGAACGTTTACTCAGTGTCAAAATGAATCTCAACAGCAGAAAAGGTGTCAAACAAAAATGCTACTACAGATGCAGACACATGCGACACATACAAAAGCAAGAACACTGCACACAGAGCACACTATAGAATGTCACTCAGTCAGCATGAAAAATTACTTTAAAATTTAACCTGCCATTCAGAGATCCTTGGGCTATAGCTAAGTGGTAGTGTGTGTACTAGCACACATGAAGTCTTGGGTCCAATCCCCAGCATCTCCAGTGTTTCTTATCAAGTTTTGGTGCAGCAGTGGCTTAATGGTTAGGGAGTAGGTCCCATAATCAGAAGGTCATGGGTTCAAGTCCTGAATCAGTAGGTTACCCTGAGGTACCCTTGAGCATAGTCACCTGCTTCCCATGCAGCAGACATGGCTGCACAGTGTGTATGGCTAATATGCAGAGATGTATTTCATTTTGATTCACTGTGTACTGTTTTTCTCGATTACAGATAGTCACTTTCACTTGACCCCAAACAAGAAACTAATCTTCAATATTAGAGATTTTACTCTAAAGCTCTACGTTTCTGATGCCGATTGATGCATCTGATGCATCTGGAACAGTGACCTTTGCATGATCTTTTAAAACAGTGGTCCCCAATCTTTTTTGCGCTATGCACCTGTTTCACGTAAAAAAAAAAAAACAAAAAACAAAAAAAAAAAACATTATTTTCACGGATTGGCATAGAAACAGCCAAAAACAAAGTGCATAAAAAGACACTTGATTTTTTTACTATTTTTTTCTAGCTTGTGGGCTTAATTTTTTATGTACCGTATCACGTGACCAAGATAAGCGTTTTTTGAAAAAATGAAAAAGTCTCAATATCAATAAAATATTTTTAATCAGTATTTGTGCGGCCCAGTACAAAATTACCCACAAACTGGTACTGGTTCACGGCCCTGTGGTTGGGGACCATTGTTTTAAAAAAACCACATGTATGATTTTGCTATCAACCAGTATTATGCAAGTTTTATTTTGAAGTTTGTTTTATGACACAGTGTTTTGTGCATGATAAATTGGAGTAATATGTAAAATAAAGGTAAAGGAAAGTAAAATAAAGGTAAAGGAGGAGCACCAATACTGCAGTTGATCAAATAATCAGATATTAGCTGTTCAGTTCAGAGTTTTCACTCTGCATTGCGTATTTGTTTTACATGTGTGTTTTTGTTTGCATGTTATGAGTGCAAAATTGATCTTTAATGAATGTGCAAGGGGTAGTATTAACGTGGTCAAAGTATCACACGATGGCTTTAGCCTCAGGCAGGAAGGCTTCCCAACACTTCACCAACTAAAAGAGAAGAGTAGGCGACAATCAGAAGTCATACATAAGTTACGTGCCTGCACTCTCAATGGCGCGTACTTACTCGATGTTGTGAGCGAAGGAGAGACTCCAGGTATTTCACTATGTGGTGTTTGAAATCTCTGCACTTCTCTTTCTATTAAAGGGAAGAATAAACACAGAAAATTTATTCAAACAATGTAATATCCTTGAAGATCATCAGTAGACACTTTAGTTCATTGGCATCAAGGGCAAAAGAGCAAAAAAAAAAAGTTTTAATATTTTTGTACATACACAGCATCCATGTTTTGAGATATAATTCTTGTTACTGGTCTGCACTACACAGACAAAATACCATACTGTAATGTTATAAGATTAATAAGATTGACAGCATTATTTTTTTACCTAAATTATTTACATTTTTAAGACCACTTGAATGCCTTGATTCATAGAGAAATTGTGACTGATAAGTAATCATAAAAATTAATAAAAGATAAATAGTGATATATTATGTAGATCTACCCAATATGTTTATGGTCTCACCTCAAATCTGTGCACTTCCTTCCTTAAGGTGGAGCTGATCTGCTCAAATTCTCTTTCACATTGACACACTTTAGCCTCCCACTTTAGAAAGAAGGAGAGCGAAAGATTTTTGAATAGAATGAAAACATGTTAAACATTCTGCCAAAGTGCCTAGACTTCACTAAAATGTGAGTACAACAGACAATATAGAAAAATCAGCTTTTTTTCAGGTTAGCTGTTAGTTTGATGGCCAGTTAGAATATATGCAATTGTTAGCTTGGATAGGTGAATATAAAACAGAGTATATCAAAGCATATCATATGTGCATGATAGTTTAATTAAACAGATTTGTGGAACTGTTGTGTGGTTGTTTAACCTCAGTAATGTCTTCTTTAGCCTGCTGCAGTTTGTCAGGTTTGTTGGCCCAGAGAAGTTTGGCTTCAGCTTCTCGTTTCTTCTGAAGAGTACTCTGTGCCTCCTGCCATCGCTGCCATATCTTCATACGTTGCTCAAAACAGGACTGAAAACAACAAAATTAATACACAAAAAAATATAATACAACTCAGTTTTTACTACATTCTGTATATGCATTCTTTAGCTGTGTAGATTCATGGAATACAATTTGTATCATCTACAACATACGACATAAAAATCAGAGACATGTGAAGTGAATAAGTGATTATTTCAAATCAGTATGAGGTATTAGGCAGCGAGTGACCAATCAGCTACTAAAGGTGCACTGGAAAGAGAATAAGATATCTGAAAACCCTGTGCATCACAGCAGGGTGGCGGTGGTCTAGTGGTAGGATACTTGCCTATGACCCTATGGCTCAAGAGGTCCCAGCCTCCACCACCACCACCCTTAACCCTGAATTGCTCCAGGAGGACTGTCCCTGTAAGTCGCTCTGGATAAGAGCATCTGATAAATGCCCTAAATGTAAATGCAAGCGGTGTATGGTACTGACCAGCAGTAGAATGGTCAGAATACCTATGTTGACCTCAGTGCCTGAACTCAAAACTGTTCTCCTGGATGATCAGGCAAAAACAACACTCCTTGTGGAAAGCCTTTCCTAAAGGTTGAAAGCTGTTATAGCTCCAAAGGGGGGACTAACACGGTACTGAAGGCCTTAGAATGGCATGTCAAAATTTCCCCTTCAAGTGACATTCCATGATGACAGTGGCCTATTTGAGCAGAAAAATCCCATTGCCACAAATTTCATTTAACTCAAATACTAAAAGATTTTAGGAACAAAGAACAGATCATGAAGCAGCCTTTCCACTTTTCATCCTCTTCATAACTGCTCTCATAGTTGCAAACCACTGCATTTCATGTTTTAGTTTCTCTGGTTTTATTTCATCTAGCCTTCTCTCTAACGTTCTCTTAATTTATCAGCCCTTCAAAGTATTCTTTCCATACATCCTTACATACATGTTTAATACATCCTGCTCTCATGAGTATGTTTCCACTTTTATCCTTTATCACTCTAACCTGCTGCATTCTTTCCAGCTCCATCCCTCAGTCTAGCCAAACAGTAAATGTAAATTTCTTCCTCCTTAGAGCCTAGTCTCACACACACACACACACACACACACACACAACTCGCAATTTAACCTATCGTTAGCCTTCAGCACCTATAAGCCAGTCTCTTACTCCGTACACCCTCCTGAAATTTCTCATTCCACCTTCAGGTTTCCTTTCTTCTGTCTAGAAGTAACAACAAGCATTTTTATAGCAGTTTCCCTTCCCATCACTTCTGCCGTAGTTCCACAGCAATCTGGGAACTCTTCACTACACCCCAGTCCTTGTCTTATCTCCTCATTGAATTCCACCTTACAGTTTCCTTTCAAATTTCCTTGCCTGTCCCCTCACTTTTCTCCTCTTTTTGATCTCCTACGTCATCCTAAATATTACCATTCTATGCTGCTTAGCTACACTCTCCCCATCACAGCTTTGCAGTCTCCAATCTCCTTCACACCGATCCTCCTGCATAGGATCTAATCCACCTGTGTGCATTTTTTTCCACTATTATAGGTCACCCTAAGTATTCACTAAATTCATTTTTGTCCTTTTAGCAAAATCCATAACCATCCGACTTTCTGCATTCCTCTCCTTGCCACCTTACTTACCCATCACCTCCTAATTATGTTGCTTGCTGTTTATTTAATATAACATTGATAATGGGTATGATTAACAATGGTGAATGGTATTGAAAATGTTAATAAATCAAATGATAAACTGATTTAAAATTCTTGAACTGCAATATAAAAAGCAAAGCTGTTTATTTTATAAAAGCATTTTCAGAAGCTCATTCTCGTCTCGCCACAAACACTCTGTAAATATATACTCTATAAATAAGATATTATAGCAATTGCAATGACATTCTGTAGTATACTTTCTTACCCTCACTGCTCCTAAAAGTCGCACATAGTCAGCAAGGAGCTCAGTAAGTATGAAAAAATCACTGAAGGCCTGTTCTTGATGTAGCTGCTCCAGTTTATCTTCCACCTCAGCTAGTTGAGAAAGTGCACGTGACAGCGCAGAGTTTTCCTCCGAACTGCCCAACATTGCCACACTCTTAGCAAACAAGGCAGTGTTACTGCACAATTCTACAGAGGGACAGAGATCCATTTATTATTTAAAAAAACATAGAAAACAGTTTAGTATCAGCTTTGTAATACTAACACTGGTCATTACTGTTAGCATTTTAATTTTTCTTCTTACCTTTTCTGTGATTAACGAGCAAGTCAACAGAAGCATGAAGCCTCCTCAACAACTGCTCCTCATTTTCCACCTCTTGCAGCTTGCTCTGAAACCACTGTAATGTATGGACACAACCATTATTATTTTTTTTAATTTAGATAAAATAATCATCAACGGTTTCAAAGAAGAAATGCCATGCTGATGGCCTATGGAAGAGCTTGTTATCCTGTTCAAGTTTCTTACATTATCTGACTCGTTCATCTTTATGGTCATCTTATTCACGGCATCTGATGCCTTGTTTATCATCTTCAGGAAACCAGATCCGCTCAGAGCCTGGGTATTCACTGCCCTGGGTAACTGACACACATGAATGCACAAACTTAGATACAATGAGATGCAGAAACACTGGTCACAACAAACTCCTCACATCCTATACTTGCATGTTAAAAATTAAAAGAACACCAAAAGCAAAAAACTTTGTCTTGCTACAAAAAAAGAAACACTCATAAGACTAAAGTAACATTACATTTGTAGTGATCAGTAACATGCCAAAAACACAGCACATATGGAACAACAGTGATAGTGTTTTCACATTCATTACGACTGTCCCAACAATGTAATCGTGGTTCTGCTATATGAACAAAACTGGATAAAATCAATCAAAAACAGTTGCTTAATATGTGAGTTTTTCTTTTGGACTGTCAGCTAAACTGTACTGATTATAACTGGTCTGCCTGTAGTGGTCTGCCTACCTCCTCTTTCTCCAGGAACTCTTGAACATCAGGGTCCTGCAGCAGTGCTGGGTGAGACACCACCCTTTGGAGATACCTGATTTTTTTTTTTTTAAACAAATTACATAAAAGTCTAAACAAAATGAGTAACTAAACACATTTGGAAGTTTATAAGTGACCAATGTATAAAATCACCTCTCCAGTGCAGCTCTCCTCTTTTCCACAAACTCAGCTGAGGATGGATCCTCCTTCCCAACTTTGACTTTAGTCATACCTGACACAAAATTCATACAAACATTTACACATACTATGTCACTCAAATGTGAAATTTCCTGGATGACCCACGACTGTGGTGAAAGTAACCTGAATGAACTTGAAATAAGCACTTTCAAATAAAAAAAATCTGATTAAACTGAGACTCCTTACCAACTACACTCTTCTGAGGTGGGGGTGGTATGATGCACCCAATCAGATTATGTTTTACTGAAAGCTTCTCATACAACCCCAGGAAATCACTGAACCTCCGACGCACAAAAAATGTTTTACTGCAGAATGCAGGGAGTGTAGTCTGTGAAGAGAATAACACAGTTTTCACAAGTTTCTCAATTGCAAAATAATTCTAATCTTTTGGCTAAAGTATGTTTCTTTTAACCAGCAAACCTGTGTTGACACTTTATAGGTCATGTAGGCATTCATGCCATCCCCTGCAAAACATTAAGCCAAAAGCCAGTAAAGGAAAAGCTTTCATTCACTGATAATTATTCAGACAACAAAAACTAGAATAGCTTAAACATACCCATCTTCTCAGGATTTGTAACCGCAACGTTTAACTCATAATTGTCTCTACTTTCCTCCTCTTTGAACTGCAAAGAAACCACAATTCAGCTCTGGCTATAAAAGATAAGAAACCTACTGTGTGTCTTATCTTCTGGTGTGAGTACCTCTTCTATGGGCTTGTTCAAAGTATTGGGTGTGTATAAACTGCTGGGAGCTTTTATAGTAGTAGAAGTAGGTCCAGCGGGCCCAATAATTTCTTTCCTCCCACGGCTGTTCGGAGTGGTCAATGTCAGTTCCACAGTGGCCTCTAGGGTCACAAAAACAACAACAAAAACATAACAACTGAATATAATCTTCACGAGCTGCATTAACTTTACAAAAGTTCCAAAAACATTACATTCTCTGCACAGCAAAGCAGGCCTTACAGTTACAGCCTATTGGGAACCTATGTATCAGCTATATTCGTGGTTTATTCTTGGGAAAGTAAGTCTGGTTCAAATATGAAAAAAACATCTAAAAGAAATAAATACATAACTCATTTAGAACAGCAAACGTTTCTGTTTTCTAGGTAATCTACTGAATATACATGCATCTTAAATATCGCTGTTTTTAATCTCATCCATGCTGAATACTGGGCTACAGAAAGCAGTGGTGGTCTACTTTAGACATAAGGCAGTGAGACCGAGGAGAGCTGAGGTGAAGCAGCTTACCTGCAAACAAATCTAGCTCTTCGTCCGACTGAACGCCGTTGCTCTTGGCTGGCGCGCGCCTCTGCTCGGTGTAAGACCCTTCCTCAATAAAGATGTCTGCGGTGGGGTCCGTCTCTGGCGGTGATGATGCAAGTGGCTTATTCTGCGCAAAAAGCGGAGCAAACACAGAGGTAAACGCAAGGCAACATGTTACTCGAACCATGTGATAGTGAGCAGATGTAAACTAGCAACACACAGCCTGTTTCCTAAGCACACAGCTGACTAACCACAGCTCATCTGTTATCGCAGGCAGGCTAACTCGCTAGCCAGTTAGCTTGTTAATCCGATAAGCAATTCCAAATAACTGCACGTGTGACCGTTCATATGATGACAATCCCTTAGGGTCTGGTAACCTTTAGCTGCTTAAAAAGAAACAGAAGTAGCAACTGAGCAAATAAACTCATCCACTGGTGCTTACGATTGTGAATATATCCTCTCCATCGTCGCTGTCCAGGTCCCTGGTGTCGTATTCTGTCTCCTGCTCTTCACTATCTAAGAAAGGAGGTGGGTTTCGCATTGAACTGAGTGACATTACTCTGCAGATTAATCCCCGGAATAACGGAATAAAAATCGGAATTGATGTTGATTGAGGCTCTTTGTGATTTGAAAATACGGGGAGTTTGGCAGAGAGCAGATGCTGCGGTAAACGGTAACATCATCCGGCTCTGCCCAGTGTGTTCCACGTTGGAGTCGCCGCTGTAACAGTGCCCCCTGTCAAGAGTGAAGAGAAGTGAAGAGATCCTATGAGCCAGATCCTGAAGTAACATTAGATTCAACTGTACTGCTGCAGGGTGTCCCAGAATAATGTAACGCTTGAAGTGAAGTCTTAGCTGGATTTGAATCTATTTTCATTTGGATTACCATGAATAAGTGATATTGAAGTGAATGTGACTATTCGTGTCATCGTGAAACACAGCACAGCACACAGTGAGCAACAACTAAATTAAACCTCTGCATTTTAACCACACACACACACACTGCACTTATATACCAAACCATACAGCACAAGGAGTGATCATTTTCAGAATCTATGATGAAGATACATAAACTTAGATCAGACCATGGGGAGCTAAAGTGCATCCGGAAAGTATTCACAGCATTCCACTTTTTCCACGTTTTGCTGTTACAGACTTATTCCAAAATTCATTCAGTTTTTTCCCCCTCAAAACTCTACACACAATACCTCTTAATGACAAAGTGAAAAAAGTTTTCAACTTTTGTAAATTTATTAAATATTAAAAACAACAATAAAACTTGTACATGAGTATTCACAGCCCTTGCTCAGTACTTCATGGCTTGGCTTTTGCTCTGACCTGCAAGGTCAACTATTTGACAGGTGTCAAAAGGTGTTTTGCCTTTCCCAACGATTCCAATCCAATCAACTGAATTTACCACAGGTGGACTCCAGTCAAGTTGTAAAAAATTGGGAAGGAAGATCAGTGGAAACAGGATGCACCTGAGCTCACTTTTGGGTGTCATGACAAAGGCTGTGAATACTTATGTACATGTTTTATTTATTTTTCTTTATTTTAATACATTTGCAAAGGTTTCAAGCAAACTTTATACTTTGTCATTATGGAGTATTGTGTGTAGAATTCTGAGGTAACAACAAAGGTGTTACATGTCAATTATAAGAGGAAGATACTTACCTGGCAGGGGAGACACCAAGATCAAAAAGATGGTTAACCCAGGGTGAGGCTCAGCCATTGCACTCCGGCTGCACTGACCCCTGCAAATTCCCCAAATGTGGGAATCTTGACTGCATAATTTGTGGTAGTGAGGGAATGCGTTCACGCTCTCCCCTGATTTTTTTTTAAAATTTATTATTTTTTTTTTAGGTTCAAACCCCTTACCAGTAGGTTGCCCTGAGGTACCCTTGAGCAAGGTACTGTTCCCCTCACCGCTCCCCAGGCACTTTCAAAGCTGCCCCCTGCTGCAGTGTTTTAAAAAAAAAGAAAAGTCAGTTCTGTAGTTTGTTCTCACTGCTCTTTTTTTTTTTTTGCTTACTGGAAATCTTTGGAGATTCAGATCTAGAATTTGCCTAGATTATTGAGTGCATAAATTACTGTTTAATGTTTCTACTAATTTGTGAATATTATTTTGGTTTCATTCCATATTTGCCGAAATACAGTACTGTGTAAAAGTTTTAGGCAGGTGTGAAAAAATGCTGTAAACAAAGAATGCTTTCAGAAATATAAATAATGACTGTTTATTTTTATCAATTTACAAAATGCAAAGTGAGCAAACAAAAGAAAAATCTAAATCAAATCAATATTTGGTGTTACTACCTTTTGCCTTCAAACCAGCATAAATTCTTATAGGTACACTTGCACAGGGATTTTGTAGGATTATAGTCAGGCGTATGATCAACCACTTTTTACCAAACAGGTGCTAATGATCATCAATGTCACATGCAGGTTGAAACACAATCATGTTTGGATCAACCTACCAGCTGAGTTCCTTCAAAAACTGTGAAAGTGTACCTGGAAGAAGATGCTGTTTTGAAGGCAAAGGGTGGTCACACCAAATAATGATTTTTGATTTAGATTTCTCTTTTGTTCATTCACTGCATTTTGTTGACTGATTAAAATAAATGATTAACACTTCCATTTCTGAAAGCATTCTTTGTTTACAGCATTTTTTCACACCTGCCTAAAACCTTTGCACAGTACTGTACCTTCTCAACATTTTGGTGCTTCTGGGTGACTAAATGGCTAAAACAAAAATGTACCTTACCTCACTAAAGTGAGTATACCCTTCACATTTTTATATCTTATCATCAAATTTTATATCTTTTCATGGGACAACACTGAAGATATGATACATTGATACAATACATAGTAGTCCGTGTACAGCTTGTATAACTGTGTAAATTTGCTGTCCCCTCAAAATAACTCATCACATAGCCATTAATGTCTAAACCACTGGCAACAAAACTGAGTGCACCCCTAAGTGAAAAATACACCGTACACTGCATCAAATTGGTCTGCATGGCTGTCATCCCAGAAGGAAGCCTCTTCTAAAGATGATGCACAAGAAAGCCTGCAAACAGTTTGCTGAAGACATGGATTACTGGAACCATGTCCTGTGGTCTGATGAGACCAAGATTAATTTATTTGGTTCAGATGGTGTCAAGCGCTTGTGGCAGCAACCAGGTGAGGAGTACAAAGACAAGTGTGTCTTGCCTACAATCAAGCATGGTGGTGGGAGTGTCATGGTTTGGGGCTGCATGAGTGCTGCTGGCACTGGGGAGCTACAGTTCATTGAGGGAACCATGAATGCCAACATGTTCTGTGACATACTGAAGAAGAGCATGATCCCTTCCTTCGGAAACTGTGCCACAGGGCAGTATTTCAACATGATAACAACCCCAAACACACCTCCAAGCTGACCACTGCCTTGCTAAAGAAACTGAGGGTAAAGGTGCTGGACTAGCCAAGTATGTCTCCAGACCTAAACCCTATTGAGCATCTGTAGGGAAGATGGACATCCAAGGTCTCTAGCATCCACCAGCTCGGTGATGTCATCATGCAGGAGTGGAAGAGGATTCCAGTGGCAACCTGTGAAGCTCTTTACAGCTTTTTCACTGTGTTGAGTTATTTTGAGGGGACAGCAAATTTACACTGTTATACAAGCTGTACACTGATACTTTACATTGTATCAAAGTGCCATATCTTCAATGTTGTCCCATGGAAAGATATAACAAAATATTAACAAATATGTGAGGGGTGTACTCACTTTTGTGAGATACTGTATGTTAACTCAAGATGTAGGTTTTGCAATGTTAGCCTATTCTAATATTGCATCTTTTTTAAATGATCTATGAAACTGAAAAGAATAACTGAAAAGAAGCAGTATGAAGAAAATATTTCTAAACCTTAACATAAAGACAGAATCTACATAATACATTAGTACACACACACATACACCCATATACACAAAGCCAAATATATGCAGATTCTCATAACTAATCTACTCAAATACAATCAACACAGTATCTTAGCTTTTTGTACTCACTGTGTCACGGATGAGGTGTTTTGTGCACGATAGAGGGCGCTCTGTTCTGACTGAACACACCTGAGCTAATGAAGGCACAGGTGTGTTTCATTGGGGCTGACTATTTAAGCCCCGATGAGTCAGAACAGAGCGCGGCTCATTTGTTAGGCTCTGCCTACACTTTATGGTGGTTTTGTGTTTGGGTATCTGGTATCTTGGTTTAGGCTGCAGTCCCTTGTTTTAGTTAGGACTGCAGTCCTTGTTTCTTGTTTTTGTAAATATAGTTAATAAAGGTTTTTGATCCGAACTCCTGGCTCAGCGTTGGCGTCCTCCCTGCACCCCGCCACCGTTACACACTGTGTTTATAATGCCCCATAAATTCATCCTCATTATTTATTAACAATTGAAAAGCATTTTAAATGGTTACCAAGGCAATATACCAATTTCATACCATACACTTACACAAATACCATTGTAAACACCATTGTCAATAGAATGTGTGTGCATGTTCGGGGTGAAACGGAACACATATTCAAACATGATCCATACAGGATGTTCAAAATAACCTCAGATTATTAAATTAATAATTAAACGAATACATTAACTGAACAGAGGAATTATATAGAGATAATATCAGTACAATTAACCCCGTATATTGTTTTTTTTTCCATTCCAATTTAAATGGATCCGTAAATGCAGCACCATTTAAAGTGGATCGGACAATTCAACTATGTAGCTGCTTCAGCCTCGTCAAAAGTTCTAGATAAGTTAAAGAACCAAGCCTTTACTTGGATGAGCAGAATGATATTGTTTTATTAAGACATTTGATCAGGGAAGACCATCCATAAAATCCTTATTTATATTTAAAAACAGTACTGAAAACCCGACACAGTTAGGTTTCAGTGTGTTTATTTTTATTCTAAGAATATTTAGAGGTTTTCTCTTTTAAAACACACTTCTCAAATAAACAAACAAGACCAAATCGATATTAAATAATATGATATTGTCACGGTGGCGGGGAGCGGGAAGGACTTCATCGCTGAGCCAGAGATTCTTGAGGTACTTTTATTGAACATAAACATGGAACCAGACACGAAACTGGACCAAAAAACAAAACTAGAACCAAAATCCAGACACGAAACTGGAACACATCAGACACAAAACCACCCGTAATGATAACAGAAGTTTAGCGAATGAGCCGTGCTCTGTTCTGACTCATTGAGGCTTAAGTAGTCAGCCTCAATGTAGCACACCTGTGTCATATGAGCTCAGGTGTGCGCCGTCAGAACAGAGCGCCCTCTACTGAGAATAAAACAGAAACAGAACACCCCAAGTCCTGACATCACCCCCCCTTTCAAGGGTGCAACACTGGTGCATACCTGGTCAGGTCCATATTCTCAAATCAATAAACAATTGTGCAGGAAGGGGGACCCAGACCAGCCAGTCATGTCTCGGACTGTTGGCGGCGGAGAGGGGTACCCCAGAGTCTCAGTCCATATCCTTATAACCAAGTCCCTTTGGTATTCGTGTTTAGCCGTACATCCTTTTGGTGCTTTTCTGCTGTCCCGTGTTTCCTCTGTCACCCATCTCTCTGACTCTGGCCTCTGGAGGACTCGTCTGAATGGCTGGAGAGCCTTGTCTGGTCATTATCTGAAAAAGAGCTAAATACAGGAGATTCTCTGTGGTTAGAAGGGGAAGAGTTCTTTACCCAGTGGGTGCTCCACCTCCGGTCTCTGTCCTTCTTGCTCTCCATGACTATCGTTTCATAATCTGAGGTGTGGAATTTTTCGTCTCTTTCGTACAAATGTAGTGTTGTGCCAACGGGGATGACATTCACACGGGTGTTTAGCAAGAGGTTTGGGGGAAGAACAGCCGGCGTGAAGACTCTTTTAGGTGCACTGGCTGCAATAAAGGAAAGGTATCCCTCCACTGCTGCAGTAAACATTGTTGCTCTCCTCTGGCACTGCTGGCTTTTGAGAGGCCTGGGTAACTGTGTGCTTCCATCTCTGAAAGGCAGGATAATTTGTGCTTTGCTTTTACGGACCTTACACTTGGCAACCTGGGTTACTCCTCTCTTCTGAGCAGGAGGGGGTTTGAGTAATTCCGCAGCCTCTGGTATCTGTGGGTCCTCCTCAGGCACTTCAGGTTGGGCTGCTGGATTGTCATCACCGGTAGCTTCCACAAAGATTCTGGAGCACTCCTCCTCTGGATCACTCTCTGAAAGGCTAAGGTCAAGGGAATTGATTACCTCTGAGGAACTAGACTCAATTTCTGTGACTTTATTTACTGAATCAAGTCAAGTCAAGTAGGATTTTATTGTCATTTCAGCCATATACACAGTACACAGTGAAACGAAATAACGTTCCTCCAGGACCCTGGTGCTACACACAAGACAAGACACAACACAAGACAAGACACAAGACAACATAAGACACAACACAACACGGGGCAACAAGTGCAGACAAGACAGACAACAACAGACGGCACGACAGACAGTACATTCATCCGTGGAGGGCTGCAGTGTTGTGAAACAAAGCAGCCCAGGTAGATTATGTGTAGCAGTGTGGTGGAGCAGTGTTATTGAATTTAAAGTGCAAGAGTGCAACATGACATAAATAAATAAATGCGGGATGAAAAGTGGACTGGGTTTAGGAGTTCAGGCTATTGGTGGATTCACAGTTCAAGAGTCTGATGGCCAGGGGGAAGAAACTATTTCCCATCCTGGAAGTGGAGGCCCGTATGCTGCGGAACCTTTTCCCGGACGGCAGGAGGGAGAAGAGAGTGTGGGATGGGTGGGAGGGATCATCCACAATGCTGGTTGCTTTGCGGATGCAGCGAGTGGTGAAAATGTCTTGTACAGAGGGCAGAGAGACCCCGATGATCTTCTCAGCCGGTGGAATTTGGGGAGAACTGACTTGAGATTTGCATGGTTGAAATCTCCGGCAACAATAAACAATCTGTCTGGGTGATAGTTTTGGAGCCTACTGATAATTCCATAAAGTTCAGCCAGCGCGCTGTTAGCATTAGCGCTGTTAGCATTAGCGCTGTTAGCGCTAGCGCTGGGTGGAATGTAGACCGCCGTAATAAACACTGTAGAGAGCTCCCTGGGCAAATAAAACGGTCTGCACCTGACTGTTATCACCTCCAGCAGTGGTGTGCAGTGTACTGAGACCAGCACAGCGTTTGTACACCATTGTGTGTTTACGTAAACACACAGCCCCCCTCCGCGAGTCTTCCCAGACAGAGTGGAATTTCTGTCCGCACGAAACGCGGAGAGTCCGGCGAGTTGGATGGCGGTGTCCGGAATGCTGTCGCTGAGCCATGTCTCCGTAAAAACAAAAACAGCAGTCTCTGTACTCACTCTGGGTGTTCAGCTGGAGTCGTATACAGTCCAGTTTATTATCCAGGGAGCGGACATTGGCGAGGAGGACGGACGGGATAGCCGGTCGGCTAGCGTTAGCCTTGAGCTGAGCCCGGACCCCAGCACGCTTGCCGCGTTTCTGTTTCCTCTCGCACCTCTTCCTATGTCCTCTCAGTCGGCCAGGTTCAGCAGGCAATCTCGGGGACTGAAAGCCTGGTCTTCTCAGCACGCCGAGCTCCCGTAGCGTTGTTCGGAGAGTCGCTGGAAGGCTGAATCCTGGCTGATTCCTGAGCTCCAGCAGTGTTTGGCGGTTAAATTTAAGAGCATTCACGGATGTGACGCTCATGTGCAAGTCTTATGGTGAAAAGTAGTTGGATGAAAGACTTTTTACAGACTTTAGCACCAAAGTTTGGACCCCGGAGCGGCCGCTGCGTGTTACCGCGCCGCCATCTTGGATTCACTAAAACAAGGGAAGAGATCCGTGAAGGGCAGTCTGTGAGATGATGCCTGAGGTAATAGATGGAAGTGGCTTATGATGAACCAGACTGGGAGTCAGATTCCTTGATGCGGTTGCCTGGTTATGTAACTTTGACTGTGCGGAAGGAACATATACAGTGTCCGTTCCAGCAATATATACAGGTATGTTCAGAACAGGTTCACTGAGAAGTCTTCGTCTAGTTGGCCAATAGGTTTCAGCAGAGGTCAGGGGATTCTGAATAGTCCTAGCCTCCCTCCTCGATACTGGGAATGTGGAGGGGAAATAATCCTGAAACTTAATTTCTTGGTCCTCTCTGTTACGATACAAGATACTCACCTGAAATATCTGTGGACAGGATCTCCACCAGAGGCGTTCTCTGCCCGTGTTCCGAATCAGTAATCAATGCGAGTGATTTCAGAAGAGACCTAATTGTTATGGGTACCTCTGCCGACCAATTGGTTGCGTGGAACTTCCTTGTTGTTCTCCCCGACTCGCCACTGGGGTCCCCTGAGGAATGGTCCAACTCACTGGAAAGCCTTGGCCTGAAAGAGTCTAAAAAAGAGCTAAACATGGAAGAATCTTTCTTGGTCCTGTGACACTCTGCCCTAGGTACCAGCAGGGTGAATCTCACGGAGTCCAGGTTCTCATAAACAAAGTGAATACTTAGTTTCTTGTCCATAATCAAACATACAAAACTGTGCATTACCTGCCCTCCTTGACCATACTCTCTGGGTGGGTCTTGCAGCTCAGTGGAGTTACTGGTCTCCCTCCTGGCTTTTTCCAGTTCTGCCTGCAGAGCGGCATTGTTGCCTTGCACCTGCTTCAGCTCCTGCATGAGTCCACTGACTTCTACTCGAAGCTCACCATTGGCTTGAGCTAAAACCTCTCTCTCCCTTTCCATGGTTGCAATGTCACTCTGGCAAAGAGACAAGAGTCCTTTGGTCTCCTCAATTGGGGCAGCGGTGGCCTAGTGGTTAGGGCGTTGGCCACATGATCGGCGGATCGAGGGTAAGAACCTACCCTTCCCAGTAGGTTGCCCTGAGGTACCCTTGAGCAAGGTACCGTCTCCGTCACTGCTCCCCGGGCGCTTTCAATAGCAGCCCACTGCTGCACATGTGTGTATGGGTGAAATGCAGAGAACGAATTTCCCATTCGTGGGATTATAAATAAAGGATTATTATTATTATTATTATTATTATTAAGTTGAGAAAGCAGAGTGGTGAGCTTTTCTTCATGTTTCAGTCTTTCATGGGTGGCTGAGCTGGTTATCTGCAGAACAGAGATCTTGCTCTCTGCCAGCTGTTGGTTGAGCCTTGTCAGCAACTCCCTCTGTTGTTTTGTCTGATCATCTCGTTGGTGAATGTCTGTGAGAAGTCCACTGTGCTTCCTATAGGCCTGTCTGAGTCTTTCTGACTCAGCCCTGAAGTCCTCCTGGGTACTGATCAAGCTTTCGGTTAGCCAAACTATCTGTTCCCTGAGATCCTTACAGACTTTCTCACGCTCTAGGTACCCAGCCTGCTTTTCCTGAAGTTCCCCATTTACTTTTGCTAGTTCCTCCTGAAGGGAATGTACCTGAAACTGGTTGCTCACCTGTAGCTGGTGATTCACGGCCTGAAGAGAGGCGTTTTCATCCTCCAATCTCTTACACTTTGCATTCAAGGTATCCAGATCCTGATTCCGTGTACAAATTTCCTGATCCTTGGCGAGGAGCTCAGCCTCCATGTCCTGGAGCTGCTCGACAAAAACACTTTTGGTCTCTCCTTCGGTGCCCAGAATAGACAGCCAGACCTTCTGAGATTCCTGTAGCTCATGTTCCAATTCCTGAATTCTGGAAGTTATTTCTCTAACCTGGAACGGCTCCTCGTGTTAGTGGAGCTGTGTTTGGGCACCGCGCTGGGTGCTTGCCTCCTGCTTTTTGCGTTATGGATGGCTTTCTTTGCCGCTTTCTTTCTTTGTTTCCCAGAGGACGGGGTATCCGCCATTTTTTCGCCGCGATTGGTGCACGGCGCTTTCTCCACTGGCGGACCACTGTGATTGGTGCATGGTGCTGTCTCCGCAGACTGCTCGAGTTGTGGTTGGTGAGGAGCCGGAAGCAGGGTGGAAGGGGGTGTGAGCAAAGCTTCCTCCTCTAGTATCAGGCTGTGGAACTGCTCTGCCACCTCTAGAAAAACCTGCCCCATCCGGTCGATTTCAACCACCCGCGCGTTGACCTCCCGAAAGGGAACGAGAAGGAGCGCGTCCTTCAGCGGATCCAGGCGTTGTGAGAGCTCAGTGGCGGTCACGCTCTGTACGCATCTGCTCCGCTTGAGAAGCTCTGGCGAACACGCCGCCTGCCACTGTTGTAGATGCGCTCTGAGGTTCCCACTCGTGCTCCTCACACCAATCCACAAGGCTCGCAATGTCCCGAGGTTGGCGGCTCATTTCTGTCACGGTGGCGGGGAGCGGGAAGGACGTCATCGCTGAGCCAGAGATTCTTGAGATACTTTTATTGAACATAAACATGGAACCAGACACGAAACTGGACCAAAACCAAAACTAGAACCAAAATCCAGACACGAAAATGGAATACATCAGACACAAAACCACCCGTAATGATAACAGAAGTTTAGCGAATGAGCCGTGCTCTGTTCTGAGTCATTGAGGCTTAAGTAGTCAGCCTCAATGTAGCACACCTGTGTCATATGAGCTCAGGTATGCTCCATCAGAACAGAGCGCCCTCTACTGAGAATAAAACAGAAACAGAACACCCCAAGTCCTGACAGATATTGATAATTTTGTTATCTTTATAACTTACTTTTAGAAATTAATATAAAATACCTTTAGAAGGGAATATCCTATTTACAATAATAAAAATTATCTTCTTTTTACTTCCAGCCAATAGGAGTTGCCATCATCATCATTATTATTCATAGTTAGAATTGTTGGTATTTTTATTAACAACAATAGCAGTGCCCCCATACGGGTAAACAAGTGCTGGGATGGTTTTATGAACCGGGCAGTGGAGGTCCATAAATATTTGGTCAGAGACAACTTTTTTCTAATTTTGGTTCTGTACATGGCCTAGTGGTTAGGGCGTCTGCCACATGATCAGAGGATCGGGGGTTCAAACCCCTTCCCAATAGGTTGCCCTGAGGTACCCTTGAGCAAGGTGCCGTCCCCGTCCCGCTCCTCCCTGCGATGGGCTGGCGACCTGTCCAGGGTGCGTCCCCCGTCCTCGCCCTGTGTGCGCTGGGTTGGACACCAGCACTCCCCCACGACCCCATTTGAGACAAGCGGCAGAAAATGGATGGATGGATGGGTTCTGTACATTACCAAAATAAATTTTAAATGAAACAACTCAGATGCAGTTGAAGTGCAGACTTTAAGCTTTAATTAAGTGGGTTGAATAAAAAGATTGCATAGAAATGTGAGGAATGAAAGCATTTTAACACAATCCCTTCATTCCAGGGGCTCAAAAGTAATTGGACAAATTAAATAACTGAAAATAAAATGTTCATTTCTAATACTTAGTTAAAAACCCTTTGCTGGCAATGACAGCCTGATGTCTTGAACCCATGGACATCACCAGATGCTGTGTTTCCTTGTTTCTAATGCTCTGCCAGCCCTTTACTGCAGCAGCTTTCAGTTGCTGTTTGTTTGTGAGCCGTTCTGTCTGAAGTTTAGTCTTCAACAAGTGAAATGCATGCTCAATTGGATTCAGATCAGGTGACTGACTTGGCCATTCAAGAATATTCCACTTCTTTGCTTTAATAAACTCCAGGCTTGCTTTGGCTGTATGTTTTGGGTCATTGTCCATCTGTATTATGAAATGCCACCCAGTCAATTTGACTGCATTTAGCTGGATTGGACCATGTCTTTGAACACCTCAGAATTAATTCGGCTGCTTCTATCCTGTGTCACATCATCGATAAAAGTCAAGTCAAGTCAACTTTATGTATATAGCGCTTTTTACAACTGTTGTTGTCACAAAGCAGCTTTACAGAATCCGGGTCCGAGCCCCAATTGGGTAAGCCGAGGGCGACATAGGCTAGGAAAAACTCCCCAAACATGAGCAAGAAACAGGAAACCTGTACTCTTTTGGTTGACACCGGAAATAAAATGGAAAGAAAGAAAGAAAAACCCTGTATAGTGTTAATTTCCAGTAAGCATGAGTTGTAGTAAAAGTAAAAGACTCCACTGCTAACTGTAATTTGAGGTTCATGAGCTAATGGTGGTAGCTCTGTTTGAGTGGGGGAAGCTTTAATCTTCGTAGCAGCAGCTCTTGAAGAGCCGGTCTGCTGTAGCTGATCTGAAGTTCAGGTCGGGAGAAAAATAAGTTGATAGTAGCGTCGCTGACTAGGTGTAGCAGCTGGCATGGAACTCAGGAGACCCTCACGGAGATCGATGGACTTGCCCTCAGGAAACACCCAAACGCCCATCTCAAACAAAGAGAAAGGAATTAGATATGTTTTGAACTCATTGTACAGACAGTAAGTTTAAAGAATGCAGTAATGTGACTCCTATTACAGCCTGACTAAAAAGGACTGATCCTGAATGAAAAGGACAGATCTGACTAAAAATAGACAGATCCAGGGGTTTTACAAACATGAGAGCACCCTGTGACACTGGCGACCCCCCATACCACCCTCAGCAAACCTAAATTTACGGATCTGTCCGGGCCAGCTTTGTCCCTGAGTTTTAGTTTTGATTTTGTTTTGCATCTCTGGGCAAACAATGGATAATGAAATCCACCGGCCTGTCTGGGCATTGGTTTGTCCCTGAGTTTTAGTTTTGATTTTTTATGTTTGGATCTCCAGACAAACAAAGGATAATGAAACCCACCGGCCTGTCTGGGCCTTGATTTGGCCCTGGGTTTTTTGAGCATGAGTTTATGAGTGTGAGAGTGGTGGGCTGGAAGCACTAACATCCCAGTTTACTGTAATTCTCTGTATCCGTGAACCCCCGGATCTGCACCTCTTGACTAACAGGAGAATTAATTGCTAAAAGCCTGACTAAGTCTTTAGTCCGGACTTAAATACTGACAGTGTGTCTGAGTGCCAGACAGTAGCTGGAAGACTGTTCCAGAGAGGCTTTGAATGAAAAAGCTCTTCCCCCTTTGTTGTTTTCAAAGTTCTGGGAACTGTTAGAAAACCAGCACCTTTTGATCTAAGTGAGCATGAAGGATCATAACTGGAGATAAGCTTGGAGAGATACTCAGGGCGAGGCCCTTTAGGGCTTTGTAAGTTACCAGAAAAATTTTATAGTAAATGCAAAATTTCACAGGAAGCCAGTGAAGTCTAGATAATATCAGGCTAATGTGATCCAATTTTCAATTTATTCTTTATTCAATTTTCTGGATCTAGTTCTAGATCTGGATCTAGCTGCTGCCTTCTGGACTAACAGGAGTTTATGAAGACTTTTACAGGAACATCCTGACAGCAGGACATTACATTAATCTAGTCTTGAGGTGTTAAATGCATGTATCAGTATTTCTGCATCATGTAGTTTTGAGTGCGCTTCTAAGTGTAGCAATGTTTCTAAGGTGAAGGAAAGCTATTTTAGTGATATTTCCAATGTGTGTATCTAGAGATACAGTACTGTGCAAAAGTTTTAGGCAGGTGTGGAAAAGATGCTGTAAACAAAGAAAGCTTTCAGAAATATAAATAATGATTGTGTATTTTTATCAATTTACAAAATGCAACGTGAGCGAACAAAAGAAAAATCTAAATCAAATCAATATTTGGTCTTACTACCTTTTGCCTTCAAACCAGCATCAATTCTTATGGCCCCCCACAGAGCCCTGATCTCAACATCATCGAGTGTCTGGGATTACATGAAGAGACAGAAGGATGTGAGGAAGCCTACATCCACAGAAGATCTGTGGTTAGTTCTCCAAGATGTATGGAACAGTCTACCAGCCGAGTTCCTTCAAAAACTGTGTGCAAGTGTACCTAGAAGAATTGATGCTGTTTTGAAGGCAAAGGGTGGTCACACCAAATATTGATTTGAGTTAGATTTCTCTTTTGTTCATTCACTGCATTTTGTTGATTGATGAAAATAAATTATTAACACTTCCATTTTTGAAAGCATTCTTTGTTTACAGCATTTTTTCCACACCTGCCAAAAACTTTTGCACAGTTTTATGTAAATCTTATCCTAGAACTTGTCTAGGATAAGATTTACATAATGACTCACTAATCACGCATCTATGCACCAATTATTTTACCAGAGTTTGCTAAGGAGTGTCTCCTCTGTGTGTTTTGATATGTTTTGTCCTGTCTGAATAGTGAAAACAATTTGCAGCATATTTGTTGTAGCATATGACACTTGCACACTAAAAGAAAGCATTACAATTTGATACTTGATGAGTTTGCTTATCACACGAATGTGCCCTTGTCAACCAAACGTCCTTTCTTTTAAGCTAATGACAGAGAAGTATGGCTAACCACTGTATTCACCTGCCTTGAGTGAATCCCAAGTAAGTTTGTCAGTTTGATGCTGAAATCTTCTCCTTACATTCAGCTTTAGACAGTATTGCTTAAACTAATTCTAAACAATTACTACTTGTAGAACTGGGTGACTTTCGTGGGGTTCCATACCTCTGGGTACCTAGATAATAGATAATAGATAATTCTTTTATAGTACAGGCTTTGGATGAAAGACACAAAGTCAGCTTTAACCGAAATCTGAAACTGAAGTTCATGTTGATGCTTCAAGGCTTTCTGAAGTCTACATTATATGATCAAATTAGTTATCTGCAATTGACTCTGAAACCTATAAATAAGTTCAGGTTGGAGTATTATGGGTCTCTCCCTACCTGTCTTTATGATAGAAAATCCTGGGTCTTCAGCCCAATGCCTACTAAACAGCTTGAATATCCCAAAATCATAAATTGTATAATTTGAGTCAGATATTAATAATACTCCTGACTATTGGTCAGGAGACTATTGGTCAGGAGGACCACAAGTGCTGAGGGATTCTAATGAGGCTTACCTATGACTTGCTTATAAACGTGGTGTCATTTATTAAGACTATGAATCTTATTATAAACTGGACCTACAGGCAAAGCCGAAGGAGCTACATTACCACTTCCTAAAGCGCTATTGTTTGTTTTTTTTTGTCTAGAACTTTGGTGAAATCTACTGGTCTGGCACCAACACCTGCAACTTTATCTATGGTCCACCTCTTCTTATTCGCTCACTTTGCATTTTGTAAATTGATAAAAAATAAACAATCATTATTTATATTTCTGAAAGCATTCTTTGTTTGCAGCATTTTTTCACACCTGCCTAAAACTTTTGCACAGTACTATACCTGCTTCACTGAGCACTTTCTCACTTTGACAAATCAAGCAACACAATGAGAATCATGTTCTTGGATTTCTCCCATGCCTTTGAGAACATCCAGCTTGTAGTGTTAAGATAAAAACTCACTGTAATTTCTCCAGTGTGCATTGTGCACACTGCATTGTGCACACTGCATTGTGCATTTGTTATCCAACAAATCAGAGAGCAACTTTATTCCTGACTTTCCTGGTTTATTGGTGTTGAAATTAATTTCTCTAAGGTATGATGGGTTTGATTTCAGAGCTGAAGCCAGGTCAGCACAACCTTCTTCTGTAATACTGCAGTTATACAGCCTGCAATGAGATGGGGAGAGAAAAAAAAAATCATACTATGCTCAATACATAATACATATATGAACTCATGCATGAAGACAACTCTATTCATTTCACTCTCAAACACATAAAATAATAAAAAATGCATTTAAAGTCATTATTAAGCAATTTCAAGAATTAGCTAATGCACAAATAAAGAGAAAAATTTATCATTTTACCCCAGTTTCTCCAGTTTACACTGTAGATTCTCCAGCCCAGCAGAGAGCAGCTTTACTCCTGTATTTCACAGTTCATTGTTACTCAATTCCAGCTCTCTTAGAGTTGAGGGGTCCGATCTGAGAGCAGGGGCCAAAATTGCACAACTCTTAGAGAGGAATGGTTAATCAGAACAATTTTATCTTTCACATAAGTATTTTTTTTTTCATTATGTGAATTATTTTCATTCATTATTTTCATTCATTTTTTTCCAGTATGTGCTCTGCTTTCTTAGTTGATGTGTGATGGTCTCACCCCAATTTCTCCAGTTTACAGTGTCGATTTATCAGTTCAGTAGAGAGCAGCTTCAGTCCTGAATTCTGCGGTTTATTATTACTCATTATTACTTATCCAGCTCTCTTAGACTTGAGGAGTTCGAACTGAGAGCTGAGGCCAGAAAGACACAGTTTTCCTTTGTGAGATTACAGTTACACAGCCTGAAACAGAAAAAGATGATTAACTATAGCATTCTTGTCTACACATAAATATTTAATTCTATCTTTTGTTAATGTTATGGTTACTCAATAAAAAAACAATATATTTAAACACTTCTCTTCCAAAAGTACTGAAGCGAGACCAGCTCACTTCCTTTTGCTGTGCACTGAAGATATCTGGGTTTGAGATTAAAAATGAACATGAGAAGATTTTCAGCTTTATTTATGATACCTATATATGTTAAATTTTATAGAACCTAGTACCTTTTGTAGCCAATCACCCATTTCTTTCAGTGCAAAGCCTTGGTGCATATTCCATGCTTGAAATAACTGTACCAAGTTTGCAACATTTCCACAAAACTGTTGATTTCTTCTTTGGTTAACCAACCCTGGTTAGTTTCCCAGGGTTTTATGACATTGTATTGTGGTTTGTTTTGATCAATCGACTTGACATATGTTACTAGTGCATAATGCAAACAATCTGTAATGGTGGCGGGGTGTGGGAAGGACATCAATGCAGAGCCAGGAGTCCGGAACATAGTTTTATTGCTCATCTTAACAAAAACAAAAGACAAGGACTGCAGTTCTGACTAAAACACGACACAAGGAACTCCAGTCTGACTTAAACAAGTTATCAAAATGACCAGAACCACCTTTAACATGAGGATTCGCCTCGTGAATGAACCACACTCTGTTCTGACTCATCAGGGCTTAAATAGCAGCCCCAATGAAGCACACCTGTGCCTTCATGAGCTCAGGTGTGCTCAGTCAGAACAGAGCGCCTTCTACTGTGCCCAAAACAAACCTCACCCGTGACACAATCAAACAGGACACACCTGTGTAACAACAAAGAAACTAGGTGCTTAGATGCAAAAGACTATGTACATTTATAGATTTAAATACTGGAAATAAAAGCTGTAAATCTTATTTCTCATCTCATAGTCTTTTGGTCCAAAAGCCAGCTCAGTTTTTCTTTTCACATTTTTTTTTATCCCTTGAACCCTGAGGTAGCGTGTTTTGTAGCACACTAAGTAGTTACTAAATAATAAAGCTTAAGATTGCTTTATTTACTGTACTAGTAATATGGTACTCGCATAGAATAAATAATAGGATACACAAGTTAGGTTTATACTCTAATTAAAGAGAAAATCATTTACCATAATTTTCAAATGACATATTTATCTCTCTTTTGTAGATAACACAGTTTTTTCCACCTCTGGCACACAATGTAAAGATCTTTGAGCCTGCATAAGTAGAAACAGGTTTTACTTTTCTGTATTGAGCGCAAAGAAATGAAGACAATTGAAAAACCAGTATAAACGCCTCTGTGTGCTCTCCAAGCGCTGGAAACGCTCTATTGCAGCATATTGGCTCCAAGCAGCAAATTTACGGCATAGAAAGAGAATGTTAAAAAACATGCTTTATTAAGTGTTTATATTGATAAACACTTGCTGGAAATGCAATTGCAGACTCATTTTAACAGGTTATCACGTTGGAAGCACCAGAAAATGAAAACAACTGAAACACATATATACATGTGAACATGTCAGGAATGTTATTTGGCAGTCAGCAATAATGTTTAAACATCACAGAAAACAATAAACACCAATGAGCTGAAAAAATGGAGGGAAAACCAAAGGCTCAAAAACAAGAGAAAATCAAACTTGTGTGTGTTTTTTTTTTTTTTTTAAAGAAACAAAAAACCTTGAGAAACTCAAAGAAGGGGGGTGTAGTGTCAGGCAGCACAACAAGCCGAGGCTCGAGGGTGCTGAACTGATGCAAACACAAAGAGAGAGAGACAGGGAGACCTGAGAGAAAACCCAGGGATCTTTACCAAATTGCCCTCTGTGTCGTAAGATGACCCAGCAACTCTGAATTGTTTTCCCTCCCTTTATATGAGTCAGAGCACAGGTGACCCGAATCACTGTTGATTACTGCACCTGACTGGCTGGTCTCCCAACAGCAGTGTGGCTCCCCCTAGTGCCCCGTCGGGGACGTGCCTGACTCGCTGACCTCCCAGCAGTGATCTGGCTCCCCCAAGTGCCCCGTCGGGGTAGGGCACTTACAGGACCCCCCCTCCTAGAAACGGCACCGGACGTTCCCAAACCAGCAGCTTGGTCCTGCCGAAAGGACCTGATGAACTCAGGGTCCAGAATGTGACGAGTAGGGACCCACGAACGCTCCTCAGGGCCATTACCCTCCCAGTCCACCAGAAACTGGGAGCGGCCCCGAACCCGGCGTTCCCTCAACAACCGACGGACTGTGTACCAAGGCACCATCAATAAGATGGGGAACCGGGGCCGGGGCCTGCGTGCCACAAAGCACAGGCTTGAGGTGGGAAACATGGAAAGTCGGGTTGATGCGCATCGACCTAGGCAGGAGCAACCGGTACGAAACCGGGTTGATTCTGTGGAGCACCTTGAAAAGACCCACATAATGTGGGGCCAGCTTCCAAGACTCAACGCGGAGAGGCAGGTTTCTGGCAGAAAGCCACACCATTTGCCCTGGTCTGAAAGACAGCACAAGGCATCGCTTGCTGTCGGCCATCCGAATGAATTGAATTGACACTCAAAGGGGGACATACCCAGAGACGAGTGCCAGAGGGTGTTATGCGCATATTCAGCCCATATGAGCTGGTCAGCCCAAGAGGAGGGATTTTTTGAAGCTAGGCAACAGAGGGTTTGCTCCAAGTCCTGGTTAACCCTCTCAGTCTGACCACAAAGCCCAGGAAGGTAATGGAGCGAGCATGGAAGAGAGATTTCTCCAACTTAACAAATAAATGATGCTCCAAGAGCAATTGGAGGATCCTTCTGACATGGACCATGTGCTCGGCCACAGTCCGGCTAAAAATGAGAATGTCGTCCAGATAGACAAACGTGTAGTGATTCAGGGCCTCTCAAAAGACTTTGTTTATGAAACGATGGAAAACCGCTGGAGCATTCATAAGCCCGAAAAGCATAACAAGGTATTCATAATGCCCCGATGGCGTGATAAAGGCAGACTTCCACTCATCTCCTTCCCTGACCCGGATCAGATTGTAAGCACTGCACAGGTCCAGTTTGGTAAAAATGGATGCCTGTTGCAGCGCCTCAAAAGCCGTAGACATGAGAGGCAAGGGGTTCCTGTCTTTAACCGTTATCTTGTTGAGGCCCCGATAATCAATACACGGATGGAGACCACCGTCCTTTTTGCCCACAAAAAAGAACCCCGCCCCTGCGGGGGGCGTAGAAGGCCTAATAAAACCCAGAGCTAGGGCCTCTTGGATGTAATCCTCCATGGCCGCCTTCTCGGGACCCAAGAGGGAAAACAGGCCTAGGAGGAGTGGTGCATTGTGGGAAAGACACCCAGACTGAAGGAGCAGCAAACTTCGTGGCCTTGGACACCATGCTTTCTTGATAAAAGTTCCACATTTAACTATGGTGTCCTCTTTTGTGCTTTGTTTGTCGTGCGGCATGTACAGCGTAGACTGTCCGTCCAACTATGTAGACTCTTATACATGTAGGAAATGCGTAACTGTAATGCATTTGGAGGACAGGATTCGTGTTCTGGAGGGGCACATTAGTACTTTATCGCAGTGTAGTCAGACCGAGGGACATGTAGTTCTGGCTCAGTTGGAGCCGCTGGCCGAGTTAGACTCGGCTGTAGACCCTCCTGGCCCAGCCGTAGCCGGTTTGGAGCCAGCACCAGCGGCATGTCCAAGGGAATGCTGGGTGACCGTCAAACGGGGGTCCAGAAGCTCAAAGAATGGACCTCCTGCACACCAGTCATCCATTCGGCTGACAAATAGGTACTCTCGGCAGCGCACCTGCGGAGAAGGTGCTCATAATTGGCGACTCGA
The DNA here is from genome assembly GCA_017165825.1 of Hepsetus odoe. Taxonomy (NCBI): domain Eukaryota; kingdom Metazoa; phylum Chordata; class Actinopteri; order Characiformes; family Hepsetidae; genus Hepsetus; species Hepsetus odoe. Next base: position 5,772,106 of record CM029391.1, on the reverse strand, counting down.
TTGTTAGGAATGTTAGCATTCCTAGTCGTCCTAAACCAGCGGTTTCTGTGAAATGCCTCCCTGGGGCCAGAGTCTCTGACATCGAGGCACGATTGGACTCTTTCTCCAGCAATGAAGTTCCTACCTTGGTTGTTCACGCTGGAACTAACGATATAAAGTCCCAACAATCCAAGGTAGTAAAGAGGAACTTCATCTCTATGTGTTCAAAAGCTGTAACTAAATGTCAGAGCTTAATTGTGTCTGGTCCTTTGCCAATTCACTTTAGAGGACATGTAACCTACAGTGGGCTGCTCTCTTTCAACCGCTGGCTAGAGACTTGGTGTGCATCTAAAAGCATAGCCTTTGTAAATAATTGGGACCTCTTTTGGGAACGGCCTGGCCTTTATAAAAGGGATGGTCTTCATCCTAACTGGAGAGGATCATATATGCTCTCCCAAAATATGGCAGCAAAATTGCCACTGTGACTCTTTAGAACACCACCCAGGTCGCAGTCCTGTGATCTTAAATCACATGCTTTCTATTATCCCACTATCAGTACACTCTTGGCAGCAACCCAGGTTCCTTATAACACAGCATCCCCTATGTTGCACATTAGCTTAGAACCAGACTTCTCTCATCATTACCAGAGAATATCTATTCTTAGTACGATAAGGAAGCAGTACAGATGCCAATCTAGGGGCTCCTGCGCCGGTAACCTGCTCACAGTTCCAATCATAAAAACAAATAAAACACAGCGTCCGACTAAAATCAAATGTTCACTACTAAATGTTCGCTCCTTAGGAAACAAGGCAGTGCTTATTAATGAAATGGTACTCGACACAAAGTCATATATCTGCCTACTGACTGAAACTTGGCTTAGACCCACTGACACCATCCCCTTAGTGGAAGCCTCCCCCAATGGGTTCTCGTACCTGCATAAATCACGCTCAGTAGGACCACGGTGGCCTAGCTGCAATTTTTGATTAATCATTTAAGGTTGATTCAAAAACCACTGAGAGCTTCCATACATTTGAAGTGATGCTGCTAAGCATTAGGTCTGATTTAGTGGTCCATATTCTACTAATTTATAGACCTCCAGGACCATATGAAAGTGAAAGTGAAAGTGACAACCCTTGTCATTGCGAGGTCACAGCACTGCACACCATGAACCACAACGAAATTGGACCTCTGCTTTTAACCCATGCACACAAACACCGTGCAGCAGTGGGCAGCTATTGAAAGCGCCCGGGGAGCAGTGACGGGGACGGTACCTTGCTCAGGGGTACCTCAGGGCAACCTACTTGTAAGGGAATCGAACCCACAATCTTCCAATGGAGGGCCAACTCCCTAACCACTAGGCCACCGCTGCCCCATTAATGCTGCCTTTATTAATGAATTTGGCAATCTGCTCTCTGATTTGGTTGTTAGGTTTACTAGATTTGTGATGTTAGGCAACTTTAACATACATATTGACACAGAGACGGATGCAGGTGCCAAAAGCTTCCTATCGCTCCTCGACTCTGTCGGTTGCACCCAGCATGTATCAGAACCTACTCATGTACAAGGACACACGCTAGATCTAATTATCTTGTATGGACTTGACATTGATACTGTACTGGTCCATTCCTTAAATAAATTTTGTTCCGACCATTCTTTCATCACGTTTGAGATTAATATGTCTCCACCGTACCTCAGTGAAAGGACTAGTACAACACGACACCTAAATAGGGCTAAATGTATCCAGTTTATGGAGGCCGTAACGGATATAGACTTCACCTGTAACAAAACTGTTAATGACATCACCGACATGTACAATATAGTAGTTGGGCAGATCTTTGATCAGGTAGCCCCAATTAAGACAAAGAAGGTTAGAACTATCAGGCACTCTGCCTGGTTCAATGATCACACACGGGCTGCTAAGCGGGAGTGCTGTAAGCTAGAACGCAGATGGAAGACAACAGGTCTCCAAGCCTCTCAGGCTCTATGGCTCGCTAAATTAAAACAATATAAGAAAGCTCTATATAGTGCTCGCACTGAGTACTATTCAAAACTTATTGAAAACATGCATAACCCCTGCTATTTATTTCAGACACTAGCTCAGCTAACAGACAAAACTGATAGAAGGTCAGCGTGTAGTATTAGTAACGATAGGTTTCTTAAGTTTTTTAATGATAAAATTAACAACATTAGGCTCCAAATGTGCCCTATTAGCCCTCAAATTAATCCATTACCAGAACAGTGCTCACAATATTTTAGTGATTTTAATTTCATCGATGCCTCTGAGCTAATTTCTGTTATAACCAAGGCAAAGTCCACAACCTGTCTGTTAGATCCCATTCCAACCAAGCTCCTGAAGGAATCCTTAGGAGTACTAACAACACCTATATTTGATATCATGAATGCATCCTTGACCTCAGGTGTAGTCCCCAATCAGTTTAAAACAGCAGTGGTTAGACCACAGCTTAAAAAACCTAACTTGGACCCTCGCTCACCAAGTAATTATAGACCTATCTCTAATGTCCCGTTTCTCTCTAAGATTCTGGAAAAATTAGTTGCGAGACAACTGCAGTCATATCTAGACACGCATAATCTCTTAGATAAATTCCAGTCAGGCTTCCGGCATGGCCACAGCACAGAAACTAGAGTGGTGAATGATATAATGGTCTCAAGTGATGCAGGAAACATTATTGTTCTTGTTCTGTTAGATCTTAGTGCTGCGTTTGACACAGTGGATCACTCCATTTTAGTAAATAGGCTTCACTCCAATGTCGGCATTAGCGGAACAGCCCTTAAATGGTTCAAATCCTATCTCACAAACCGTTATTACTTCATCCAAATGGATGATTATGGCACACCATCACCTATGTCACTAGTTTACTATGGAGTCCCACAAGGGTCGGTGTTAGGCCTAGTGCTCTTCTCCCTCTACATGCTCCCACTAAGCACTATTATATGGAAGCATAATGTTAGTTACCACTCCTTCACTGATGACACTCAGTTATACTTCTCTGTTAAATCATGTGATAAAGCATCAACCAACACTTTAATTAGTTGCCTCAATGATATTAGGGATTGGATGAATAACAACTTCCTCTCACTAAACCCCGAAAAAACTGAGCTGCTCTCGTTTTGTAGTAGTGATGTAGATAGGGCTAACTTCATTTCGCATATCCGGGATGCAGGGTTGAAGTTTTCAGTTAGTACTCTGGCACGTAACCTTTGTGTTATTTTTGATTCAAATCTTTCATTTAATCCCCATGTTAATGCAGTTGCTTCCTGCAACTTCGGAACATTGCCAAACTATGCCGTTTTCTGTCAATGGAAGACACAGCGAAAGTAGTACATGCATTTGTATACAGTAGATTAGATTACTTTGCCCTACTTTCTGGAAGCTCTCAGGGCACATTAAGCACCCTTAAGCACCGCGCATTCAGAACACAGCCGCTAGGATTGTTAGCAGGAGCAGGAAGTACGACCACATAACTCCCATACTCTCCTCGCTTCACTGGCTTCCTGTTAGGTACAGGGCTGACTTCAAGGTCCTCCTCTTAACCTACAAGGCACTTAAAGGTCTTGCCCCAATATACCTAACCGAACTGCTTAATACCTATACACCTAATCGCCCACTTAGATCCCAGAATAAAGATCTCCTAATTGTCCCTCGCATAAATAAATGTATAGGAGCACGAGCTTTCAGTTACAGGGCCCCTAGATTGTGGAATAGCTTGCCTGCTTATGTACGGGATGCCGAATCAGTCTCAGTCTTTAAATCACGGCTGAAGACTTACTTTTTTAGTTTAGCTTACCCCCACCAATCACCATAGTGCACCACTACTAATGTCGCTGGTGCTGCTGTACATGCCATCGCACTGTATTGTTTCATTTCTGTGTCTGTCACTACTGGATCCTGCTCATTACTGACCATCCCTATTCCATTTCTCTCCCCACATGTCCGGGGGGGCCCGCTGTGGTCATCACCTGAGTCCAATGCCGAACTACCATCTGGTCTGTGCGATGCATCTGATGCGCCAAGGGACCCTGGCGGCTTATCGGTCCCTGGGGCCGCACCCGACTTGCTTAGCCTGGGAAGAAGCTTGGGACTCTTTACTGATCCTGGAGTTTAAAACCAAACTAACTTTGTACTGCTAGTATACACAAGGGGGTTGGGTAGCCAGTCGACCTTGGACCCTCAGAGGTTTTTTTTCTCCACACAGTTTTTGGTTTCTCCTTCGTAGTCGTCCGGCTTTAACTTCTATTACTGTAACCTGTTCCACCATCTACCACCAATGTAAAGTGCCTTGGGGCAACTGTGTTGTAAAAGGCACTATACAAGAATAAATTAAATTGAATTTAATTGAGAGGTACTGGGCAGAATGTCAATGGCACAATCATAGTGGTGAGAAGGAAGGAGTTGGGATTTTTGTTTACTGAAGACCTCTTGGTGATCCCAGTATACTGGGGGAACGGCATTCAGACGCGGAATCACCTCAGGAGTGCGTGGAGTCTTTGAGGGTGTGCCTAGAGGTAAAACAAGAGCGACTACAATGAGGTTCCTAGACCACTACTGAACGAGTTAACCAGTCCAAATGCGGATTATGTCACTGCAGCCAGGGAAATCCCAAAATAAGGGGTAGATCAGGAGCTTGAACAAGAAACAGAGGCAGCTGTTCGCAATGCAGACCAATACACAGAGTTATAGGAAGGGTTTGATGAGTGATAACCCCAGAAGCTAAGGCCCGACCATCAATAGCTGCCACAGGGAGTGGCAGGGTCTCTATGGATAATCCATAAATTTTAAAGAAACAAAAAACCTTGAGAAACTGTCAGAAAATTCCTGTACACAGAGACAGTAGAACGAAGGAAAACACAAGACACAGGATCTGCAGTTTTTACTTGCAAGGAGAGCCAGGCACCAGCCAACACCAGTTACCTTCTCCGAAGTGCTTCCCCCTCTGCAAGCCTTTTATTTGCTTTCCTGATTTTACAGCGGTAATTAGCACACATTCCTTGTTACAAAATTATAAACAGAAAACAGGAATTCTGTGTCTGGCAAGGTTCAGGCACAAAGTTCAACTGTCGTACCAAGCTATTTGCAGAAGTCGTAAATAAAGAAGGATACCGAAAAGGTCAACAGTTCATCACCAATGATAAATATTTACGATTTTCCTAACAGAAACTCAAAGAGGGGAGTGTAGCGTCAGGCAGCACAACAAGCCGAGGCTTGAGGGTGCTGAACTAACGCAAACACAAAGAGAGAGCCAGGGCGACCCGAGAGAAAACCCAGGGATCTTTACCAAATTACCATCTGTGTCGTAAGACGACTCAGTTTTCCCTTCCTTTATATGAGTTAGAGCACAGGTGACCCGAATAACTGTTGAATACCGCTCCAGGCTGGTCTACCAACAGCGGTGTGGCTCCCTCTAGTGCCCGTCGGGGACGTGCCTGACTCGCTGACCTCCCAGCAGCAATCTGGCTCCCCCAAGTGCCCCGTCGGGGTAGGGCTCTTACATTATTCAAACGCTTATAACGATAACCACATGCTAAAAATGCAGTTGCAGTCTCAATTTAACAGGTTATCACGTCGGGATGGCAAGGAGATGAAAACAATTGAAGAACATGAATTCTTGGTTTAAAAGCCTCTTTGCGTCTTCCAGGCCCTGGAAACGCTCTTTTGTAGCATAGTGGCTCCATTGCAGGAAGTTTATGGCATAGAAAGCGAATGTTTGAAAACATGTGTTATTTACAATTTACAATGATGAACATGTTGGAAATGCAATTGCAGCCTCAGTTTAACAGGTTATCCCTTCGAGAGCGCCAAGAAACGAAGACAATTGAAAAACCAGTATAAACGCCTCTGTCTGCTCTCCAAGCACTGGAAAGGCTCTATTGAAGCATATTGGCTACAAGCAGCAAATTTACAAAATAGAAAGAGAATGTTAAAAAAACATGCTTTATTAAGTGTTTATAAGGAAAAAAATAGCTGGAAATACAATTGCCGACTCATTTTAACAGGTCATCACGTTGGGAGCACCAGAAAATGAAAACAATTGAAACACATATATACATGTGAACATGTCAGGAATGTTATTTGGCAGTCAGCAATAATGTTTAAACATCACAGAAAACAATAAACACCAATGAGCTTGTTTATGTTTTAAACCTCATCTCTGCATAACAGAAAGTGCCAAAAATGCTTTTTCAGCATGGACAGCTGAATCTAACGTCCCTAAACAAGAATGAATCTTTAGATTGTGTTCTTGTTATGTTGTGAACATGTCAGAAATGTGATTTGGCAGTCAACAATATTGTGTAAACATCACAGAAAACAATAAACACCAACGAGGTTCTGTATGTTTTAAACTGCAGCGCTGCACAACAGAAAGCGCCAGTTTCAGCACGGGAGAAGCATTCTGAGACAGATGAAACTAACTTTCGATACAGTAGAATAAATCTTTAGATTGTATTCTTTCAATTTTGTGAAAATGTCAAAAAGTTATTTGGCAGTCAGCAAAAATGTTTAAACATCACTAAAAACAATAAACACCAAAAGCTTTTTATGTTTTAAACTGCAGCGCTGCAGAACAGAAAGCGCAAAAAGCGCTTTTACAACAAGGGAGGAGCATGTTGAGACAGTTGACACTAACTCTCGATACAGTAGAATAAACATTTAGATTGTGTTCTTTTAATGTTGTGAACATGTCAGAAATGTTATTTGGCAGTCAGCAATATTGTTTAAATATCACAGAAAACAATAAACACCAACGAGCTTGTTTATGTTTTAAAGCTCATCTCTGCATAAAAGAAAGCGCCAGACATGCTTTTTCAGCTCGGGAGAAGCATTTTGACTTGACACGAACGTTCTGTATACAAGAATAAATATTTTGATTGTGTTCTTTTCATGTTGTGAACATGTCAGAAATGTTATTTGACAGTCAGCAATATTGTTTAAACATCACAGAAAACAATAAACACCAACGAGCTTGTTTATGTTTTAAACCTCACCTCTGCATAACAGAAAGCGCCAGAAACGAATAAATATATTGATTGTATTCCTCTTATGTTGTTAACATGTCAGAAATGTTATTTGGCAGTCTGCAAAGTTGTTTAAACATCACAGAAAACAATAAACACCAAAGAGTTTGTTTATGTTTTAAACTGCAGCGCTGCATAACAGAAAGTGCCAGAAATGCTTTTTCAGCACGGGAAAAGCATTTTGAGAGAGTTGATACTTACGTTCTGTACACAAGAATAAATATTTTTATTATGCTCTTTTTATGTTGTGAACATGTCAGAAATGTTATTTGGCAGTCAGCAATATTGTTTAAACATCACAGAAAACAATGAACACAAACAAGCTTCGTTATGTTTTAAAGCTCATCTCTGAATAACAGAAAGCGCAAGAAACGCTTTTTCAGCACGGGAGAAGCATTTTGAGAGAGTTGATACTTACGTTCTGTACACAAGAATAAATATTTTGATTGTGTTCTTTTTATGGTGTGAACATGTCAGAAATGTTATTTGGCAGTCAGCAATATTGTTTAAACATCACAGAAAACAATAAACACCAACGGGCTGATTATGTTTTTAACTGCAGCGCTGCATACCAGAACGCGCGCTTTTGCAGCACATTATGTCAAGCATTTTGAGAGACTTGACATAATGTTCTGTACAGAAGAATAAATATTTTGATTGTGTTCTTTTTATGTTGTGAACATGTCAGAAATGTTTTCTGGCAGTCAGCAAAGTTGTTTAAACATAACAGAAAACAATAAACATAAACGAGCTTGTTTATTTTTTAAAACTCATCTCTTAACAGAAAGCGCCAGAAACGCTTTTTCAGCACGGGAGAAACATTTTGAGAGAGTTGACATTAACGTTCTGTACACAAGAATAAATAATTTGATTGTGTTCTTGTTATGTTGTGAACATGTCAGAAATGTTTTTTGGCAGTCAGCAATATTGTTTAAACATCTCGGAAAACAATAAACACCAACGAGATTGTTTATGTTTTAAAGTTCATCTCTGAATAACAGATAGCGGCAGAAATGATTTTTCAGCACGGGAGAAGCATTTTGAGAGAGTTGACGTTCTGTACACAAGAATAAATATTTTGATTGCGTTCTTTTTATGTTGTGGAGCATCCCACATCAATACATTTAGAAATCTGATTATCCTCGGCTGTCTGCTGGAGTTCATACAGATCTCAGATCTCTGCTGCAGTATCTTCTACTCTGCTTTACTGCATGAGTAGTACAGCGCTTTAGTTTCAGCAGCAATGTCGCTTATGGGTGGTGGCACTGTAGTGGAAGGATACTTGCCCATGGACCAAGAGGTCACAGATTTGAATTCCAACTTTTGTACTACCACCAGGTACTAGGGATCCTGAGTTCCCTTAACCCTGAATTGCTCCAGGGATACTACAGTCCTATAGTTAGGAACTGGAAGTTGCTTTAGCGTCTGCTAATGTAGAGGTGTACCTCTCTAAATTTTACTGCTCTGCCAAAAACTCTCTGAAATGCTGGTTTTATCCCTGAGAAATATTTATTCTGAATGGGCAGCTACCGATATTCATTTTGAATGAATACTTTGTGATTCACATGGCAAACCACTGTTTTCATGCAGCCCTTCAGGAGAAAGAAGAAGGAGCACACAGAAAAAGGCACAATACCTCATGAGAAACATGAGACACTGGCTGAGATATCTGCTCATTTTTATTGCAGTCTGGTATGAAAACCTGTTTCACAATTTTACGCAGATTTTTGTTCTTTTACAGTTCTGTTTTGACAGATTGTAGTGGATAAGATAAAGTGGAACAGCCAGGAGTCACAGTGATTCTTCAGACCACATATTTTACATCCAGGTCATCCACTGAAGTCACTGTTGGAGAAATAAGTCTGGCAAATACAGCTTTCTACTACTGTGCTCTTTTAGCAGCCTCAACTGATCCAGTCTGGAAATTTACACATTTATCCAGGCTTGGGAACAGCACAAAGTAATACACTCGCTTGTGCATCCTTAGTGGGTGGTTTCAGTTTTTAAACTGATCTGATTTATCCATACACATACACACATACACATTTAACCATAAGTATATATATATATATATATATATATATATATATATATATATATATATATATATATATATATATATATACATACATGTTATTACATGTTATACATATATATATATATATATATACACACATACATATATATAGTATATATATATATATATATATATATATATATATATATATATATATTATAGATTTAATATTAGTTTAACTTAACTGTCAACAAACTGTCACATCATCTAATTCTAAATTCTCTTTCTTTTTAGAATAAGGTAATACTCCTACCCATTTTATCATGGGGTCCGCAGATTGAAGTTAGCAGGTTGGAATCTCATTTGTTATTGGAATTAACCAGACAAATCGCTCCACCAACTAAGAACGGCCATGCACCACCACCCACGGGATCGAGAAAGAGCCATCGATCTGTTAATCCGTTCGCGCCCGGCTGGTGAGGGGTAAATTTCTGTTGAGTCGAATTGTCGTGAAAGCTCCACTCCTGGTAGTTCTTCCACACCCTTTAAGTTTCAGCTTTGCAACCATACTTCAGAACTCCAAACATTTGATGGTTTCGCGAAACGCCGCCCAGCCGGCTGGCTCTCACGCTGCTGGATTGCGCGCTGGCAGAGTTTAACGGTGGAACTACGACGGTATTCGATTTTCTTCTAACCCTCGACTTTCGCTCTTGATTAACGACAACGTTCTTGGCAAACGCTGTTCAAGCTTCCGTCCTGTGCCGGTCCAAGAATTTCACCTCTACCGGCACAATATGAATGCCCCCAGCCATCCCTCTTAACTGTGGCTCTGTCGTTCCGTACAAAAAACCCGCTGAGCAGGACCGAGCCCTGTTCCATCATTCCTAGCTCAGCTTTATTTAAGGGAGCTGGCGGCCTGCTTTGAGCACTCTAATTTGTTCCAGGTGAGAGTGTGCTGTCGCAGAGGAATGCCGCGTGGTGGGGGGCGATGGAGGGTGTGGGGTGGAAGCGTCAGACAAGGGGTGGTGATGTGACGGCTGCAGGCGGACACCCGGCCAAGAGTGTTCTGCCCAAACAGCTGCTGCTCCCCCTGCGACCCCCTTTTCCGTCCTCCTATACACCTCCATCTCAGACGCTGCTCCGCCCTGCCTCCTCCTCTCCCTCCTCGCCTCCCCGGCCACCTGCGCAGACATTGCTCCTTCTGCTCGGCAGCTAACAATCCGCCCCCTTTCGGGTTTTTCCTATCCCCCTAGCCATGCCAAAATCCTGCTGCTGCCCTGGCCCTCTTCACCGCACAACCGCCAGCCATCGTCAGGGTTAACCAGGAAATTATTTTAAGGTCTCATCGACGCCAGACCGACGGAGGCCCCCTACCAAAGGGTGGGTCGGAGGACTGGCTCGACAGCCGTAGGACGACAGAGAAAGGATGGATTATCTACGCCTCCCTAGCAGGCCGTGCATTACCGGAATAAGCTTTTCCGGCCGAGGCTGACCTGCAAGCGAGACGGGGAGGAGTTCGCTATCCATGGCGTTCCTTTACAGATCGGGCGGCGGCCTGCCCTTGGCGAGTCCGGTGTACCATTCTGCCGACAAAAGGAAAGATAGGTCAAACTGTCCGAGGTAACCTCTCCTTATCCAGAGCGGAAGGCAGACCGGGGATTCCAGGTCCATGTTCGTCCAAAAAGGAGTGCGCAAAAGTGAAACCCTTGTCATTGCGAGGTCACAGCACAGCAGACAGTGAACCACAACGAAATTGGACCTCTGCATTTAACCCATGCACACTCAAACACTGTGCAGCAGTGGGCAGCTATTGAAAGTGCCTGGGGAGCAGTGAAGGGGATGGCACCTTGCTCAAGGGTACCTCAGGGCAACCTCTTGGGAAGGGGTTTGAACCCCTGATTCTCCGATCATACAGCTAACACCCTAACCACTAGGCCACCGCTGCCCCTTTTTTTTTCTTTTTTTTTTGTTTTTTAAAGACAGGTCAGATCCATCCTAGGCACCCCACCAAGCCCTTCCTGGAGGGACCGTCTCCAGAGTGCCAGAGCCACCGTGGAAACTGTCCGTAAAATGGCGTGCCTGGACACATTTTAACAGCCAAGCGTTTATCCCTTCTTTTTCCCCTTTGCTCTCCTGGAACATCCCACTTCCAGGGCACCGAGCCACCGGGGACTTCCCCTTACCCGACTTTGAGCATCCTTCTCTCAGACACCCCTCGGTGTCGCACTTAGTAGTGGGTCACGACGGTGGGTCTCCAGAAACTTCAGTCTGACGAGAGTCCTCCAGACTGGTAGAACCACGCCTCCGAGGCTGACCGGGCAGACCGGGGGCTGGGTGTGTAGGCTCGGCGACCCCGGTTCTGCCTCAGTGGCAAATTCCTTGTATTATATGGCGTTTTTACCCTTCTTCCACTGGCAACCCTGAGGTGACTTTTCTTTTCTTTATTTTTTCTTCTCCACCCCCCCACCCGCCAATTGCACTGGTCACCCTATGGCAACTGACTCTAAAAGCCAAAAGTGGGACCAGGAGAGTGCCTGTTTAAGAGTGCCCTCTCCTGAGGCCAATTTTCCAATAAAGGGACCATGTTTGGGTGTCACGCTCGCATGCTTTGAGGCGATCTCGACCTGGGTAGGACTCTTCCTCTGTCCGCGGGCCTATTTAACAGTAAATGTACCCTGATTATGCTTTATTACTCTTTATTACTTATAAATTATTACTCTTCCTCTCCCTGCAAGTCTATTGGCCAGTTAGAGGCCCCCGAAAATGAAAGATTTTCTCCCCGCTTTGAAGCACTCTCGACCTGGGTAGGACCCTGAACAGGCAAGACTGTATCCCCGCTTTGAGGCTCTCCAAAAGCTTAGAAACCTCTGAAAGCTCTTCCTGCGGGCATATTTGACAGCAAATTGACCCCGATCATGCAGGACTGTTTCTCTGCTTTGAAGCACTCTCGACCTGGATAGGACTTTTCCTCTGCCCGCGGTCCTGTTTGACGGTGAATAGACCCCGATTATGCAGGACTGTCTCCCCGCTCTGAATAACTCTTGACCTTGGTGCGACTCTTCCTCTTCCTGCGGGCCTGTTTGACAGTAAAAAGAGCCCCATTAGGCAAGACTGTCTCCCCGCTTTGAAGCACTCTCGACCTGGGTGTGACTCTTCCTCTTCCCGTGGGCCTATTTGACAGTAAAAGGACCCCGATTGTGCAGGACAGTCTCCCCGCTCTGAAGCACTATCGACTTGGGAAGGATTCTCCCTCTCCCTGCAGGTCTATTTGCCAGTTAGAGAACCCCGAATATGCAGGGCTTTTTCCCCCCGCTTTGAAGCACTCTCGTCCTTGGTGTGACGCTACCTCTTCCCGTGGGCCTGTTTGACAGTAAATGGACCCCGATTATGCAGGACCGTTCCCCCCACTTTGAAGAACGCTTGACCTGGGTATGACTCTTCCTCTTCCCGCGGGCCTATTTGACAGTAAAAGAGCCCCATTAGGCAAGACCGTCTCCCTGCTTAGAAGCATTCTCGAACCGGGAAGGACTCTTCCTCTGCCCGCGGGCCTATTTGACAGTAAAAGGGACCCCGGTTATGCAGGACTGTCTCCCTGGGTAGACTGTCTCACTGGGCACGCTAGAGGGCGCTCTCTGTCACGTGTGTTGGGTTTTGGGCACGCTAGAGGACGCTCTCGGTCACATTTAGGGTGTTTGTCACATACAAGGTGTTTAGGGTACGCTAGAGGGCGCTCTGTTCTGACTAAGCACACCTGAGCCCCTGCGGGCAGGTGTGCATCATTGGGGCTGACTATTTAAGCCCCGATGAGTCAGAACAGAGCGCGGCTCATTAGATAGGCTATGCCTGCACGTAATGGTGGTTTTTGTCTGTCAGTCAGTCAGTCAGTCAGTCACCTGAGTAGTAACTGCAGTCTGAGTTCTTGTTTGTTTGTGTTTTCTCCTTTGTTTAATAAACTTCTGTTCTGAACCCCTGGCTCGGACCTGACGTCCCTCCGGTACCACACCACCGTTACAGTAAAGCTGCTTCGAGACAACAACAGTTGTAAAAAGTGCTGTATAAATAAAAGTGACAATTGTCTGCAAAATGTATTAATATGATGTTGTTGACTGTAGCATTTTACAGTCATTCATGTCTAAATACGTTACATTAATCAGTCTAAATGGACCATATTTTGAGTTTTAGACATTATAATATAAAATATAAATTTCCAAATTATTATGCTAGCATTTAAGGCATAAACATAAAGCAGAATGGAGAGTTCAGCAGAATGGAGAGCCTGGATTTACAGCAAGATTGTAGTCTGTCAGATCCTGAGAGGAAACAACAGATAAAAAATAAATGTACAATCTGTATTTCATATAAGGCTTGTCTCACTGTCTGTGTGAACAAAGAAAGATTCAATAGTGAGCTTTATGTTTGATATAATCAACACCGTAATTTATTTAAACAATGAGTTCTACATAAATGTTTCAGGATCAGCCCTTTGAGTCTGTCTCAGTTATTTCTAACAGACAGAAAATCCACCAATAGTAAGAGTGTTCATCAGCAGGTGATGAACAAACTTTATGCTTTGTTAAGTAACAGGAGACTCAGCTAAATAAAATAACCATGAATAATTAAAAATAAGGATGGTTTTCATTGAGAATTTTTTTTTTTTAGGGTTCATCACAACACTTTTAAGAGATATGACATAATATGAAATTCTTACTCTTACTCACAGTTTTACCTGTTCAGCCTGTTGCCTTTAATGTTATCCCATTTACCTAACCCTAACTTTAAAGTTTTACTTCCTTGTAGACTGATATATAATTTCTATATAAGTAAATTTAATTTCTTTGGATTGTGGGAGGAAACAGGAGCTCCTAATAGAAAATCTATGCAGACACATGGAGAACATATCAGAAACTACAGTGAGGTGGCCTTGCATGACCATGCTCTTTACCTTGCCGGTTCACGGTGAAGTCAAAATGGGTCTTTTTGTCCTGCAACATGGCTAACTAAGCATTTGTCCCCACCCAATCCCACCAAATACTTCTTGTCATCACATACATGATGTGATTAACTTGTAGCAGAGCAACTGAGAGTTGGGGGAGCTGCAGAATCAGACCAACCAGATTTGATTGTAATTACAGTATCAGCAGGAAGGTAGTGAAGAACTGCCTGAACAGCAGCATCCTCTGTTCACAGTGGTATAAAAATTATATATACCTATGTGTGTACCTACACTCACCTTTGGAGTGCCTTCATAATTCTTTTTTCGATTTGACCGAAGTACATATCTGGAGAACCAGAGGGTTTCAAGAACCTTCCAGGACAAGCTTTACCTTTAGGGAAAGGTCATTCAGCACAGATGAACAGATTTGATTGCTTAGTTCAGAGCCACTCTAAGTGTACTGGACTACTATAAGTCCAGTCAAAGTGGGTGTATCAGAAGACAAAAATTCCATAGAAAATATGCATTGATTTTACAAGCTCAAATAAATTATTATAATTCTAATGACAAAAAAGTAATTTTACTGAATTGATTTGATTTATTTACATTTACAGCATTTAAGAAGATCCTATCCAAAGTGAATTAACTGCTTCATAGTCCACATCTCTTTGCCAGCTAAGTAACATGCTTACAAGCCCTGTCAGAAGCTGATATCTACACCAACTTTCAAAAAAAATGTGTAGCTTAATGAGAAACTACAACCATGTTCTCTTTCTCCTCTCATATAGTTATTTTTTCTAGGTCTTGCAGACACCTTCTCTTCATCAGAAGAATCCATCCTTTCCTCACCACCCAGGCAACCCAGCTGCTGGTCCAGTCCTTGATCAAGCTGGATTACTGTAACTCTCTTCTGGTAGGGTCTCTCTTTTGGTAGGGAACAAGACCACTACAACTGATTCAAAACGCTGCTGCAACTTCAACTACCCCAAGTTCTCTTCTTCCACTGCTGCGGGACCTACACTGGCTCCCACTGGCTGCTCGTATCAGGTTCAAATCTTTAAAACTTGCTTACGAGGCTACTAACAGTCTTGTATTCTTCCTACTTGATTGCTCGTATCAAACAATGTACTGCTCATCTTGAACGCTCACCATTGAAGAAAAGAGGAAGACACGTGTCGAGATTCTTTTCAGCCCCGGCCCCTCAATGGTGGAATGAACTCTCCCTGATGGTCAGAACTGCTGAGTTTATTGCTGTCTTCAAGCATCGATTAAACACTTACCTGTTCAAGGAATGTCTCAGGGAATAATCTTCCCAACCATCTTACACTCTTTACCTCTGCTCTTTCTTTTCCCTTCTTCAAGAAACCTCTGGTCTTTCTTTCCTCTTATTCCTCTTATTATAAAAAAAAAACAAAAAAACACGTCACAGGTTATGAAGTGTGTTGCATAGGTTGTGCAGTAGCTGATCTGAGTTAGTTACTAATATGATGATCAAATGTGGAAACAAAGCATGTTGTGTAACTCTGGACAAGAGCGTCTGCTAAATGCTGTAAATATAAATGTAAGTGGCAAATTTTTTTTTTTGCTTAGAAGAGAGGAAAATGTATAAAAGTAAAAGTATATGGCTTGTAAGGAAAAGTTATTTCTCTAATAACTTATTCCTTAAAAAGGTTCTTCAGGTGATGCTTAAAGATGGCAGAAATTGTCTTAAGGGGTTTGAATATGATTGAGGGATACATTTGACTGCTGGGTGTACTTGTATAACTGTATATGTGACATATAAAGAATCTTGGATCTTGGAATCAGTCGTCTAATTTGTAGATGACCAGATACTGCGCTAGAGTTGTTATCAGACTGAGAAACTTGAATGAATGGAGTTTTTAAAAACAGCATTGGCTCACTGTTCAATCTGGCCAGTATAACTATTGATGGCCCTCTAGATCTTTAAAAGTGGTCAGTTTTTGGCCATTGGGCACTTCTGGCAGGCAGGCATGGCATTGCTCATGGACAAGACATGCACAAGAGTGAAGGAAAGAGCAGGCTGCACATCCATTGTTTTTACTGACCTTCAAAACTGTCCTCTCTTGTCTGAAAACAGCCTTCAAAGTTGTAGTTTCTCATTTCAGCAAAGTTGGAGACTTTGAATTGTTTGAAGACTGAGACCATTGATTATTTTATCATTGTGAACACACCACCGCATACAGTGCACCACAACAAAATGTGTCCTCTGTATTTAACCAATAAAAACTGTAGCTACAGATCC
Source organism: Hepsetus odoe (assembly GCA_017165825.1). Lineage (NCBI taxonomy): Eukaryota > Metazoa > Chordata > Actinopteri > Characiformes > Hepsetidae > Hepsetus > Hepsetus odoe. The sequence continues at coordinate 5,755,882 of CM029391.1, read as the reverse complement.
ACCGCACTGGTAGCAGCGTAGAGCTGTAGTGTGGACATAAAACCCGCCAAGAAAGTGTCTGGCTTATGGGAAAATATTGCAATAAAGATAATCATTATGCTCATTGCTGTAATAGTCAAGCTCAGAAAGGCAAAGTTGAAATTGTTATGAAGGTCAGGAAAAACAACAGTTTATGTGGATGCTTTACATGAAAATAACAGCAATGAAAAGGCATGGATCACTACACTACAAGTGAAGGACACACATCATTTTAAACTGGACACTGGAGCAAATGCAAATGTGATATGTGATGTCAGTGACAGATTTTACAGAAATAAGACCCAGATCAAAAATGCATACATAAATCTGATGGCCTTTACAAGCTCTATAATAGCACAGAAAAAAATGTCTTTTCAAAATAACACACAAAGATAGAGTACATGTTCTGTCTTTCATCATGTGAAGGCTTAACTAGGATGCCAAGCCTGTGAACTGGTACAAACCATGCATTTTTAGATTACCATTCATTGACATTAAAAATCTATAAGGCTGTAAAAAACATTTAGGTAAGATATTTTGCATTTTTCATACTGTTTTAAAAAGCTCACCTGAACCAAAGTTAAGGTTTCTGTTGATTCACACACACATTTAAAATGGTGTCTAGACAGCTTATACATCATTTTCATAAATTTTTTCATAAACTTACTGAACCACAAACCCTGATAAAGTCAAACCTGCAAACACCTGCTGTTGGAATTGAGAGAATACATGAGTAAATACATCACTATATACATACATTCACACTCAAAACCTAAATACAGTTTGAGTGGAAGTTCTGATTAAACCATCCCATTGAAAACATCAAACCGAATATACCAAATAATGTGAAGATCCAAAAAAAGAAAATATACGACTTTGGGAGAGGTGCCTTTCCAGGTTTTACAGTCAAGCCAAAAATTCTCTGAAGTGCTGTTGTTATTAATAAGGAATATTTAATATTGTGAATGAGCATCTAAAGATGTTCATGATCTGAATTAAACTCTATTTGATCCACACAGCAACCACAGCTTTCATGCAGACCTTCAGGAAATTCAGAAGGGGAAGACAAGAAAAAGACAGAAAAAGTCTCACTACCTCAAGTGATGCGAGTGTTCCTCTTCCTTTCACTGAAAAATGTACTTATGTTGTCACTTTAGTTTTCAGGTGAATCATGAAAGGAGACATCTGGCTGAGACACCTACTCAATTTTATTTTTAAAAAAAAGTGATGCAGTCATTATTGGTATGAAAACACTGCTACACCATAATGTGCCTGGGCTGCTTTGTTCCACAACACTGCAGCTTTCCACGGATGAATGTACTGTCTGTCGTGCCGTCTGTTGTTGTCTGTCTTGTCTGTCTTGTCCGCACTTGTTGCCCCGTGTTGTGTCTTATGTTGTCTTGTGTCTTGTCTTGTGTGTAGCACCAGGGTCCTGGAGGAACGTTATTTCGTTTCACTGTGTACTGTGTATATGGCTGAAATGACAATAAAATCCTACTTGACTTGACTACTTGATTTGACTTGACTTGAAAAACCAAGTTCACATTCAAACACACTAAACCTCTTCTGGTACATTCAGAGATCAAATGAGTTTCCTCAATTCATCCTGAGAAGTCAAGTCAAGTAGGTTTTTATTGTCATTTCAGGCATATACACAGTACATAGTGAAACGAAATAACGTTTCTCCAGGACCCTGGTGCTACACCTAAGGCAACATAAAACACAAGACACCATAAGACACAACTTAAGACACAAGACAAGGCAACAAGTGCAGAAGAGAGGAGAAAATTGGACAGAGTTTCATGAGAGGATAAATTCTGAATTCAAGTCAACATAAGTTACACTGACAATCCAGAAACTGCGTGGGAGAGACTCTGCTGTGTACTACTGTGCCCTGAGGCCCACTGTTACATCTTCACATTCAACCACCATAGAAAAACATGCAGCTCTGAACTACAAGATACTAATGCACCAGTTTGTTTTAGGTTGCAACAATTCTTTCACCATATTTTCTCAATGCTTCAGCTTACATTTAGTTTCAGGGTTTGCATATTAAAAAAACAAAAAGCAAAATGAAAAAATTGTAGAGTTATAACTTTATTGATGAACATAAGATAACTTTACAGAAATGTGTTGTATATTTTGCTATTTTGTATTTAAAAAAAATTTTTTTTATAACTCCTCCTCGAACCGCCACCTTATTCTGGTGGAGGGGTTTGTGTGTCCTAATGATCCTGGGAGCTATGTTGTCGGGGGCTTTATGCCTCTGGTAGGGGCACCCAAGGCAAACAGGTCTTAGGTGAGGGAAGAGACAAAGAGCGGTTCAGACCTCTTATGAGGAGAAAGTTCATTGGAAGACGTTTTCCCTCGCCCGGACGTGGGTCACCCTCCCTCTGGAGCCAGGTCTGGAGATGGGGCCCGATGGCGAGCGCCTGGTGGTCGGGCCTTCACCCATGGGGCCCGGCCGGGCTCAGCCCGAAGAGGCAACGTGGGTCCCCCTTCCCATGGGCTCACCACCTGTGGGAGAGGCCAAAGAGGTCGGGTGCAATGTGAGCTGGGCGGTGACCGAAGACGGGGGCCTTGGCGGTCTGATCCTCGGCTGCAGAAGCTGGCTCTAGGGACGTGGAATGTCACCTCTCTGGTGGGGAAGGAGCCTGAGCTAGTGCGCAAGGTTGAGAAGTTCCGGCTAAATATAGTTGGACTCACCTCGACGCACAGCTTGGACTCTGGAACCAGTCTCCTTGAGAGGGGCTGGACTCTCTTCTACTCTGGAGTTGCCACCGGTGAGAGGCGCCGAGCAGGTGTAGGCATACTTATTGCCCCCCGGCTCGGGGCCAGTACATTGGGGTTTACCCCGGTAGATGAGAGGGTGGCCGCCCTCTGCCTTCGGGTCAGGGGACGGGTCCTTAGTGTTGTCTGCGCTTATGCGCCAATGGCCCCCCTGATCTGAACCAGAGCGGTGTTTTGTTATTGGACTTTTGTGCTTGTCACGGATTGTCCATAATGTCTTGGACACTCGGGTGAAGAGAGGGGCGGAGCTGTCAACTGACCATCACCTGGTGGTGAGTTGGCTTCGTTGGTGGGGGGGGGATGCCGGTCAGGCCTGGTAGGCCCAAACGTATTGTGAGGGTCTGCTGGGAACGTCTGGCAGAGTCCCCTGTGAGGACAAGCTTCAAATCCCACCTCCAGCAAAGCTTTAACCATGTCCCGGGGGAGGAGGGGGACATTGAGTCCGAATGGACTATGTTCCGCGCCTCCATTGTCAAGGTGGCTGACCGGAGCTGTGGCCGTAAGGTGGTCGGTGCCTGTCGAGGTGACAACCCAAGAACCCGTTGGTGGACACCGGCGGTGAGGGATGCCATCAAGCTGAAGAAGGAGTCCTACCAGGCCTTTTTGGCCAATGGGGCTCCGGAGGCAGCTGATAGGATAGGAATGCGGCTCTGGTGGTTACTGAGGCAAAAACTCGGGCATGGGAGGAGTTTGGAGAGGCCATGGAGAAGGACTTCCAGATGGCTTCGAGGAGGTTGTGGTCCACCATCCGGCGTCTCAGGAGGGGGAAAGCAGTACACAGTCAACACAGTGTATAGTGGGGATGGTGCGCTGCTGACCTCGACTCGGGACATTGTGGGTCGGTGGGGGGAATACTTTGAAGACCTCCTTAATTCCACCAACATGCCTTCTGAGGAGGAAGCAGAACCTGGGGACATAGAGGTGGACTCTTCCATCTCTGGGGCCAAGGTGGTCAAAAAGCTCCCTGGTGGCAGGGCTCCGGGAGTGGATGAGATCCGCCCAGGGTTCCTCAAGGCTCTGGCAGGTGTAGGACTGTCATGGCTGACACGCCTCTGCAACATCGCATGGACATCGGGGACGGTGCCTCTGGATTGGCAAACCGGGGTGGTGGTCCCCCTCTTTAAGAAAGGGGGCTCTTCATTGGTCCGTCATGGTGAAGAAGGAGCTGAGCCAAAAGGCAAAGCTCTCAATTTACCGGTCGATCTACGTTCCCACCCTCACCTATGGTCACGAGCTGTGGGTAGTGACCGAAAGAACGAGATCGTGAATACAAGCGGCCGAAATGAGTTTCCTCCGCAGGGTGTCTGGGCTCTCCCTTAGAGATAGGGTGAGAAGCTCAGTCATCCGGGAGTAGAGCCGCTGCTCCTCCGCATCGAGTGGAGCCAGATGAGGTTGCTCGGGCATCTGATTAGGATGCCCCCTGGACGCCTCCCTGGTGAGGTGTTCTGGGCACGTCCCACCGGGAAGAGACCCCGGGGAAGACCCAGGACACGCTGGAGAGACTATGTCTCTCGGCTGGCCTGGGAACGCCTTGGGATCCGCCTGGAGGAGCTGGAAGAAGTGGCCGGAGAGAGGGAAGTCTGGGCATCCCTGCTGGAGCTGCTGCCCCTGCGACCCAACCTCGGATAAGCGGAAGAGAATGGATGGATCTATTTTTTAAAATAAAGGTATGTGTAATGTAATATTGTAACGAACTGAAGCAAGGTTTCAAAGAACTTGAACCCAGACTACCATTTTAAGCTTCCATAAGTGGTAAACAATAACTACAATTAAATTATACATAACACTGATGTTTCCAAATAAAGAATTCAGTTAATCGCACTGTCCAGGTTGGAATTCTATTAATGTGAGTTTTCTGTTGTTTCTGTTTGACTGTAAAGTTCCATATATGATCTGAGGTTATAATTGAAGGGAACTATTTTGAAAATATTTTAGTATTTTTTATTTTCTACATTTATTTAAAAATATTGTAAAACATGAGTAGGTGGGTGTCCTGTTTCTATCAAAGGGATCTATCAAAGTACCTGACGCTACACCAGGTTGCTTTGTGGATGATTTATTTTACAGATACTGATCATTGTTTTGTCTTATTGAATCATCTGCTACATGTGCGCTCACACTTCTTTTCAATGTTAATGAATATTCTATCCTAATCATTGTCTTCCTGCAAGGTACCGTCCCCATCACTGCTCCCCAGGTGCTTTCAAAAGCTAAAAAGCTGCCCCCTGCTACACGTGTGTATGGGTGACATGCAGCGGTTGAATGTCGTGTTGTGCTGTGCTGCGTTTCCAATGATAAGGGTAGTCACTTTCACTTGACTTTCATGATTGAATGATTTTATGATTTAATCGTGTCTTAATTTCTATTTTAATTTATCTTGAAATGCTTTGTATTTTCTCATTTGTATGACTGCAATGTATGAAAGATGCAATATAAAGAAGTTGATGAATTAAGATGAGTCTTGCATTGTCCAAACTGGATTTTCTTTCACCTGAGAGTTTAGAGATGTATCCACTCAAAATCGTTAAGTTCCGATGAGGGTAAACACAATAAAAATGATCACAAGTTGGATAAATGAGATGGCAAAAATGAAAGACATCAAAAACCTGGGTATGGAGATTAGCTGTGTGTCTCAGCAGAAAACTACACTCATTCAATTCTGACTCTGCTCTCACTCACTTCACTCTTCAATCAATATGCAGCTCTTTAGCCTTTCTCTCCTCTTTTAGATTAGACCATTTTAATAATTGTCATTGTATTCACTCTCAAAATAGAAAACAGAACATTGTGTCCTCAAACATAGTTACAGTGCCTTGCAAAAGTATTCACCCCCTTTGGCATTTTTTATGTTTTGTTGCCTCACAACTTGGAATTTAAATGGATTGTGTGAGAGTCTGCACCATTTCATTTACAGAACATGCCTACAACTTTGATGTTTTTTTTTTATTATTGAAGCAAACAACAAATAGGACAAAATCATAGAAAACTTCAGCTTGCATAACTATTTACCCCCCTAAAGTCAGTACTTTGTAGTGCCACCAATTACAGCTGCAAGTCACTTTAGATAAGTCTTTATGACTTATCTGAAGTCTTGCCACTGGGATTTTTGCCCATTCCTCAAGGCAAAACTGCTCCAGCTCCTTCATATTGGATGGTTTTCAGCAATCATCGAGTCTGACCCCAGGTTCTCAATTGGATTGAGGTCTGGACATTTACTAGGCCATTTCAACACATTTAAATGTTTCCCCTTAAACCACTTGAGTGTTGCTTTAGCAGCATGCTTCGGGTCATGGTCCTGCTGGAAGGTAAACCTCTGTCCCACTCTCAAATCACAGGCAGACTGACACAGGTTTTGCTCAAGAATATCCTTGTATTTAGAACCATCCATCTTTCCCTCAACTCGGACCAGTTTCCCAGTACCCTTGAGCAAGGTGGTGTCCCTGTCACTGCTCCCCGGGCGCTTTCAATAGCTGCCCACTGCTGCATGGTGTTTGAGTGTGCATGGGTTAAATGCAGAGGTCCAATTTCGTTGTGCTTCACTGTCTGCTGTGCTTTGACCTTGCAATGACAAGGGTTGTCACTTTCACTTTTCACTATGCTTCACTGTGGCAATGGTATTCTTGAGGTGATGCGATGTGTTGGGTTTGCGTCAGACATAGCATTTTCCTTGGTGGCTGAAAAGTTCATTCTGACCATACATTTGGGGCATCACCCACATGCCTTTTGGCAAACTCTAAACATGCCTTCTTAATTTTAACGTTACATAATGGCCACATAAAGCCCAGTTCTATGGCGTGCACAGCTTATTGTGGTCCTATAGACAGATACTCCAGTCTCTGCTGTGGAACTCTGCAGCTCCTTCAGGGTTACCTTTAGTCTCTGTGCTGCCTCTCTGATCGATGACCTCCTTGCCAGGTCTGTGAGTTTTGGTGGGTGGCCCTCTCTTGGCAGGTTTGCTTTGGTACCATGTTCTTTCCATTTGATGATGGAATGGTGTACTGGGGGGATCATCAAATATGTATTTTTTTCATAACCCACATGCCACATGCAACCCAATGCTGACTTGTACTTCACAACTTTGTCCCTGGCTTGTTTGGAGAGCTCCTTGGTCTTCATGGTTTGATGCCTCTTGCTTAGTGAAGCCGCAGCTTCTAGGACTGATCAGAAAAGGTGTGTTTATACTGACAGACCATGTGGCACTTAGAATGCACACAGGTGGACTTCATTTCAGTAATTATGAGACTTTTGAAGGTAATTGGTTGCACAAGGACTTTTTAGAGGCCTCATGGCAAAGGGGGTGAATACATATGCAAATGCCAATTTTCAGGTTTTTTTTTTTTTACTTTTTTTTTTTCATTTCACTTCACCAACTTATTTTGTGCAGATCCATCACACAATATAGGATTAAGAAACATTAAAATTGGGTTGGAATGTAACAAAATAGGTAAAAAGTCAAGGAGGGTGAATACTTTTGCAAGGCACTGTATAATGTTGTTCAGTAGATCATGTGTTACATTTAACCATAAAAGTGTTCGAATTGATTCAAATTAAAATTGACACAAACTCTGATCCTGTTTGAAAGAATAAATTACCTAATAGATTTTTCATCTTATTGCATGTTCTTTTGAATATTTTGATGGAATGCAGTGTTTTATTTTCATTAATAATGTTCTGATTTTAGAAGACTGGTCAGCACAGACCATTGAGTCACTTAGAGGAGAAATACATCATTCCCAGATCCAGGCCAGAGCTTTTCCTGTTCATTTTACAGACAAGAGCAAAAAGTAATGCTCTGCTGAGTTGATAAAAACAAAGATAAAATCTTGAATTTAAAAACAATTATTATATAATTAAAAGCAGATCACCTGATTCAGCTCAAATAATTACAATGAAAAGAAAGAAAGAAAGAAAGAAAGAAAGAAAAAAAGAAAATGAAAGGAAGAATGAAATCATATAAAAATTACCCATGCACTGTAAATGAGCCTCCCTGGTGGTTCGAGTTGAACTAATAATACTTATTGTTTTGAGTCTCAGCAAAACGTTGCGCTATGAAGACTCTGATAATAACTCTGTTAATGCTGATATTATGTTGAGAGCTCAGAGGTGTAGATATTTTCAGACCTACTTATGTTATGAAATGTTACATGACAATGTAAAAAATTCAAACTTAAAGATATAATGTCTCTGACTATTATTGTAACATTTTACAGTACATATAAATGAATGAATGACATGAATGACTCTCAAAATCACCTTCACTTTAAAATATGGAGGAAAGCAGAAAATGAGCCATGCTTTAAGCATATTGTACATGAATCAGTATGATAGGTTATGTCAGTTAGTGAATGATTCATTACTGCAGAAATAATTGGAGATTTGATTCTACTGCATCTGAATCATTCAATGAACTTGCTGGCAGGTTCTCTCTTAGAGCAGTACTGTGCTCTAAGAGATGTAGCCCAGTGGTACAAAGTGTCTGAGACGCTTTACAAAAACTCACACCTTCTGTGACAAATAGATGAAAGAAAGACCCAAACCACAGTGTATTATCTGTTCTTACACTCTCTCTGCGGTTATACATAAAACATTATTGCACATGTAGCACAGGGTACAATTTAAGGTGATCAAAAACCATAGAATAGAGATAAACATTTAACCAGATATTTTATGAGGCACTTAAAGGAACAGCACAAAGTCTGTAATCTTTGTCACGATAGGTGGCGCTCTGCTCTGACTGGGAACACCTGTGCTCATTAGGACTTCAGGAGTGCCACACTGGTGCAGGGTTTAAAAGAAGCCCCAATGAGTCAGGGCAGAGCGTCTGGCATTCTAGGTGTAATTCTCATAAGTAATTCTTCATAATCTGGCCAGACTCATCAAACAGCACTGCAAGAAGCAGATAACCAGATTCAGCTAAACTTTATTGATCTTGAAGAAAGCTGCTTAAAGGTTGCCAAAGGTTGTTTGACCCTGGATGGCAATCATTTTTATATTCTTTCCTACACCTTACAGTAATCTGTATTATTACTGTTTAGTTTAAAATGTATCATTTATATATTTGGAATTTGAAATAAAAAAAAAGCTCAGGTTTAAACTAAATAAACCAAGCTCAAAAGCTCCTCCAGCTATATTCAGTTTTATTGTATTTTCTTCCAGTTATATTCAGTTTTATTGTATATTCATCCAGTTATGTTCAGTTTCATTGTATTTTCTGAAACTGACACTTCTACATCAGTGAGAATACAATATGCTTTAATGTTGCCTGCACTTACGGTTTTTTAGAAACACTGTTAGTTGATGCAAAATCATGGAAAAAGTGTATCTTTTTAATCTGAGCTTAATTTTTGTTTCCTGCTACCTCCTGCTGTGTAGGACTGTAAACTGTCCCAATACCAAAACAGAACAGGGGCTGTATTTAAGCAGCATCAGGTGAACTAACTAACTAAAAAAATATTCCGCAAGGTTGTTTGTCATAGTCTAGTCAACACATCTCACTCGGCAAGGTTCCCTTGAAGGTGATAAATAAAAAAAAATCACACAACAGGTCTTGTTGGCTGTTTGCAGTATGCAATGACTGGTATCTATCAAAAGTGGTCTGAGGAAGTACAGTACTGTGTAAAAGTGACCTCACATTTCATTATGTTTGTCTGTAAAATTAAATACCAGGTATTTGTTGCAACAAGTTTTTTACATGCAGCTTTATAGTGATTTTGCATTTGTTGGCCTAGCTTTCCTCCCTGGAATCGCAACCTTACCTTGGTGGAAGGGTTTGTGTGCCTCTGTGAACCTGGGAGATGTGCTGTCAGCAGGATGTAGCTCCTGTTAAGGTCACCCATGACAGAGAGGTCTAAGTTGAGGAGTCAGACAAATAACGATTCACAATGCTCATATGAAAAGCATAGAAACCTTTATAGACACCTTGCCCGGAACAAGGAAACAGGTATCGCCGTGACCCAGTCTCAGATAAGCAGTTTGGAAAATGGATGGATGGATGACCTGACTTGGTTTGAAAATGTTATCAGCATCAGTAGGTCTGTTTGAAACTGAAAAGCAGGTAAGTTTCAGTGAACGAGAGTGTTTCCCTCTCCTGCAGCTGATGGCAGTGTTTACAGGGCTTAGTTGGCATTGGTATATCACCTGCATGCAACTAAATGAGGAAGGGTAGCTCCAGCAGTTGTTGGGGGAGTGGAAGCCGGTGTTTGCCAGGGCCTCTGTCTGGGAACATTACAAGTCTTACCAAGTTCATCAACCATTGCATTACCATTGCAAACTAGAATGGGCTCAGCACTGATCCTTGATTTAATCCTAGCTCTACATCGGATGCCCTTCAACTGAAATGCTCTTGTTGCCTTCATTGGTAGACCCGGCATTGGAATGGAAAACAAACACATGGCTGTGATGTAGTGAAGTGTAGGAACAAAATAGTTATTTAAAACGTAATTCACACCAAAGACTTCATAACGTGCGGAAATAATATTTATAAATTCCTCCCCTGGCTTATCATGTTCCCAAGCCTTACTAAACTCTAGCCAGACATCATACTCTCATTCTTACAGTTTTAGTCACTCCCCAGACTGTATTTGGTTGTAGTATTTTTGAATCATGAGAGTTTTAAAAGATGACATTATTGTTCTATATAGCTTCAACATCAGTTTTCTATATTGTTTAATTATTATTTTTTTTTAGCCCATTGCATCTCAGCTCTCACAGGGCACAAGGCAAGGAAAAACCCCAGACAGGTCACCAGTCTATCAGGGGGCAATCTCATGTGCATGCCTTTGTATACATTTACATTTACAGCATTTAGCAGACGCTCTTATCCAGAGCGACTTCCATGTCCTAATTACAGGGACAGTCCCCCTGGAGCAACGCAGGGTTAAGGGTCTTGCTCAGGGACCCAGTGGTGGTAGGCCAGAGGTGGGAATCAAACCTCTTGAGCCTTTGGTCCATAGGCAAGTACCCTACCACTAGACCACCGCCACCCTCTGTGGTAAGAGGAAACCAGAGCACCTGGAGGAAACCCACACAGACACCAGGAGAATGTGCAAACTCCACACAGAAAGGCCTCCTTACTGTTGGGTGACACAACCCCCCACTTTTACATTCTTCATTGTAGCTCTTAGTTCTTCCCACAGCATTGGGCTCTGTTTCCACTCCACTTTATGTCTGGATTCGGACTTTGTTTTTTTTTTCATTAATTCTGGAGGTAATGGGGGAACTGGTGAAGCAGCAGCCAGAGAATAGAACAGAAAAAGCAAGAGGAAAAAAACATATTCCCACTTTCTGGGTTTGTTTCTAACATTTTCTGATTAGATTCAGTGACCCAGTAGAGAGAGTAATTAGGACCTCTGATGGTACTATGCAGGTATGTGATGAATATGTCTACAGTTTTCTACCAGCAGAAGGGATCATGTGAACATAGAACGTCTCTTGTTCATATTCAGCGTTCATGAGTTCATGAATTTTGATGACTTGTTTGCAGCTACCAGCTGAGGAACGTTACCTGTAACTATATTCAATGTCTATGTGCTGCAATTTACCCTTGTTTTATTCATGTTGTCAAAGGTCCAAATGTCACCTAACTCATCAGCTAACTAGGTGATGTAATATTTGCACAGATCTCATCTGCAACAGAATTCACATGCAAGCATTTGTTAGGATATTTGTTTATGTTTGTCATCGTTTAATTTGAATTCAACATCTATTGGCTTCATCAACCCAGCCACTAGGGATGCACAAGCCAGTGTATTTCTTCATGCTGGTCCCAAGCCCGGGTAAATGGCGAGGGTTACGTCAGGAAAGGGATCCGGTGTAAAACTTTGCCAAGTCAATATGCGGACAACGATGCAGAATTCTATACGGGATCGGTCGAGGCCCGGGTTAACGACTGCTACCAGTACTGTTAGCCTACAGGGTGCTGGTGGAAATTGGACTACTGTTGGCCAAAGGAGAAGAAGAAGAGGAGGAAGGCATGTCCAGATGCAGAAGGAGAGAAAGAAGGGGAGGGGAGTGGAAGTGAGGGTAGGGACTTTGAATGTTGGCAGCATGACTGGTAAAGGCAGAGAATTACCTGATATGATGGAGAGAAGAAAGGTTGACATTTTGTGTGTGCCAGAGACTAGATGGAAGGGTAGTAAGGACAGGTGTATTGGAGGAGGGTTTAAACTGTTCTACCATGGTGTGGAAAGAAGGAGGAATTGAGGAGGTGTTATCCTGAAGGAAGAGTATGTGGAGAGTGTTTTGGAGGTGAAGAGGGTGTCAGGGAGGGTGATGAGTTTGAAGCTGGAAGTTGAAGGTGTGATAATTAATGTTAGCGCTTATGCTCCACAAGTTGGTTGTGAGATGGAAGAGAAAGTAATATTCTGGAGTGAGTTAGATGAAGTGATGAGAGTGTACCCAAGGGAGAGAGAGTCATGATTGGTGCAGATTTTAATGGTCATGTTGGTGTAGGGAACAGAGGTGGTGAGGAGGTGATGGTGAGGAGGCATGGTGTCAAGGAGAGGAATGCTGAAGGTCAGATGGTTGTAGATTTTGCAAAAAAGGATGGAAATGTCTGTAGTTAATACTTATTTTAAGAAGAGGGAGGAGCACAGAGTGATGTATAAGAGTGGAGGAAGATGCTCACAGGTGTATTATATCCTTTGCAGGAGAGTCAGTCTGAAGGAGATTGGAGACTGCAAAGTAGCTAAACAGCATAGGATGGTGGTCTGTAAGAGGAGGAAAGTGAGGGCAGAGTCGAGGATCAAGAGGTGGAAGCTGAAGGAGGAGGACTACAAGGTAGCATTCAGGCAGGAGTTAACACGGGCACTGGTAGGTGTTGAACAGCTACCGGATTGCTGGGAAACTACTGCAGAAGCGATAAGGCAGACAGCTAGAAATATACTTGGTGTGACATCTGGAAGGAAGAAGGAGGATAAGGAAACCTGGTGGTGGAACCAAGAAGTCCAGGAGTGTATTCAAAAGAAGAGGGATGTGCACATCATCTTCGGAAGGTGTCTCAGGACTGACCTGACCAATGGAGACAGCTGATCCGCTGTGGTGACCCTAAACAGGAGCAGCTGAAAGAAAAAGAAGAAGGATCTATTGGCACCATCACACCCTTGATGTTACTGGCCTTGCTGTAAGAACTTACTGTCAAACTTCTATAAAGTGTATGCAGTTCGCTCAGCACAATGAGGAAACACTGAGAAATTACAGTCTGTAAGAGAACCAGACCACACTGCCCCTTCTATTATTCAATCGTTATGGTGTTGTTTCAGGTGATGTGAAAACATGAAACTGCACAGGAATACCATGGACACACACAAGTAAAGAATAAGAAGCAACTCTGTGACTCTCCACAAACAGGAAGGAGGTAGTTCTCTTTGCTGTTGCATCACCACAGACACAGATATACTAACAAAGAACTGTTTAATTAGTTTACCCACAGACCGAGTCTCTTTCAGGTAAAGGAAAAGGAGTCTTTTAAAGAGGAGCTACTCCTGCTCTGAAGAGTCTCGATGGAGAGGAGATGGTGGTGGTTGTATATGAAAGCACAGACTGTGATAGAATGACAGAGGACAACTGCATAAAGATAAACCTACAAACACTGTACTTTTTGGGAAACACGAATGACAAATTGGACTAAATGAGATGCAGGGGCATCACTACAGCTTTATTACAAAGGGCAAAAGGTCAACATGCAGGCCAAAGTGTTTCCATATTAACTCTAATTCTTGAGTTAAACTACTAGAACTGATCATATGAATTTACTAAAGAAAATATGGTCTCTCTATAAATCCTCTGGTCCAGTACTGTTACTAACAACTCTTTCAGCTTCTGGGAATACAATACAGTAACTGTTCTCAGTTCAGAGCTAGTTGTAGTGTGGACATGAATACTCCAGTAAGTACCACAGAAAGTCAAACACAATGCTTATAATGCTCATGTTAAAGCTTGGCAGTTGGTGCTTAATCTGTAGAACAATAATAATACACATTAAGCTGCAAACACAAGGGTATTAAGTGAGTTAGCAAGTGTTATGTAGCCCTATTTAACTTACACTTACAATCAAAACTTGTTCCTTGTTATCAGGATTTATTTTACTTATGTTTTTATATTCTGTTCTATTCTTGTGAAAGAAATGAAAGTGAAAGTGACATCTTGTCATTGTAAATAGTCACAACACCTAATGAACCACAACGGAATGCAGCCTCTGCATTCATTCCATACACATGTGTAGCAGAGGGCAGCTATTGAAAGCAGTGATATTGAAAGTGGCGGCAGTGATGGGGACGGTACCTTGTACAAGGGTAAACCCAAAAAGACAGTGACTGAGGACTAGTTTGGTGTTCCAAACGGTCTAACAGTCTTTATTGTTTAAATTAAATTAAACTAAATTAAATTAATTACTGCACATTTCAAAAGTTTGATTCTGAACTCATGCTTATGAAATAATGACTAAATCTATTAAGTTCAAATTGAAAATAATCTTTAAAATATTCTGCCAACACATTAAAAGTTCATTGAAATATTAAAATAAATATTTGTTAAGTGCCTTCTTATTAGCAGGCTGGTGTTAATATCCTGTTTGAAAGCAATTTTTAGTCTTTTTCTTTTGCTGTTACAATGACATGAGCTCTGAATTTTAAATATGAAATGGAGCTCCCTGTGTTTAGAAATGTTCTAATCCAGTCCTTTTTGCTTTTTATGAGTATAAAGCTCTGAGTTAAACTAGGTGATTTGTTTATAGAAAATTTCATGCTCACACTATATACCAACAGTTACTCAGGAAACTTAAAATTTCCACCAGAGATTGTTTTTTGTACTCAAGGACCCTGGCTCTACTTGCACTTTAAAAAAAAAAAAAAACATTTAAGCTCTCAGGTTGCTTGTGTACAATTAATCCAATTTCTGTAATCCTGACTCTGTGATGACGTCCAGTCAATGTATCATCGTTACACACTGGAATCAAGGCGCACACACGTAGCTCCAACTAAGGTACGTTTTAATCAGAATCAGAAACAGAAACAGAGCCGTCAGAGCCGTCAGCGCACTGCCCGTTCAATGTGTGCGTGGGCCTTCTCCCACACTCGCTCAGCCCCTTGGAACCAGGCGTCGATACTCGGGACGTCCGTGGGTGTGGTATCCTAGGAGCAGAGGGGAGGCTGAAAACCCAGCACGTACTCAAACGGGGTCATCCCTGTGGAGGAATGACGCAAGGAGTTTTGGGCATACTCCGCCCAATAGAGGAACTCTGCCAAGTCGTGTTGCCGGTGGTGACAGTAAGCCTGGAGGAACCCATTCAATTCCTGTATGGCTCGTTCGGCCTGACCGTTAGTTTGGGGATGATAGCCAGAAGACAAAGAGACTGAGGTCAGACAGGATATTCTCCGGGAAACCGTAATACCGGAACACATACTGAAACAGCCTCGGCGACCTGTAGAGCAGAAGGGAGAGTAGCAAAGGGGATGAATCTACATCCCTTCGAAAACCGGTCCACCACCACCAATATGCATGTGTAACCATGGGAACGCGGTAGATCCATGCCCAAATCAATGGCCACGTGAGTCCACGGTCGGGTGGGCACCGGCAGAGGTAACAACTTACCGGCTGGCAATTCGCAGGGCGTCCTAGTCTTAGCACAGGTAGAGCAGGAGCGGACATGTGCGCGAACGTCTGGCATTAAGGTGGGCCACCAGTACCTCTTTTTCAGCTGCTTCCCTGTGCGGTTAATGCCTGGATGCCCTGAGGCAGGAGAGGTGTGGACCCACTTGATCAACACTTTACGTAGGCGCTCCGGCACAAAGGTCCTACCAGCCGGGCACCCTGGTGGAGTCGAAGTCCCTCCGGCCTCACAACAGATGTCCCGCTCGATGTCCCACTGCACTGGAGTGGCCACGATGGCCGGAGCTAATATAGGTTCCGGCCTGGACACCCTCTCCGACGGCTCGCAACGAGAGGGCGTCAGCTTTGTTGTTTTTTGTTCCAGGACGGTAGGTCAGGACAAAGTCAAAACGAGTAAAGAACAGAGCCCACCTTGCTTGGTGGGGATTGAGCCGCTTTGCCAGCCGGATATACTCGAGGTTGCGGTGGTCGGTGAGGACCGTAAAGGGGTGCTTTGCGCCCTCTAGCCAATGCCACCATTCCTCCAGTGCGGCTTTTACCGCCAAGAGCTCCCTGTTTCCTATGTCATAATTGGCCTCCGCTGGGGTTAACCTACGGGAGAAGAAGGCACAGGGAAACAGTTTCTCGGGTTGCCCGTGATACAGCACCGCTCCCAGACCTACCTCGGATGCATCGACCTCGACCAGGAACGGCCTTTCTGGATCTGGCAGCCGAAGGATAGGTGCTGACGTGAATTTTAGTTTGAGATCCAGGAAGGCCGCCTGCGCCTCGGGCGGCCTGAGGCGGGGAGGTTTTCCTTTCAGTAAGGCGGTCAAAGGGGCTGCTGTGGCATTAAAATTACTGATGAACTGTCTATAAAAATTTGCAAACCCGAGAAAACTTTGTAGTTGTTTTATAGTTCGGGGTTCTAAATTTATTTATATACATGTGTTCAAATTTTGTGTTTCTAAAGAAAGACATTAGTGCTGAGATAAATGCTGGTTGTTTTATCCATCTCTGCTATTTTAGAGTTCACAGTTCATCAAACTGCAGCGTCTTCCACCATTAAAGAATTCAACATATATTTACAACATCTCTACTGAGAAGAAGAGCTGGAGTGAGAGCAGATAGGACTGCAGACAAAGAGAAGCAGAGCTGGTGATCATAAACAGCAACAGGTGAGAGAAAACAGATGGGTGAGCTTTACTGTAAATGTGAAGTTACTTATGATAACTTTAGATATGGAGATACAAGGCTTGTACTAAAATTTACATTATGATTCGAACAAACCAAAACACTTGTTTTAAAGTTAAATTGTATTTTTGTAACAAACGATTATGAATAATTGCATATGCATTTCCATTTGTTTAACATTTAAACAACTCCACAATAACAGGAGTTTATCATTTATCATTTTGGCAGCAGTGAAGCCTGGATCGGTCTGACGGCCAGTGATGAAGAGGGAGTTTGGAAATGGGTGGACTGTTCAGCACTGAACTCTGGGTAAGAGATCATGAAAATGAACTCCTGGTTTTCACTCTTGATTTCAGTCTGAAGATTATTCTGTGAATAAAAAATGACTTTCTGATTCTGTGTGTTTCAGTTTCTGGTTGAAGGGGGAACAAAATGATGCTGAGAAAAATGAGGACCGTGCTGTAACTGGATGCCGTTCTGCTAAATCTGATGATGTACATACCTGGGCTGGTTTTCACTGTTTTACTATTGCAAATGAGAATGGGCTCAGTACTGATCATTGATGTAATCCAACCTCTACATTAAAAGCATCCATCAGTCCTACTGCAGATCTCACCACTGAAACACTGCCATCATACATATCCTGAACTACTCTCACATACTTCTCTGTAACACCTGGCTTCCTCAAATAAAACCACTCGCCTCTCTAGGCTCCTTGTCATATGCTTTCTCCAAGTCCACAAAGGCACAATGCGGTTTCCGCTCACTGCAGCCTTTGATTCTGTCTCCTCGATGAGGGACTTCTGCCAAGAGTCATTGAAGTTGCCGCTGAAGCTCTTTACAAATTTTTCACTCATGTCCTGATTCCACATCTCCTGAAGTTTCTCTGAGACTTGACGGTGGGCCCGTGTAGCATTCCTTAACTCTGCGTTCACATCAAGAGCCTGGTTCTGTGCACAAATTTCCGGATCCTTAGCAGTGAGCTCAGCCTCCATTTCTTGGAGCTGCTTAACAAGAAAAGCTTTGGCTTGTCTTTCCTTGCCCAGAACAGACAGCCACACGTTCTCAGATTCCTGAAGCGTCTGTTCCCATTCTTGAGCTTTCAATATTGGTTCACTGATTATTCCATCACCCTCACTAACCTGGAGCTGCTCCTGCTCTGCTTGCTGCCTGGTAGTTGGGTTAGTGGTACCGGGTTTGGGGGTTGACTCCTTGATGCCGCTTTCCATGCTGCAAAGGGCCTTCTTGGTCGACCTCCCACGTTGCACAGCGCAGGGGGCATTTTTTGCCAACTTCCTGCTCTCCCTGCTCCGGCCTTCTTTGCCGTCTTCCCGTGTTGAATGACGCAGGGGGTGTTTACCGCCAACATCCCGCATTGTATGATGCAGGGGGCATTTTCGGCCAACTTCCCACATTGCATGACGCAGCTAGCATTTTTCGGCAACATCCCACGTTGTAGTCGGTGAGGAGCTGGGAGCAGTGTGGAAAGGGGCGCGAGCGAAGCCTCCTCTTCCAGTAGCTCGCTGGTCTCCAGAGAGCGAGCGGGCTGGATTGAGCACACCTTGCCTGTCCGTGCGACATGAGAGCTCTGTGGCGGTTACGCTCTGAGCTCCTCCGTTCTGCTCGTGGAGCTCCGGCGAACACGCAGCCAGCCCTGCCGACACGAAGATCCCCAGACGCTGCAGCAACGCTCCGAGGACCCCCTCCAGGGCTTTGAGTGTCTGATCACGACGTCACGAGTTCAGTTAATTTCTGTCACGGTGGTGGGGTGCGGGAAGGACATCTGCGCAGATACAGTGAGCCAAGACATAACTTTGTTCAAAATATTCACCGAAACCAGATACAAGACCAAAACAGAACCACACTTAACCTAAGGCTTTGCCTATTGAATGAACTGCGCTCTGTTCTGACTTAGGTAGTCAGCCCCAATGAAGCACACTGGTGTGCTCAGTCAGAACAGAGCGCCCTCTATCATGACCACACAAAACCGAAAAACCTAGACGGATTGTGACATAGGTATTGATTTTAATGTGTTATTATGGCCTATAAGGCGTGTATATACAAAATGACGGATATGAGGTATATAAATTAATTTCACAAATTAGGTTCAGGTTTCACAAGTGTCTGAATGCATGAAATGTAGAGTTCTAGTCATGTTCTTTCAGAAAAAGGTGAAAATAATTGTGCTAGGTATTGATTTTAATGTGTTATGATGGCCTATAAGGCATGTATATACAAAATGCTAATATTATAGAATGTTCTTACCCTTTTTTTTCTGAAAGGGTCTTCCTCAGAGAGGCAGTGGTGGGATTTGAAACTGGGATCTCTTGAGCCATAAGTCCATGGGCAAGTACCCTACCACTAGACCACCGCCACCATATTAGCTATTTGAGTGTGGCTCTTTGTGTTAGGAGCAGGTAACACCATAATACAAATTGCCCTGGAGCAAATGAGGTGTCCAACATATTTTGTAATTCTGATAGCCAGGTCAAGCACTTGCTTAATGCTTAATTTGGTAAGAACATTCTATAATATTAGCTTCTACAGATTCCTAAATGATTAAGTAATTGGCAAACATCAGGGCATCAGCAGGAGACTCAAAAGTGTTGACAAAAAAAGGTAAATGTACTATAAGACACATAGTCTTTTTCAAAGACATGTGTAATTGTTTTATCTTTAATAAGATGTTTCAAAAGCGATATGTTGGTATTTACAGCAAACTTTAACTTTAGCTGTTAAACATTAAAGGTTTACCCAGCCCATAGCTATCAAGCAAAGTTTTAAACACAATAATAGGAGATTCAAATATAAATTCTAAGTCAAAATACAGTATATGCACTTTGTGTGTCAGGCCTTTGCTTTTAAGGTTTGTTTGTTTTTTAATAATTATTTATTATTAAAAAGTATTATTATTTATTATTAGAAGTTACAAAACCTTACCTGTGCTCAGCAGAAGAGTCTGCCTCTCTGAAATAGAGATGCCATTCTTTTCAGCAGATACTGCACATGGACACACTGCTGAATTCAGGTGAGTTGAGTCTCATTGCCTGAGACAGACTTAAACCCAAAGACCAGTGAATTCAGTAAGGCTTAGTTAAAACTACAGTTGAGACCAAAATTATTCATCCCAGAAGACTCAAAGAGCAGCACATCACAGCCCGACTGAGGTTTGCCCGTGAACATTTGAAAGTGCTTTGGTCTGATGAGACTAAACTGGAACTGTTTGGGCACATGGATGTTGCTTTATGTTTGGCAAAAAAAGGGAGAGGCCTTCAACCCTAGGAACACAATTCCCAGAGTTAAACGTGGTGGGAGTGTCATGCTGTGGGGCTGTTTTGCAGCCTCAGGCACAGGGAGCCTTGTTCGGGTGCATGGCATCATGAAAAAAGAAAATTATGTTGACATTTTGAGGGAGAATATGCAGAAATCTGCTCGTAGTCTAGGATTAGTTGTCACCCAACAAGACAATGACCCAAAGCATAAATTGAAATTAGTCCAACAGTTCCTCAAGGATACCAAAACCAAGATCCTGGAGGGGCCTGCACAGAGCCCAGACCTCAATCCTATTGAGAATCTGTGGCGGGTGCTCAAATTGAATGTCCATGCTCAGAAACCATGCAATTTGGACCAGCTAGAACAATTCGCAATGGAAGAATGGGTCAAAATCCCTCAGGAGACCTGTGCCAACGTAGTAAAGAACTACACTAAGAGATTGTTGTCAGTTGTGGCTCAGAAATGGTACACTATTGACTATTAATGGCCAGGGGGCAAATAATTTTGGATGTCTCATTTTTGCCCTTTCTTGTTTCAACTCAGTGTATCAATAAAATATCGTAATTAAACTTAGTGGACATTGTTATTTTGGAAACAAATACACTATAAAAAAACAAACACTTGTTAATGGTCATTTTCATGGAGAAATCAAGAGTGTTATCTAATTTCATAAGGGGGGCTAATAATTTTGGCCTCAACTGTAGGTCAACTAAGTTGACCTAGTTTTATCTAATGTTCTAAAAAGGGTGTTACTGAGTTTGTTTGTGGGTAAAATAACTTAGTGGCGTTTCAAAAATGTATTATTTGTTTTTAATGCAATAACAATATTTGGTAATGTACACAATATGGTACTTGAAAAGACAACATTACATGTTAATGTCAAAGTGGACTGTAGTGTCAGTTCTGCCATTTGCAAACACCATTTCTCTCTGATCCTGGTGTAGACATAATTATATAAACAAAACAACATTTGAAACACCATAATTAACAAGAATTTGACTATTTAAACATGAATAAGTTAATTATAGGTGCACAGCAATAACAACACTGAATCTGTAATTATAAATAGATTGTAAGTTGTTAAAAAATTGCCATATGGAAATAAAAAAAAAAGTAAAGGGTCATCCATGAAAATAAAAAAAAAAAAACAGATGTTTATGGAATGACATGTATAAAGTTGTCACGCCCACCGCTGTACCTAGGCCAGGGGAGAGGTCCCCGTCCCCGGAGTACTGACCGAGCTTTCACGCGCACCCTTAGTTATCACCACTGATCACCCGCACCTGGTTAACCACTTACAAATGGCCTGCCAGTCCGACCCAGTATTGTCCGTTCACCGTCCTCCCTGACTGTCTGTATTGTGAGTTACGGCTTTTGTTTGATTACGTGTTCTGATTAAAACGTGTCCTGGTTGGAGCTGCGTGTGTACGTGCCTTGCTTCCCGTGTGTAGAGATGACAAAAGTGGAATTCCTTTTTGCCCAGCATGTAACATTTTAATAAAGCACACTTGTTCCTTATTTGAGTTCAGCAGAAAAATCTTGTTTGTAATTCATTGAAGGGTTTATTGACCATGGCTTCAGGTGAGCCTGATCTGCTTGCTTGAAACTGAAACACAAACATGGCATTTAGTGAGAACATTGTTTTTTATGTTAAATAAATAAATTATTACTTAAGGTCTGCCAAGGTTAAGTGAGTGCAAGACTTTGAAGACATTCTTCTTTGCATTTACTTTTATTGAGTTTAATGAATGAATCAGTGCAGGGTGCTGGTCATACTATGTGCTTACTTATGTTATCTTTTACACGTTAGGTTCAGTATGTTTAGTTTATGAGTTCTGTGCAAGTTATTTCCAACATTAAAGTTTAGTTCCAAGCTCTTGACTCTGCAATTATTTCCAGCCAACGACACCCCATCATTACAGTTACAGATTAAGATGACTTAATATCCAAATTATTTCATTTAGTGCTTTGAAAATGTTGCATGTTACTACAAAACTATTTTATTTGTATTCAACCATTATTTAACCAGGCATGACACTATTTACAGAAGCAGCCTGGCATGAAGCTAAAAACAGAAAACTTTTGTAGGGTTCACTATCCTCACCTTACCCAAACATTTCTCTCCCTCATTCTCTTCTTTCATCAGCTGCTCAGAATACTTACATCTGCTCAACATGCTCTGTTCACTTGTGAGTACGTTTCCATTTCTATTCCTTTTCTCCCTCCTTACCATCCAACCTCTCATACAGTTCACTATACACATTTCTTTGGCCTTCACCACTGCTTTCTTCGCCCTGCGCTTCATTTCCTTGTACACCTGTCTATTTTCTTCATCTCTCTGACTATCCCACTTCTTCCTCGCTTACCTCTTCTTCTTTATACACTCCTGGACTTCTGGGTTCCACCTCCTGGTTGCCTTATCCTCCTTCTTCATTCCAGATGTCACACCAAATACCTTTCTAGCTGTCTAACTTCTGCAGTAGTTTCCCCAGCAATCCGGTTGCTATTCAACACCTCCCTGTGGCTGTGTTCACTCCTGCCTGAATTCCACCTTGTAAAGTGAAAGTGAAAGTGACTACCCTTGTCATTGCGAGGTCACGGCACAGCACACATGAACCACAACGAAATTGGACCTCTGCATTTTACCCATGCACACTCAAACCCGTGCAGCAGTGGGCAGCTATTGAAAGCGCCCGGGGAGCAGTGATGGGGACGGTACCTTGCTCAAGGGTACCTCAGGGCAACCTATTGGGAAGGGGTTTGAACCCCTGATCCTCTGATCATGTGGCTAACGCCCTAACCGCTAGGCCACCGCTGTAGTCCTCCTTCTTTAGCTTCCAACACTCGATCCTCAACTTTGCCCTCACTTTCCTCCTCTTCTTGCCTTCCAAGGCCATCCTATAGACCACCATCCTATGCTGTTTAGCTACACTCACCCCTGTCACTAATTTGCAGTCTCCAATCTCCTTCAGACTGACCCTCCTGCAAAGGATATGATCCACCAGAAGTCTTCTTTCATTTCCAACTTGTGGGGCATAAGCACTAACAACATTCGCTATCACACCAACCTGTGTCGTGGAAAATTGAAGCGTGAGCCTAAGTCTGAAACCAAACAAAGTCAAAAATCAAGCGAAGTCAGAGAGATGCAGCACAACCAATTTACTGAAGAGTTTCAGCAGGCGTGGTCCCATGGGAGCAGCTCCAAATGCCCATCCCAACTCTGGACTTTAAATACATTTCAAACCCCTTTAAAATTTGCATAAATCCATCCCATTAATAGTTTTCCACCAATAATATTCAATGCTGTCATGATTGAAACCTCAGTTCCCCCACCTTTGCCCCTTTCCCACCATTAGACTTAGGCCTTCTCACTGTTTACATTTCTGCCTTGTCTACCACCTATATTTCAAGGCATCCACCCATCCAGGCCCCCACTTAAAAGTGTTTTTTCACGGATGTGTCCCTATTTTATGAGTGCAGCTGCCTAAGCAGAGCTGTAACTCTTTCCTGCTGGATGTTTCCTGGGGGGTCATGAGATGCAAGCAAGTAAGAATGGAACTAAGTGCAGGTTCAGCCACTTACTATCTCCTGGGGTCAGATTTAGGCTAACAAACTATGACCTCAGTAATGTGTGTACCATTGGTGTGTACCAGGAGAGGTCACTAGTACTTCTCTGGCCACACTGGACAAAGCACTGCCCTTAGTTATTATGATCGGGTTGGGTCTCTGAATTTGGTCTTATCCTTAGGAGTCTGTTTCCTCTCGTTCCTCCTTCTCTGAGCTGGTTGAGTCCTCTGGGTCTGCGGCATGTTTTGCTGCGGTTTGCGAGTCGTTAAGTGTGCTGTCCTCGTATGATTCTCTGACGCGGCTGTCCTGGCTCGCGGCTGACACACCAGGACCGGGTTGGGTACAACTCTTCTGCCCTGATTCAGGGCTCTCCTGATTGCTTCCACAGCGTTCTTCTCCTCCGGTTGACAGCTCATCATCATCACTCCGGCTCTGTTCTTGGGAACTCGAGTACAGTGGTTAAGGTGATACCAAGTAGTATTATTCTCCACTTTTATTGCTGTGGGTGTCACGCTTACCACCTTGTGAGGACCAGTTCGCCTTGGTTCATTCCACTTCCTCCTGAAAACTCTTATGTATACCTGGTCCCCTGGCCTTAATGGGTTTATGGACTCTTCCTCCGGTTCCAGAGCCCGCCTCAGCTCCTGTTGATAAATAGCTTTATGTATAGCAGTTAATTGTCTCATATAGGCTCTCAGCTCTGCTTCCAATTGTTCCAAGGGAGGTCCCTGATAGGGTTCCCTCAGATGGGGTACAGGCATGTGTCTACCAGTAAGCATCTGATGTGGAGTCAGATGAGTGGTTCTATTAGCTTGCATTCGGTAATGCATCAGGGCTAAAGGGAGAGCATCCATCCAATGGAATCCTGTTTCTGCACAAATTTTATTTACCTTTGTTTTTAGAGTTCCATTAACTCTTTCTACCATCCCCTGAGACTGAGGGTGGTAAACACATCCCAGTCGTTGTTTGATTCTCAATTGTTGCAATACCTTTTTAACAGTCTGTTGGATAAAAGCTGATCCATTATCTGAACTTATTTGTGAAGGAATTCCAAATCTTGGGATTACCTCTCTCGTCAAAAACTTAATAACAGTTCCAGCACCTTGATCTTTGGATGGGGTTAAATCTGTCAATGACCACAAGCATGTACCTATATCCTCTCACCCTTTTAATCATGTCCACATAATCAATCACCAGATGTTGAAATGGTCCTGCAGGTACCGGTATGTGCCCAGCTGGGGTAGTGAT
Source organism: Hepsetus odoe (assembly GCA_017165825.1). Lineage (NCBI taxonomy): Eukaryota > Metazoa > Chordata > Actinopteri > Characiformes > Hepsetidae > Hepsetus > Hepsetus odoe. Next base: position 5,731,207 of record CM029391.1, on the reverse strand, counting down.
TCCCTTTTGCACATTATTTTGAGCACAAACATCGCATCGGCTCAGCAATTCATCAATTGTTGCCTGTAAATATGGAGACCAAAACCCTTGTTTCTTTATTTTTCTTACCACTTCTCCTCTTGCGCAATGATCCAACCCATGTGCATTAGTCATTAGTATTGTTAGTAATGTGTTAGGTGCAATCAACAACCCTTCATGATTTCTCCATAACCCTTTTTCATCTTGTTTAGCTCCTCTGTTACTCCACATAGTTCTTTCACACAATGTTGCTTGTCTCTGCATTTCCACCAAATCATCCAGTGTGGTTATAGGTTCGATAGCTACCATTGGTGCCATCACCGGATCCTCACACTTAGAGGCCTTTTTAGCTTCTCATCAGCCAAATTATTCCCCTTTATCACATAGTCATTTCCTTTTTTGTGTGCCTGACATTTAACTATTGCCAGTCTTTTTGGCAGCATCATAGCACTCATCAACTCCAGTATTTGCTGCAAATGTTGTATTGGGCTACCATCAGTCTTCTTAAAACTTCGCTGTTTCCATACTGCCCCAAACAAATGTGTAACTCCATGAGCATACGCTGAATCAGTAAAAACATTAACACTCTTTCCCTTTGCCAATCTGCACGCCTCAGTTACTGACTTCAACTCTGCTAGTTGGGCAGAACATGGCTGAGGACAATTTTCGGCCTTTTCTACCTCAAAAACATCTCAGTTTCCTTTCCTCACCACTGCATATCCCGCATGGTTCCCCAAGTGATCCCTAAACAGGATCCATCAACAAAATAAGTCACTTCTGCTTCCGGAATTGGTGTAGACTCCAAATCAGGTCTTAACTTAGAGAACGCCAAGGAACTAGCTATGCAATCATGTGGTTTTCCTTCAAACTGGAAAGGTAATAATTCTGCTGGATTAACTGTATTACATCTCCTAAGAGTCACATCTGCAAATGTAAGCAAGAATGAATACTGCAAACTCCTTGCTTGTGTTAAATAGATGACCACTGGAAACCCCATCGTCAGAACTGAAGCTTTCTCGTAAGCATAATGTACTGCTGCTAAACCCTGATAGCATGGTGGCCATCCCTGAGCCACTCCATCTAGTTTAGTGCTATAACAAGCTATTGGCTGTTTCTTTCGTCCACTACACGTCTCCTGCATCAACACTGCTGAAGCAAATCCATCACAGCGATTAGCAACAAACAAACAAAAAGGTTTATCATAATCTGGTGTAGCTAACACTGGTGCTGTTTGCATTTCCTGCTTCAGAGTTTCAAACGCCACATAAGCATCAGATGTCCATTTCAATGGAGCACTCAATGTCTTTGATCCTGCTTCTGCTATCAGTCCCCTCAAGGGTGCAGTCTTTATTGCATAATCTTCAATCCATTCTGCACTAAACCCTGTCATCCCAAGGAATGACATCATCTGTCCCACTGTCAGTGGTTGTGGTGCTTTACTGATTCCCTCCAGCTGTGAAGGGGCTATTGCTTTTGTTCCATGTGCCACCAGTCGTCCCAGGTACTCTACCTGTGGTTGGCAATATTGTAACTTTGCTTGTGACACCTTATGTCCCCCCTCAGCTAATTTTCTGAGAACTTTAACAGAGTCTTCATGACATTGTTCAACTGTCGGGGAACACAAGATTAAATCATCAACATACTGTAACATTGTGCCATTTAAATCCAGTTCCTCTAGATCCTGTCTCAGAACTTGATTAAATATATGAGGGGAATGTTTGAATCCCTGTGGTAACCTTGTATAGCTGTACTCCTTCCCCCTGTACGTGAATGCAAATAGATACCTCGATTCTTCCGCTATTGGAATACTAAAAAATGCAGAACACAAATCTATTACCGTAAAGTACTTGGCATCTGGTGGAATGTTCATAAGTAATGTGTGCGGATTGCGCACTTCCGCTTGCCAGTCTTCCACCGCTGCATTTACTGCTCTTAGATCGTGCACCAATCGCCACTTAGTTTTATCTGCCTTTTGTACTGGGAGTATAGGGGTGTTACATGGGCTTCTCATTTCTATTAGTACTCCTGCTTCTACCAGCCCCAGTATAGTTCTCTCTATTTCCTGCTCAGCTTCTGGTTTTAATGGATACTGAGCTCTCCTAGGTAGTTGTGCTCTAGGTTTTAATCTGATCTGAACTGGTGAGGCTGATTTTACCTGTCCCACATCTGCCTCATGTCGCGACCACAGTTCTTCAGGGACTTGCTTAATCATTTGTTTCTTCAGGGAATCTTCTTCTTCCTTCAATTGTGCACTCATTTGCTTCCAGACATCATCATTTTCAGATCTAGAGATTGCTACTGCCTGTGGTGTTGCTGTCACTTCCAATTCACACAACACTTTAATCATTGAATTATCTTCAGCACACAGTATCAATGGATTTTGTGTCTTCTCCCACTTCAGTTCTTCGGCTCTTTTAACCATTGTTCCCAACTCCTTTGACTCAAATCCTTCATTTATTAGCAGCGTCACATGAGGTCTTGCTCCTTTAACATCATACCACTCATTGATGAACTCATTATCCTCCACTTGAAGAGCTGCTCCTTCTGTCCCTTCCACCACACTTCTAATTTTAAGGCTAACTTTTGTTCCTGCAGTCTTTCTAAGCCATTCTTCCTCCAGTATCTCATTCTGGCCTTTATCATAAATCATAGTACAGTGATATTCTAATCTGGGGTCCCTTGCTTTTGGTATCTGTGCTGAAATAAACTTTCCTCATAGACTCATTATTTCCTGTACTGGCTCTTCTATTTCTCCTAACCAATACACATTAGCTTCCTTTCCTAATGTCACATTCATCTGAGCACTGACTGCCATTTCATCCACATAAACTCCACCAGGTGTACACCAAATCTGGAAACCCAACTGGCACAAAGCGTTTCTCCCTAATAAATTTACTGGAGTTTGCTCCGAAACTAAAATTGATTGCTTTTCCCTGCACTGTTACTTTAACTGGAGCTGTTACTGGTATTAGCTGCACTTGTCCCGAGAATCCTACAGTCTTTACGAATTTTCCTGACCTGGAGAGGTTAATGGCATAATTTAAATTTAGGCATGTGTACCAAGCTCCTGTATCTATCATCATGGGTATAGTTTTGCCATTCACCTGAACCTGCAGCACTGGTTCCTCATCAGCTCCCTTGCTAGTCAATAAGAGCTGACCCTCCCCTGTAGGACCCTCTGGGCATCACTAGCACCCATTCTGTCTACCCCAGTAATTTACTGGGCTGGAGTTTTGATTTAATCCAGTCCAGGCAGGGTTCTGATTCCCTCCTGTCCATGGATGTCCTAAATATGGGTTTTGCTGTGATTGTTCTTGACCCACAATTTGGGGAGCCCGCCAACCCGCACCTCCCTGCACTCCAGGTCCCTTCCATGGATTTACTGAACATTTCCTTCGGATGTGTCCTGGTTGTCCACATCCCCAACACACTCCAAGTGGACCTTGTGGCTGCCGCTGCTGTTGTCCGCTGAATTTCGGCTTGCTTGGTCCACTTCCGCCAGGCTGTGTGTACACATTGATGACTGGAACTGAGGGAGTTGTGTGCTGCTGTGGTTGCTCCACCCAGTTGCTGACTCACAGGTGATACAGGATTTGGAGTCACTGGCATTTGTGATGCCTGCAACGTCTTTTTTTCCACGACTGCAGCTTGAGTTTTTTCCCCCTTTTTCTTAGCCTTTCCTGTCAGTTCTCCCAGCTGAAGCTGTGTCACCTTTCTCAGCACTTCTTTCTCTTGTTCTTTGATTTTCTTTTCATCTTGTCTGTGTTTATCCACAGTGTGTGTCACGTGGGCTACAAATTCATCAAAAGTCTTTTCGGTCAGTCCCACCACATCTTCCAGTTTGCTTTTGACCTTTTCTGGAAGGCCATCCAGGACCGCTTTCCGGAAGACCACTTTCATGAAACTGTCTTGATCGGGGTCACTTCCTGCTTCTGCTCTCCACATCTTTTTCATGCGATGAACATAAGCGGAGGGATTTTCAGTCTCTCCTATTGGTTCTCCTTTCAGAGTTTTCAGGTCTAATTTTCTTGGATAGACTTCCCTCATTGCGTTCCACAGTCTGTTACGGTATGGATTGAATTCCACACCATCACTGGTTGCATCCACTGCTTGATGCCCCATGCCTGCTTTTGTCATGATGTCTTCCATTGCCTTTTGACCAATTACTCTGCCCAATAAGGCTTTTACATCTCCTATAGCAAGGAGACGCCCAAGTGTCTTTTCTTCAAAGTCCAGTATCCACTTCTGAGCCCCTTCATGCAGATTGGGCAAGCTATTGACCAACCCCTCCAAATCCTGGGTCTGCCATGGTATGTAATTAGCATGCCTTCCCTTAATCAGTATAGGTGCTTGTACCATCCCATATTTTCTCCCCGATCTTAATCTCATATTTGGCTCTGCCTGAATCTCAGTGTCCTCTTCACTTTCTGACATTTCACCATTATCCCTTCTACTCATCTCCTTGGACTTTTTCTTTCCATTGCAGTGCGCACAATTTCATCCAGATTAGTAATTGATTTGCTTATTCTTTGGATAGACTCATCAAGACTTTGTGTCATCCAGTCTTTGGGCCTCCCCCTTGGTGCACTCCATCCTACTCTTCTCTCATCTCTATTTCCCTTAGTCATCTCAGTCCTCATTCTCCTTTCCTCTTCCTGTACCATCCTTTCCCTATCCTTTAATTCCCTCCTTAATTCTCTCTCCTTTCTCATCTGTTTTCTGTATTTCCTGTAACAATCCAACACACCCTCATCATTACTGTCTTCCCATTCTGTCTGCTCAGTTTTTCCTTCATCACCTCTCACTGACCGCGCCTCTGACTCCCTTTCTCTCCTTGCTGCACTCTCTAGTACTGCACTCCTCCACTCCTGTTGTAATTTATGGAGATCTGGATACACTGTCTCACTGCTCTGCTGCCTGCTCTCTCTCTCCCTCCCTGTGCCGTAGGGCCCCTCCCTTTTGTGGAGGGTCAGTGGGTTTTTGGATGTTCTCTCCCTGAGATTCTCTTCTCCTCTTCCAAGGCTGCTTCTTGTTCATCTTCTGATTCTGGATCCTTTTTGTCATCTGTCACAGTCACTTGTCCAGAAATATCAAACTTCCCTTCAATGACAGGATACTGTCCTACATAAGGTGGAGGGGTATCATACATCTCCAACTTCTTCTCTGTTTCTTCTTTTCTCTCTTTAATCTCCTGTCTTCCATTAATAACTTTTCGAAGGTTCTCTTCTCCTCTCTTCTTAAACATTTTTAAGACTTCTAATTCATCCTGTCGCTTTGCTTGTTGTTTACTGGATTTGTCCTTTGGTTTGTGGTTCAGGATGAGAATTTCCAGGGCCTCACAAAGTGTTACATCATACACATCTTCTGATGGCCATTTAGTGTTTAAACCCTTGGTACGCTTAGCTCACTTTTGATTTATCTTCAGAATTTTATCCTTTATCAATGGGTTCCTTTCACAGATCTTCTCTACTGGTGTTTTCACCTTACCCTGTCCCTCAAGGGTCTTCACTTTAGTTGTCTTATTCATCCTTATTCTTTGATTCTCTTTGACTCACTTATTATTATTATTGTTAATAATGTTATTATTATTACTACAACTAATATTACTATTATAGTATATTTTAATTATTTATTTTTTAAACACTTAACCTAATTATTTAATCATTTACCAGTGATGTTTTTTCTTTACAATTGAGTCTTCTAAGATCAGCACCTCAGCACAACACTTTCTGGACGCTCAGCCAATCTTTATCAGAGGAACTTCTGGGTGTTGGGCCAATTCCTTGTTCACTGCTTCATAAACTCCCATAGACCCCCACCCTTCTAATGTGTTTATGACAATGTTCCTCTCACTTTCTTCTTGCTCTAATTCTGCTCAATTGTTATAGAAAAGAATAAACAAAAATCACTGCACACTCTTTTGAGGCCTTCAGTCAAAATTCACACATCACCCATATGCGCGCACACACACGGATACACTTCTTCACACACTCCTTCACACACCCCCCTTAACGCCTCTCTCACTGACAACCACACACACACACACAGTAACTTCTTCTCAAAGTGATCACTCTCTCTCACACTACTTCATTCATACTTCATACTTGGCAGCTGCAACACACGTGTACACACAAATCTTACTTTTTTCAGTTCTCTATGAACAATCTTCTAAAGACAACAATCACTCAATATTCAATAAAAACTGTACAACGCAAACCACAAGTTTGGACGTAAACCTTGCCGTCTGGCCTACTGTGAGGGACGTATACCGCTGACCTCACAATGCGACTGCCACAGGTTTATCTTCAGACAGAGACACACATCAACTTCACATAGGAATACCGTCCTGCTTCATCCTCAAACAAACAGCAAAGTTCAATAAGATCTTTCAACTCCTTGTTCTCGAAACGACTGCCATATACCCTAGTGGCATACCAGACCCACCGTCACGCCCTCATGGGAATTTCAGAAGAAAAGCAGATTCGTCAACCCACTTTAAAGTCTGCATATTCACCAGACGCTACCGGCCATGGGTCGAACATTACCTGTCCGAGATCTCTCAGGCTTTTACAAGCGCTTCACGTGACCCGTAATATATTACAGGCTTTAAAACTGACTGCCCTAACAGGGTCAAGCCAACACTGGCGTGCACACTCAGATTCCACTATTTTACAGTTGGGCCACAGCTCCACCTATTTGACTTCAGCAAAAAGTACATTTTTAGAGTGGATTTCACCCTCTCACTCCACAGTTCCAATTTCTATGAATACTCATTTATCATTCTTTTGTAATAAACACAAACATTAAGTACAGTTCTTTATTGGAGAGGTGCACAGGTCTCCTAGTGGCCCAAGCCCCCCTCTGCTGGTCTGTAACACTGAACCTAAACCAAAAGGCAGCAAAATCTGAAATAATGCATACCTTTAATGTTCTGTGCCAGATCAGCAGTGGGCCCGAGGAGCAGCGCCGAACCAGGAGCCCGTGTGGCCTCTTTTCAATCCTGCCGACAACGCCAAATTATGTCGTGGAAAATTGAAGCGTGAGCCTAAGTCTGAAACTTTTTCTAAGTCAGAAACCAAACAAAGTCAAAAATCAAGCGAAGTCAGAGAGATGCAGCACAACCAATTTACTGAAGAGTTTCAGCAGGCATGGTCCCGTGGGAGCAGCTCCAAATGCTCATCCCAACTCTGGACTTTAAATACATTTCAAACCCCTTTAAAATTTGCATAAATCCATCCCATTAATAGTTTTCCACCAATAATATTCAATGCTGTCATGATTGAAACCTCAGTTCCCCCACCGTTGCCCCTTTCCCACCATTAGACTTAGGCCTTCTCACTGTTTACATTTCTGCCTTGTCTACCACCTATATTTCAAGGCATCCACCCATCCAGGCCCCCACTTAAAAGTGTTTTTTCACAGATGTGTCCCTATTTTATGAGTGCAGCTGCCTAAGCAGAGCTGTAACTCTTTCCTGCTGGATGTTTCCTGGGGGGTCATGAGATGATGCAAGCAAGTAAGAAAGGAACTAAGTGCAGGTTCAGCCACTTACTATCTCCTGGGGTCAGATTTAGGCTAACAAACTATGACCTCAGTAATGTGAGGCACTGTGAGACAGGGACAAAAGTAAAGGGATTTTCACAACACCTGCAGCTTCAAACTCATTACCCTGTCTGACAAGCTCTTCACTCCAAAACATTCTTCACAAACTCTTCCTTTAGGATAACACCTACCCCATTCCTCCTTTTATCCACACCATGGTAAAACAATTTAAACCCTCCTCCAATACACCTGGCCTTACCCTTCCATTTAGTCTCCTGCATACACAATATCAACCTTCCTTCTCTCCATCATATCAGCTATTTCTCTACCTTTAGCAGTCAAGCTGCCAAAATTCAATGTTCCTACCCTTACTTCCACTCTCCTTCACTTCCTTTTCTCCTCCTTCCTCCAGACATAAATGGTTGTCCACATATTGATCTGGCAAAAGTTTTATACCGGATGCCCTTCCTGACATAATCCTCCCCTTTTATCCGGGCTTGGGACAGGCACAAAGAAATGTACTTGCTTGTGCATCCCTAGGGGCTTGGTTAATGAGAATATACATAATTAATGTTATAATGAGATTTGTCCAGCTTTAATGTTTCTTGTTCCAATCTTTGGCAGCAGCAACCTGGAAAGATGGTTGATGTTTCACCTGTTCAGGACCTCTGATCCCACTGCTTACCTGCCACTAATTGCCAGCCAACCTGATGGAAATTTTATCTGCCTGTTCTGAATGCCTCTTGTGTGAGTACTAGTCGCTTAACAAGAATACTTTTCCTTTAATCTCTTTTCACCAGAACAAACATTGTTAAACACCAAGCTTTGTGTAAACTGATTTATTTCTTCTACATTTTCTACATGGTTTTCTCCCCCATAAAAGTGTGTCTTAGTAAGACCTTTAAACTCACCACAGCTGATTGGGGAACAAATGCTACTTTTTTAAACGATAAAGGGACACTGCAGATGCATGTTTGGGTTTATGCTTGCAAATTCAAGGTATTTAGTTGTAACCAAGATGTTAGAACTACATCCCCTAGACTATAACTTGTTTAGGCAGGACAGATCCTGCAAGGGTAGAGAAGGGTCAATTTGCATTAATCTACTAAGTTACTTTAGAAACATCTATCCCAAAACAGTTTTACCTGCTAAATTTCAAGATCAAATTATTAAATAAATACTCATTGTCAGTGGCTGGTGACTGTCATCTTCCATCAGCACCAGCCTGCACCTATGAAGCCTTTGAAGCCCCTTTTACAAATTAACAGAACTGGCCTTATTAGGCAATCTTATTAGTTTTTTTTTTTTTATATGTGTGTATATATATATATATATATATATATATATATATATATATATATACACACACACACACACATTTCTGTTGAAAGAAAGAGCAGAGGTAAAAGAGAAGAACTGTTTGGGAAGGTTATTCCCTGAGAAATTCCTTGAACAAGTGAGTCATTAATCGATGCTTGAAAGCAGCACATCAACAACTATGTTAAAATAATGGTGAATGACCTGTTAGACTAGGGTGGAGAGTACAGGGAAATCATTTTAGAGTAATTTTAGGGCAATACAATGATCCCTTCAATCCTAATTTAAATTTTTCTCACCTAATATATGCTTTCTTGAAAGGCCACTATTGCACTATTGCATTTAAAAAACTTATCATTAACAAAAAAACTGATGCATTACATTCGGCGTCCCATGTTTACCTCCTTTCTCTTGCTGTAGCACAACCTTCTCATTTAGAAATATTTGTGTGTGCCATTTGCTTTTAGAAATAGAAATTACAATTCTTCATCAACTCCAATTGCGCAGTTGAGGATTTCCGGCAATGCTTCTGTTAAGATTTATGTACAACAAATACAAAGAAAAAAAACTTTACACCAAAATAAAGGCCTCAGTTCATCCAACCAGAGGATATATGTTGATTAAATCATACTAAACTGATGGTTTTGTAGTGCAGATATAGTACTGTGCAAATGTTTCAGGCAGGTGTGGAAAAAATGCTGTAAACAAAGAATGCTTTCAGAAATAATGCGCCTTGGGGCAACTCTGTTGTGAAAGGCGCTATACAAGAATAAATTTAATTGAATTGAACTGAAATATAAATAATTATTGTTTATTTTGATCAATTTACAAAATGCAAAGTGAGCAAACAGAAGAAAAATCTAAATCAAATCAATATTTGGTGTTACTACCTTTTGCCTTCAAACCAGCATCAATTCTTATGGCCCCCACAGAGCCCTGATCTCAACATCATCAAGTGTGTCCGGGATTACATGAAGAGACAGAAGGATGTGATTAGTTCTCCAAGATGTTTAGAACAACCTACCAGCAGAGTTCCTTCAAAAACTGTGTACAAGTGTACCGAGAAGAATTGATGCTGTTTTGAAGGCAAAGGGTGGTCACACCAAATATTGATTTGATTTAGATTTCTCTTTTGTTCATTTACTGCTCATTCAATTTTGTTGATTGATGAAAATAAATGATTAACACTTACATTTTTGAAAGCATTCGTTTACAGCATTTTTTCCACACCTGCCTAAAACTTTTGCACAGTGCTGTAGTTCACAAAGACACTCACTGTGTGTCAGGCTTTAAGTGCGCCATGTTGATCTCAGAGAAAACCTTTTACTTTCACTTTAACTGGTTTGAACTGGTTTTAGTCAGAGGATAGTGTACCCTGTAATGCTTATTCAGCAATTGAAGTGGGGTTTCTAAAGCATTTAAATTCTTAAACAAACAGAGACAAACATGCAAAGCATTGAAGTAGTAATTAAAATGTCCTGATTTTTTTGTTGTTAAATAAGGCATCTTACGAAAAGTATTGAACAGTATTAAATGTTTACTCAACATATGATTATTTTTTGTAAAAAAGTAAATGACCACTAGGTGAATCAAGTAAAAAAAAAACTGAGATCCAGTTTATTTTATAGAGCCAGGCTTGAATGCAATCAGCCCTGTTGAATGAAAACTTAACAATCAATATTGTTATATGGCTAAATCAATATCACCACAAGCACAAAAGGTCAGGAAAGACCCTTCTAGTCTAAGCTATGTATTAGCGTTCTAGCTCGAATTTAAGGCAGAACAGCAAGGCTGTTTAAAGAAAAGAAACACCAAAAATAGCCAAATAGCAACCTTAAGTATTTTGGGGTAACTTTCTTTGCAAAGATCAGTTTGAACTGTTTGAAAAACATGTCTCTGTATATCTAGCTGGCATAAATTAAATAATGCATTTATCAGAAGATACATCATACCAATGCATAAACATGGTAGTAGTGGGAAGGTTTGGGGATTCTTGGCGAGGTGTAGACAAAGTTATTATTAAAGAAACCATGAATATTTTCTGATAACAGCAATCCACATTTGAATTAAGTGGAACAAAATTAATGTTTCAAAGTGGCATTTTCTGTCTTGAATCTGAACTTTGACTTCATATTTAGATACTTATTTAATACTTTGAGTGATTCTCATGTAACAATAGTTTTACAGCACTATATATGATTTGCATTTAAGTATGTTTTGTCAGCATTAATGTCCACCCCACATAATACTAAATGAGCTGGAAAATCTAAACACATACCCACCCTGAATGCTGCAGTATGATTTGCACTTTATCCAGTGCCACGCACGCACGCACGCACGTCAAAATTTAAGCAACACTTTTTAATCAGAGTTTTAATAAGGTCAGTTAAACTTCTGGCATAGTGATCTGGTCAGTTAAGTATCAGAGGGGGTTGTTAATCAGTGTCAGCTGTTTTGGTGTTAATGAAATTAACAACAGGTGCACTAAAGGGGCAAAAAAAAAAAAAAAACCAAAAAAGTAGTTTCACATATGTCTCGGGTCATTGTCACTACTGATAGCATGAAGTGATACCTGGACCCTACAGAGATTGCACAGGCAGTCCAACGTTGTCAGGCATGCATACAAGCACATGTGGGCCATACAAACTACTGAGTACAATTTTAAGTTGCTGCAATGACATTTCAGCAAATTGGACTAGTCTGCTGCATTAGTTATTCAGTTTAAATTACTTAGGAACCTACAGAGGGCTTAATTCTAAGTCACTAACACATTACCCAATCCATATCAGTATGGATATCCAGCATGATATTTTTTTTCCAGTTGAGATCTGGTATGTTTTCAAAGTGTTCCTTTAATTTTTTTGAGCAGTGTAATTCTAAAACATGAAAGATCAACATTTTGCTATTACTACATTTGTAAAATTGTTAGTACTAAGTATACATTAATCAAAATCAAGAAAAAATTTTTCGCCAGAAAGTTTATTAAAATAGAATTTCATTTGCTTGATTCATTTTAAAATAATTTTTGTTACAACCCTGAAACATTAAAAGCTTGATATTTAAAAAAAAAAAAACAAACAAAAAAAACATGATAATACATTGTAGTTCAAAGTGAGTAATATCTTTGGACTTTTCAGTGTTAGTTATAGGTTCATATGTGGATATTTCCGAACTCTACAAGCAGTGCAACAATGAGAAACACAGCATAGAAGAGCAGGAGGAAGATGCCATAGGCCCGACTGAGGTGGAACCTTTGCAGGGGCACCAACATAAAGGACAAAACCAGAGAGAGGCCTAGCGCTCCAGCTAGCACCCAGCACAGCAAGCCTTCAGGCTCCAACTGCACACAGAAAAAGCACATCACTTACATTTGCTATCATATGAATGGTGGCTTACCTTTAGATTATGGTAAGGTAATGTACTTGTATAAATTTTCTCTTGATATGTGTTTGGTGTACACGTTTTTCTAGTTTAATTGCTTTAGGAGGTAGAATGTTTAATATGTTTGCATATTATGGCGTATTTTATGATCTATCTTGATTCAGCCTTACAACTAATGCTTTAACACTACTTTGTCCTCTTATCAGCAACTATCGAGTATCATCAAGTTAATGATATTACCCAATTCTACTTCAATTATTTTATAATTCGAATTTTCAATGCAAGTTAAAATGACTCGAGTGCAGCAAAATTAATACTACTGTGAATACTGATGTGATGAATGAGATCATAATTTTCTTACATTAAAAAACAGAAAACAATCAACTTAAAACAGTCTTAAAAAAGGAACAGCCTACCAATACAACACCATTATTGAACATTTGTAGCAGGCAGCCAAGTCCAATTCCAAATAGCATGTCTGAAGCGGGCAGGGGTTAAGGTCTAATGGTAAATGTAAGGGGAATATCAATTACTCGTCTTTGTTTGAACAAGAATACTCAGGTAGATCAAGAACACTCAGGATAGCATGCTTGAGCAGACAAAGTAATGAAAACTCAAAAAACAGCAGTAGTTTAGACTGGGAAGAGTCAAGCGTAAAAGATACTAAAGATAATTCCTCCAAAGCAGGCTGAAATAGCCATCCGTGGGTATCCTTGTCTGGCTATTGTGATGTCTGCAAAGCAATCTGTAAGAAAGACAAACAAAAATTGTGTATTTAAAAAAAAAAAAATCCCCTCTACAACTTTGAAAGATGCATATAGAATAGAATAATCATTTATTATCCCACGAATGAGAAATCCGGGTGTTACATACAGGGCTCTTTATATTTTCTATATTTTTTTTTATATTCTCTCTTTCTTTCTTGTTAAAGAACGAGGAAAGACATCCATATACAAGTACTAAGCCACCCCTCACATATTTTGGTGCTTTTGATTTCATACCTGTCAATGTTTGTGTTAAACAGTCTTATCAAATGAAGTAGATTAAATTAAAATAATGAGAACAAATATTTCACTGCAGCAGGCAAAAAAAATACCTTGTATAAAAGTATAAAAGTATTTTTCCTCCCGTATAGTATAAAAAGTGAAAGAAAAGTGAAAGTGACAAACCTCGTCATTGCGAGGTTACAGCACACAGTGAACCACAATGAAACTGGACTTCTGCACACAATCACCACGTAGCAGGCAGCAGCTCTGAAAGCTGCCCGTCCCAGTGACCAGGACGGTACCTTGCTCAAGGGCACCTCGGGTCAACCTACTGGTGTGGGAATTGAGCCCACAATCTTCCGATCTAGGACCAACTCCCTAACCTCTGCGTTTCAGGGGGCAGCTATTGCTATTTTTTTTTTTTTTTTTTATTGAAAATTCCCGTGGAGCGGTGACAGGGACGGTACCTTAGGGCATCCTACTGGTAAGGGGTTTGAACCCACAATCTTCCGATCCTGTGGCCAACCCCCTAACCACTAGGCCACCGCTTGCCCCTGCTAAAAATATGTTTGAATGGTTCATAAGTACAATATGAATATTCTTACAACACAATTCTTACAATATTCCTTCGGAACGGGTTAGGTACAATGCCTGGACTGAAAATTCTGAACTGAACTTTGTCCTTCAATACGCCTGGAGCAATATTCCTCCAAATACAAAAAGTAATATATACAAGAAATATGAAGAGGGGCACAGTACTGTATATAACATTTTAAAATGAACTGATAGCATGTTGGTGTATGTGCATACCTCCAATGCTGTTACCCCACGCAAGTAGTGTTAGCCCCAGAACTGTGTTGCTGAGACGTAGGGTAATGCCAAGAAGGTGCAACAAACTGACAACCTCTGATGCCACGGTGTTAATCCATAAAGCACTCACTATAAATCCTAGTAAAGAGAAGAGCTACACACACAAACACACACGTGAATAGGAATCAATTTCAATTAATGTAACTGGTATGATCTTATTTCATGCTTTCAAAAACTTGTATATTTCAGCATGGTTCAGGAAATCTTTCTCTGATGAAAAAACTGGCTGTTCAGATATAAAAGGCACAATGTTCTTTTAAATAAGTGGAACAATGTAAGCAGAAGAGAACGTAATTAAAGTAAATGACACATTTGATGTTTCCTTTGCTTTCGCTAACATACAGAATTACTGCACCAAGTATGTGAAAGTGAATTGAAAGTGACTATTGTCATTGCAAGGTCACAGCACAGCACACAGTGAACCACAATGAAATTGGACCTCTACACACATGGTACACCATGCAGCAGGGGGCAGCTATGAAAGCTGCGGCGAGCAGCTTGCTCAAGGGTACCTCAGGGCAACCTACTGGTAAGGGGTTTGAACCCACAATCTTCCGATCCCGTGGTCAACTCCATAACCACTAGGCCACCTCTGACCCACTGATTTCCTTTGGTCATGGTTTTCCGGGCTTTAAACATTATATTTTTCTCTAAATGGACTAAATTTTGAGGCCACACCACCAGACGTAAAGTCATAATCACCAGTAAGAAACAGAAATCAGTGATTAGTGAAATCAATGATAAAATGTTTGAAAAGTTTCCTATGGACTTTCCCCACTTTTCTCAGCTTCAAAACTGCATGCTTCCCCTCCCAAAACAGCTAGCGAAACAAAATTATTTATCTGTTCCAGTACTTTTGTAGGAAACTGTATGTAAATGCATTTTTTTTTCCATCAAGTGTACATTTTAAAGCATTCACTCCCTGGTTTGTATACCTTGGAAACTGATTTGAAAATTATTTTTGAAGTTTAGGTTTTGGACAGTATTGACGTTGGACTCTCAAAAGGAGAGTTTTTCCATCATGTGGGTCTTTCAAATAAGACCAAAAAACATGCTTAGATGAGGGAATAAATGATAGGGTGAATTCTCACAAAGTGGTATGCAGGAGGTCGTTCATTCGTAGTAGCGCAGAAGACTATGCTAGAGAGGAAGATTCCAATTAAGGCTATGAGTAACCACACGGGAAACTCTCCCTCGATGAGGTACAGACCATCTATAACAGAGACAAAGAACACTATTTATAACATACAGGACAAATTGCTCTTCCTCAAAAAGGCAAATATAAGCCTACATTAGTTGGTCCTGAGCAGACACACTTACAGGTCCCTGAGTTGAAAGTAAGGACACACACCAGGAGTCCAGTAATAAGGTGCAGGCAGTTAAGAGGACGTTTCCAGTTACGGTCTTCCTTATCTGGATCAACAACTGGAACTGTCAAAAGCAGAACCACCTCAAATGGCAGCTAGAGAAGGAAAAAATAACCAGAGAGCTAGGAGGAGGGTTTTGAACAGCTAGTAATGAACATCTAAAAATGAACCAAACTAGCATATTGCTAGAACTTTGAATAATTAAAACAAAAAACAAAACAGCTGCTTATTTAAAAAATATGGGCCAAAAAAAAAAAAAAAAAAAAAGTGCTTTATGGAATGCAGGAAGCAAATGGCTACTTATCACAATGTGTTAAGCATAAGCATATTTATATCATGAAAAGCATATTCTGAGTTAATTTATCATGAATGATGAGTACACCGTGAAACATACACAGGGAAAAGAGTAAATATATTGTACTGCCCAACTTTATTCAGTGTTAATTGTCATAATACTGTAAAAAGAAACTTCACATTTCGGGGGACTGCCTCAAATATAATGCTGAATGCAAACATTGGGCCCCCTCTCCAGTAAAGGTGGTTTCTTGAATTAAAATAAATAAATAATAATAAAAAAATAAATCAGACATTTTTGCACAATTAATAACAAATTACATTTTGTACTGTATTTGGGAAAACATAATGAAAAATTAATATGTTGTAAAAAAAAAATTACATATAAAAATATGTTTAAAAAACTAAACAAAACAGAAACATGTTTTACCTGGATGATCTTGAGGACTCTCAAGCCCCAGTGGCTCCTTCTCCAGGTCCTAACATCCACAGGGTTAATGGCTTTAAGAAATATTTTACTAGTTTTCTCAGTGAAGGGTATTAAGGGCTCATACTCCTCCTCTGAAACAGAAACAGGCTTTTACCACATGTTTTTATGATAATACACACCATACAAGAGAAATTACAGACAGATTTTTTTCAGTTTCCTGCAGGGAACACATAGTTCCTCATAATTCATAATTTCACAAGCAGATGCATGCCTGAGTACACAGATACAAATTATACGCACTTAAAATAACAGTCCAAAATAGGAAAAACCCGAATTTACTATTTATTTAAAATGTTTGATTTGATTTATTTACTTAATTAGCCTTGCAGACAAAATAATGCTAAAAAATAAATAATGAAAAACTTATGGGTATTTGTGCCTACACTTGTGACAGGTAGTGATTAGGCTACTTATGCACAGCTCTCATGGACAATGGCATAAATCTAAGAGCATTACCTACCATGCACTTGAATGGTTCCATTAAGATTCTCTCTATAAGTGTCTGCAGTCTGTATGTCTGTAGTCACATAAAGAGTAAGTGTCATATTATCCACTCTGGATAAATCATTACCTACTAGCAAACAGATTCCCTCACCAACACCACTATGATACATTAAAGAACTTAATTTAAAGCCTAGAAAAATTATCACATCTTACAAACAACAGAAAACTGTAACTACTAATTAGTTAGTCACAGGTATGTGGCCGATGCACATGGAAAGTGAACAATTGCGTCAGTTTATGAAATAAATGCCAAAAGGCTCACAAGAGCATAATACAAATAGCTGGAGTTGCTTAAAAGAGGCTACTACAGAATATCACCAAAAAAAAAAACAAAAAAACAAAAAAAAACCCATCACACGAGACACTATTTGCAAAAAAAAAAAAAAAAAAAAAAAAAAAAAAAAAATGTGAATGTGTGTTATAATTGTGGGCAACAAGACAAAAATCTAAATTTAACAACACACATCCTGATGTTAATCCCTGCACACCATCACAAAACTCCAAATCAAAACCGCACTTTCAGATCTAGAACTTTGATCATGCCTAAAAGTAATATTTAAATCTAATTTTGGTCCAAAAATAGTCCAAGAACCTCAAAAGAAAGACAATTCGATCTTAACCCTAAATAAACTTAAACCATGCTGTTCTGTATATGAAGCTGACATGAATCAACCAAATTTCTGTCTAAAATGAACCTGAACCAGCCCAACATTAAAGTGCTGAACAAATCTAACAGTATTGCCAGCAATATTACAGTAAAACCAATGAGCATTAGAAAACCTAAATGACTGGAGATCCTAATGCACTGCACTGTGTTCCTAGTGTTTAAACCTTAAAAAGAGCTTTGAACCTTAAACAGGATTTTTTGAATCTTTGAGATAATACATATAAGCAGAAAAAAAGCATGACCATCTTTACCGTGGGTGAATTCAGGGTTCTGTAGTGGTCCTTGAAGAGATTGAGCCCGGTAGTGGTTATAAACATATGTACTCACAACCACTGTTAAGACATACAGCACATACAAACCCAAATATCCTGCAAAGAGGGATAGACAGATGGAGAGAGATGAGTGGGTGACTGAGTCAGCTTATGTCTCCTACTCAACACCACAACAATCTCAGGAGACATTATTTGCAGAAACATAAGGGATGTATACAATATAATGTGTGGGATAAAGCAAAAATAACCATTATTTCACTTGCAGACCTTTCCACAATACTCATCCTGACATTCAGGTGTGCAAATACACTTGTGTACAGAATAATAATTCATGAACAATGGAAGCATTATTTCCAACAAAATAAAACAGTTAGTATTAAATGTTTTTAATGACGACAATAGGTATAGGTCATACCTTAATGACAAAGTTTAAAAGTGCTGAGAATGACATTGTCTTAGATTGAATTTATATTTAAAAGGCTGTGATGAAATGTCAGGCACATAACTCAACAGGACATTTAAATAGATTATAACAAATTTATAACTTAAAGTACATTCTGCTGTTCCAAATAAATTCTTCCCAGTTTAATTAAAATAAAACATCATCTGTAACACGCCAATATCAGGTAGCATTCATAAGACTGCATAACATTTACACTTTATCCATCCATCCATCCATTTTCTTCCGCTTATCCAAGGTCGGGTCACGGGGGCAGCAGCTCCAGCAGGGATGCCCATACTTCCCTCTCTCCGGCCACTTCTTCCAGCTCCTCCGGGCGGATCCCAAGGCGTTCCCAGGCCAGCCGAGAGACATTGTCTCTCCAGCGTGTCCTGGGTCTTCCCCGGGGTCTCTTCCCTGTGGGACGTGCCCGGAACACCTCACCAGGGAGGCGGCCAGGGGGCATCCTAATCAGATGCCCGAGCCACCTCATCTGACTCCTCTCGATGCGGAGGAGCAGCGGCTCTACTTTGAGCCCCTCCCGGATGACTGAGCATCTCACCCTATCTCTAAGGGAGAGTCCAGACACCCTGCGGAGGAAACTCATTTCGGCCGCTTGTATTCGCAATCTCGTTTTTTCGGTCACTACCCACAGGGTGAGGGTGGGTACGTAGATCGACTGGTAAATTGAGAGCTTTGCCTTCTGGATCAGCTCCTTCTTCACCATGACGGACCGATGCAGAGCCCGCATCACTGCAGAAGCTGCCCCGATCCGCCTGTCGATCTCCCGCTCCATTTTACCCTCACTCGTGAACAAGATTCCGAGATACTTAAACTCCTCCACTTGGGGCAAGGTCTCACTTCCAATCCTGAGAGGGCATTCCACCCTTTTCCGACTGAGGACCATGGCCTCAGATTTGGAGGTGCTGAATCTCATCCCAGCTGCTTCGCACTCGACTGCGAACCGATCCAGAGAGAGCTGAAGGTCACGGCATGATGAGGCCAACAGGACAATGTCATCTGCAAAAAGCAGTGACCCAATCCTGAGCCCACCAAACCGGACCCCCTCAACGCCCTGGCTGCGCCTAGAAATCCTGTCCATAAAAATTATGAACAGGATCGGTGACAAAAGGGCAGCCCTGGCGGAGTCCAACCCTCACCGGGAACAGGTCCGACTTACTGCCAGCAATACGGACCAAGCTCTGACACCGGTTGTACAGGGACCGGACAGCCCTTAACAGGGAATCCCCATACTCCCGGAGTACCCCCCACAGGAGCCCCCGAGGGACACGGTTGAATGCCTTCTCCAAGTCCACAAAGCACATATAAACTGGTTGGGCAAACTCCCATGCACCCTCCAGGACCCTGCTAAGGGTGTAGAGCTGGTCCACTGTTCCGCAACCTGGACGAAAACCACACTGCTCCTCCTGAATCCGAGGTTCGACTATCCGACGGACCCTCCTTTCCAGGACCCCTGAATAGACTTTCCCCGGGAGGCTGAGAAGTGTGATCCCTCGATAGTTGGAACACACCCTCCGGTCCCCTTTCTTAAAGAGGGGGACCACCACCCCGGTTTGCCAATCCAGAGGCACCGTCCCTGATGTCCATGCGATGTTGCAGAGGCGTGTCAGCCATGACAGTCCTACAACATCCAGAGCCTTGAGGAACTCTGGGCGGATCTCATCCACTCCCGGAGCCCTGCCACCAAGAAGCTTTTTGACCACCTTGGCAACCTTGACCCCAGAGATGAAAGAGTCCACCTCTATGTTCCCTAGGCTCTGCTTCCTCCTCGGAAGCCATGTTGGTGGAATTAAGGAGGTCTTCGAAGTACTCCCCCCACCTACCCACAACGTCCCGAGTCAAGGTCAGCACCGCACCGTCCCCACTATACACCGTGTTGACTGTGCACTGCTTTCCCCTCCTGAGACGCCGGATGGTGGACCAGAATTTTCTCGACGCTGTCTGGAAGTCCTTCTCCATGGCCTCTCCAAACTCCTCCCATGCCCGAGTTTTTGCCTCAGCAACCACCAGAGCCGCATTCCGCTTGGCCTGTCGGTACCTATCAGCTGCCTCCGGAGCCCCACTGGCCAAAAAGGCCCGGTAGGACTCCTTCTTCAGCTTGATGGCATCCCTCACCGCTGGTGTCCACCAATGGGTTCTAGGGTTGCCACCGCGACAGGCACCAACCACCTCCCGGCCACAGCTCTGGTCAGCCGCCTTGACAATGGAGGCGCAGAACATAGTCCATTCAGATTCAATGTCCCCCACCTCCCCTGGGACGTGGTTAAAGCTTTGACGGAGGTGGGAGTTGAAGCTTGTCCTGACAGGGGACTCTGCCAGACGTTCCCAGCAGACCCTCACAATGCGTTTGGGCCTACCAGGCCAGACCGGCATCCTCCCCCACCAACGAAGCCAACTCACCACCAGGTGATGGTCGGTTGACAGCTCCGCCCCTCTCTTCACCCGAGTGTCCAAGACATGGGGCCGCAAGTCCGACGACACGACCACAAAGTCGATCGTCGAACTGCGGCCTAGGGTGTCCTGGTGCCAGGTGCACATGTGGACATCCTTATGCCTGAACATGGTGTTCGTTATGGACAATCCGTGACGAGCACAAAAGTCTAATAACAAAACACCACTCTGGTTCAGATGAGTTCAACTATAATCTAGCCGGAACTTCTCAACCTCATGCACTAGCTCAGGCTCCTTCCCAACCAGAGAGGTGACATTCCACGTCCCTAGAGCCAGCTTCTGCAGCCGAGGGTCGGACCGCCAAGGCCCCCATTTTCGGCCACCGCCCAGCTCACAATGCACCCGACCTCTTTGGCCCCTCCCACAGGTGGTGAGCCCATGGGAAGGGGGACCCACGTTGCCTCTTCGGGCTAAGCTCGGCCGGGCCACATGGGAGGCCCCGGTGACCCACGTCTGGGCGAGGGAAAACGTCTTCCATAATTGTTGTTCATCAAAAGAGGTCTGAACCGCTCTTTGTCTCTTCCCTCACCTAGAACCTGTTTGCCTTGGGTGCCCCTACCAGGGGCATAAAGCCCCCGACAACATTGGGACACGCAAACCCCTCCACCACGATAAGGTGGCGGTTCAAGGAGGAGCATTTACACTTTATTAACTGACAAAACTGTTAACCATTACAAAAGTTTATTTCAGAAGGAAAAAAAAAAAAAACAACACTTATCATAAAATCTTGTCATCGGTTTTACCCCAGACATTGATAAGACAATGCCTATTGTGTGACAAAGAATGAAAGAGAGAATAAGAGTGCCTCAAAGAGGTATCAGTCATGAATAAGAAGAAATGCGTAAAATAATAAGCATACCTAGAGCTTCTTTTAGTTCAATCTGTCTTTTATAGAGGATAACAAATGTCCAGAACACAGCAGCCATGTAGAAGATGATGTCTCGCAGGAACGGCCTGGAGGCTACTGTGAAAGGCTTCACAAGGGCAACGCTCCCTGCAACGACCGTGGTCACAAAGACTCCAGCACCTTACCAAAAAAAGGACCATAAACAAAATTCTATTTAATCCTATATAAATTCTATGACATATTAGCTATTGTATAGAAGAGGTGTTAATTATTCATATACACAGTTTTAGTTATTTAGGATTAAAAAGCTATTCATTTTTGTAGTAAGCATTTACTTATCAAAACAAATATATAAAACAAGTAGCAATTTTTGTATTTGAAAATATTTTTAACTCTCCTAAGGTAATCCCAATATAACTTTAGTTGAGGTTCAACACCTGACTTGGCTATTCAATTCTTCATCATGTTAAAACAATTGTGTTCCTGATTTCACAGTTTTATAGGTAGGTGCATCAAGCATAAATCTGTAACCACCATATTCACTTCATGGTGTGGGTGAAGTATTCAGTGATAACAATAAACAACAATCTAAATGAAACAAGCAAAAGAGCAAAGACCTTAAACATCCCTGTCAATACAGCTGGTATGACTATATGCAAGTGGAAAGTTAACAGAGCCACAACTAATAATTCCCAGATAGTCACTGCATGCAAGATTTCACAACACACTCTTAGAAGTAACTGCTGGCTTCTCTCTTATCTTCCTTCCATAAGTCTAAGATGGCTTGAAAAAGGCAGAACAATGAGCAATGAACTGTACTGCAAGTATTACCTTCATTACATATTACAAAAAGCTGCACAGCTAAAAATGATGTACAGCCATGGCCAAATGTTTTGAGAACAACAAAAGCTGTGTGAAAATAAATAAATATTTTTGTGATGCCAATTTGTATATATCCCAGAATGCTATGAAGAGTGATCAGTTAAATTGCAAGTCCCTCTTTGCCATGAAATTGAACTTATTTCCAAAAAAACAATTTCCACTGCATTTCAGTCCTGCCACAAAAGTACCTGCTGACATTATTTCAGTGATCCTCTCATTAACACAGGTCAGAGAGTTGAAGAGGACAACATTTTGTCATGCTGATTTAGTTAGCAGACTTTAAAAGGACGGTGACACCACCAATGCATCTGGGAAAAACATGTGCAGAGAGCAACTTCCAAAAACGAGATTTGGCCCAGAAACTGATTGAGTTGATTAGGTGAATTGCAGAAGTCTTGAAAAAGAGGGCAAACACTGCAAATATTGACTCTGCTTAATGTAATGGTCATTAATAATAATAATAATTAAAAAAAAAAAAAATAATAAAAGCTTCTGAAACTTATTAAATGCTTGCAATTATACTTCAGTATACCAAAGGAACAGCTCACAAACATTTCTAAAAACACTGGAGCAGCAATCCAATACTTAAATTTACAGCATTTAGCAGACGCTCTTATCCAGAGTGACTTACAACAGTGCTTTGTTTACATTAGATCATCATCATGGTAGCCAGCTCAGATCAGCAACTGCTGATTAGCTATTACAACCTAAGCAACAAACTATGTGCCCTTGTGACGAGTATATTCCCTACACACTTTTTTTTGGACAGGAAAGAGAGTAGAGGTTTAAGGAAAAGAAGGAGCAGAGGTAGGATGGTTTGGGAGGATTACTTCCTGAGAAATTCCATGAACAGGTGGGTCTTTAATCGACGTTTGAAGACAGCAAGGGACTCAGCAGTTCTGACCACCAGGGGGAGGTTGTTCCACCACTGAGAGGCCAGAACTGAGAAGAGTCTTGATGCAGGTCTTCCTCTTTTTTTTTTCCAACGGTGGGGGTACTTATGTCATTCCCAAAACTTTTAGCCAAAGCTGTGCAGAGATCAGCTTTTTCAGTGCATATTTTTCCCCCACAAACAAATTACATTTTGTGTGCAAACTTTAAATGGATCAGCACATAACTCACCAAACAGGGCACCAATGGCCAGACCAGCTGTCTGGGGCCGAGAGAATGCAGCCATGGCACTGAACACATCTGGAGCACCATTCCCAAGTGCTAAGAATGTGACTCCCTGCGCAGCAGTGTCATCATGGAAAATAACATACCATAATTTTACAATGCCAAAGGACTTACTTAGGAGTTAGTTGCTTAAAATTGCTATAAAAAGACAAAGTTGTTAAGGGAGAAAATAACAAGCCCTACATTATGATAATGATTTAGAAGCACTACACTGAAACGGAGACCTCAGAATCCCTCAGGTAAGGTGTGAATTGAAGGATACAGCCACATTATGAGTCAACCTCAAAGTAGAAGAGATAGCCGAGAGGTTGGGACAAAAGCTACAAATAGATTATGATATGATTAGATTAGAATAGATATGATTAATATAAACGCTATGTATAAATAACTAAACATTTTAAAAATCACACACTCAATATTCACATATTACTTTACACTCATTATACATGAAATACTATAAAATAGCTAACCTGTCTGTCAAATTTATATCATACAGTAATTTAGAGAGTTCTCTATTTTGAAGGTTTGTTTGCTGAAAGATCTAGTTTATATAATTATCCACTTATCCCAGATGTATAAGGAAACTGTGTATATGCAAACTGTGTAATTATCAGAATTATTCCTTTAACTGAAGGCAAGGCAGTTATACCAGGGCTGGAATGATAATCTAGGAAAAAAAAATCAATAAATCAAGACAATATTATCAATAAATATAAATATTTCCATAATTTAACAGAACTGTTATTTTACTGAGACATATTCAGTATATCTAGGGACATTTCGATTTGCACCAAAAGGGGACATCAAACACAAACACAGCCACTAGAGATGCACAAGCCAATGTATTTGGCCTGATGCATGAAGAGAGTGAGAAAGAAGGTTGGATGATGTAAGGATGGTAAACCAGGAAGTGCAGTGAATTTGCAAGTTAGAAATTAGGGTAGATATGATGAGGATGAAGAATGGAAAGGCTGTTGGTCAATGTTTGCTCTGATGGCCTAGAGATGGCCTGGTATTGTATGAGGAAGTCAGGTGTGGCAGAAATGCATGTCAGAGTAGTACAGGATATGTATGAGAGCAGTGTGACAGTGCTGGCGGTCAGTGGGGAGGTCTGCAGTAGGAATGATGATGTGTTCAAATTAGAGGTAGGATTACATTACATTACATTACTGTGTGCGCTGGGTTGGACACCAGCACTCCCCCACGACCCCGTTTGGGACAAGCGGCAGATAATGGATGGATTACATTAAGGATCAGAGCGCAGGGCCTTTCTTGTTTTCAGTGGTGATTGACAGTTTGACAGACAGATTAGACAGGAATTTCTGTGGACTATGATGTTTGCAGAGGACACTGTGATCCATAGTGAGTGTGCAGCTTGAGAAGACCTCGGAGAGCAGGAGATATTTTCCAAAGAGTAGAGGAATGAAAGTCAGTAGGATTAAGACAGAATGAAAGTGAGGATCTTAAATACTTGGGATCAACAATTCAGAGCAACAGAGAGGAAGAGAGGCTGGAATGGGTGGTGAAGAGTGGCAGGAGTGATTTGTAACAGACAGATGCCAACAAGAGGGAAAGGAAAGGTTTACAGGATGGTAGTGAGACCAGCTATTTTATATGGGTTGCAGAGGTTGCTGACGAAAAGACAGGCAGCGGAGCTGGAGGTGGCAATGAAGTTCAAATTGCTGAGATTTGTGTTGCGAATGAAAGATGGACAGGATAAGGAACGTGTTTATTAGAGGGGTAGCTGAGGTTTGAAGATATGGAGACAAAGTCAAACAGAGGAGATTACACTGGTTTAGACATGTGCAGAGGAGCATATAGAAGAAGAGGAAGGCCAAAGTTGTGGTTTATGGATGTGGTGAGAGAGAGACCATGCAGATGGTCGGTGTGAAGGAGGAAGATGCAGAGGAATGGAGACAGATAGTCTGCTGTGGCAGCCCATAACAGGAGGAGCCAAAAGGGGAAAAAGAGGGGAAAAACCAAGCCACAACAATAGATTACAAAGAACAGTAATAATAAATTATTAGTACCGCCATTAAAGATCTTGTATATCAGAGTCCATAATCTTAAAGAATCTAGAACGTCTCCACATATGCAAACAGAGCTGTTAGCCAGTAATAAATTCTTGTGAGCAGCTGGATAAAAGAAGAACAAGTTTTTTACTTTCTGGATCTTCTTTAATTGATTCTTTAAAATATAATAAAAATACAGAACACACAAACTACAAACTTTAAACCCCCCCCAATAGACAACACTTACCAATATGTATCAGTGGATCAATAAGTGATATGTTCTTTTAGGTCACTGAGTTTTCAAATAGCATTTTCTTTTATACATTGTGAAAATAATACTAATTTATCTGATTACTAATTCAACTAATTCATTCCTGAATACAAAGATTAGAATTTAAAAGAATTTGCAAGTGAGAACACAGCAGCCGCAACTTCCCCTTTTTACTTTGGCTATTGGGAAACACACTGACCCTGAAAAGAAAGTGTAGTTTGCTATGATCAAGTAACAGCTGTTAAATCAGTGACTATTATGTACATCCACACTACCCGAGGTCACATTAACAACAGCATTGGAACAGATGAAGAATTATCAGGTGGTGTTTTATTATCAGAATAAGTACTCCATTTTACTTATTTCAGTTTTAGCTTAAATTTTAGATTTTACTTTCCCCCCCAAACAGTGCCAGAAATTAGTGATAATGTCAAGAGAGCTGTTTATCTTTAATATTGCTAAAAAATAAATATCAGTGTTGCTTTACTGTGCTACTCAAAAGGCCATGAATGCTCTTGATTTTTGAGTCAAATGACACTGACTTAATTTATAACAATCTATATTATAACTTGATATCCATAACATTTTATATTACAATAAAATCTGAACACCTACATGCTGAAGTGAGCGGTTTTGTGCTCTAGTGTGGATTTTCCAAAACACTGTTTGAAAGAAAGGGGATTTTTATTTCACAGAAACAAAAAGGACAGAAAAAAAATAAATAAAAAAATACTACTTCCTAAATCTGTGGCAACAAGGCAGCAGGGAATATAACGCTGTAACTTTAAATGGCAAACATATGAAGCTGTCCGTACAGTTGCAAATTATTTGGGCTAATGCAGGAAGAAAATGAGAGAGAAGGTTGGATGAACTGAGGATATTAAACCAGAAAGTGCAGTGGAAAAGCAAGTCAGAAATAAGAGCATCTATTATGAGGATAAGGAATGGAAAGCCCCTTGCAAGAGTGGTTCTTCAGTTGGTTTATGGACAAAAGCACACATGTCCTACAGTTCCTTCGTAAAGTATTGGAACAACAACACCAATTCCTTTGTTTTGGCTATACACTAAAGACATAATCTAAAGATATTTATCAAAAGATAAATCTGAGATGAGATCTGATTTTCAGCCTTTTTTTAGCTTTACCTTGGGCTTGCAACACTCCTCCTGGAATATATAAACAATGTTTATTGATGTTGTAATAGAAGCAGCAGAATGAGTTCTGGAGTCTACAGAATCATTGTTATGCATATTTATACATAGATTAATCAGGAGGTGGAAAAAGGTGGCATGTTTTCGACTGACAGTCAATCAAGAGGTATTTACCCAAATGAAAACACTTTCTATCTCCTGAAGAGGAGACTGAAGAGTGAAAACCCTCAGAACAATTGAACAATGCTGTAAATTTGTTAAACCATGATCAAAGAAGAAGGTAATTATTTAAAGACAATGGGTCCAGGCTTGATGCAGATTTTGTAAGCAATACATATTTACATAATTTACTTTGGAACCTGGCAACCTTAATTTACTTAGGAATTGAACCTCTCATCTCACATTCAGTTGGATCTCTTTCTTTGCATAGTAAAATGAATGAAATAGTCTTGCTGTTCCATTAAAAATTATATGTAGCCATCCACATACCTCACACCTCAATATAAAGTTCCAACACGTAAACACTCGGCCACAAAAATGGCATATTTAGTCAGGTGCCGATGATTATGCACACTGGAAAATGTTTAAAACTACATGAAATTAAATGTATTAAGGAAAACTACTTACAATTCTGCTGCAATCAGTCCTAATACCAGGAATAAAACCAGGAGCCACAGAACCTGAAGAGGAAAGTGAAACTTCAGTGTTGTGGGTTTATATTCTAACATATGTGCTAGAGGAATTTAGAAAAATGTTTCTTCTTTTGGCTGCTGCCACAGCAGATCATCTGTTTCAATGTCATACTGTATCCTGCATCTTCTTCCTTCAAACCAACCACCTGCATGTCTTCTCTCACCATGTCCATAAACCTCCTCTTTGGTCTTTTCCTCTTTCCTGGCAGCTCTATCTTCAACATTCTCCTCTCAATATAGGAGGACATGCCCAAACCAACACAAACTTGCCTCTCTAACTTGGTCTCCAAAACTTCCCTCTAATATACTAATTTCTAATCCTGTCCATACTCAGCAAAAATCTCAGCATCTTTAACTCTGACACCTACAGCTCTGCCTCCTGCCTTTTTGTCAGTGCCAGTGTCTCCAACCCATACAACAGAGCTGGTCTCACTACTACCCTGTAAACCTTCCCTTTTACTCTCACTGGTTGTCTGTCACAAATGACTCCAGCCACACTTCCCCACCCATTCTAACCTACTTGCACAATGTCATCTTGTCCATTACCATTGCAAAAAAGAATGGGCTCAGCGCTGATCCTTGATGTAATTCAACCTTTACCTTAAAAGCATCCATCACTCCTACTGCAGATCTCACCACTGTCACACTGCCCTCATACATATCCACAAATACGCTCACATACATCTCTGACTTCCAGATACAAAACCACAACTCCTCTCTAGACATCCTGTCATATGCTTTCTCCAAATCCACAAAGGCACAATGCAACTCCTTCTGACCTTCTCTGTACTTCTCCATCAACACTCTCAGAGCAAACATTAAATCTTTCTCAGCATGAAACCACACCTCTTTTCTCTCTCAATCTAGCTTCCACATCTCTTTCCCTTATCTTCATGCTGTGGCTAATCAACTTTATCCCTCTTTAGTTACTACAGCTCAGTGCATCACCCTTCTTATAAATCAGTACCAGTACATTTCGTCGCCACTCCTCAAGTATCCTCACTTTCTAAGATTCTGTTAAATAATCTGGTCAGAAACTCCACTGCCATCTCTCCTAAGCACCTCGATGCTTCCTCTGGAATGTCATCTGGACCAACAGCCTTTCCATTCTTCATAGCTGCCCTTACTTGCATCTTGCTTATTTGCTGCACTTCCTGGTTCACATTCACACACTCTCTCTCTCTCTTCGCCCTGACCTGCTGCACATCTTTCCCAGCTCTGTCTCTCTGTCTAGCCAATATAGGTCCTTTTCTCCCTCCTTACCGTCCAACCTCTCATGCAATTCACTATACACCTTATCTTTAACCTTCGCCAGCGCTTTCTTCACCCTGCTCTTCATTTCCTTATACACCTGTCTACTTTCATCAACTCTCTGACTATCCCACTCCTTCTTTGCTTGCCTCTTTTTCTGTATACACTCCTGGATTTCTTGGTTTCACCACTTGGTTTCCTTATCCTCCTTCTTCCTTCCAGATGTACAACCAAGATACATTCTATCGGTCTGCCTTACCACTGCTGCTTCCTTCCAGTGCCTGTGTTAACTACTGCCAGAATTCCACCTTGCAGTCTTGCTGCTTCAGCTTCCACCACTTGGTCCTCGACTGTGCCTTCATTTTCCTCCTCTCTTGTCCTCCAAGGTCATCCTACAGACCACCATCCTATGTTGTTTCGCTACACTCTTCCCTGTCACTTCTTTGCAGTCTCCATTCTCCTTCAGACTGACCCTCCTGCAAAAACATTATAATCCACCTGTGTGCATCTTTTTCCACTCTACATGTCACCCTGTGCTCCTCCCTCATCTTAAAATAAGTATTAACTACAGACATTTCCATTCTTTTCGCAAAATCTACAACCATCTGACCTTCAGCATTCCTCTCCTCGACACCATACCTATCCATCACCTCATCATCACTGTTCCCTTCACCAACATGTCCATTAAAGTCTGCACAAATCACCACTCTCTCTCCCCTGGGTACATTCTCTATCACTTCATCTAACTCACTCCAGAATTCTTCTTTCTCCTCCATCTCACATCCAACTTGTGAGGCATAAGCACGAACAACATTCATTATCACACGTTCAACTTCCAGCTTCAAACTTATCACCCTATCTTACACCCTATTTACCTCCAAAACACTCTTCACGTACTCTTCCTTCAGGATAACACCTACCACATTCTCCCATCCATCCAGACCAAGGTAAAACAATTTAAACCCTCCTTTAATACACCTGGCCTTACTACTTTTCCCATCTAGTCTTCCACTCTCCTCCACTTCCTTCTCTGATCCTCCCTCTTTACAAGCCTTCCTCCCCTTCTTCTCCTTTGGCCAACAGTAGCCTGATTTTCCATCAGCATCTTGTAGGCATAACAGGTGGTAGTCGTTGTTAACCCGGGCCTCGTCTGATCCGGTATGGAAATCTGTTTGGTTGTCCGCATATTGATTTGGCAAAAGTTTTATAACGGATGCCCTTCCTGGCATAACTCTCCCCGTTTATCTGGGCTTGGGACCGGCAAAAAGAAATACACTGGCTTGTGCATCCCTAGTGGCTGGGTTGCAGTTTGAGCAGGGTCATTTTGATGATTACATAAGGGAAGTGCTTATATTAAGAATAGGTATTTAAAATCTTAGTTAAGAGAAAAATATACCGCTTTCTGTTCTGGAAAGAAAAATAATATTATGCCACATCTAAGTTCGGTGTGACCTAGGTACCTATGAGAGATTTGGAAAACAGCAATGTTCTATTTAACTGGCTGTCAAGCATCTTGTGAAGGTACTTACATATAAGAAGATGGCCAGTGGCAGGAGCTGAGGAGGCAACAAACAGAAAGTGATCCAGGTGTAGTTAATGAAGCCGTCCTCAGCGGCACAGTCTGGAGTGGTCTGAACAAAGTTGCAGCGTTGGTCGGCAGACAGGTTCATCACCTTGTCACACTGGTTGAAAACATACAACATACCTTTACTAAAGGCACAGTTGTCTGAGAGCTATGTCAGGAATCTAGAACAGGATTATTGAACAAAATGTCAGCAGCCAATTGCTGTAAATGATTCAGTTAAAAAGTGGGCAGATAATGAGCAAATGCAGATAATGCATTTTAATACAAAAGATCCATGAAAAAGTGTTCACTACTATTCAGGGTAAAGGTTATTTCCATACATTATGAAACCCCTTGATGAGTGAAGTGACAACTCAACAGAGTCTTCCCACACAGCTCATTTAGTAAGAGGAAAACATTACTTTCGAGGTTTTCCCAGCACACTAAAGTGATGTTCCCACAGTACCTCGTCTTGAGTGCTTTTCAGCAGATCTGCAGCCGCATTAAGCGCCTTTACAGTCTTCAGATCCAGGTCATTTCCCCCGGCCGTCCTGTTACCTGCGGTTGTTGTTGCTGGCAGATCTGGGACAAGCTTGACCCATTTTTGAGACCCCTGAGTGCGGACATGGTCCGTTCCCAAAGCAAACGTCAGAGTCGCTATGAATACTAGTACACACTCCATTCCTTAGCGTAGGTCTATAGCACAAAGCACCGGGAAAGCATTGCAGCGTTTCGCTTCTTATTCATGTTTACTTCCTCCCAACATGATCACAGCAGTCAGTGAAGACCGTAACTCCTGTTTTCTACACGTGACCGCAACCATACACTGAGCCCAGTCCCTCTAAAAAGGCGTGCAGGACTTTACACATTATAACACACTAAAAACAGGCTCAAAGAAAATAAAACATTAAAAGTCGAGGCCAGAACTCGGGGGGATACAGGCGCAGCTCTCGCTAACTCTTAGTCCAATCCTACCTCTCACTTGGAGAGTGTTTGGAAGGAGTCGCCTTGGCTTTTGCACTCCTGCACTTCCTTCCACGTAGAGCTGCGTAACGATGGCGTCAGCACTCCTTTATATCATGCAATGAAATCAAGGAATTCTACAAATGAAGAGAAAAGTGCATAAATATGCATAAAGAGCTCCACCCCAGTTTAAATTATGCATCTGAACTTTGCAGTTTTACGATTGTTTTTATCTGCAACGTATGATAGTTTAACGTAATCAAAGTATCAATTTGGGTTGATAAAAATGTCCACAGTTCACTTTCTAATTCACAGCTTGGGAAGATTTAAATGCAAGGCGTTTGATGACAACGCAGACAAAGAAAAGATCTTATTTGTTTTAAAGATATATTTGAACACCACAGTAACTCTACCAGAATTATTCTATTTAACAGAAAACCAAGAAAATTAAATTAAGCATCTAAAATAACAAATTATGTTGTTTGAATACACATTATTTAATTCCACTAATCCCATCTTTTACATAATATAAGACATTTTTAATATTTCAAGTGATTGTAAACTGCTGAATGCTAATGTAAACTGATGGACATGCACTGATTGTGTATATATTATTTAGAGATTAATTTGAGAAAGCACGCTCCAGTAGCTATACAGTCCTGTAGCCGTCCTACTTATTGGGCAGAAATCAGCACAAGTAGTTCTCTTATCTTGAGGCCAAACTATGAAAACACTTGCCCCCTCAAGCCTCTTAACCTAGTTTCTATTACTGAGACGTTTTGAACTGGAAGGTGTCAGGAACAGGCCCACAACTTTGTGCTGACTACAAAGCCATTATGCAATATTCTACTTTCTTGGACAATGCAAAGTCAGCACATGCCAACTAACCAACATAAAGTATGTACAGAAACCCAACTGAACTGTTCATTCAGAGCATGACTGAGCAGTTAATCAGGTATTGCTTACCCTCTGACACTGCACAGCAAATGAGGACCAAAGAAACTTGCTTTGGCAAAGACATTAAAGTGCTCCGAAATGTGCCAAATTCACAGAGATAAAGATTCAAAGACACAATAAATCCAGCATATATAAATATGGATGTAATTTCCAATGCAGTGCAATACAACTTTTTAGTCTGTGTGCCATAACCAGCAAAGTAGAAGACGGGGGAAACACCAACAAACACAAATGCACATGCACATTCCCTTACACACACACACACACACACACACACACACACACACACACACACACACACACACACAAACACACACACACAAACACAAACACTGAATTAGTTTGTTACTGTTCTTGACTAGAATGCCTGGTGAGTAACTGTAAGCTTTTGTTTATAGCTAAGTAACCCTGTTGTTAAGATAAGAACAACAGAATGTGCCAGGAACTATAGGTCAGCATATAACATTCTTACTTATGCTTTCTCTGCACTGTGAGTTTACACTTTGCTGACTCAGGATGGCCCATGGATGCCAGGGCATGTGATTAACATTCTTTTTGTCAGATGGTTGAAAACTTTAAAGTAAGGCTGATTGGCTAGTTAGAGACATGAGGTGCAAAGAGGTGCACACAAATGCTTCACTTCTTTCTTCACACAAGAGAGTGGCTTGAGTGCGTTAAGAATGCACAAACCCACAAATAAACTTATTTCCAAGTTGAACATCATATCCTGTCTTATAGTCTATGGTTTGAAAATTATCCTAAACTCATCACTACAAAGTACAATACACACAGTTGCCAGGATAACAGAACTCACTCATGGAACTCACTTGCTGATAATTATTTTATTTGAGAAGCAATAAATGAACTGAACTAAAATAAATGTAATATAAATTGTAAAATGACAGCACTGATGGACAAATGAAAATAAAAAATTTATTTTCATTAATTTCATTAACTGATTTTGAATGGCAGCGGTGGCCTAGTGGTTAGGGTGTTGGCCACATGATCGGAGGATTGGGGGCTCAACCCCCTTCCCAATGGGTTGCCCTGAGGTACCCTTGAGCAAGGTGCCGTCCCCGTCCCGCTCCTCCCTGCGATGGGCTGGCAACCTGTCCAGGGTGCGTCCAGTCCTGTGTGCGCTGGGTTGGACACCAGCAATCCCCCGCGACCCCCGTTTGGGACAAGCGGCAGAAAATGGATGGATGATTTTGAATGTATAATAAGAAACTGAAGAAGCTTGAAATAGCTGCAAAGGGTATTTTAAAGCTTGTAAATTCAGCTTAAGCTCCATGAACATTAAACTATGTTACAAACACAAGTTCAAATAATTTTAGCCGAAATGTGCTAACATAATATTCTTTTAATGGTTTAAGGAGGAGCTTACATATGTTAGTTAAACATTGTGTGCAAGTGAAAAATATTTAAAAGGTATTTATTTATGAATAATTTGTCATAATTAAATTGTTGTCTGCTAAATGCTATAAATGTAAACATAAATTAAACTGGAATATATGCATACCTAATTGTCATTACTTAAGTATTATAAATATTCACAAATAGCTAGGATACAGCTTCATTAAAGAACTAACTACATTTATGAGAACTTTGAATTTGATCATAACCAACTTATCCATTGACCAGCTTATTCATTCATTAAGAAACTTATTCATTGTGAATCACCATTTTCTTACCCTTGCAAGTTCTTCTTTCTGATTTTGGAGTTCTGGATTTTTGAAGATTTATGCTGCCACAAATCTCTTTGAGCCACTAATTTAGACAGAAGTTTAGTCGATCACAGGGGAGACAGGGACAAACACTTTTTTTATACAGGTATTGTGATATACAGGTATTTTATAATATACAGTACTGTTCAGAAACTTTCTTTATTTTTCTGCTTCATTAGAAGCACAAATTCTGGTATTTTTCAATATATTGTTGAGGAACAGTTGAAAGTGAAAATGCTCATCATTGCGAAGTCACAGCACGGCACACAGTGAACCACAACGAAATTGGACAAACACCGCACAGCAGGGGGCAGCTACAAGAGCATCTGGGATGGTACCTTGCTCAAGGGTAACTCAGGGCAACTTACTGGGAAGGGGTTTGAACCCACAATCTTCTGACCCTATGTCCAACTCCCTAACCACCGCTGCTCTTATTATCTAGGGTTTCCTGAGGTTTTGCCTCTCATTCTCATTGTATTCACTATACCTGAAAAGTTTCAGAGGATTATTTGTTTATTCACACAATGACCAACGAATGAGTCATTCAAGCAGAACAAAGCCATATAATTTAAGGCGTGGAGCAGTGAAAAAAGGTGCAGATGATTACAGGTGATCAAGCCAGTGATACTGGTAGCATACTGATGAAGCCTAATGCTGAGTGGTCAGAATCTTTTATCTTTAGGCACTTTGCACACTTGTTCCCATTTCTTTAATTTAATCTACTCAGTTTGACAAAGATAAGACAGTTTGAGAGGTATGACATAGTATTACTAACTACAAGTACATTGTACTACTCAAAAAGGATTTCTCCATTCTATTTGAACAAATAATGACCCATTACAACTGAATGTGGTTATTTATGCTAATCCAAGCAGCATTATTGTATTCTGAGA
The DNA here is from genome assembly GCA_017165825.1 of Hepsetus odoe. Lineage (NCBI taxonomy): Eukaryota > Metazoa > Chordata > Actinopteri > Characiformes > Hepsetidae > Hepsetus > Hepsetus odoe. The sequence goes on along the minus strand of CM029391.1, from coordinate 5,696,207 downwards.
AGCGTCTGAGAACATGCCCCCAATCCCTTCATTTTAAACTATTCAGCATTGGTTTACTTTGCCAGAAGTGTCTGGTTGGTTGTGGGTTTGTATTTGGAAGTTGTCCCATGGATCTCCCCTGATTTCTGCACAAGTTTGTAGACATCCCAATTAGTGAATTCCAGTAATTTAAGTTGGATATACATTTTTAACTGTGCTAAAAAGAGCTGTTTGTGTAATGCCTAAAAGAACCTTTGGTTCCCTTAAATACCTAAAACTTTCAGTGGATATTTCTTAAATTCTGTAAAATATGAGTAAGAAAATATATATATGAAGAAACATTTCTCAAGTTTAAAAAACTCTATAGGCAGGCTTTGGCTATTCATATAAATTTACATTTATGGCATTTAGCAGACACTCTTATCCAGAGTGACTTCCATGTCCTAATTATAGGGACAGTCCCCCCTGGAGCAATTTAGGGTTAAGGGTCTTGCTTAGGGACCCAGTGGTGGTAGTGCCAGAGGTGGGATTTGAACCTGGGACCTCTTGAGCCATAGGTCCACAGGCAAGTATCCTACCCTCATATTTAGAGTAACTTCCTATTACTCATTACAAGGACAGTCCCCCTGGAGATATTTGGGGTTAAGGGTTTTGTTCAAGAACCCATTGGTGTTAGAGCTGGAGGTGGGAACTTGCAATCTCTTGGTCTGTAGACAAGTATCCTGCCACTAGACCACCACCCTTAAATATTCTTAGGAATACCTAAAACTTTTCTTACTCATATTTAGAGCAACTTCCAATTACTCATTACAAGGACAGTCCCTCTGGAGATATTTGGGTTTAAGGGTTTTGTTCAAGAACCCATTGGTGGTACAGCTGGAGGTGGGAACTTGCAATCTCTTGGTCTGTAGACAAGTATCCTTCCACTAGACCACCACCATTTTCATTAACCATTAATTCTTCATTTCAGTCAGGTTGGGACTATCTGGGCTAAGGATAAAGATACAAAGCTATCTAATGACCTATCTATAGATGTTTAAAAAACTTTAATAATATTGATGTAAAGTAGGAACTATATTTGACTTCAGCTGTGGAGCCCTTTGATTCTATATAGAATGATTTTTAAAAAGTATTTTTTAATCTGCATATAAAACAGTTTTCCAAATAGATGAGAGCAATTTAATTATATAATGAACCATTTATATTTTCAAAAGGTACTTTGATTTCTGGTTCTTGACCATAACTCTTTAACATTGCCTTTCCTAAAGAACCCTTTAAACCTATTTTTTTACACGGCTTTAAACAAAGAAATCAAAATATGAACAAAAATATGAATGAAACATGAACATGAAAAATGAATGAAAAAACCTCCTCTTTTGTGGCTGTGTGTCAGGCTTGGACTGCTTTTCACAGATGTTTTTGCTTTCCTAGTATTTATGTGAAGACAGCTTATGTTCAGCTGTCACCCACACTCCCACAACCTTAGATTCTAAAAGTGCACAGTGAAAATTGTATGCTTGTGTGTGAGCTGACTTAGGAAGGGTGTGGGATATTTGAGGAACATGCTGTTGATTGGCTTAAGGTGTAGTCTCTTTCCATAAGGAGAGCCAAATTTTCTGTTTGAGTCCTCTGACACATGTATATAAAGTGTCCTAATGTTTCAGTTCCCTCTGGCTCATAGCCACATCCCTTCTTTCATCTGATCCACTTTGTAAGGCTCTCTGTCTCATTACTGAAAGGTGAGATTTTCTCCTTTATGCCATGCCTTTTCCTTCAGAGAGGTTTTAAAGCTATTTGGTGTCTGGCTTTAGCACATTGTTTGCATAGATAGTACAGACCCCAATTTACATGCTTGCTCAAACTAATGTCTTGTAGTTAGCTAAATGCATACTGAGTTCTTCTTGCTGTGGTTTAAATCCTTTTGGCTGAAACCTGAAACTGATTGATAGAATCAGTTTTGATTTGTGAAGGGGGTAGAACTTCACTGGTCATGTTTGTTGTGTATATATATATATATATATATATATATATATACATGGGTGGCGGTGGTCTAGTGGTAGGATGCTTGCCTATGGCTCAAGCGGTCCCTGGTTCAAATCCCACCTCTAGCACTACCACCACTGGGTCCTTTAGCAAGACCCTTAATCCTGAATTGCTCCAGGGGGACTGTCCCTATAATCAGGACATGGAAGTCGCTGTGGGTAATGGAGGAAACAAATCTATTTTTTAAGATATGTTCATGATTGTGGCCCCGATCTTTAACATTGGATTTTGTTCCTTTATCAAATCAGATAAAATGAAAATCAATATAAAATATAACTCAAAGAATATGTTTCAAATAAGATGAATATCTCTTTAAGTGATAGCATGATACCCCCCTTTTTTCTTTTCTGGCAGTGATAGATATAGTAACCTGACAAACCTAGCTTTCAGATGAATTAGTTTTAAGGAAGCCCTTCACTTAAGATTTTAAAAAAAACTTGACGTTACAATGTATGGTGTACATGACTTTGCACTTTTTGCACTATTGAGTTGTTACATGACTTGATTTGATTCACTTTTATACTTCAGAAAGTCAGCTGAGTTGCATCGATAGTTTTTTCTGTCTTATACTCAGCATATCAGTGGCAGTGTCTGTGTGTGCAATGAAAAAGGTCACAGGTTCATTTTAAGCTGTGCCTTTATGTCTCAGGACAGCTGAAGAAATTCCAGAGGAGGCACAAATGCACTCAGCTGTTGAATTCTTGTCTCTGTGTGTGTGTGTGTGCACTGTATGTGTGGTATACTTAAAAATGGAGCACATGGCAGTGGTACACACCCTAAAATATCTGAAACCTCCACTACACCACTCACTTGCTAAGCTGCATTCATTGATTGTTTCCTTGGATTGTGTTTTTTTTGTGTTTAAATGCTGATTTTCACTTATCTTGCTTTTTATTGTTTAATGTGTCCATGTCCACAAACATTTCACAAACAGTTCATTATAATTATCATTGTTTTTTACCCAGATCAGTCTAATCAATTTATGAAAGGTTTTATGTTGCTTAACTGGATTTACTAACAACCCAGGAGTTGGTGTGGCAATAAACAACTGAACTGCACACATTCAACATAATCAATTTTGCATTCTCTCACAATCTTTTCTCTCTGTTTGAAGGAGTAAAAGGGGCCAGGATGTCTGAGTAAGTGCTGCTAAACAACACTCCACAGACAAATTTAATAGAGAATAGAAGTTAAGTAAGTAAAATGATGAGTAAGAGCAAGTTAGGCCTGTAAGATTTTAAGTGAGCAGCTTTTTGAAGGTAGAGAGGAATTCCCCTGCCCTGATTTAGTATTTAGTAGGTCTTTCACCATCAGGTTACCAAGAACAGTCTGTACTAAGAATGCCTTGTTTGTAGACAATGTTCCTTAGAGGAAAACTGGGGGCTGGGAATAGTGGTGGTCTATCTGGCTGAATTAACCCCAGGTGCTCAACTGTGTCCTGGACCATCAAAAGGAATTTCATTCAAAAAATCTGAAAGGGTTAATTCTACTTCTAATTCTTCAACTTTTGAATTCTACAATGTTTGGCTACTATTTACAATATATTTAGTTTTTGCCAAGGAAAAAAATTCTGAAATAATTCTCACCATTCAATTAGCATAAGACATAAGTCTTAATATTTGTCTTGAAGGGCCCATGTCAAGGTAATTATAATTTCTTCATTCAATTGAAATAAGAAATTTAAATAGCGTGTAACATTTTGAGACATGGAGAGGAAACCAAGCTGTTTCAAAGCATCAGCTTCAAGTTTATTTGAAGTTTTTTGCCCTTTGTGCTGTAAAGGAAAGTTTTAGTCTGATAAGACTAAATGAATGAGCCAGAAAATAAACCAGCCAAACATAATAAGAATTGCTTCCATATATTACTCTTTAAGGTGCACTAAACAAAACCTTTTAGTTCTCATTGATGAATAATATAAAAATAAATGATGGTTGCCTTTAAACAAATCTACAGAAAATTTGTAAAAAAATGCATTTTCCATTGCTAGTAACGTTTGTTTTTTAATGTGTTAAAATTGTTTAAGGCTGTCACAAATAAACTGTAACATATTTTTCCATAGGAAAAAGATGACATCCAGCAGGAGGCACCATCTTAAGGTGAGTGCATTTGTACAGAAACACTACACTTCAGAGTTTAGTGTCTCAGTGTATCTGTTGGGCATTTACTATATTTTTGATTATATATTTGTTTATTTATAACTGTATTGCAGAGCTTGATGCTTCAGATTGCTCAAGGCCTTCTGGAGGCTGAAGCTGCAGAGGCAGAGCAAGAGAAGCAGAAGTATATGCAGGAGAATTGCCCAGCACTTTCTCTGCCTGGAACAATGCAGGAACTGCAGGTATTCACAAACACACACACACACACACAAACATACACACACACGCAGACTCATCCCTTAACCACACATTTGTCTAATATTTTTGCCAAAAATAAATAGTAACACTTTAGTTGATTTGTCCAGTATAGATGCTTTGGAGTTGCTCTGCGTGCAGCTAACTTACTTAAAACCAAATAGAAAGGTCAAATACAACTGAACTTAGTTTAATATTTATATACAAACAGTTGTCTTGTTGATGCTACTTTCTAAGACAGTTTGGAAATCTGTAGTGAGTGTTGCAACAATGGATAGGTGATTCTTATGTACTAAGAAGTGCACCAACTACCCAGTAATCCTGCTGTCTGAGTCTATTGTTGTCTATTGCTGTGTTTTTATTGCTTCTAGATGCTTCCATTTCCACAATGATAATGATAATGAGCTGCTACATGTAGCAGGATATGATTTCCACAAACTATCTTGTGACAAAGTTGACAGTTCCAGTTCAGTTTAACCAATTCATTCTTCAGTTTGACTTGCTGTACTGCTAGTAATTGTCTATGGAGTTTGCATTGTGCTTTATTATAAACATCTGCCTGCAATGACTGTGGCTGAAGCTAAGTAAGGAGTAAATATTCAGTAATTAGCAGTACTTGTACTCTGAATTATTCAGAAATAAATTGTGTTTTCAGGATCTGTGCAAAAAGTTCCATCAGCAGATTGATATTGTGGATGAACAGAGATATGACATGGAGAGCAAAGTTGCAAAGTCCAACAAAGAGGTAACACAATTACAATAACACACACACACACACACACACACACACACACACACACACACACACAAACACACACACACACACACACACACACACACACATACACACACACACACACGCACACACACACACACACTCACACATACAATATTCACCAGTTCACCAAGTGACCATATCTGCATACAGATTGAGGATCTAAAGCTGAAAGTACAGGACCTGAAGGGCAAGTTTAAGAAGCCTGTTCTGAAGAAAGTACGCATGTCCGCTGATGCTATGCTGCAGGCACTGCTTGGCTCTAAGCACAAGGTGTCTATGGATCTTAGGGCCAATCTCAAACAAGTGAAGAAAGAAACAAAGGAAGAGGTGGGTAGAAACATAATAAATGCGTTTTGGTGCAGGTACAAGAGAGAAGATGCATAAAAAAGCAATCAGATAACATAAATTATATTTGAACCATGGTTCTTATAGTGAATGCAGAAACTCCTCAATACATGCAAACGGGAGACATTCATTGATGACATCTTGGGCAGATAGGACGACATCAGATGCTGCAGTGAATACAACAGTTTTTTTCTGTTATCTATAGTAATATGATAAACTTAACAAGATGTGCAAAAAATGTTTTAAAAATATATTCTTTATAGGCTTTAGGTAGAAATTCAACCATCATTTGACCATTTCCACTAATTAACCAAACTCCAGTTTGGAACAAGACCACAGTGTCCTATAAAACGTCATGTTCAAATTGGACTATTTTGTCAGTTATTTTGTTACCAAACGTGTTGTTATGATTGTTCATATTGTTGCATAAAAACATAACATTTTGACATTTTGTCATGTTGTAACATGGATTTTAATTTGTTGTTTGGTTCCCCCTACAGGAGAAAGAGAGTGTTGGTGACTGGCGTAAGAACATTGAGGATAAGGCTGGCATGGACGGCAGAAAGAAGATGTTTGAGTCAGAGGCATAAATGTTATCTAAAGATAATTTATGTTAAATCATTTATTTGTTTACTCTGTGCTTTGACTTTTGCCTTCAGACTCAGAATGCTGTTCCTCAAAGAAATGTGGCATTTAAATAAAACATAAATGTCTGTGTATTTAATTTGCATATATTTAGATCCAGATTTTAAACATTTTTGAATATCTCTTAACATTGGGACAACATTGAAAATGTTGTGATGGGAACACAAATTCATCAGTGAAATAATATATAATATTAACATATATACAGTAGAAATAAAAAAAAAATGTCAGCTGAAATGTTTTGTAAGAAATAAGGTAACACATCCCTTACAGGGACCACACTTCAGTACATTTTTCTACACATTTACTGGATGTATATATATATATATATATATATATATATATATATATATATATATATATATATATATATATATATAAATAAAACTGGTCATATAATAAGTTTTGTAGGTTTTGTAAGGAATAAGGTAACACATTCCCTCCAGGAACACACATCTGCACATTTTTATTGCACATCGATGAGCCCTAATCCAGTCTAGGTAGTCTGACATCACATACTTTACTATGAAATCATAGAAGTAAAATAGTACAAGCACTATTAGTGCACCAGTTCATTAGTATGTATATTACTTTGCCCCCCCGCTTTTTTTTTGGGACAGAACTTGTAGGTTCCATAAGCCTAAATAACATTTGTCAGTATAAAATTTGTCAGAGGTTTATACTGGTGATGCCACTGATGCTGTTGCTGGGTCGATGGAAATCATGATAAACATACAGTTTAGCTGAAGTTTAAAAACATACCTTTAAACACAAGAGGAATTTATGCTTAGAATACATTTCAAAGGCTACTCATTATCAATGGTTAATGTTCTTATATTTAAAAAGGCCAACTTTAAAGACATTAGATGTTGAACTGCATGCTATGGTGGTTGTCTTATAACTAACTTATGACTTACTAATTCAAGACTTTTGTAGCCTACCTGGCACTCATAATTTGCATTTGTGCTGTGACATTGTAGATGGCAAACATCCTTGCCAGTCCTTCTACGGTCACCCCTCCATCCCTCCTTAGGTTTCCCTTGTCCTTCACACTGCCTTTCTTAAATTACCTCAAGGAGATTGTTGAGCAACAACACACTCACTTCCTAATTTTGGGTGGTGATGACAGGCCTGCAAAACTCATGGCAAATTCTGGCACCCTAAATTTAGAAAGTTTGGCCATGGAGTTTGTGCACATGGAGTAGCTATTTGAAAGGGCCTCAATAACTAGTATCATTTTGCTAAGAGGCATAATACATAATATTCTCTGAACCTAATAGCTAAGTTAAGATTGTATTATGGGGCAGTGGTGGCCTAGTGGTTAGGGCGTCGGCCACATGATCGGAGGATCGGGGGTTCGAACCCCTTCCCAATGGGTTGCCCTGGGGTACCCTTGAGCAAGGTGCCGTCCCCGTCCCACTCCTCCCTGCGATGGGCTGGCGACCTGTCCAGGGTGCGCCCCCCGTCCTCGCCCTGTGTGCGCTGGTTTGGACACCAGCACTCCCCTGTAACCCCGTTTGGGACAAGTGGCAGAAAATGGATGGAGATTGGTGGCCTAGGATTTGTGCTGTGACATTGTAGATGTCTAACCTAGGGGTTAGGGAGCCACCTGAGGTACCCTTGAGCATGGTACCGTCCCCGTCACTGTTCCCCGGGCGCTTTCAATTGCTTCCCCCTGCACATGTGTGTATGGGTGAAACGCAGAGGTTGAATTTTGTTGTACTGTGCTTCGTTTTACAACGACAATGGTAGTCACTTTCACTTTCTTTTTTTCTTTAAGTGGATGGTGTGGTAAAGTGTGGTAAATCTGGGAGTCCTTGCGCTGGCTTGGCTTGCTGACCTGATTAACCAGTCTTACCTTCTCATCCCATCCTGAATGCAGGGGCTATTGTCACCCCCACATAAAAGACCCAGGACCCAACATGTTTTGCCATGCATGACATAACCCACCATTTATGCTTTTAGCTGGGCCCCCAAGCAGTGCATACAGAGGTCTCTGGGTGTGAATTCGTTCTAGTGGTTGTACCCTCTGTGCCCTGGGTGAGGAGGGTCCACATTCAGCACCCATTTCAGTGATCCATCCATGGAAGGGTCCATATCAAGTCAAGTCAAGTCAAGTAGGATTTTATTGTCATTTCAGCCATATACACAGTACACAGTGAAACGAAATAACGTTCCTCCAGGACCCTGGTGCTACACACAAGACAAGACACAACACAAGACACAAGACAAACACAAGACAACATAAGACACAACACGGGGCAACAAGTGCGGACAAGACAGACAAGACAGACAACAACAGACGGCACGACAGACAGTACATTCATCCGTGGAAGGCTGCAGTGTTGTGGAACAAAGCAGCCCAGGCACATTATGGTGTAAATCCATATGTTGCTGTCTATCGCTACTCACTCCACAACCTGCTCTGCAATTAACTCTTCAGAGCCTGCAATAGGTCATCTGGAACTCCTGGGCATGGTGAGGCTCTGATGTATCTGATAAAATCTCTGGGCAACCTAGCCAGGGGTCAGTCCCAGCTGTCAATAATTGTACAAAGTGGGGTATTGTTGTGCTACCTCCACCCAGAGATTGTAGTAGGGACACTACTTCCCTGGACATGATCAAGGCCCACGTCTTCTTGCCCTAGACCTTGTTTCTTTCTATGACCTCAAACATGTGTAGATGTGCTCCACATCATCCTTGGTCATCAGCTTGATGAGAAGTGGGATTTCTGTCCTACAGTCCACTGGGAGGGGCACTGGGGCAGCTCCCTCAGTACACTGCCTCACCACTTCCTCCAATAATCAAGCCGTGTGGTGGACGAGGCAGAGGTCCTTTCCTACAGCTGGCTGAGTCTGTCCCTGTTTCTGGTGCACCCAGCCCCTGTTTGTTGCTGGCTCATGCGCCCGCTCAGGGAAGGCAGTTACTGTTTGTCTTTGGTGCCTGCATCCACCCAGGGGTTGGCCCTGTTAGTCGCCGGCTCCCCCAACCACCCAGGGGAGTAGATCCTGTTCTGGGTATCCAGAATGGGGGGGCAGTCCCAAATTGTCTGAGGCACCTTTGCCCACCTAGGAGGGTGGCCCGTCTTTGCTGCTGGCTCCTGGACCCTCATGCTGGCTGCAGCACCATGTACTTGTGCACTGGGGTACCCCTCGTCACAAGCCGCAGCTTGGACGTGGAAGCTGCCAGGCCTAGGAACCCTTTTGGTTATGTGTTAGCCCTGGAAAAAGGCCCAGTAATGTGCTGGTTCTGTTTGGGTGGTTTTGGGTTTTGTTTGGCCTCCCCTCAAAAGTACAGCTCTGGGCACAGCAGGATTAAGTGCCCCAGGAGTGACGTTTTGGGGGTGGGCTTCTGTCATTGTTTGTGACGCTCTATCTTGACTGATGGGGCAGCGGTGGCCTAGCGGTTAGGGCGTTAGCCGCATGATCGGAGGATCGGGGGTTCAAACCCCTTCCCAATAGGTTGCCCTGAGGTACCCTTGAGCAAGGTACCGTCCCCGTCCACCGCTTTCAATAGCTGCCCACTGCTGCACGGGTTTGAGTGTGCATGGGTAAAATGCAGAGGTCCAATTTCGTTGTGGTTCATGTGTGCTGTGCCGTGACCTCGCAATGACAAGGGTAGTCACTTTCACTTTCATTTGCTCAATGGTATAAACACCTCTATGAGTCAGAGCAGAGCATCAATCATTCTGGATTCCATGTTAGGTGACTGCTTGTAAGTAAAATGCTGAGTTCAGTGTTTGTGTAAGTGCATGCTTATGTTCATGTTTAATCAAGCTCAGTTGCAGACTTCCAACTCTGCTCTTAAGTGTGGTCAAACCAATCTAGCTGTTACACAAATGTCCTTTTCATACATGTTTGCCAAGGGGATTTTTTTTTTCTTTCTGTTGCATCACTCAGTAGACTCCTTTTTAAAAAGAGTAGAGGCAATGATTTCATGTTAAGTGAAGCAGTTTGTCAGTAAAGTTAACATATCTGCTGCAAGCTAATGATGGTAAAGTAATATCCTACGTGACAATGTTATTACTTGTGGAATCACACAGGGTTCAATTCCAAGGTTTCTGTGACCCGGGTCCTTTAATGCAGAATTGCATGTTCAGTGTCTGGGTGGGTTTCCCATGGATACCAAATTATATATTACACAACCCTATAGACAGCAAGTTTGATTCCTTCAATGGCAAAGGCATCTGTTGCCAGAGCCAAAGAAAGCACAACTTTTCATCCTCTTTTTGGATATGAAGTAAGACACTTGCAGTTGTTAGACAGGTAACATTTAGGAATTTGTCTTTTTTTTTCCAAATTTCTTCCGGACCAGAAGATTGAGGGTTCAATTCCCTCACCAGTAGGTTGCCCTGAGGTACCCTTGAGCAAGGTATCGTCCCTGTCACTGCTCCCTGGGTGCTTTCCATAGCTGCCCCCTGCTGCACGTGTGTGTATGGGTGAAACGCAGAGGCTGAATTCCATTGTGTTGTGCAAAATCTGGGGAATGCTACAGAAAAATTGCTGCAGCATTTGAAAGTCACAATAAGCACCTTCATTCAAAAATGGAAGAAGTTAGGAACCAGGCCGCCCAGCCAATCTGACTGGTGACTGATGAAGACAAGGCATGATCTGAAATATTACCTATTAGGTTTAGTAGTTTTTTGTGTTAGATTTTGCCTAATTTAAAATGGGCCCTTGTTACCTCAACTGCTCAGTGTCAGTGATTCAGTTAACATATGTTCTATTTACAAATGCAGTCTTTCATAGGAAAAGAAGTAAGGTTGTTGGCCAATACTATATTGTAGCTCAATATCATTATTTCAGCATAACCTCTTGATAAAAACCAGCAAAGACCAGCATTACCAATGCACAAGGAAAAACAATGCTGTGTTTTGACACTGGTTTAATGATCATGAAGGTGTGTTGGACTACTGGTCATCAGCAAATCCGTCCTATATTGTGTTTTATACACTGTTATGCTGGACACATTGTATGAAAAATTAAACCGTGCAACAATATTGTATTTAATTTTATTATATATGCAAATTGCTGTAGAGTTAAACTAGGATACAAAGTACTGAAGCAGAACTGAAGTAATCAGTGGTAGAGGTGTTAGTAGTTGTCATGGTTTGGAAAATGCCCCTTACGTCAAACAAAGCGGGAAGTCAGCGGAAAAACGCCCCCTGCGTTGTTCAACTAACCACTCTGCCAGGACATTGAGGACAGCAGTACTTCCACAAAGTAAGGAAGCTGATACTGAGATTCCCTTGAACAAAAATTCCAGGAAGTCTGTCTGTTCTGAAGGAAGAACAGGCCAAAAATGTTCTTGCTGAGCAGCTCCAGGAAACAGAGGCTGAACTCACTGCCAAGGATCACGAAATCTGTGCACAGAACCAGAATCTTGATGTCTTGAATGTAAAGGTAAAGGATGCTACACTGGCCAACTGTCAAGTCTCAGAGAAGCTTTAGGAGACAGAATTAGAGGCTGAAGCAAGTAGAAACCGCATCAAGGAAATAACCAGAATTCAAGCCAAGGAGATTGAGAATGCTGATTTGAGGCATGCGTTGCATGTGGTGGAGGCAAAGTGCCAGTGATTGGAAAATGAACAGGTCTCTCTCCAAGCCATGAATCACCAGCTGCAGGAAAGCAACCAGTCTGAGGTACGTTCCTTCAGGAAGAATTGGCTAAAGTCAGTAGGGAACTTGAGGAAAAACAAGCTGGGTATCTAGATTATGAAAAGGACTGTAAAAACCAGGGTGAACAGATCATTTGGTTAACTGAAAGCTTGAACAGTATCCTGGAGAACCTAAGGGCGGAATCAGAAAAGCTCAGACAGGCCAATGTGAAGCTTTAACTTCTCATGGACATTCACCAAAGAGATGAACAGATCAGCTCCATGACCATTCAGATCACTCAACAGAAGGAGTTGATGACAAGGCTGAACCAACAGCTGACAGAGAGAGAAACCTCTGCATTGCAGGCAATCACCTCAACCACAAACGAAAGGCTGAAACACGAGGAAAAGATCACCAATCTGCTTTCTCAACTTGAGGAGACAAAAGGACTTTTGTCTCTTTGTCAGAGGGAAATTGAAACCAGGGAAACAGAAAGAAAAGCTCTGGCTCAGGACAAGGGTGAGCTTCAAGGAGAGATCAGTAAACTCATGGAAGAGAAAGAGGTCCTGAAGAAGCTGCAAGCTGTGATTGTTGTCCGAATGGAATGGCTGAAGAAAAAATGAACCCGGAGAACCTAACTGCACGCCATGCAACAGAGGGAGTAGAGATTCCAACTTTGCAGGAGAAGCTGGAGACTAAAGTTGCCAGTATGGAAGAACAGCTGAATCTGACCAGGGCAGAGCTGAAACAGGTGCAGGATAACAGCTCCATTCTGCAGGCTGAACTGGGAAAAGGAAAAAAAAAAAAAAAAAAAAAAAATGGACCTGGTGCTCAGAAGTGAAGATCTTGAAATCTCAACTCACTCAGCAGATCCCAATGCAGGCAAAAATGAACTCACCAAATCTGACATGTTTGATCCGAGGTTACAGGCGAAAGTTATAAAGCCAGTAGACATCTCCTACAGTGGGGAGAACGGTTTCAACCAGGCCATTGAGCTGTCAGCTGAAGTCCTTTCCAAGGTCAAATCCATCCAAGAGAAGAAGATAATAGGTCGCTGTTTTGATGAGAACCCGGACACAATGAGATACATCCTGCGAGTACATGGGACAATGAGAAGACAAAGGTGCAGAAAGGGATAGGCCCCACTTCACAGACAAAGAGACAGGACAGGAGCATGAACTGATTGAGTGTATGCTGCTGTTGGGGTGGTTTGCTAATAACTATAAGAAATTTGGTGCCACTCTGGAGATCGTCCCAGACAAAAGTCAGAAGGGTGCACAGAGCTCAACAGAACACAAGCCAAACTCTTTCCACAAGGAGATCATAAACACCCTACCTTCAGTTTATCCCCATGTTTCAGTGGACTCAGAACAGAGTAACTGGTTGCGGAAAGTCGCACTGCACCCAGAGGGGTGAGAATGCATGACACACCGTGAAAACTGCAGTCACTGTGACAATGGCAACAAGGGCCTTGTAAAATAGCTCTGACAAGAACTGCTTAGACAACCATGAATGCATTGTTGAAGGAACTTCAACCTTCAACTGATCAGTAAGTTTCAAGCCTTGCAGTGATGAAGGTTTGTGCATTCTCTACAGTCATGTGTGTGATAAAGAAGACTGCAAGAAGGGTGCAGAGGAGGATGATTGTGAAAGCCAGTGCAAAGAGGAACGTTTTCAGTGTGCCCAAGTTGAGAAGTTAACCATAAGATGGTGTGTGATAAAAATCCCTCATGTTTGAGATGTAATGAATGTAATGAACTGCTTTTCTTTGTCTTAGGATTGCCACCAGCACTGCGGTGACAGCAGAAGTCGGTGTCCTCCTAAGAGTGTTGTCTGTGATGGTGAAGGAGACTGCTTTAATTGCACCGATGAGATTGGCTGTGCGCCGAAAGAGAAGTCTCAATGCACCAGTGCAGTGCATGTCCATGAAGTTCTGCTCTGATGGCCCTACAGACTGCCATGATTACTCAGAGGAGAAAGACTGTAGTAAACCTCCACACCTTCCCAGGAGGAACACTGGAGTTCTGGTCATGAATGCCTGTCGAAGGAAAGGCTCCATGCTGGACACGCTGACTGCAAAGATCAGACTCTAACGTCCCTGCCCTACCATGTCTGCACTTATCTCCTGAAATTCCAGGAGATAAAGAGGAGTAGAAGGCTCTGCAGCAGAGAATCCAGTGCTGGGAGCATTGTTGGAAAACAAGTCAAAGATCACACATCCAGTCTTCAGCCTCTACTTCCCTGAGGAGAAGCAAGAGTGGTGGTGGCTTTACATCGCTCTTCTACTTCCATCACTACAGCCTCCTATTCCAACACCTTCAACGAAAGCACTTAAGCTGGTGGAGAGGGGGGGGGGGGGTCTTCATTGGGTTCCATAAGATGGTGCTCTGTTCAGACTGAGCACACCTGAGCTCATGAAGACACATGTGTGCTTCACTGGGGCTAGCTATTTAAGCCCCAAAGAGACAGAACAGAGTGTGGCTCATTAACAGAGGCTAAGCCTTAACATAAAGATGGTTTCTGAGTTTTCTGTGTCTTGTTTCATTTACCATGGAGTTATGTTATTGACCCCAATAAGTTATGTTATTGACCCCTGGCTCCGCGTTGATATCCTACCCGCACCACACCCCCATTACAGTAGTGAAGGCAACATTTCAGTTAAAAAATTAATTTGTGTACAAAGTATAGGTCTGGATTAAACTGAATTACTTTAACCTTGGGTTCTTTGCATACTCTGAATCACTGTAAAATACATGTAAAATATCAATGGCAGAAATGAGGCTTGCACAAGCATGTTTTGTAGCAGAAATCTTCTTGATTTTATTTTGTAGCTGCTTTTGGTCACTGTAGTTACACAAGCATCTTACTCTTAAAAGAATAGCTCTGCTCTCACCAAGAAAAACAAACAAAAAATGAAAAATGTTCATGACAGCATTGTATGCACCATGGTCAGCATATGCAACTACTATGGTGCTGTTGAGTACTTCATCCTTCTACAGACTTGGACTGACACATGAATTGAATGACACTGAATCTAATCTGTAATCTGTAGCAAGGGTAGGGAAAAGTTTGAGGAGAACCGGGAAAAATGGAATTGTGCTCTAAAGATGAGAGCAATGAAAGTTAAAGACAGAATACATTAGTGTGCATGAAAGGGAGCAAAAGTGGGGTGGTTAGGATGCAAGAAGTAGAGGTGACAGGGTAAAGAAATTTAAATACTTGGGATCAACAGTTCAAAGTAACGGTGAAGGTGGAAGAGAGGTGAAGAGAGTGCAGGCAGGTTGTAATGGGTAGAGAAGAGTGGCTGGATTTGTGATAGATGTGTACCAGTGCGAATAAAAGGGAAGGTTTACATGACAGTAGTGAGACCAGCTATGTTATTTTACATATCCGGTTGGAAACGGTGGCGCTGATGAAAAAACACGAGGTGGAGCAAGAGGTGCCAGATTTAATGGAAATGGAAACGGATGATCTTCTTTGACGACCCCTAACAGGAGCTTACGAAAGAAGAAGAGAAAATATTTTATTTCATTTATGTTTTTAAGCATTTATATTTTTACATAACTGTTAGTGTCTCTAACATAATGCGAAACTCTAGGATTAGCAGATAATTGGAAAGTGAAATTTGAGTCGAGTCGATTTTCAATCAATAGGGTGGCAGTCAGGTTCCAGTGGGCTCCCAGGGCTCCATCAACGTCTGACCAATAGGTTGCCTTGGGTTACCTTTGAGCAATGTACCATCGTCATCACTGCTCTACACTGTTGTGCACTGCTGTACAGAGTGTGTATTGGTTTAGAATTATGCATCTTTTTCTGTTTTGTTTAAAGGATGAGGGAGTTCATTGTCAGTCAGTCATTTTCTGCTGCTTGTCCCCTGGAGTCCATCCCAGCTCACACAGGGCAAAGGACGGGGGGGACACCCTGGACAGGTCACCAGCCTATCGCAGGGAGGAGCGTGACGGGGACGGCACCTTGCTCAAGGGTACCTCAGGGTAGGGGAAGGGGTTCGAACCCCGATACTCCAATCATGCGGCCAATGCCGTAACCACTAGGCCACCACTGCCCCGGAGTTCATTGTCCAAATCCTAATTAAGAGAACACTGACACAGGATCAGTTTTAATAATTTCTTTCCACATGATAATAATTTGATAAATCAAAGTAAAATGGTTTTGCTGTCAAAATAAAAACTGTTAAATTCTTAACAGATACCAAATTAGCCAAATACCAAATCACTTTTCAACAGCTATGCTGAAAAGTCATAAGCTATTTCAGGTGTGTTTTGCAATTTCCTCATAGCCACATGTTCTTCCTAGCCTTAAACAAAGCATAGTCATAGTGCACCATGGACACGACTGCACAGACCTCTACGCTCAGTGCAAACAGGAAAGTATGTTCATGCAGGCAAGGCTAATGATTTCCTTCTATCTATCTATCTATCTATCTATCTATCTATCTATCTATCTATCTATCTATCTATCTATCTATCTATCTATCTATCTAACATAATTTCTATTTTAATATACAAAAATGTTTGTGTTTTTGATATCTTTTTGTTCTGAAGACTTTTTGGACAATTGTTCTACCGCTTTTACTCTTTTTAGCATGACTGTGCTGTTTACTAGAGAAAAGTGAAAGCAATCAAGTGGTTTATAGCTGGGTTTAGTTCCTATACCATTCAGTTTAGTTCTTGTTTGTTCTCTCTCTCTTTCTCTCTCTTTTTCTCTCCAGTTAACACAAACACAGTGGTCATTAAGACATATTTCTAGCCTGTACCTGTTAAAACACTATATCAGAATTGTGTATTATATGAAGTGAATCATAAGAAATTAATATACATACATACACACACACACACACACACACACACACACACACATACACACACACACAGAATATTATCTAGAAATTTAAACCTGTACTGTTTACTGAGATATTCCTCTGTAGAGATTTGGGACCAATCTGTCATCCTTTTAACATGGGATGGAAGGGAGAAGGAATTGTAATGTCTAAACAAACTACCTTTTTTGGGCTGCTTATAACTTGTAGGTTGAATTTTGTGGTTGAAAATTGCATTTATTTCAATGCTGAAGAATCAAAGCCATACCAGGTCAAAAAATATGTGTATTGTTTTACCCCAGCATTTAGATGTTTTCCCAAGAAGTAGAACACATTGAGGAAAACAAGGAAAAGAGCAGAGGAAGAAAAGGAGGAGGGAAGAATTAAACAGAGAAGAGAAGAAGATCAAGAAAGAAAGAGAAAAAATGTGATGGAGCGGATGAAGAGGCTGAGTTTGTCAAGCACTGACAAAGATGAACCCTTTAGCCCTCTCAGTCCCACTCTCATGGTAAACACTGCACTTTTAATGGAATTATATCTAAAATGTTTTTTCTTTAAAGCATTAATTTCATTAATTTTTAGACATAACTACATGATCTGAGAATATAACAGTTGGGTCAAAATCTGCAACAGATCAAGCATTATGCAATTTAGTAATCAGGCCAAAGTTGCACCAAGCACTGCTTGTGTTTCAACAAGTGATGATGCAACTTTATGGTATACCAGGATGTATTGTACACTGTATCAGACGTGCAATAACAGCATTGCCTAAGGGGATCAATATAAAAAAGAAGAATGAAAGAACTCAAACAATATTATCTCTCTTGTTCTAATATTGTCACGTCAAAAGTAATGTTAATTAAAATTTTTAATGACTCTACTTCTAATCTAATTTTTACTCAGTAACATAATTATAACCATGTTAATTTTAGTGAAACACTGCAAGTATTTCAGTAATTTAATTGTTAAGATGAGAACCAAAAGGTACTCCTTTTTTCTCGTCAGTACTTAACTATTCTATGTCAAACAAAAGTGATTTCTTTAGTTCTGAATCTAAATGGATAGTGGAAGCGTTGGATTAACCACTAACATAATAAACCTGAACATACCTAAAATAGTCATATCTATGTGCAAACACACACTATATATACACACACTATATATGTATATATACATTATGTATATATACACATATATATATATATATATGACTACCAAATATTTTGCCATCCTATGCTGTTTTGCCTTCAAAACAGCATCAGTACTTCTAAGTACACTTGCACACAGCTTTTGAAGGAACTCGGCTGGTAGGTTGTTCCTGTCTAATATCTTGGAGAACTAACCACAGATCTTCAGACCTTCCTATGTTTTCGTGCATACTTGAGTCGCTTGGCCTTGTTTCCATGTCGGAGGTTTATTGGCTGCAACTTTTCCATGAAGACCACTTCTGGCCAGACTTCTCCGGACAGTAGATGGGTGTACCTGGGTCCCACTGGTTTCTGCCAGTTCTGAGCTGATGGCACTGCTGGACATCTTCCGATTTCGAAGGGTAATAAGCTTGATGTGTCTTTCATCTGCTGCACTGTTTCCTTTGCCCACCACTGCGTCTACGATCCTGAATGTTGCCCGTTTCAAAAGAGCTTGAACGGCACATCTGTGACACTGCACATAATGCTACCATAGCTGATGGCCATAAGGGAGGTACCCCCTAGGCTTGACATGGTATTCTTCCAGAAAGCCTGAGGGCGCTCTAGCCCCTATATTAACAAAGCACTTCCCCTTTAAGAGCTTACCTGATATAATCAGGTGACTAATTAGCAGGTGGGGGGGAAAGAGTGAGGGAAGAGTGGACTTTTCTAGTGACCCACCACAGTGGACTCATAAGTGCTTTGTTGTCAAATGAAGTAAATGTTTGAGGCAACCTTGTGAATGTTATTAGGACATTCTAGTTCAAGTTTGCAAATATTGTGGCTACAGAGCAACATGTGTAAAGAAAGAAAAATGGAAAAAAAATAGAAAGAAAAAGATAAAAGAAATATTTTGATTTAACCTAGATTCTCCTGCCTGTGAGGTCTGTCATAAGGAGGGAACGCAAAGACCTAAGTCAGGGACTTAGGCACACCTAGGCAAGGGACTTAGGTGGACCTTTGGGGGTAACCCTGGGTGGGGACCAGTGCCTAGAGGAAAGTTCAAGAGAACTGAGGTAGATTGGGTCCAACTCTTTCAAGGAAAGGTTGCGAGTAATAAAGGTTAAGCTACTCCTGTCTGGGACAGGAACGGAGCTGCGTTGAAATATGGAGACCTCACAGTCACGGGATCTAGGAAAAGAGATTAAGGGGAAATCACAAAGACTGTTATGGGAAATATGGAGAAGTGACTGACCCGACGATATTAGGTGGATAGGTTGTGAAACATGGGTTTCCAGAAGATGGTTCTTTCAGTACTAAGGTTTTGAAAGATTTACAGAAGAAATTAAAGGAAGAGTACCAGGAAGGTACAAATGGCATTGGTTAATAAGTAAGTAAGTAAATAAATGAAATTATATTAATAATAAATTTCACATTATATAATTATATAATAATAAAAGAAAGAATGGTCAAATTTAAGCAACAGAGGCATTTGCAGTAGTTGAGTGAGACTCAAGGTTAAAGACATCATGCCAAAGTAAGTGCTGCAGCTGCACCTCCCGCCCTGGAGAGACAAATGGGATCCTCCCTGAAACTACCCCCTTATGTGCAAACAAACTTATATCCAAATTTAGATGCTTTTAAAATGCCTGATGGCCTGGCTAAAAATACTAGAGGCCATAAGGGCAAGGTGGGGGAATGGAGAAAACAATGGGAGGATTTCTTAGCCCAGGCGGTTAGTGAGGGCAATAAACCTGAATACTGCAGATGAATGCCCCATGGTGGAAGTAGCTAATCCAGCCTGGGATCCTAATCATGCAGAGATGGGAGATAGAACCATGTTAGTATATAGAACCTGGATCCATGATGACGTCAAAAAAGGCTACTGAATCTGTGACGTCTCCAAAAAAAGAAAAAAGAATCCTAATCAGTGTTGCTCGGATGTGATGAACCTGATCAATTCGTACCATCTGAATGGCCCTGAAATTCAACAAGTATTCATGGCAATTTTTTACAACGGAATGGTTCAAAGTTAGAGGGGACTGGGACCCAATGGACGGTGGGAATCCTCCTGGGCCCCTAGCCCATAATAGCCCACAGCTACTACAGCGAGTAGAGTGACTCCTAAATAGAATCAGAGAAATATATAGAAAGAGAGCTAATTATGTAATCAATAATCAAACAAAGCAGAAAGAAGGTGAGAAAGTTGTAGGAACAGAGGAAAAGGAAGGTTTAGAGGAGGTTTTACGAGGTGGACGAGGCCAAGGATATGGTCCAAAGTTGAGAGATGAAGCATGTTATAACTGTGGAGAAATGGGACATTGAGCAAAGAATTGTCCTAAACAGAAAATAGAATGACTACATGGAAAACAGGAAGTAGAACAGAGGGAAGAAGATGGGCTGGATGGTTTACTAGATTTAGAGGATATGTTATGCAGGATCTAGTGACCAGACATTACCTTAATAGTTGAAAATAAACCTTACACATTTTGTGTGATAGTGGGGCCTGTAGGACAGTAATGAGAGAATATGTAGACTGGTTGCCAGTATCAGAAGACAACATAAATGTTTGATCTGCTAATGGGCATATTGAAACCAAATTCTTAACTAAACCACTTGCAATAACTGACCCTGCTACGGGATCAATCGTCCATGCTCCTGTAGTACTGGCCAGTTGTTGTCCATATAATTTACTGGGTCGAGATGTAATGGTTAAATTGGATTTATGTCTCATTCCTGACGGTAAATGAGGAATGCAGACGAAAAGGAGAAAATAGTGACATTTTTTCCAGAAAAAGGACTCGGATATGATGAAAGAAGGAGAGTTACATATTACGTTGAGATTCAAAAGTAATCCAGGATTCGACCCAGCATATGACAAACTAGTCCACAAATTGGGACCACAAAAGGATACCACAAAGGTATTGCGAGAGCCTATTATATTTTTCGCCGCTATACAAAGTTGTTTTAGCTAAATTTACTCCTCAGTGTTCCAGTAAAATATTAGTTTATCTAGATGATAATCTATTAGCATCAAAATCAGAGTCAATATGTAAAAAGGATACTTTAGCTCTGCTCAAATATCTAACTGATACAGGTAATAAGGTGAATAAAGATAAGCTACAATATTGCAAAACTAGTGTTAAATATTTAGGACATACACTCACGCCTGACGGTAGAATGGTCTAGTCTTTTTTTAGGCTTGTGCAATTATTGTAGAGCATGGGTACCACATTTCGCTGAGGTAGTTAGCCCCTTGCAAAAAAAGATCTGTGATACACCCCTTAACATGGCCTCCCCTCTGCAATGGACAGAGCAAGCCATTAAGGCATTTATATGAACAATGAAAACAAGCCAATATTACCTAAATCTATGTAAGTGGGCGGCAATATTGAGTCATGGGCAATGCCATGTCTCAACAGGAGGGATGGTAGGCCTGGTAAATAAACAATATACAAAATATGGATTTAATATTTACTCAAAAAAAAATTTTGTATGGCTTGCCCTGTGTGTTTGAAACATAATCCACAGGGCAACATCAGACCAAAGAGAGGGGCATCCCCCCAGCACCTTACCCTTTCCATACAATACATATGGATTTCATTGAACTCAGCAATAGTCAAGGTTACAAATATTGTTTGGTGCTGGTGGATGCATTCTCTAAATGGGCAGAATTATTTCCTATAAAAAACTCCAGATACCCTAACAGTGGCCAAAGCCAAATGCAAAAGAATAATACCCACTTTTGGGGTACCACAGCAATTGTATAGCGATAATGGCAGCCATTTTGTCAACACGATAGTTAGTAAAATGGCATCGAATTTAGGATTAGACTTAAAAACACACTGTAGTTACCACCCCCAAAGTACAGGGTTAGTGGAAAGAACAAATGATACAGTAAAATCTAAACTAAGGAAATGCATGGAATAAACTGGCAGACAATGGCCACAGTATATAGATCTACTTCAGCTGAGTATGAATATAACTCCAACTTTTGGCAGTTCTTTAACACCGTTTGAAGTATTGTATGGTAGACCATACAGGCTACCGGATTTAGATAGCAATATTAATTACCCTGATCTGAACCTTGTTGATTTATATGAGAAAAATGTTGGGTAATAGAGAGATAAGGAGATTAGGGTATCCTACCATGCTTGAAATAATGTTGGGAAACATTATAGTCCTTATAGTTACGTTCATGGTACTGTTTCAGGGTTTGATGTTACAATTTTATGGTCTACAGGAAAATCATGACGAGAGACATGAGAGGTGGCTGAACAATGCCAATGAACCCCACGAACCAGGAAATGTAACCATACTTATCACACCAATGTAGATCACCAATGTAGGTAGCAAGGAGTAGAAATGTATCAGGATGTTATGTTTATTCTTTTATGCCAGTATCATCCGCTCATCCTAGTTTGACTGCTCTACCATTGCCCTCATCTGAGTCTAAGTGCATAATTGAGCACACCCATCCATCCATTATCTTCCGCTTGTCCCAAACGGGGTCACGGGGGAGTGCTGGTGTCCAACCCAGCGCACACAGGGCAAGGACGGGGGACGCACCCTGGACAGGTCGCCAGCCCATCGCAGGGAGGAGTGGGACGGGGACGGCACCTTGCTCAAGGGTACCTCAGGGCAACCCATTGGGAAGGGGTTCGAACCCCCGATCCTCCGATCATGTGGCTGACACCCTAACCACTAGGCCACCGCTGCCCCTAATTCAGCACACCTGCCTGGAAATTGGAGTGGTGTTTGAGCCCCAGTAAGAGTTACAGACCACACGGTTATCATATCTAAAGGTAACACATCACACACAGGGGGGCGAAAAGCAATAAAAGACTCCAGAACACCACCTAATGCCATGTCAGGGAACAACGGAACCCATCCAATGAACTACACTGACTGGCTACATGTCCAGCGAGCCTGTGAACCATCACCCAGCGGCTGGGGTGCGGTCCGTGTCTCAAGGGCATGAAGGTCGCTGCTGGAAGTCCAACCCCACGGTTCGGTATGGGGGTCCGATGTACCTGACGACCATAAGCATTGGACTAGCGGGAGTAAGGTGGCATTGGCTTTGTTACCCTGGTTGGGAGTAGCAAAGAACATGTTAAGAATTGAAACCATAGATTATCGATTGAGTCTATTTTTAAACACTAGTATAAAAGCATGGGAAACAAACAATGAAGAGCAGTCAAGCATGAGGATGATGGTGTTACAAAATCGAATGGTACTTGACTTACTAACCGCTGAGAAAGGAGGGGTTTGTGTAATGTTAAATGATACTTGTTGTACGTATATTCCTGACAGCACTAGTGAAGGACACGAGATAACTGAGGCCATAGACCAGATGAAGAAAATCCAACATGCTATGTCCCAAGACAATGTTTACCGACCATGGGACCCCTTCTCCACCTCTCCAGGTTCTCTTCAAGCTGTTCCTTACTCTCACTACAGATTACAGTATCATCAGCTAACATATCAGCTCACAGGGACTCCTATCTAACCTTGTCTGTCAAACCTGTCCATTACCATGGCTAACAAGAATGGGCTCAGCACTGATTTTTGATGTAATTCCACCACTAATTTAAAAGCAACCGTCACTCCTACAACAACTCCTATAATAACAACTCTGTACTTCTCTATCAACACCCTCAGAGCAAACATTGCATCTGTTGTGCTCTTTCTTGGCATAAAACCATACTGCTGTTCACTAATCATCACCTAACTTCTTCCACTACTCTTTCCCATACAGTTATGCAATGGCTGATCAACTTTATCTCTCTATAGTTTCTTCATCTTTGCCCTTACTTCTATCTTGCTTTTTCACTGCACTTCCTGGTTAACTTTCTTCACATCATCCAATCTTCTCTTTCTTTCATTCTCGTCATTCATCAGCTCCTCAAAGTACTCTTTCCATCTGCTCAACATGCTCATTTCTGAGTATGTTGCCATTTCTATCCTTTATTGCACTTGCCTGCTGCACATCTTTCCCAGCTTTGTCTCTCTGTCTAGATAATGGGTATAGGTTCTTTCCCCCTTCTTGCTGTCCAACCTCTCATACAATTCACCATACACCTTACATTTAGCCTTCTCCACTGCTTTTTTCACCCTGTGCTTCATGACCTTTGCACGCCTGTCTATTTTCTTCATCTCTCAGACCATCACATTACTTCTGCACTTGCCTCTTTTTCTGTATGCACTCCTGAACTTCTGGGTTCCTCCACCATGTTTCCAGGTTTCCTTATCCTCCTTCTTCCTTCCAGATGTCACACAAAGTACCTTTCTAGCTGTTTCTCTTACCACCTTTGCAGTCGTTGCCCAGCAAGCTGTTAACTCTTCACTGCCTCTCCATGTGCATTTTAACTCCTGCCTGAATTCCACCTTGCAGTCTTCCTCCTTCAGCTTCCCCCATTTGATCCATGACTCTGTCTTCACTTTCCTCCTCTTCTTGACTTTCAGGGTCATCCTACAGACTGCTATCCTATGCTGTTTAGCTATGCTTTCCCATGTCACTACTTTGCAGTCTCAAATTTCCTTCAGACTGACCCTCCTGCAAAAAATATAATCCACCTGTGTGCAACTTCCTCCACTCTTTAATGTCCCCCTGTGCTCTTCCCTCTTCTAAAATTAAATATTTATACAGCCATTTCCATCATTTTAGCAAAGTCTACAACCATATGAGCAAACTGGGGTTTATGGACTTGATTAGATGGAAGCCTCTCTTCATTGCAAAACACAAGAAAACTTTCTTGGAGCTTGCAAAAAGACACTAGAATGACACTCAGACATTGAGGGACAAGATTCTCTGGTTTGATGAATCCAGGACTACACTGTTTGGCCTCAGTTCTAAACACTAACTTTTGACTTTAGACCATATCTGGAGAGATCAGAAAATGGCTGTCTCACCTGACTGGGCTTGAGAGAATTTGCAAAGAAAAATGGCAGAAAATCGCCTAGTCCAGATGTACAAAGCTTGTTGTGTCAGTCCAAAAATGACTTGAGACTGCAATTGCTGCAAAAGGTGTGTCACGGTAAATGGCGCTCTGCTCTGACTGAGCACACCTGGGCTCATCAGGTCACAGGTGTGCTTCACTGGGGGCTGGCTTTATAAGCCCCAATGAGTCAGAGTAGAGTGTCATTCATTCTTGTTGGTTTTGTTACACGTGCAGGTGCTTTTTATGTTTGTTATGGTCAATAAAGTTAAGTCACCGATCCTTGGCTGCCCGTATACATCTGGACCACACCATTACCCAAGCGTTACAAAGGCCTTGAACTAAGTACTAAGTCTTCTTTTTCTTTCGGCTGCTCCCGTTTAGGGGTCGCCACAGCGGATCAACTGTCTCCATTTCTTCCTGTATTTTGCATCTTCCTGCTTCAAACCGACCACCTGCATGTCCTCTCTCACCACGTCCATAAACCTCCTCTTTGGTCTTCCTCTTCTCCTCTTTCCTGGCAGCTCCATCTTCAACATCCTCCTCCCAATATAATCCTCGTCTCTCCTCTGCACATGTCCAAACCAACGCAACCTTGCTTCTCTAACCTTGTCTCCAAGACGTCTAACCTGAGCTGTCCCTCTAATATACTCATTTCTAATCCTGTCCATCCTCGTCACACCCAACGAAAATCTCAGCATCTTTAACTCTGACACCTCCAGCTCCGCCTCCTGCCTTTTCGTCAGCGCCACTGTCTCCAACCCATACAACATAGCTGGTCTCACTACTGTCCTGTAAACCTTCCCTTTTACTCCAGCTGGTACGCGTCTGTCACAAATCACTCCAGCCACTCTTCTCCACCCATTCCAACCAGCCTGCACTCTCTTCTTCACCTCTCTTCCACACTCGCCATTACACTGAACTGTTGATCCCAAGTATTTAAACTCCTCCACCTTTGTTACCTCCACTCCCTGCATCCTAACCACGCCACTTTCCTCCCTTTCATTCACACTCATGTATTCTGTCTTTGCCCTACTCACTTTCATTCCTCTCCTCTCAAGAGCATATCTCCATCTCTCCATGTTCTCCTCAAGCTGCTCCCTACTCTCACTACAGATCACAATATCATCAGCAAACATCATCCACAGAGACTCCTGTCTAACCTCGTCCGTCAACCTGTCCATTACTATTGCAAACAAGAATGGGCTCAGTGCTGATCCTTGATGTAATCCAACATCTACCTTAAATGCATCCGTCACTCCCACTGCAGATCTCACCACTGTTACACTGTCATCATACTAAGTACTAAGTAAAGGATCTAAATACTTATGTAAATGCAATATTTAATTTTTTTTCTTGTTAATACATTTACAAAAATGCCTAAAATTATTTTTTTCCTTTTGTCATTACAGGGATCTGAATGTAGGTTCATTAGAGAAAAAAAACAAAAAAAAACCAAACAAATTAAATTACTGTGGCATCAGGCTCCAACATAATAAAATTGAAAAAAAGTTAAAGGGGTCTGAATACTTGCTAAAGCCACTGTATACCTTGAATTTAAACTATTGCAGAATGAGCCCAGGTAGCTTATACTATTAGGAATCAGTAGCTTCTAGATCAGGGGTTACACCATTGGTAAAGCTTTATTAAGGGTTTCTCAGTGGTTGTATGACATAAAACAGATTTCCCGAAACACCACAATTACTATGTAAAACAAGTAACTTCAAAGCAATACCAGTACCGTAACAGAGCCAATTATGTAACCTTAACATTGGTTTTTGATCAACTTTCAGGCAGGCACTAGTGTATATAGTGTCAATGCCATCCAGCCATCCATTCTCCTCCGCTTATCCGAGGTTGGGTCGCGGGGGCAGCAGCTTCAGCAGGGATGCCCAGACTTCCCTCTCTCCAGCCACTTCTTCCAGCTCCTCCGGGCGGATCCCAAGGCGTTCCCAGGCCAGCCGAAAGACATAGTCTCTCTAGCGTGTCCTGGGTCTTCCCCGGGGTCTCCTTCCGGTGGGACGTGCCCGGAACACCTCACCAGGGAGGCGTCCAGGGGACATCCTAATCAGATGCCCGAGCCACCTCATCTGGCTCCTCTCGATGCGGAAGAGCAGCGGCTCTACTCTGAGCCCCTCCCGGATGACTGAGCTTCTCACCCTATCTCTAAGGGAGAGCCCAGACACCCTGCGGAGGAAACTCATTTCGGCTGCTTGTATTCGCGTATACATGTAGTCGTGTCATCGGACTTGCGGCAACATGTCTTGGACACTCGGGTGAAGAGAGGGGCGGAGCTGTCAACTGATCATCACCTGGTGGTGAGTTGGCTTCGTTGGTGGGGGAGGATGCCGGTCAGGCCTGGTAGACCCAAACGTATTGTGAGGGTCTGCTGGGAACGTCCCCTGTCAGGACGAGCTTCAACTCCCACCTCTGACAAAGCTTTAACCACGTCCTGGGGGAGGTGGGGGACATTGAGTCTGAATGGACTATGTTCTGTGCCTCCATTGTCGAGGCGGCTGACCGGAGCTGTGGCCGTAAGGTGGTCGCTGCCTGTCGCGGTGGCAACCCGAGAACCCGTTGGTGGACACCGGGGGTGAGGGAGGCCATCAAGCTGAAGAAGGAATCCTACCGGGCCTTTTTGGCCAGTGGGGCTCTGGAGGCAGCTGTTGGGTATCAGCAGGCCAAGCGGAATGCGGCTTTGG
The DNA here is from genome assembly GCA_017165825.1 of Hepsetus odoe. Taxonomy (NCBI): domain Eukaryota; kingdom Metazoa; phylum Chordata; class Actinopteri; order Characiformes; family Hepsetidae; genus Hepsetus; species Hepsetus odoe. The sequence goes on along the minus strand of CM029391.1, from coordinate 5,668,865 downwards.
TGGTTGCTGAGGCAAAAACTCGGGCGTGGGAGGAGTTTGGTGAGGCCATGGAGAAAGACTTCCAGACGGCTTCGAGGAGATTCTGGTCCACCATCCGGCGTCTCAGAAGGGGAAAGTAGTGCACAGTCAACACAGTGTATAGTGGGGATGGTGTGCTGCTGACCTCGACTTGGGACGTTGTGGGTCGGTGGGAGGAATACCCTGAAGACCTCCTTAATTCCACTAACATGCCTTCTGATGAGGAAGCAGAGCCTGGGGGCATAGAGGTGGACTCTTCCATTTCTGGGGCTGAGGTTGCCGAGGTGGTCAAAAAGCTCCTCTGTGGCAGGGCTCCGGGGGTGGATGAGATCTGCCCGGAGTTCCTCAAGGCTCTGGATGTTGTAGGACTGTCATGGCTGACACACCTCTGCAACATTGATCTGGATTGGCAAACCGGGGTGGTGGTCCCCCTCTTTAAAAAAGGGGACCGGAGGGTGTGTTCCAGCTATCGAGGGATCACACTTCTCAGCCTCCCGGGGAAAGTCTATTCAGGGGTCCTGGAAAGGAGGGTCCGTCGGATAGTCGAACCTCGGATTCAGGAGGAGCAGTGTGGTTTTCGTCTAGGTCGTGGAACAGTGGACCAGCTCTACACCCTTGGCAGGGTCCTGGAGGGTGCATGGGAGTTTGCCCAACCAGTCTACATGTGCTTTGTGGACTTGGAGAAGGCATTCGACCGTGTCCCTCGGGGAGTCCTGTGGGGGGTACGCCGGGAGTATGGGGTATCGGATTCCCTGTCAAGGGCTGTCCGGTCCCTGTACAATCGGTGTCAGAGCTTGGTCCGCATTGCCGGCAGTAAGTCGAACCTGTTTCCGGTGAGAGTTGGACTCCGCCAGGGCTGCCCTTTGTCATCGATCCTGTTCATCACTTTTATGGACAGGATTTCTAGGCGCAGCCAGGGCGTTGAGGGGGTCCGGTTTGGTGGGCTCAGGATTGGGTCTCTGCTCTTTGCAGATGACGTTGTCCTGTTGGCCTCATCAGGCCGTGATCTTCAGCTCTCACTGGATTGGTTCGCAGCCGAGTGTGAAGCGGCTGGGATGAGAATCAGCACCTCCAAATCTGAGGCCATGGTCCTCAGGGTGGAGTAAAAGGGTGGAGTGCCCTCTCAGGGTTGGGAGTGAGATCCTGCCCCAAGTGGAGGAGTTTAAGTAGTGTCAATGTATATCTGCAAACTGAATCTGTGGCTATAATCACATATATAGACACTGGTAACAAAAGACAAACAAGATAGAGAAAAATAAACATTATTTACCATTTACAGATATCTGATAGGACTGAATCAATCTGTAAAGAAGAGGTATGTTTACCTTTATCATGTACCTATACAGTGGAACACAAACTCATTGTAGTGTTGGTGTGAAAAGCCTGCAGTGGCAGTCAGTATTACTATGTGTGCCTATGAAACTTAAATTTTTCATAGTTTTACAAGCATTTACAATACAACCAATAAAAAGTGGAAAAAAAAAATACAGTAAAAACGTTGACACTGGATTAGCAGAAATGATGAGTTTTTATATATGATGTTTCTGTGTGTTTGTCTTTTCAAATAGTAACAGCTTTCAGAAAACTCGAGCTTCAATGATTATCTCTAAGATTGACAGCCGACTAGAAAAGTACAACCATGCAATTGAGGTACTACATCCTATTTTACTAAACCTTACTGAACTTTCTCTGAAATTTCATGACTGATCTGGGGAGTTGTTCTGGTTCTGGTTTAATTCCTCAGGCAAAAAACAATCAAAGTAAACATGCCATTTTGAATGCTGAACTACTCTTAAATTATTTATTTAAAAATTAAATCCTTTTTTTTAAATATCACCCAAATTACATTATGCATTTTATATGTAGACAAGTGCTCAAGAGGCAAAAGAGGTAAAAACCTGTTGTATGGACTTTGTGATGAGCCCAGAGTCAGTTTCTATCAAAAAGAATCTGTTTGAAGAGGGAGATGTCTGGAGTCAGAATTCAGTAAAGGTTCCATCCTCTAAGGTACTTTCATTTTTTTAAAAACAAAATTTTAATGCTTGTCCATCAGGCTGGAGATCATATCAAATTTGATCCTCAAATTGCATTTTACTGTAATATCAGGAGGATATTTGTTTTAATGAGTTCATATGCATCTAATACAGGATACTGAGGGATTGAAAGTTGGTGTAGCTGATCTGATCACTCAGTGGGTGAAGGGTAACCCTGATGTCAGTTCCAAAATTCCGTCCTCTAAACCCACAGTATGTAAAATCCCATAACACTGAACATACATATCTTATTTTAAGATTTTCTGCTCATCCTCTGCACAACATCTTCATGACTTCATCCTTTTCATTTTCATCCATGGCTATAGCTTCTGTCCTCTTTACTATTTCCTAGAGCCAGTTAACCACTCTCTGATACATACATTAATTTGTCTCTAGCGGAGCTGTTATTTTCATATAAGAAATGGAATACAATAGAATGGATTACAAATCATAGCATCTCTCTGTATTTGTTCTCTTTTGTTCTCAGTCTAATGAGTTAAAAGGTGGTGAGGTATGGCAAAAAAAAGCTTGTGGGAGGCAGCTACAGAAGAGAAACCAAGTGGAAAGGTACATCAGGCAAATTGAACACTACATTATCCTGTCAATTTATTAAATACCCCTAACTTGTATCTACATTAAAGGACCGTTTTATAAGGCACACCTACCATATAGGGGACTAAATGTTTACAAATACTTGATGTTGCTCCTCAATTAATGCAAAATTTTACAGACTCCTAGGGAAAAGACCACCATAGATAATTTGGGTGGTGAGCCATTAAGTTCAGCAGTGCAGCTTTTAGCTACCTGACTGCCACAAGTTTGTAATTGTACACCAAGTTATATTTGTCTAAAGTCGGCTTATTATCAGTTTACAAACAGTTTTATTAGGTAGGTGTACCTAATAAAATGATCACTATATATATATATATATATATATATATATATATATATATATATAATATATATATATATATATATATATATATATATATATACTATTTTATTTATATAAATAAATCAATTAATTAATTCACCCCTTTTTCTAGGCAAGCATGGGAAAAAAGTTTGTTGAGACTAGCCATGGAAAATATGTGTAGCGATGGCATGGGGTGTAGGGAGGGCGCCAATGAACCAGTGGTTCGAAGCGTAACTTTATTAACATAAAGGAACAGCCTGACAAAGTACCACCATTAACTGTGAAGTAGCTGACCATGAACCACTGCTCTGTCACAACACACCAGGGCTTAAATAACGGCTATGAAGCACACCTGTATCTGTCCTTTGAGTGTGCTCAGTCAGAGCAAGCGCCATCTGTCGTGCCGATGAACCCACGGGCCACGACAGACACGTGACAATGCTTTAACGCCACTCCTGGCGTCCGCGAAACAGATCGAACCTCAGAGGAGGCTAAACAAAAACCCAGTTAAGCTGGAACGGTGCCTACGGGTGCCTGGCCAGAGCCACCGGCTCACCCAAATTACAACAACAGGACCTCTGGCCAGTAGTGTTCGGAGGTCCTGGCGGTGGTGAGGTATCCCAGAGTCTCAATCCATATCTTAAGTAACGGAGTCCCTTTGGTGTTTTGGGTTTGGCGCTGATCCTTCAGTTTCTCTCTGCTATCCCGGGTTTCCTTCGTCACCTGTCTACCGCTGACCCTGCAGCGAGGACCTCTGGAGACTCCTCTGATTGGCTCGAGCTCTGTCAGTTTTCACCTGAAAAACAGTGATCACAGAGAATCTGTGTTCGGAGAAGGGTTCGTTACCTCGTGCGTGCCCGCCTCCAGTCGCTGTCCTTCTTGCTTGTCCAGGCTTTACCCTTGGCAACCTGGATTACTCCTCTTTTCTGAATAGGCGGGGTTTCGATTAATCCCGACGCCTCTGGCAATCCGTGGGTCCTCACAGGCACATCGGTCAGTGACTGGTTATGCGTCAGCGGTAGCGCACCCACAAAGCCTCTGAAGCACTCCTTCTCTGGATCACCTCTGGACAGAGTCTTGCAGCTCAGTGGGTTTACCAGCCTCTCTCTGACTTTTCTCAGTTCTGCCGGAAGCGGCGTTTTAGTCTTGCACCTGTCTCAACTCTGCCCTGGTCTGGTTCAGTTGTTTCCATGGTGGCTATTTTGGCCGCTTCTCCTGAATGGACAGGAGTCTCAGCATATCGTTGTCTGGCAGAAAGTTGGGTTCTCTGTTCATCCTGCTCTCCAGCCTTTCTCTTTGGACAGCCGTCACGGCGTGCAACATTCTAGAAGACATCTCTCCTTCTCTAATTTTCGGCACTCTTTCCTTGAAGCTCACCTTTGTCTTGAGCCGAGCCTTTCTTTCTGTTCCATGGCTAATCTCATAGCCTGGACAAGAGTCCTTTGGTCCTCTCCAGCTGAGGAAGCAGATAGGTGATCCTTTTCTTGCGTTTCAGCCCCTCATTCGTGACCGAGGCATTCACCTGTAGCATCGAGGCTTCTTTTGCCATCAGCTGCTGGTAGAGCTCTGTCAGCAACTCCTCTGTTCAGTGAGCTGAACATTCATGTAGCTGATTTGTTCATCTCTGAGGTGAGATGAGATTATCTTTGCAGCTCCTGATCCGTTTGGCCAGATCCGCCGCCTGCTTTCACTCCTGAATGACTTTTGCAAGCAAATTGCAGCATGTCTGAACGCTGTTGATGCCTCTGCTTTGTTGGTGCCCAAGCTTCCACCTTCTAAACCTCCTCTGAAGAACACTTGCTGCCCAGCACTGTTTCTTGAAAACCAGTCTTTGCTGGTGCATTCTTACCGCCTGGATGTGGTGGCGGCTTGTACGTGTAGCAACATCCTTTCCGAACAAGAAAAACTCCTAAAGCTGCCTGGATGCATATCACTGACCTTCTCAACACCTGGAATCTTTCATGTTCCAGTTTGCACTGTAGTGCCAAGACCTATAATGTCTTTGAATGATGACAGCTGACACATATGGCCTGGTACTTTGCTACCTCCCTGTGTCCTCTGGTACGCCGCCTGTATTAGGGAAGCTGCCTGATGTTGACCGGACAATCTCCTTCTGACCCTCCAAGCCCCTAACGCCAGGCTTGCAGGAACATTGCAGCAGGCGTAATTCAAGAATTCCTCCTCTGCTTTCTGGCATCAAGTGTGGAGGCGATACCTAAGCTGGATGGCAACAGCGGCATATTTTAATACATAGATGCTCGCGTCCGAGCACAGTGAGCCCTGTAAACGCATTGTATCACTGTGGCAGCCTGGTGTTTCCTGTCTCCCAGAGTCTGTCTGGCCTTTCTGCCTCAGAATGGCTTGCAGAACAACAGCCCTTTCTCCTTCAAAGACCTCATCTCTTGTATCATCTTCTTAGCTCGTGTCTGCTGCACGCAATCTGGCTGCCCACCACAGTAGCTTCAGGTAAGTATTTCTGCTAAGTACTTTCTCACCTGTGTACTGAATGGATTTACTGCAGCTCATGTTCAATCCACATCTGTACCCAAACTTTCATTTCTAAATACCCACTAACCTGGAGCTGCTGCTTCTCTGCTTTCGGCCCAGCAGATGGGTTAGTAGTGGTCCGGGGTCAAACTTCTTGATGCCGCTTTTCTTGTTGCGACCAGGCTTCTTGGTCGACCTCCTGGTTACCGCGATGCAGAAGTGGTCTCCCCATCCTCTGCTCTCAGTGTCGGGGCGACTTTCTTTGCCTTTGCCAACTTTTCCTGGTTGCAGCGGCCTTCTTCGCCCGTTCTGTCGTGAGAGGGTGGGGCGCGGTGTCACGCGCCGATGGCGCCGATGGCGGCTGTGAGGGCGCCGTGCTAGGCGCGGGGAGCGCCGTGTGCTGCGATCTTGTGTGAGAGGGCGCCCGTGCTGGCGCGTCGTAGCGAAGACGCCGTGCTGGCGATAGCGTGAGGCGCCGTGCTGGCGCTATGAGCTCACGGAAAAACGCGTTGCTACCCGACCTCTTGTGGTGATTACGCGTTGGCGTGTTCCCGCTATCAGCACCCAGCGCAGCGCTCTCCGCTGGCGGACTGGTTATGTCGCCCGGTCGCGAAGAGGCGCGGCTGACAGTGTCTCCGCATTGCATGAGCGGCCCGGCTGGCGCTGTGCTTCCGCATTTGCGGCGGGCAGCAGCGGCTGACAGTGCTTGCATTGCGCGGAGGCGCGCGGCTGGCGCTGTGCTTCCGCGCTGCGCGGCGGCAGCTTCAAAGAAGCGTCTTCCTTCGCCTGTAAAACACCCGTGGTTTCAGCGTGGCGGAGGTGACGCGCGCGCGCCATGGGGTCAGCATCGGAGGAAATTAAGCGAACGATCCATGCGCAGCTTTCGGGATCGAGTGGGACGTGGAGCACTCGGCGTCACATTCCTCCAGGCGGCGCTGGCTCGCCCGTGGCGTGGTGTCCACGTCGCGCAGTCTCACCTCGAGCCTTCGCGGGTCCGAACGCCTCCGTCTCCCAGGCCTTTATCAGCCGCAGCGTCTGCTCGACCACGTTCGCTGCCGTCCATAACGCGTCATCCTGCTCGCGCTCTTGGCTGCTGACGTCCAGGTACTGGCGGTTCATTCTGTAACGATGGCGGGGTGTAGGAGGCGCCAATGCAGGCAGTGGTTCGGCGTAACTATTAACATAAAGAACAATATAAACCAAAAAGTACCATTAACTATGAGGCATAGCCTCGATAATGAACATCTGTGCAAACACGGAAGCAATAGCAGCCCTATGAAGCACACCTGTATCTAACAAGCCCAGGTGTGCTCAGTCAGGAGCAGAGCGCCATCTGTATGTCTTGTCCGGAACCACGGGCACGACAGACGTGTTTTAATATGTGAAGGTCCTGGTTGATGACAGTGACTATCAGTCATACAAATGAAAAATAAAATGGCCATGTATACTGATTGCATTATGTTAATGGCCACACTTCAAGAACAAATTCAGTTCGTGTAATAATATGTAACCAGGGCATGTTAATTCTGAAGTCTGGTCAGGAACATAATGCGGTGTCTGATTATGTATTCTTATGGTTTATGGCTAATCCTTTTTTTATTCCTTTCAAGTATTGTTAAATGTAGAGTAAAATGTTTTCTCACCCAATGGGGCAGCTTTGCAAAGGTTCTGGAAAATATTAAGTTACCTTTTTTTATAAAAATCAATCTGCCATGTTAATTATCATTAAAAAAAGATTTTTCAAAATTGCAAAGCTAGCTGTTTCCTGACCATTAATGTGTAATTTCTGTGAAATAAGTACTTGCAACCCTGAACACACACTGCCCTGTGCGGTGTCTCACTGCTCTAACTCATTAACCTGATCCAAGTGATCAGTTCATTCATCATCAAATGTATGTGTTGCATACTGAGTGAAAAAGCAGCTAAAGAAGTACACCTCCAGGAACTGTAGGTTTTGAAACAGGTTTTGGGACATGCCCAAAACACTGGATTATTCTACATCAGTCACCTGAAACCTGGTGATCACAAAATAGATTTCTTTAAATTATGTTCTGAACATTAATTTTTTTAAAACTGAAATCACAATAGTTTTTTCCCAAGTAGTTTTATTCACTAAAGAAACAAATCAAACATACACATACTTATATATATATATATATATATATATATATATATATAGAGAGAGAGAGAGAGAGAGAGAGAGAGAGCATGTGTGGGAAAAAATGCTGTAAACAAAGAATGCTTTCAGAAATATAAATAATTTTTTTGTTTATTTTTATCAATTTACAAAATGCAAGTGGCTGAACAAGAAAAATCTAAATCAAATCAATGTTTGAGTGTTACCTTTTTGCCTTCAGACTTCATCGAGTGTGTCTGGGATTACATGAAGAGACAGAAGGATGTGAGGAAGCCTACATCCACACTTCTCCAAGATGTTTGGAACAAACCTACCAACAGAGTTCCTTCAAGAAACTGTGTGCAGAATTATTGCCTAGAAAAGGGTGGTATATTTGAAGGCAAAGGGTGGTCACACAGAAATATTGATTTGATTTAGATTTCTGTTTTTGTTAGATTTCTATTTTTTCCCACAGTACTATATATATATGTATATATATATATATATATATATATAGATATATGTATATATACATATACAGTACTGTGCAAAAGCTTTGTAGGATTATAGTCGGTGTATGATCAACCAGTTTTACCAAACAGGTGCTGATGATCATCAATGTCACACGGAGGTTGAAACACAGTCATGTTTGGAACAACCTACCAGCCGAGTTCCTTCAAAAACTGTGTGCAGGTGTACCTAGAAGAATTGATGCTGTTTTGAAGGCAAAGGGTGGTCACTTTAAATATTGATCTGATTTAGATTTCTCTTTTGTTCATTCACTGTATTTTGTTGATTGATGAAAATAAATGATTAACACTTCCATTTCTGAAAGCATTCTTTGTTTAAAGCATTTTTTCACACCTGCCTAAAACTTTTGCACAGTACTGTGTATATATAAATATGTAAAAAATTATCTAAGAAAATGTATATCACTCATCTATCTACAGATCTTATCAAGCAAAGAAAAACATATAATCACATGATTACATGCAACAGAAAACATGAATTCAATTCCACTGTAACTAAGAAAAATGAAAAATCTGGCTCGCCTTTACACTTTGTGACACCAAAGTGAACGTGTCAAAATGTAACATTCAAATGACCCATTTTCTCCTACCCCAGTCAAAAGATTTATTTAGCTCTGTGAGCTGTTTAAAAAACTTTTTAAGAAGTTATTTTTGAGTTGTATCATGTGTATGAGGACAAATAAAATTAATGGTTTCTAGACGTTCTATGGTTTCTGCACTTTCTTTTAAAAAGTTTCTTTGATTTTGCATAATAATTAAATAAATGCAAAAAAAAAAAATGTGGCTGTAGTTGTTGATTCTGCTGATACTTGCCATACAGTTCTCCTAAAACATTTAATGGATGAACCTTGTAGGAACCAATTTGTGAGAAACATTGTTTTAATTGCAGTGTTTATTCTACATCAACTAAAGTTTTTCTACTGTATGTAAATCAATAACATTACATTCTTTTTTAAGAGTGAGCTATGTTTGCTAATGCACTATACATCCCACCACCATTTCAAGTACTTGGAATCATTTCAACATTTTCAATGTCACTGTTCTTAGACTCCTGCTAACTTATTCCCGCTGTCATTCTTGCACCGTCTCACATGTCCCACTCTGCTGTCTGGCATAGCCTGTTCAGCTGCAGCTGCCACTCTCTCCTTCCTTACAGTGCAGGGATTTACACTCTTAGAGACATCTTAACATAACTATGTCCAGTCTCTTTACCTTTCTTTACCATTTATCTTGATTAAATTGTTTTTACATCTATGGTTTAGTACAGCTACTTATCTAGATATATAAATACTATCATTACATCTCATTAGTACAGTACTTTTCATAGGCAGCAGCAATCAGCTTCAAAAAATCAAAATTTTTTTTCTTTCTGTTTTAGAATATGTTCTCTTTTTTCTAGCTTTACTTTTCTATTTAGAACAATCAAACATTAGAGGTTTTTGTCTTGGACAAGCCAAACCCTTTGGCTGTCCTGTTAAAATCTTTGGGCTCTTCCCCCTCACTTTTACGATGTAGCAGGCTCTTCTCAAAAACTGTAGCTATTCGAGTAAAAGGTTTCTCAGCTGCTTCTTTCAGCTTCCGGGCATCAAAGCGTGGACTGTAAAGGAGAATCGGCAGGCGATGTGCAAACAAAGGGACTTGTAGCGTGTTTTCCTTGGACAACTTTTTATTCTCTGTCTCAGATTTGTTAGCATTGATCTGCTTCATAATCTTGTCTTTAGTAGAGAACATTTGGAACAGTACAGCATCCCACATTTTTTGTCCTCTGGGAGCTCCCTTCTTTTTTAACCTGTCATGACCACCAGATTCCTCATTTAACCTTGTAGAATTGTCCAATCTGCTTGTCTCCTTGTCACCAGCATGGGCAGGTTTTTCATTTTCTGGTTCTGGGAATGTGGGTTCTTCAGGTTCCACTAACATGTGTTTCTTCAACCGTGTCCAGCCACTGAGTTTTTCTTTGGGCTTCTTTGTGTGCTTGAGCCGTTCTTCTGCCAATGCTGTGCCTCTTCCTTCCAAACCTGCTGGACACTCACAGCTGATCTTTTGCCCGATCCTGTCATTTGTATCAGCCAGACTGTTCTTTTTTTCAGTGACATGATCAGAAATTTTAGGTTCTGTAGATTCATCAGGGGTAAAATCTGTTACTCCAAAAGCACTGACATTAACAGGAAGTTTCGATCCAGCAGCCTTAGTGGATGTGAAAGATTTTGCGGCTTTCATGAGCATATTTGCTAAACTAGATTCTGTGCTATGCAGCTTGTTGAGCTTGGTATGTGGTATAGCACAATGTTGGGACTGTTGAAACTTGATGTCCTTGGTTACCATACAACCAGGTTGGGTTGAGTTTGTAGAGTATGGTGATTTGTTTACCATAGGTAAATTAGCATCAACTTTGTTTTTTTCTACTACTTTAGTTCCATTATCAATCTTCCTAGAGCCCTTAACATCTGCAACTAAATGCGCTCCAGGTTTGGTATCTGTGATATCAGTGCTGCACACTTTTGTGGGCACAACTTTCTTAGCTGTGATAAGAGGCTGCTGGTCTGCAGATAAAGGGATGGTGGTTATCTGGTGGTCTGATGTGTCTGTATTTAAGGTGTTAATGGTAAGTTTGGGAAGTTGGTGGATATTCAACAAAACTGTTGTATCCTTATCTGCTGAAAATGTTGCCATGGGTTTAATTTCATTTTTAAGCATTTGTGCTTCTTTGGTATTCTGAAATAACATACATGAGTGTCCATGTTTTGTGTTGCTTCGAGCTAAAACTTTAAGATTTTCTGAGGTTTCAGAAGAGGATGTGATATACATGCCAGGATTCAATATTGGTGTAACTGATTCTGAAGTGGGGCAAGTTACCCATTTAGTTAAGTCTAAATTTCCAGTATTTGCAGAATCTGACTTCAGTAAACCTCTTGAATTTGTTTGTAAGTCACTGAGTTTTGCCTCTGGAACAATATTTACTTTAGTAGAAACTAGTCTTTCCAGCACTGATTCAGATTCATTTTTTTGTGTGGGATATAAGGATTTAGATACATTCTCTCTCTTTGTTGCCTGCAGTGAAATATTTTGATTTGAAAAAATTTTTTCTGTTGATAATCCAGTTATATTTGAATCCTGAATATTTGATTGTGCCATGGGAAAAGGACAAACTGGGATTTTTCCCCCTAATGTCATAGCTGAAGAGGTGTTTGAGTTTAGATCTCCATGGTTATGTGGTCTTGAAATCTCTAGTATAGATGCTATGACAGAAGAACAGGTTGCTTTAGCCTTTGCAAAAGCTCGTTTTCCATGGTATGCTGAGGATTCTTGATTACCCATAAAAGATTTTGTAATATCCGATGTAGTGGTTTCATCCGCTAGTGCAAATTTTACTGTCTCAGAGGTAGGGTTTTTGGTGGTCTGAATAGTTAACAGGTCTGGTATGGTCTGTGTTTGACTACTTGGATCTGAAGAAGAAACTGTAATCTGTGATATTTCAGATGATTCTGAGGTTTGTGATTTTGAAGTTTGTAACAGGACAGTTCCAAATGTTTCTGATCTTTCAGTGAGCTCTTCAGAATTGGTGGTTGTATGCAGGGAAGCCTCATGTGATATTCCAATAGGTGGCATTGAAAAATTACTTTGAGAATATTTAGAATCATCAGATGTTTCATGCTGGTATGGCGGAGGACGGTTATATGTGCTGGCTCTCAGACCACCACAAGCAGCACATTCCTTTGGTGTCAATCCACAGGACATTATTTTAAGTATGTTAGGTTTACTTTCTACTTCATAAGGCTTTTCTTTGCCAAGGAATTGTGCTGGAGGTATAGGTGACCAATGGGCAGAAGTGCTAGATGTTTGGTATGTATGAGGTGTAGTGGAAAAAAAAAAATTGTGACTTGCAGCACTTGTCTTTTGTTCCTTGACTGGGATTCCTGAATTTTTCTCACAAGTTTTAGACATTTGATTCTTCTCTGTAGGTGCAGAGTCAAGTATATCATGTCCTTTTGAACTTGGTATACACATCTTAGTTGAAACTGTATTAGACAATGAAATTGTGGATTCTGAAAGCTGTTTGCTTAGGTTTTTCTCTGAATATGTTTTAAAAGTATCAAGTTTCTCAACAGCATTCAAATCAAGTAGCCCATCTGGGGGATTACTTTTGATTATTTTTTTGTTATTAACAATTGCTTTGCTATTTGTATGTCCTGTTGTCTGAAAAATCTCAATAGGACTTTGTAATATGTATGTTGGTTCTGGATTATTTGTATATTTGGTTCTTTGAGTAAGGGACACAACGTTGGAAGGTGTAAAAGAAGGGAGTGAAGTAAATGAAAAGGCACTAATACTAAAGTCTTCAGCAACAGGTGGGTTTGTCTTGGTCATGTAGCCCATAGTGGTCTTTAGCTCAGTAGGGAGTGCTGTAACGGTAGGAATATTATGTCGGGCCATGGAACTTTGTATAACCTCTCTTGTTTTCTCTTGTTGTGTTTGGGCCATTGATGCTCCTTGATATATTGAATTAAATTTACCAATGTCTGGCAGAGGTGGTTTTGATATTTCATAAAAGGTAGCCTTTGAAGTATAAATCCTCTTTTGTGGATCAGAATAGTTCTTTATTTCTGACATCTCAGTGATAGATCTTTGTGATATAGGGGATTCGCTTGGTATTGTTTCAATGATATCTGTTAGATTCCTGTGGTTACACAGTGACGATTCCAAATTTTTAGACCCACACCCAGAATGATGGCTTTCTGCTTGCTGAACTAAGGGAGCACCACATAATGGAGCCAAATGTGGAGTAGCAGGTTGAACAAGAGCCAAGGAAGATACCTTTGTTTCCGTCAAGATGAGATTGGTTGCTGTAGAATTAGATATTTTCTGAACAAATGTATAAGGTTTTTGAATTTCTTGAAACTCTTTTACTGGATTTGTGTTAGAGGTTCTTGAGGTACTGCATGTAAATGTTTGTTTGAAGTCTGTTTCAGCTGATGAAATGAGTTCTGATGTCAGCTCATTGGCATCATCAAACAGAAAAGAGGAGCATGTATAAAGAGGGGCTACTTGGTGGTCAGAATGCAGTACTGGGTCTGTGAATGACTGTGCAGAAAGGGTGGGTGCTGAGCTGTAGTGAGCATCATGGTAAGAGGAGAGATATGGGGAGCTATAGTGGTCATAGGGCCTGACAGAAGAGTTGTTGGAGTCAAAACTTCTCCAGGAAAAAGCCTCTTGAGAAAGTAGAAATGAGTCAAGGGGGCCTGTGTTAAAAGACATTTCTGGAGATGTAGGGGGAGTGGAGGCATCACTGTGTTCTTGGTCTGGACTGGCTTCATTCACTGGGGAAAGGCTTGACCGAAATGGAATTGGGGTTTGAGAGGAGGATCCTACTTTTTTCTTGGCATTTTTCTTTAGTAACTTCAGCAGACGAGCATTGTCCTTCCCTGGCTTGGGCAAGATTGGGGGAGGGTACTGCTGGGAGAATGTGCCAGGCTGGTTATTATTATTTAGTGCCATTAGCATTTAAACTCCTACAAAAACACAAATATGCTTAATTAGACATGTGGCATACACTAGCCTCAAAATCTTCAAATGTTTTCCAATCTTCTTATGCAGTTCTTTCATTTTGCTGTTTTTGTGACCATATTTAAATTTATTTTCAACAAATTGAAAATAAATTTCTCAACAAAAAATGTGATGAATCAAGCAAGCCTGCAAAGGAAAAATGTTATTGTGCAAGATAAAGTTCTAGAATTTACACTGATCATCTGTAAAAATCTCAGATCCAATGGTTAATTACATGCACAATGCATGTGGAAATCAAGGGATTTGAACTAAACATCTCTGTTGCCTTATCGGTTATCATTGATACTAATGGGGAAAAAAATGTGCCATGGAGCATGAAGACTGGGCTGGAGCATTTGGAAAAAAAAAAAAGTCATATCGTCCGATGAGTCAAAAAGCACCCTGTTCGCTAGTGATGTGAGCATCAGGTTATGCCGAGAGTCAAATGAAGTGATGCGCCCATCAAATCTACTGCCTTCCATACAAGCTTGTAGAGGCACTATAATTATTTGGGGTTGCTTCACTTGGTCTTATCTAGGATGAGCAATACTTGGTCTTATTTATGTGGCCAATAAATTAGACCAACTACGTGAATATACTGAATGACACAGGAGTAGTCCAAGATGACAATGCTAGTATTCATTGGGCTTAAATTGTGAAAGAGTGGCTCAGGGACCATGAGATCATTTTGACGCATGGATTGGCCACCACAGAGTCCAGACCTTAACCTTACTGAGAATCTTTAGGGTGTGCTGAAGTAGACTTTGTGTAGCAGTCAGACTCTCCCATCACCAATACAATATATTGGTGAAACCCTAATCATTAACATAAATAAAAGTTGTAACTTGCAGAAGTTATCAAAACACCACCATGACAAATGCTAATCAAAGCTAAAGGTGATTCAACAAAATATTAGAGTCTGCAGTTTTCTTTTTTTTGGCCAAGCAGAAAAGCATAGAGTTATTGAATAATGGAGGCTTGGAAGAGCCAAAACCCAATTCAAATTTGTATCATATGGATGGCAGCTGGTATTTTTAATTGCAATGAGAGCTGTCAGTTAACAGATTTATCCTGATTTTGTTAAGCTGCTATCTGTATTGCTTTTTTTGTGTGGACCTAAATGCTTTAATAATTTTAATCTGCAAATATTTATTTTTTTACAGGCTAGTAGTACCATGAAGATAACTTAAACAATGATTCTGGAGAATATATTCAATTAGTTAATTTGTCTACATTTTGAGGATGATTTTATTTTTTATCTTAAAGCCTCAAAATACTACATTCATCCTTTAAAATGATTATAATTAAAGACCTTTCTCTTAAGTTTACTTTGCTTCTTTATTATACAAACCACTTGTCAACCACAGCTTATTTTTATTTTATTTTATTTTATTTTTTATTTTTTTGGCAAAATGTTCTGTTTGCAGTGGCATAAATTCACAAAGGTAAAGCAATACAAAGCAGTGAACTGACTAGGGACTTAAGCTAACACTGTTCTGAGAAAAGTAAAATGGTTGCTGTTTGTGCATATGAATACATCTAAAGAAGCACTTCACTTGTCTGATACCTGCTGATGGATAAGAAATGGAGCAAAAGCAGACTGACATATAAAACCCCTGTTCCAATTTAAGCTCTGCTAGTCCAGACACATGACACACTTTCCAGTTGAAAAAAGAAAGTATAATTATAAAATGTTAGAAGTTAATTGAATAGTAATAAAAACCTTGTACTGATTTTGATTTTATTAGTGATTTAACCTGTTATTCAGTTTTTGTGTTGTCACAAAAAAGAAAAAAACTTACACTGAGGCCAGAGAGGAAAAAGTGATGCTTCTGCAAAGACAGAAAATGAAAATCATGAAAAAATCTAACTACATGCTTACACAGATATAAATCTTAGTCTTACAGACATAAAACGACTACAAAATTCAAGACTGCTGTGCATATCATTACATTGCATTGGCTCAAATAATTGGGCTTTAGAATTAAAGACTATAAAGCAATAGCATTTGTGAACAAAGATCAGACACTGCAGACATGCGTTCAGTGAATAAAAAGGTTGCTGCAGGGAGCAGAAATGCATAGTTAATTATGTTTACCTGTGCGAGGCTGGGGGCTGACTGTGTCTGTAGGCTCAAACTCAGAGTTAGTCTCAGAACAGACCTACAGTGACTGACCCCTTTGCCAAACCAAAAATAAACCCACACACTCTAAGTTCAGGGAGCAGTAACCATGCAGCTGGTTTCCACTTCACCTTAGAGCTATACCAGGCATAGCGAAAGGGTGTGTGTGTGTGCGTGTATTCACCATGCTGTTTCTTTAGGCTGATATATTACTGTAGTCTATGTCATGCTACAGGCAGCTGCTTGAATTTTTCTTGTAGCCCAGATAAGTGGGCAGGTTTTGCTCTTCCACAGATTTTTACATTTTTTTCCTTTTTATAACAAATGTCATAACTAGGTGTTTTTCGGTCACTCTGAGATCATCTTTTAGTTTCCTATTAATATATATATAATATTAATTTAATCATTGTTTAAACATGAAACCAAGGAATAAATGGTTCTTTGCCTGGTTAAAAAATCTCTAATGCAAAAACCTTTTATAAAGGGTTATTTAATGAACTTGGATCTATATAGGCCTAAAAATAGGGTTGCACTATTTGCGATACTTTTTGTTAAGAGAAAGACAAGTTCAATTCAGGTGGCAAATGGCTATATTAAGTCAGAAAAACACACAAAAAAATACTTGCTCTTCTTTGGCTGCTCCCATTTAGGGTTTGCCACAGCAGCTCATCCATTTCTCTTTCTATCCTCTGCATCTTCCTCCTTCAAACCAACTACCTGTATGTCCTCTTTCACAACATCCATAAGCCTCCTCTTTGGTCTTCCTCTTTTCTTCTTTCCTGGCAGCTCCATCTTCAACATCCTTCTCCCAATATAATCCTAGTTGCTCCTCTGAACATGTCCAAACTAACGCAACCTTGCTTCTCTTTGTCTCTAAAACGTCTAAAAATCTTAGAGGCTTTTCCTCTAAGATTATAAATATACTCTAAGAGTATATCCTGTCTATCCTAATCCTGTCCATCCTCGTCACACCCAATGAAAATCTTTCGTCAGTGCCACTGTCTGCAACCTGTAGAACATATTTGGTCTCATTACTGTCCTGTAAATCATCTCTTTTACTCTTGCAGTACACTTCATCTCCACTCCTCTCACTTTCCAAGATTGTGCTAAACAATCCGGTCAGAAGCTCAACCGCCATGTCGCCTAAACACCTCCATGCTTCCAGTGGTATGTGGGCCAACAGCCTTTCCATTCTTCTTCCTCGTCATTGCTGTCCTTTCTTCCATCTTGCTAATTAGCTGCCCTTCTTGGTTCACTGTCATCACATCATCCCATCTTCTCTCTCTCTCTCTCTCTCTCTCTCTCTCTCTCATATTCTCTTCATTCATCAGCCACTCGAAGTACTCCTTCCATCTGCTGAACATGCTCTGTTCACTTGAGTATGTTTCCATTTATATCCTTAATCGCTCTGACCTGCTGCACATCTTTCCCAGCTGTTTCTCTCTGCCTAGCCATTTGATATACAGTCATGTGAAAAAATTAGGACACCCTATGAAAGCCTGTGTGTTTTTGTATCATTCTTGGACATATGGATATTTACTCTCAATTTAACAGCCCCCCCCAAAGGCGCCACTCTTGGGGCTCAACCTTACCTCACTCGTAGCTGGACCTTTGAGGGGAGGCCAAACAAAACCCAATTATAAATAAACTTAAACAGCCCCCTTAATGGGGAACATGACTGGGCCCATTTTCAGGGCTGAAACACAAAGGGACCTCACCTCAGCCGTGGCCACGTCCAGAGCTGCAGGTGGCAGAGAGGGGTACCCCAACTCCCCTGTCCATGGTGCCCAAGGTGGACCGCTTCTGGTGGCAGGTGTGGCCGTCACACTTCCAGCAGGCTCCCAACATTCATTTTCATCACTGCAAGGTTTGCCCATAGAGCATTTCAAGGCTCAATTTCTTTCAGCAATGCATCCAAGGTTGTCTAAGCAGTTCTTATCTGAGCCGGTGGACTTCTGTCTAAAAATCTGTTTCTTCAGAGAGCTCACGGTTGCCACATGATTTGCTTGTTCTTCTAGGAGCCTGCCCTTCACCTCCACTGGTTTCTGTTCCACAAAGGATTTCTCATTCAGCTGCTGGGTGATCTGAATGTTCATGCAACTGCTCTATTTGTCTGTCTGTCAAATTTCAAAGAGAAGTGCACTGTACTTCTCATTGTATAGCCTGTTTGAAATTTTCTGACTTGGCCATTAGTTCTTCTTGAATACTATGAATGCTTTTAGTTAACAAAACACATCTGTTCACCCTTGTCTTTACTCTCCTTATCACACTCTAGACACTCCTTTTTTTCTTTAGTTCCTGACCAAGTTTAGCTAACTCCTCTTGAAGAGAACACACCGCAGACTGGCTGCCTTCCTGCAATTCTTTAACTGTGGCTTGGAGGGAGACTCTCTCATCTTCAATAGTAACTTTGTCTATTTGCCTTTCTTCCAATATCAAGCGCCCCAGAGCCAGCAAAGAAGCACCACCCTCCGATGCGGAGACGGAAGACGTCATTAAAGCCCCGTCTTTTGTGTCTGGTGTGCTCCTGACTGTTGAGGTGAGAGTGAACACCATGGTGAGATCAAAAGAGCTGTCTGTGGTCTTCAGAAAGAAGATTATAACAGTTTAGTAGTCTGGTAGTAGTCTGGTAAGGGATTTTAAAAAATCTCAAAGAATTTACAATCAGCCATTCGACTGTCTGGAAAATTAACTACTGGAGGACTTCCAAAACAACTGACAACATGCCCAGTTTTGGCCGTCCAAGCAAGTTCACCTGAGAGACCTGCAACACCTGCAACATGACAATGATCCAAAACATACCAGTAAATCCACCAAGGACTAAGAAATGGAGAGTCCTGGAGTGGCCGAGTCAAAGCCCAGCTCTTAATCCAATTGAGATGCTGTAGGGTGACTTGAAATGGGCTGTACATGCCAGAAACCCCTCAAACATATCCTCAGACCGATGTTGGAGAAAGTGACAACCCTTGTCATTGTGAAACACAGCACAACACAAGACAACAACTGCATTTCACCCATACATACACGTGCAGCAGGGGGCAGCTATTGAAAGCGGCGGGGAGCAGTGACGGGGGGGGTACCTTGCTCAAGGGTTCCTCAGGGCAACCTACTGGTGAGGGAATCAAACCCACAACCTTCCGATCCGGGGCAACTCCCTAACCACTAGGCCACCGCTGCCCCATTGCTGACTGGTAGATGCTAAAAGAAGCATCTCACTGTGGTTATTTCAGCCAAAGGGGGTATCATTAGCTATTAGGGTAGGGTGTCCTAACTTTTTCCTCAGTTAGAATACACATTTTTGTTGCTATGAGGTCTGTTTGTTTGATGGATAAATCAAGGTTAATTTTTGTTGTTTACCTGCGATGAAATCAATTTCTTTTCCAGAGATAAATAAAAACAAGATTAGACATTGATATGTGAACATTTCTTAATGAAGAACTGAATATTTAAAGGGATGTCCTAATTTTTTCACATTACTATAAGTCCTTTTCTCCTTCCTTACTGTCCAACCTCTGCATCCTTTCTGCGTCCTGCGCTTCATCTCCAAGTCTACTTTCTTCATTGCTCTGTCTATCCCACTTCTTTGCTTGCCTCTTCTGCTGTTCACTAAAAAGTTACATGCTAATCCATATATAATAATCCTTTATGACTGTTTGCTCTGCTATTTGATTTTAAATGGTTAAAATGGTTATGCATATTTTGGCTTTTTCAGATTAAACACTGGCCTTGTCAGGCTTTTGTGGTTTATGTGTGTTTTTCATGTCCATGTGTTTTTGTTTACATTTGCTTTGTGCTTGTTTTTGTTTTTGTTTATGGCCCGCCCAAGTCCTTCCCCTGCACACCTGTTTTCAATTCACGTCTCCTCCTTGTGTCAGGTGTATGTTGTTTCTTGTGATTTAAAAGTACTGCTCTTTTTGTGTTTGTCTTGTCGTGATCCCTGTTGTTTCATTTGCCGTTGTTTTGTGTGCTACTATTGGACTTAGGGCTATAATAGCTATTTTGTATCCTCTGTCCGTTTTGTAGTTCTCTGTGTGTGTTTGATTAGTTTTATGTTTCATTTATGTTGTGTGTTTTAATTTTATATAAAGTGTAGTGAGTACTCATGCCTACATCCTGCCTCCAACCCATTTTAAGTCAAATATGTGATAAAACAATTTTTAAATATTGAAATAGAAAAACAGTAAGTAGGATAACTCTAACCTTTGAATTAGTAAAATGTCAGCATAATTGTTTTTATTATATATATATATATATATATATATATATATATATATATATATATATAACAATGGATAAACGTAAGCTTCAGTGTTCAACATGAGTACGATATAGGCAAAAAAGGTCATTAATTATCAAATTAAAATGTTTTATTAATATAGATGGTCCATGAACCAGTTATAAAACATTTCTTACCCACAAACAATTGAAGGAGAAGCAGATGGGGAAGGGATGTCCAGAGGCAGGAGAGAAGAATGGCAGAAGAGTAAAAGGTCATCAGGGAAAGTTGAAAAAAAAAGTGAAAGTGACAACCCTTGTCATTGCAAGAGCACACAGTGAAACACAACGAAATTGGACCTCTGCATTTAACCCATACAGCAGTGGGCAGCTATTGAAAGCGCCCGGGGAGCAGTGATGGTACCTTGCTCAAGGGTACCTCAGGGCAACCTACTGGTAAGAGGTTTGAACCCACAATCTTCCGATCATGTGGCCAACTCTCTAACTCCCATTGCTGCCCCAGTGGTTCATTCTATCCCTGAGGAGCCAGTACTGAGAAGAGTCTTGATGCATGTCTTCCTCTTCTCTTTAGCAGTGGAGGATCAAGAAGAGCGGTGCTTCATGTCGTCCTTTCAGGCCATGTTGTCTCGTCCTTTCGGGCCATGTTGTTTGATAAGAGCAGTTAAGTAAGAGGGTGCAAAACTGTTTTTAGCCTTGTAAGCAAGAGTTAGAATTTAAACCTGATACAAGCAGCCATGGGCTTTGGAGTTTATAACCAGATTGCAAACTAGGAAAGTGAAAGGATGCCCGGCGCTGTAGTAACTAGAGCCATAAAGTTGATCAGCCACAGTGAGAAGCAATGAAAAATATTAGCAGAAGCTACAATAAGAATGATATTTTGTGAGCAGCGGATGTAGAGAAAGTTAGAGAAACAAGGTTGTGTTGGTTTGGACATGTACAGTGGAGAGACAAGGATTATATTGGGAGAAGGATATTGAGGATGGAGCTTCCAGGAAAGAGGAGAAGAGGAAGGACAAAGAGGAGGTTTATGGGTGTTGTTAGAGTGGATTGGAATTGTAGGCAGTTGGTTTGAAGGAGGAAGATGCAGAGGACTGAGAGAAATGGAGAGAGAAAAAAATCTGGTGAACAGCAGTATAATTTTATGCTGAAAAGTGTCAGCATTGTTAATTTGTGGATTTAGAGAAAGCACATGAAGGGGTTCATATAGAAGAGTTTTGGTATTGTATAAGGAATGCAGAAGTGGCATGTTTGTATGTTAGAATGGTACAGGATAGGCATGAGGTCAATGTTTAAGGTAGAGGTGGGACTAAATCAAGGATTAGTGCTGAGCCCTTTCTTGTTTGCAATAGTGATGGACTGGTGACAGAAAAGATTAGACAGGATTTGTTGTGGACAGTGATGTTTGCAGGTGGCATTGAAATCTGTAGTGAGAGTAGGGTGCAGCCTGCAGAGGTGGAGATATGCTCTTGAGAAAAGAGGAATTAAAGTCATTTGGACAAAGTCTATGCTTTTTTTTTTTTTTTACTAAGTAAAATACAAAGACATCCTCTACAGAGAAAATATTTCTTTACATTTTCATGCAATATTGTAGTTTCTTTGCTCCATTTGACATGCTGGAAAAGTAAAATAACAAGCCAATGCAGAAGTTATAACACTTTCGTTAATTCATATCTTATTTTCTAATAAGTTTGAATATTTGGTAGCCACAGATCAATGATTACTAGTTTTCCTTTCTAATATATTATTTATTTATATTTTTAAAGCTATTTTGTTTTATATTGATCTGATTTAGTTTTATTACAGTTTGGTTATATTTAAACTTATTTTTTAAATTTGAAAGTGAAAATGACTATTATTGTCATTGTGAGTAAACAGCAAAGCGGTTTATTTATTATTTTACAGTAATAATGCATTTAGCCTGTACATTATCTTGTGTCTGAGCTATGCCTTTATGCCTGGCATGCCTAGAGAGGTTCTCATATACCCTTAAAACACACAGAGACATTTTTTGTATGCCAGGCACATGTGTAAGCGGTACAAACTTTCTCACCCCCCAGCCTGCCCTCCCTTACTTTTCCTCTCCTTGTATTATGACAGATATGGCAATGAGACATCCCAGCTTTCCAAATCTGTGTATCCTTCCATCCAGCCTATTCTCTTGATTCCCTTATTGAGCTTTGGGTGTCTGTGAATGTGTAAAGGGGTGGTTCTGAAGATGCCGTTCTACCCTAAGTGCCTGGATCATCCTTTCAGCCAATAGGGTTTAGAAGATCATGTATCACTATAACAGGGGACCAAATAAGTGTAGAAGTTTGCAGAACTTTGCAGTCAGTCTCAGTCTCCAAGACCCTCTCCTCTTTCTGTCTACTCTGGGGTAAGATGCTCTATACTGCTGAGGGATGTTAAAAGTTTATTTATTTATTTATTTTGAAAAAATTATTTGAAAGTGTAGCTGAAGTTAATCTATTTCTGATGGATCACTGAGAGAAAAAAATATTTATTTGGTAGTAGTATTATCTTAAACGAACTGACAGCTGGTTTGCTTTTATAATATATATTATTATATATATTGGATTATATATAATCCAAGCTTCATCAATACAATAAGATGTGAGGTGTCTTGGCTATGGATGAGATACATTGACAATGATTTTTCAAATCAATGTGAATGACTGTATTCAATACATTTGGTTCATAAAATTTTTACATGACAATTCTGAGAATCCCTTAACAGGGACTGGTAGGGCAAGACAGAGTTCAAATAATTACACTCAGGTTAGAGGAGGGCCACATTTCTGTGGTTGAGAGGAATCCTTAACAGATAACACATCTAAACCACTTCAAAGGTTTATTGTAAATCAAATACTTACCCTTAACTTTGAAAGAGAAAACAGTTTTTTGTAACTATGTCATAGAAGAAATTTGAAAAACATGCAATTAATTGGCTATAAGTGTATTTTTAATAAACAAATTTCTGTTATTTTCTCTAAGCATGAAAAATGTTTTGTTAAGTGCCATGGTAAATGCATAATTTATAACTTAATTATAATTATATCATAGCATAACAATCATTGAAAGGCTTAGATGGCAATCAGGCTTCACGCCTAACCACTTCAGAGTTTTTGTTAAAGTTCTATTACAAATTGGTTATCTTTGGGAGAAGGTCATTCTTTTACTTTCTGAAATTCTAGTTTCATTAGCATTGGTCATCTCTCAGTATCTTACTTACTGGGGGTTATGTCCACATGGCATCAAGACTTGAAGGGTCGATGCAGAGAAACCCGATCTTGTGATAATCCCCCAAATTTCTGCAGCTGTGCTGAAGTGCTGCATCACAGAATGCTGGGCAATAGAGGACAAAGAAGTCTGTACATGCAAAAAAGCTTTTTTTTTCATGATTCATGATTGATATCATCTCTTATAAACTATTTTCAAAAATACAAAAAAGGGGGGATATTTTGAATGACAGGGTGTATGTTAAGTCCATCATCATGTTGTCGAGGGTCATTGAATAGCCAAATGTCTGGTTAAGCATTTCAGCTCTGTTTGTGGTCTCAGCAGATCTTACACTTTTAAAGAAGCTGTGATGAACAAATTCGGAGCAAATTCTTCAAATTTAAAAATATCAGAAAATCTACTCCAGTTACCCCTGTTAAAGGATTTTCTAACAGTATGCAAAGCCTTGAATGACTAAATCCTTTTTTTAAGGAGAACTGAATATATAATACAATACATAATCCTAAAATACCATTCCATATTTACTTAAGGTGTCTCTTTTCTTTAAGCTCTAAACTCCACGGGCACCATGTCTGACACTGAGGACGTGTAAGTTTTTATTCTCTTAATTTGACATTGTGTCATTAAATCGAATACCTGGATGCTCATATATTTTTCTTATCTTTTTCAGTGAGGTTGAGGGTGAGTATGACATATGATGATAATGCTGATTAATGGTATTCGAGATGCATTTATGGATGTTAGGTTTGATCCCACTGAGAAAGAGTGCCAGATATATTACTGAAAAATAAATAAATATTCGTAGCATCATCCTGCAAGTCTGTAAAGATATCCCCAGCATTCTTTCTATCCCCTGAAAGAGCTAGCATTTTAAAAACTCTCCGAACATCCAATACTGAGGTAGTGCCACCTACTGTTTGGCAAAAGCATGTGTATGTAAATGTGAAAAGCGAAGGCACAAAGGGCAATATAAGGCTAATGTTACTGATCTTTCTCTGGGGCCAGTGTTGTTCTAAAATTGTAGAGGCCACTCCTTCACAGGATCTGACCTCTGGTTTTTAATGTGTTTTATTATGATAAATGTACCTTAACTAACCAAACATTAAGATCCACATTGTCCTCAGAAAACATTGCTGAGAATAAGCATGGTATGAATATATGTAATGTGATAATTATTGCATAATAGCATGGATTATAATTGTAACTGTGTCTATTTATTGCTTTCTTTTCTGGCAAAAGAAGAGGTCGAAGAGGAAGGTAAAAGTGAAAAAAGTGGATTCAATATTCAACAGTTTTTTGTTTTTTTTTAACCTTAATAATTTAATTATTTTCCCTTTCTTAAATTGTAATGATGCCTGCCCCAATCTAACTCTCAATTAACTTTCATAATTTCAGTAAAAATTCCATTAAATATTTGTTTGATTGAGTTTGATTTTCACTTTGGACCAATGGCCAGAGAAAAGACACAGTAAAGTGAAAGAAAAGCCTCTTTCTGGCTGTGCTTTATTTACATTGTGTGGATATTAAAGAGACTGAAACTGAAATTAACACATTTCACTAACCAATAGGGAAGCAAGCCTAACAGAAAATGACACATTCATCTGGCTGCCGAATGTGGTGCAATTATTTTGCAGCTCTTTTAACGTAACTAAAATAAGCACAATCGTTTGCTGCTAACCAATGCACAACTCAACTGTATGGCCATGAGCAAAGCTAAGTAGAGTGCATAACTGACATTTGAAGCTGAACATTTTTTATTTTGATTATTGGGTGATAAATCTAGCAAGAGTTTCTCATGTGATGTGGCACTGTTCATAACATTCAGCCATTTAAACTTTATTTTATTACTGTCACTAATAATTGAATAAATTTTTTGAATTTATGTACCCTTTAGAAAGTGCTCACGTAAAATCAGTATGACCGCTGAATCCAAGAGTTGTAGGTATTTTAGTGCTCGTTAAAAGGTCCCACTTGGCAAGCTACATGTTCTCTTCAGGGTTAGAGCTAAGAAAGGAAGGGAGAAATGCCTATTGGCTTTCATCATTGTTAATTACAGAAATTTAAAATAGCCTACAAAAAGCTAAAATGTGTATAACTTTTTTATGAAAATATTGTTTGAAGCCAATAAATTTCTTTACTAGGCTGATACTCCATTTTTAAGTATTATCCATTATATCAGTGTAATCAAAAAGGTCTGTATTGCATCAGTGCCAGCATTCTGTTCGTGGCATCCGTAAAAAAAAAAAAAAAAGGATTATCTGAAGAAGAAAAAGTGAATGCTATAATCACTCATGTGTCATATCAACAGTGAAGCATACTGAGAATGTGTGGGGTTGCTTCTTAGCCAAGGGATTGGGCTCACTCACAATTTTGCTTAACACAGCCTTAAATAAGTAAGGTACCAACATCATACAAGAGTGACTTCTCCCAACCATCCAAGAATAGTTTGGGGGAAGAACAATGCCTTTTCTAGCATGATGGAGGATCATTCATAAGGTAAAAGTGATAACTAAGTGGCTCAGGGAACAAAAGATCAAGAATGATGCAAGAATGGGCTGCCATCAGTCAGGATTTGGCCCAGAAGTTGATTGAGAGCATGCCAGGTGGAATTGCAGAGGCCTTGAAAAAGAAGGGCCAACACTGCAAATAGTGACTTTTTGCACAAACTTTGCATAAATGTAATTGTCACTGAAAGCTTTTGAAACTTATAAAATGCTTGTAATTATACTTCAGTATATCATAGATACATCTGAAAAAAATATTAAAAAACACTGAAGCAGCAAACTTTGTGAAACCAACACACAGTGTAATTCTCAAAACCTTTCCCCATGGCAGTGAATATTGCATGTAAGCTATTTCCAGAGAAGTAAATGCACTAAAAAATGCTTGGGATCTGGAACAAATGGGTGGGTGCCTTCTAGGTACAAACTTGCTAAGGGCATGCTCTAGTCTAGAGCAAGGATTCCTAAAGTTTTGTTATTTATGGACCATACAATTGACCTCAAAAGTATCTGTGACCCCAAATAAGGTTAGTTTAACAACAAAAATCAATGCAAATCAATGTAGCCTGTTGAATTTATCTTTCTTTGCATGAAAATACATTGGATTTTTTCCCCTTTCAGTGATTAATACCATTCAATCAAAAAGAGAAGAAAAAAGAGTTTAATCAGTCATGCACTGGGCCATACCAATCAACAATCTTGGTGGAACACATGTTGAAAACCACTGCCCTAAACCACTGCCCTGAACCACTGCCCCACATCCCTGTGTGACTGGAAACAGTCACTAAATACACAGTTATAACAAACCACTTAAGATACTTATGATTTTATATGAAAATGATTAACATGTGAAGAACACAGTGGCACATTAATTTATAAGATGAAATGTATAAATATAGATTTTGTGGCATGTAAAACCTTTGTTTTTCTTGTATTCAAATATTTATTTAATGACTGACTCTCCTCCCTTACTCTTTGCATACAGACATACTTCTTAATGTCAAACCAATCCATCTCTTTATCCTGCTAAGTCACCTATCATTTCTAGCTATTCCATCTCTTTTCTGCAATTAAATAATCAGCACCTCCTTCCTCCCCCTGGTTGCTTGCTGCATGTGGCATTAGCTGGAGAGGTAATAGATGTAGAGGTAGCCCCAGAGGCAGCCCCAGAGCCAGAGCCAGAGCCTGAGCCTGAGCCTGAGCCTGAGGAAGAACCAGAGCCTGAGCCAGTACAAGAGGTGTATGAGGAAGGTATGTGGCATGGATACTCTTTTATCCTTCCCATCACATTCTCCCCAAGCTGCTCAAAAAAGAACCTCAGGTGCTTTAGTCCCAAATAAAGCCAAAAATTTTACATCACACAAAGTAAAATGCCAGTGTATAGCAAGGATTTTACTTACTTACCTTGACAAGGAATTGGAAATATGGTCAACAGCTAAACAAGATCTACTTTCCAATTTCATTTTTCCTCTAATATGGCTGCAGCTGGGCTGCAGTTTAGCAAAAATGGTGCCGAATCCATCTTAGATGCTTCCACAAGAGCTAGCTGGTAAGCTGAGCAGCGTAAGTAAATGCTTTGAGCAACCAGGGCATCTTTTAATTAACCATAGCATTAATTTTGCTCATGCAACAGTGAAGCAAACAAAATACTTATGCACATATGCTTTTACCAGACAATGAACACCAAGATATACCATTACTGATGTTAGCACAAAGCTAACAATGGTCTTACAGTTGCTGCTGCTGGTGGTATAAAACAATAGTTTGATACATTGCTGTGGTGTTATTGCATGAACTGGCTCTAGGGCTCCTGTTACCCCTGCTGATAAAATGCTAATAGTTGTGTATATTTAAAAATGTTTTAGGAACTTTCACTGGAATTATAAAGGTCACGTTTCATAAACTAATCAAAGTAATATGCGGTCATTTAATTTGCTAACAATGGAAACATCTCTGGAAACTGTGATGTAACATTTTGAGTGTGTTTAAATCCCAAAGGTTGTTTTTTTAACTAAATGTTAATAATTAAGTAAACTGATGATGTGATGTGATGTAATGTCATTATAGAGATTTAAATAAGTTTAATTTCAGGTAGTTTACTTCCATTTACTGTTTTACTGTACAGCCAAGCTATGAAAAGGCACATCTGCTCTGTGTAGAACCAGGCACAGAACTGTCCCACTAATATTTTCTGTTCTGCTCTTGCTTTCAATGCTTGCTGCATGCAGAGGCCTATGAAGAGGAAGGTATGTTGGTAATTTCCTTACAGTTAATATCTATAAGGCACAGAGTAAAAGCCTACATGCATAGGAGAACTGGTCCTATTGACATGTTTATGCAATTCTAAAAACTGCAACTTCTTTAAACAGTTACCCAGTTCTGTATGGGGAAGGTAGGAAGTAGATCTAAGCATCCTGCTTTTGTTGACAATGAAGCAGGCGATAAAAGGGTGAAGGAAAATGTAATGCTGACACTTGCTTTTAACTGCGCAAAGACTCCACTGCTCACCTCTGCTTTGCTTTTCTCTCTTTGCATGAAATGTGCCATACCAGTGGAGGAGGGAGAGCAAGATGGTAGTTTGTATTTTCTGCTGGCACACCTGATCATTTGCTTGTGTTTTGGGTATGAGGGTCAAGGTTAAGTTAACAAACCCCCAAAATTCTGTCAGGGTAAACATCACACCATGCCAAGGCAGCAGCTCAAAATTGTCTGTCATGTTAACCCAATTAATATCTATATCTAAAATTAAAAACTATTTTATCTGCATCTGCATAAATACAAATGCTTTTTATGCAAAATATAATTTTTTTTTTTTTTATATTAAGTGAACATGTATGCATTAAGTTCCATGTATGGTAACATTTCCCAACCCATTAGAACAAAAAGTAATAATTGAAGAGGCAGATGAACTAAAGAATAAAATGTGACCAAAAAAAAATCTTCTCTCTTAGTGTGAGGTATCTCCCTGTGTCATGAATGCTACTCTCTGTTTATACTATTTCAAAACCAGATTTTCATTCTTGTTTTCTTTTAATGTATATATATATTAACATATGTCACAAAGTTGTTTCATAGCATAATCTATGAGTGATTGGTTTCTTAGCTGTCAGACAGCTAAAATTCAGTCTTTTGGACTACAGTATTTTGCACAGTACTTGATAGCTGGGATTTCACAGTGATTTGCAGTGTCTACCATTACTATGAAATACCATCTGAACAATTTTAAGCATATTTTGAGCCTGGTCACCTTTTTTGATTGAGGCCTTTTTTTATACTGTCACTGTGGTGGTGGTTTTTAAAATTATTACAGTGCAATATTTTGTTGCAGATAGTATTTTGAAGTTCTAACGCCAAGGTTTTTTGAAAAGCTAAAGTAATATAAATCTAAAATCTAAAAAAATCTAAATCTAAAAAAACATATTATTCTCAAACATCTACCTTAACTAGCCTTCAGTAATCCTTTGCTGATTCTTATTGTGTCTTGGTTAAATGAACCATTTTCCAGCATGTTGACTGTTAGTTGAAATCACATATTTGAAATCTTTCAACTCTATATGGTCCCCTCGCTGATAATGTATAGTGTCCTAAGTGAGTGACTAACTAAATTACATTTTAAATATTTAACACATACTCCTCTACTTTTGCTTAAACACCATTCATGCTTCTTTGGACACAATATATCTAACACTGTAACATGTTCCTCTTCATTTTTATGTTCTTCTATCTAGAAGAGAAGCCAAAATTCAAGTAAGTAGAAATTCCCAGTGCAAGTATGTTCATCCAGCTCATTATATATAGCACTATATAGCATAGTATATAGTACTGTAGGCCCACTTACAAGTAGGCTTTTGCATAGCAAACAACCTGGGTTCTTTAACTTTATGAATGAAAGCTTAATTGCGTAAATAGGGGTTGCTGTCATTAGCATTAAAACTGTCAATTGTGTGTGTGTGTGTGTGTGTGTGCGTGCACGCGCGCGCGTGTGTGTGTGTGCACGCATGCGCGTGTGTGTGTGTGTGTGAGAATTAATAAAACAAACTTATCTGTTTCTGTTCAGGCCCAGTGCACCAAAAATCCCAGAAGGAGAGAAAGTGGACTTTGATGTAAGCATATATAAATTAAGCTAATCACTTCTCTACTCTCTGCTCATCTATAATGTGTGCCCCACTCCCTGAACTTTGAAGCTTTTATTTAATTAATTTTATTATGGTTAACAGGATGACCTGGAAGAGTTCCTTGCCTGTTGCAAAAAAAATTTACTGTTGTTTAAGATAAACTCTCTTTGTGTGTGTGTGTGTGTGTGTGTGTACAATTGCGTCTGATAGGACATTCAAAAGAAGCGCCAGAATAAAGACCTCTTTGAACTGCAAGCATTAATTGATGCCCACTTTGAGTGCAGAAAAAAGGAAGAGGAGGAGCTTATTGCTCTGAAGGAGAGAATTGTGAGTGCTTTACTTACAGCAAACACTGAAAATCCCAAATCATTATAGGGTCAAAGCAAAGGGTCATCAGTGTTTGTCAGCAATGTGATATCATAATTTTGTGATATCAAATTTGACAAACATTTCATCTGTCATTTTAAATGTATTAAAATCCTTCTCAATCAATTAAATTAAATAAGTAAATGAACTTTAAGTTAAAAATATGCCTTCTTATCATTTATTTATGAAGCACATTGTAAGGCATAGTATGGTATTGAAAACATAGCTCCAGTAATTTAAAAAAATATCTATTTGACAATTCCATAACAAGAAAATAAATGAGTCAACATACATTTTAAGTGCTTTTTAAAGCTTTGTTACAGTACTTATTCCCACAACACAATATACAGCTTGTTTTCATGGAATATATTGAATAATTTTAAAATGAAATGTATCTGCAGGAAAAACGCAGAGCTGAGAGGGCAGAGCAGCAGAGGATCCGTGCTGAGAAAGATAAAGAGCGTCAAGCAAGACGTGAGGTAATGTTACTCTAGCACATACTCCTGTTAGATGCATTGTCTGTTAGATGTCATGTGTGTTAATGATCATTGTTATTTTCATTATCGTTTGTGAAAAAAAAAAAATAGTGAAAGTGACAACCCTTGTCATTGCGAGGTCACAGCATAGCACGCAGTGAACCACAATGAAATTGGACCTCTGCATTTAACCCATGCACTCAAACACTGTGCAGCAGTGGGCAGCTATTGAAAGCGCCCGGGGAGCAGTGACAGGGATGGTACCTTGCTCAAGGGTACCTCAGGGCAACCTACTGGTGAGGGAATCGAACCCACAATCTTCTGATGCGGGGGCAACTCCCTAACCACTAGACCACTGCTGCCCCCTTTGTGTCTTTTTGCTTAGAAAATATGTTAACATTTGACTTTTTCAATGTGGAATAAGGAATAAGAAAAATTATATTAATGTGATTATACAAATATGAATTTGTGATTATACAAATATGAACCTTACTGATGCAACTGTTGCGTATGATAGATGACCACATGTAATAATTTCTTTGCTATTAAAATAACTCAAAATCGATTGATCTGAGACTCCCTTTATGAGGTATTTAAACTCATTGTTCTTTTAATCCGATCTTCTTGCTCGATTGGGTCATTGTGTAATTTTGATGTTAGATTTTAGTTCAGCTGTATGTCTGCATCAATATTTAGCCTTTTATTTTCCTTTATAAATCAGTGGTCAGGACTACTAAGCAGCAATTATTTTAGTGGTGCACCTTTTTCTGCATTGCAGTTGCAACAAAACTGACTTATTTTTCTTTCGGCTGCTCCCATTTAGGGGTTGCCACAGTGGATCATCCATTTCCATTTCTTACGGTCCTCTGCATCTTCCTCACTCACACCGACCACTTGCATGTCTCTCAACGCATTCATAAACCTCCTCTTTGGTCTTCCGCTTTTCCTCTTGCCAGGCAACTCCATCCTGAACATCCTTCTCCCATATAATGCTTGTCTCTCCTCTGTATCTGTCCAAACCAATGCAGTCTTGCTTCACTAACTCCAAACATCCAACCTGAGCTATCCCTCTAATATACTCATTTCTAGTCCTGTCCAACTTCCAGCTCAAAGGAATCATTTTGGGCCAGCGGTGGCCTAGTGGCTAGGGAGTTGGCCCCAGGTTCAAAAGGTCATGGGTTCATCCCAGACCAGTAGTTTTCCCTGAGGTACCCTTGAGCAAGGTACCATCCCTGTCACTGCTCCCTGGGCACGTTAAATAACTGACCCCTGCTGAATGTTGTGTGTGAATGGATGAAAAAGGGAAGGTTACATTTCCTTGCATTTCACTGAGTGCTGTGTCATGTTTCACAATCACAAAAAAGTCACTTGCACTTTCACTTCATCACTCCCAGCAAAAATCTTAGCATCTTTTAGCTCCGCTGCTTGTCTTTTCATCAGCACCACTGTCTCCAATCCATATAGCATAGCTGGTCTCACTACTGTCCTGTAAACCCTCCCTTTCTCTCTTGCTGGTAGAGCACTCTTGTAACTCTTCTCCACCCATCTCCTCTTTACCTCTCTTCCACATTCCTCACGTGATGACAAAACAGACACTACCCCAAATAATACCTGCTTACTGGTGGTCCTGGTGGGATCCTGAATGTTGCAGAAAGGGGCTAACAAATGATGGAAAAACAGATTAATTTAAATCTATATTAACAAGCTATTGTAACACACAAAGTGGACCTATATTATAAGTGTACACTGTAAGTCTATTACAAAAAAAAAAAATAAACTGATTTTAGCTAGGGTGCTAGAATGAAGAACAGATGTGGATATAAAACACTGATGTAAGTCGCTCAGGAGAATGTAAGTGGAGTTGATAAAATGATAATATGGTCAGTGAGTAAAGAAATAAAATATATAAAGTGCCTATTATAATAAAGTGAAGAAAAGTGAAAGTGAAAGTGACAACCCTTGTCATTGCGAGGTCACAGCACTGCACACCATGAACCACAACGAAATTGGACCTCTGCTTTTAACCCATGCACACAAACACCGTGCAGCAGTGGGCAGCTATTGAAAGCGCCCGGGGAGCAGTGACAGGGACGGTACCTTGCTCAGGGGTACCTCAGGGCAACCTACTTTTTGAGGGAATCGAACCCACAATCTTCCAATGCTGGGCCAACTCCCTAACCACTAGGCCACCGCTGCCCGCTGAAATAATAAAACCTTATTTCAGTGTATTTATATGAGTGCATAAATGTGTAAATGTTTAACTGCAAATTTTGCAGCATATGAAGTTAGATTAAACACACAAGGGAGGTCTTTTCATTTCAAAAGACACAATTGCAGTTAAAGTACTGTGTATATATGTAAGTACATGTATTATAAAAATATAAAACAATGTATGTGTGACAGGAGGAGAGGCTGAGGAAAGAGGAAGCAGATGCTAAGAAAAAAGCAGAGGAGGATGCCAAGAAAAAGTCTGTTTTGACCAGCATGGGCTCCAACTACAGCAGTTATCTACAAAAGGTACAGATTTCCTCAAAAATCTGTTAATCAAAGAATGGTAAACTTTAGCCGAATCAAAACCTTCAAATTTTACATTACATTACTGTGCATCAGACCAATAATATCATATTTCACCTCCCTCTCGCACAATTATACACAGAAATGTTAAGCTAGTTAAAGACCCATTAACGCTTTTTCCATCAGACAGATAATAGCTACATTCCAAAATTAAGTTTGCAGTCCAGGAGGGCTGCATGTCAGTGGCTTTTCCAAAATTAAAGGCCCTTTGAATACAACCCAGAAAACTATGCACATGTATTTGCTAATTGTCTTGGTCTTTTTAATACAGGCTGACCAAAAGAAAGGAAAGAAGCAGACAGAAAGAGAGAAAAAGAGGAAGATTTTGGCAGAGAGACGCAAGCCTCTGAATATTGACCATTTGAATGAGGATAAATTGAGGTCTGCATAATTTCCTGTGAATAGTATACCAAAATACCAGTGAATATTTTAGAATGATCAATAATAATTTTATAATGATGACATGCAATAACATCTATTGTGCATTACAAATTCTCCTGTAAAATTGCCTATTAGCAGATTTATTTTTACTTTGTGAATTGTATTTTAATTAATAATACTTGCTGTGTCATTTTGAACTGGTAGTTACAGTTTAATAAACAACCAATGTTTGCTTACTTATATTCAAGCAATTGGAGTTTTGAAAATAGTGTGTGTGTGTGTGTGTGTGTGTGTGTGCGCGCGCATTTGTGTGCGTGTGTTTGTGTGGTGTTTTTTTTTAGAGAGAAAGCCAAGGAGTTGTGGGATTGGATGTACAATCTTGAGTCAGAGAAGTTTGACCATATTGAGAAATTAAAGAGGCAAAAGTATGAGGTAAGGGTTAAGTATGTAACACCTCTTAATCTCTTATAACTAATGGATTTCATGTCTACCTACAAGCCACCTTAAAGGGAGAAATCACCTTAAATGTCCTGCCCTGGTTGATTTTGAGGTTTGCCTGTAAGGTCAAAATGATTTTAACCAGAATGCCTTTACTTTTGCAATATTATTGTTTCAGGTCTCCAATTTTAACCCCCCATTTACTTGAATAGTTTCAGCTAGTATAGTATTTTTGCAGAATGCATTGAAGACAATAGATTCTAACTACTAAATGTTCATTTAAGTGAAATCAACATATCTGTGAGGCACATCATGTTTCCTTATACCCCTTATACCAACTTTTTATTTTTTCATATTTCTTTTATCATATAAAACTTCATATAAAAAAGAGATTACAAAGAAAGTCTAAAGAATATGTTTCAAACCAATTAAAAGTTTTTCCTGGAACTGCATGTTCAAGGACCATTTATATCCACACACAGACACACACATCTTTGTAAAAGAGCTGCAACGAGAGTTTGTTAGTGTAGATCTGAATGCAACTATACTTTGATTTTCCCCAGATTAATACACAGCGTCAGAGAGTGGAGGAGCTGAGCAAATTGTGAGTAACTGAGGTCAAGGCTAGCAACAGTTACAGCATAGCAAGCAAGGCCTCGCAACAGGTTTTGGCAGCAAAGCATGTGTGCATGCAACAAAACCCTGTTACCAAGAAACGCACTTGAAGGACCAAAGATAAGCAAATCATTACACCATCCGAGACTTTTCTTTTGTAAGAAACTCAGAAGCAGCACAAGAAAGTGACTTAGACATCTTATTTTCACTTAAATCAGTAGCTACATCATAAAACTATTCATTCTTTTTTTCAGGCGTTAATTCAGGTTAAAGGTATTTACTGCTAAAAGGTCAGATTTGTATTTAGGAGTTAGTGAATTAAAGCAGAGACTTTAAACTTTTAAAGTGCTTTTGTTTTTTGGGATAGTAATGACACGTTTTTAGACATAGTACTTTATGTACTTTATTTTCTTTATTTTGGATCATGGGATGCATCAGAGTACTGATTTCCAGTTTTAATGGTAGACATCTATTCTATTTGACAAATTTGAATCTGAGGTATACAATCTTACCTGTATTCATTCTGGCCAAATGAAAACACATGGGTTTTAGTCTTAAAAAAACTGGTTATTTGAACTTCTCCTTGGTAGGAGGGTAAACCTCTAACCACTCCCTATGCACTTGCAACCCTATGAAAGTGAAATGTGAAAATGACTATTCTTGTCATTGCGAGGTCACAGCACACAGTGAAACACAACGAAATTGGACCTCTGCATTTAACCCATGCAAACACTGTGCAGCAGGGGGCAGCTATGAAAGCGCCCGTGGAGCAGTGAAAGGGCCAGTACCTTGCTCAAGGGTACCTCAGGGCAATGTATTGGTAAGGGGTTTGAACCCACAATCTTCCGATCTTGTGTCCAACTCCCTAACCACTAGGTCACCGCTGCCTATTCTATGCAGATAAGACTGTACATTTTTTATATGAATCACCATTGAAGTAATATGCTGCTGTGGCAAGATTTAAGTAACCAGACTTTAAAACAAATTTATAGAAACAAGTTAAGTTTCCTAAAAATGTCTTCTTCTGTGATACTTTGAAAACAACATATAAGACGTATGGATATAATATGCTCTGCTTCTAAAAACAGATTCAGCAAATTAACTAGTTCCAGTTTTAATGTTTGTTATTGAAAAAATTACAAATATTTCAGATATTTGCAGTAAGATTAGAACAAAACCTTGGATCTCCAGGAAACTTTGAAGGAAGGAATAACTATCTTAAATTAATTTTGTTCAAAATGTCAAAACCTGCTGTGCATGAAATTTAATCTAGTATAAACTAGGGATGTTATTTTCAAATTATATTAAAGAAATTGACACAGAAAACATTTTGTTCTGAATGCACTAATATGAACATTCATAAAGAAATTATCTGATCTATCCCAAAGAAGAAAAACAACGTAACAAAAGTAAGAAAAAAAAAAAAAAAAAAGCATAATCAGCCCCCTTAATGGGGCACATGGCCAGGTCTATGAAAACAAAAAACAACTAACTAGCAAACGAGGGGGAGACCCTGACCAGCCACAGCCACGTCCAGGGCTGCTGTCGGTGGTGAGGTGTATCCCAGTGCTTCAGTCCCATTTCTTTTCTTGAAGTGGTCTTTGTCGTGCCGAGAGGGAAATTGGACCTTGCTTTCAGAGGGCGAATCCACAATGAGGGACTTCTGCTGAGAATCATTGAAGTTGACCGTGGAGTTCCTTACAAATTGTTCCTTCATTTCCTGATCCCACACCACACTTGGAACTTTATCGTTCTCCTTGGTTTTGTATTTATGTTTCACCTTATGTTTTTTCAATACCTTTCTGTCCTTGTCCGTTTTTGAGATCACTCCGTCCGTGTTCGAGTGCTTGTAAAAGTCAGAGTTCTTTTTGTCCAAAGAACTGGCAGGCGTGTTTTCCTGTACCGGCTGCAGCTCTGCCCTGGTCTGGTTCAGTTGTTGTTCCATATTGGCCACTTTATTCTCCAGTTTCTCCTGCAAGGTTGGAATCTCTACTCCCCTTGTTGCAGTGCGTGCGGTTTGGTTCTCCGGTTCTTCAGCCATTCCCTTCGGACCATAATCACAGCTTACAGCTTTCTCAGGACTTAATTCTCCTTCATGAGTCTACTGACCTCTCCTTGAAGTTCACCATAGTCCTGAGCCATAGCTCTTCCTTCTATTTCCCTGGGTTTCGATTTCCCTCTGACAAAGAGACAAGAGGCCTTTGGTCTCCTCAAGTTGCGAAAGCAGATTCTTTCCTCGGTTTTCAGTCTTTGGCTTGTGACCGTACCATTCACCTGTAGCACGGAGGCTTCCTTCTCTGTCAGCTGCTGGTTGAGCTTGGTCAGCAACTCCTCCTGTTGAGTGATCTGAATTTTCATGCAGCTGATCTGTTTATCTCTTTGGTGAATGTCCATGAGAAGAGCATTGCAGTTTACATTGACCTGACTGAGCTTTTCTGGTACACCCCTTAGTTTCTCCTGGATACTGTTCAAGCTTTCCTGCAGCTGGTGATTCCTGGCCTGGAGGGAGATGTTTTCATCGTCCAATCACTTACAATTCCTCTGCAGTTCCTTTGCCTCTAATTCTGTCTCCTGAAGCTTCTCGGAGATGTGACAATTGACCAGTGTAACATCCCTTAACTTAACCTTGAAAACATCAAGATCCTGATTCCGTGCACAAATTTCGTGGTCCTTGGTGTCGAGTTCAGCCTCCATCTCCTGGAGCTGCTCAGCAAGTACATGTTTGGCCTGTTTTTCTTCGCCCAGAACAGACAGCCAAACGTTTTCAGATTCCTGAAGTGTTTGTTCCAATCTCTGAATTCAGTGAAGTCAGTTCACTGATTATTCCATCTTTCACACTAACCTGGAGCTGCTCCTCCTCTGCCTTCTGCTTGGCAGATGGGTTAGTGGTGCTGGGTTTGGGGGTCGACTCCTTGATGTGGTTGGCCTTCTTTGCCGATGTCCCGTGTTGAATGATACAGAATGCGTTCTCCGCCATTTTTCCGCTGTGATTCACGCAGGGGGGCGGTTTCCGCCGACATCCCACGTTGTAGTTGTAGCTGGGGGCGGTGAGCGAAGCCTCTTCCTCCAGCAGGCTGAGCAGATTGAGCACAGCAACCCATCCAGTCATCTTGAGAACTCTGTGGCGGTAGCGCTCTGTGCTCCTCTGCTCTGCTCGCGGAGCTCCGGCGAACACGCAGCCAGCCCAGCTGGCGTAAAAGTCCTCATACACTGTATCCCCACTCTGAGGCTCCCCACCAGGGCTTCAAGTGTCTGCTCGTGCTCCTCACACCAACCTTCAAGGCTCGCGACGTCCAGAGTTTGGCAGTTCATTTCTGTCACGG
This sequence comes from Hepsetus odoe, assembly GCA_017165825.1. NCBI lineage: Eukaryota > Metazoa > Chordata > Actinopteri > Characiformes > Hepsetidae > Hepsetus > Hepsetus odoe. The sequence continues at coordinate 5,630,837 of CM029391.1, read as the reverse complement.
TGGCGCAGTGCGTTAAGGATGTCTGCGCAGAGCCAGTGATCTAAGACATAACTTTTTTGTTGATTGATGGAAATAAATGATTAACACTTTTTATAAATGATTAACCATTTTTGAAATATATATGTATTTGTATATTTCAAAGGATAAATACTTAATTACATTATGATTACATTATTACATAATGAAAGCATTACATAATACATTACATAGGCGGTTTTGAGGGTGGTGTTAATGCTGTCAAATTGATTCTTCTTTTTTGGTAAGTATTTGTGTGTATGTTTTGGGCACTACACAGTCGTGCTAAAGATCAGTCTGAGAGTTTCCCTTCTCTTCCAAATGACAGTGCAAGGAAAAGTGCTGATGCTGTTGGACTTCAGGTCAGAGAGCAAATGTGTGTGTGTGTGTGTGTGTGTATGTATGTTCTAGAGGGAAGCAGTATCCCAGGTAAGAGTGGTCCCACAGGCAAAGGTAACATGCCAGCTTGTTAAAAATGGCTCATGTGTTGTTTTCAGGTCATCTCACTACGCAACCGAATTGATGAGCTTCAGAAGCAGTAAGTAGCTTTATTTTTAACACAGCTATGAATGCATATCATTTCAAATACTATTAATTTCTACATAAATCTGATCTTGAATATGATCAGAGATTTAGTGCTAATGAATTAATGAAATACTTACTATAGATTAATAGATTATAAGAGGTCAATAAAAAAAGTATAAACGACTGTATCCAAATGTATACTTCCTGATCTCAAGAACAGATCTAATGTTAAATGTCTTGTTGGTGAAATAATTAACAGTTTAGTATGGGTCATAACCAGCATTAGGATGAGTGCACACTTTTGGTTAAAAAAAAAAAAAAAAAAGTTTCACCAGGATGGAAGTGAATACAGAACAACTTCTGATGAGTTTTGATTTCCGATCTACTGTCAGGCAGACATAGATACAAGACATCATATACCATCAATTATTTATATATATATATATATATATTTCCCTCCCCAGGAGTGGTCATCCAATAAAGTTTACTTCAGCAGCAAAGCATATAATAAACTCCTGCAGATTACTAAGAAATATAGTGTGACTAAGGGCCTCTCATGCACAGACATAATATTGCAATACTTAATGATGGATCACTTTGTTCCATAAATCACTTTATTGTTACTGTGTTTTTATTTTTTATGCTACACTATTAAAGCGATTGTTTACAACAATGCAAGAAGCTCACATATTATTAAATTACATATTTTCACTAATGCTGCAAGCATATACTATTTTCTACAATTTTAAGGACTAGTGCGTGTTCTTAAGTATCAAAACAGTACTTATTACAAGAATATGTAAAAATATTGAAAGGCTATCTTATCTTATTTATAAATGTTGTACTTAAGTTTAATTGAACTGGCAGATAAATTTGCTTGTCTGAAGCATTATTTATGTCATCGTGTCTATCATTACTATAAAATAATTTATCTACATAAAACACTAAAACAAATATTTAGAAGCAAATTCAAGAGTTGTACAGCAGTTAAAAAATATCTATTGACTAGATACAAAACTTTTTGAAGTGTATGAAATGAGTGTGATTTGTGTTGTGAGGATGTGTCTTGTGAGTTATAACTAGTCATGACAAAGTGAGAGAGTATTTAATTAAGCAATTATCTGTCATGAGACTTGAAAAACGGTAAGTCCTGCATTAGCCCAGCATGTTACTAAACCTCAGTGTATGAACAGCTTACTCTAACCTGCCTGAGGAGTTCTGCAACAGCCCATGAAGTTTTCAAGGAATGCTTCATTTTTAACGCTTGTAATTATTTTGTAATTATTGGTACAATTAAATAATATATTCCACAACCGTGAACAATTAAATAAAACTTTAATTGGATCAGATTTAAAAAATGGTTTTTAAGTGAATGCTTTTTCTTTTTTGTTTTTTTTCTGTTTTAAAATAATTAATTTAATTTCAGTGTTAACAGACCATATACTACAGATGCAGCAAAAAACAATTTAAGAAAATGCTGGAGTTTTACTTTAAATTACTTTAATCCAAACTTTACTTTAAAGTTTGGATTAAAGGACATATGCTTAATGACATTTATTTCATAAAGGGACCACAACTATCTACTAAAAGTCAGATGATATCCGATGAATAAACTAATCTAATAACCAAAGAGGTCAACCAGTATTATCTGATATAGTCATTACCTTCTTTAGTTTATCTTTATCTCTGTTTACGTGAAATCATAGCTCCAAGAAGGGTGCTGCTGCCCGCCGCAGGAAGTGAAAAACTTATCAAGAAGGCTTCAAGCCATGTCCCGATCCACTGCACCATCCCACGGACATGCCTAGTTGGCTTCCTCGAGTTATATTTTGGATCTTCAGACAGCCAGAGACTCAGCCAAGACTATAAAATGCCATGTGATTTAAGAGTTCTAGCAATAGGAAACCCCTCACTCTCACTGTCCACTGTTAAAATTGTATTCTATTTGTTTGTAAATAAAGTTCTGGCTCACTAGCTTTGTCTGTATTTCTATTATGGCCTTTAAAAATCACATACTTACACTTGCTAAAGCACCAATGTGAGTGGCCTGCACAATAGTCAACATTTATCACTGCTAAAAAAAAAAAAAAAAACTTTTATCATTGATAAAAAATGTTTTAAAAATTACTAACTTACAAGTTACAGATTCTTGTTTCTTGTTGTAAATTACTTCTTTATACATTCTTATTAGCAACACCTACCTTAAAGGCGTCCTATATGACATGCCACCAACATGATCAAACTATGGGAAAAAATCTGAGTGTATGGTTGAGATATCTGTTCTAACATGAAGGACAACACATTTCTCAGTAGTGCTAAATCTGTATTCCTAAGGAATTTTTTTAATTTAAAATGTAAATATACATACACATTTGATATATTCAAGCTAAGCACATTTTGCTTTAAAAGAGGAATGATGTTTTTTTTTCAGTAAACCTTCAGATTTATATAACCTCATAACCTGCATATTTCTCAGTATAATACCAGATGATCACAAGCTGTCGATGCTCTGTTGAATCTACTCAAAATTAATCAAAGTAGAAGAGCAATGCCCATTTTTTATGATGTCCTATAGGAAAATACAATATTTTTGAAGTACTTTTTTTGAAGAAAAAATCCCTCATAATTCAATATATCCAGTTTAGTTAATGTATTTTTAAATTGAAACTCATATGATGCAATAAATAAAGTGCTCAAAATATAGCTTGATGTTATTAATAAAAAAAGATTGACTAAAATGGGAATCACACAGTACATTCAGTAGTTATATTTCCTATGCTATCATAAAGGAATCTAATACATATAATTACTTCATTGTAAAACTTTTGTTTCTTTGACTTTGACTACAAAAATTTATCAATTTAGGTATGTACAAACCACAAGCCAAATCATAAATAGCTAGTTTATTATCCTTTTCTGTGAATAACCTGCCTTGATTCCACCAGTGCTTTGTTGAGGGACAGATTACACAAAAAAAAAAAAGACTACTGGTGCATTTATTTTATTAATGCCATATCAACTGCAAGAAGACAATATAGTGTTTCCTTTTTTCTCCCTGTAAAATTTAACTACATTTTTCAAGTCCAGTTATAAATGAGTAACACTTTCTGTTCAAGTTATAAAAGTCAGCAATTTATCAAATTACATTTAAACCAGTGCTAAATATCCCCTTGATATTCAAGAGAGTATTACATACAGTATTGTGAAGGTGACAGTTTCATTTGAGGCACACTTGTGTTTGAGTAGATTTTAGGACCACTGGCATGAACAATCTGTAGGTTCTTGTATAGAGTAGTTGACCCATGTGGAGTTTCCACTGCAATAGAGCTGGACTGAGCGGCGCTGAAGGCCCATCTCCCTGCAGCACTTACAGAAGCGGGCATAAGTGTTTATGTTGTAGTTGTAAATACTTGCTGAAGGACACTTCCCATCACATGACACTATGTTCACCTGGGGAAAAAAAAACATGGTACAACTTTTATCTGAGATCTTTGATCTGTAATCATAAGTAAGCCACACAATGTTTTAAGTGTTTCCAGCCTTGAAAGGCTGTCTGCATTGCTGAATCCGCATTGCTACTTTTCTGAAACCACAAAGCAACATTGTTGTGGACCTCTGATAAAACCAAGGAGGTCGCAGGTTTCAATCCTACCTCTAGCACTGCCACAATGGGGTTTGTGGGCAAGACCCTGAACTCCATGTTGCTCCAGGGAGATGGGAAGTGTTATTGTGTTGCTCTGGATAAGAGTGGCTGGTAAATGTAGGTGTTAAAAAATGTAGATGTTGTGAAGTCCAGAAGTGTACTAAAAATCTGTTTCTGCTCTGTAGAAACAAGAACCCGCTCACGCTCACAATCTCAGCACATGCTCCAATTCAGCCTCATAGTAAAAGCTGTGCCTGAGCACAGAAAATTCATTGTGTGTTGTATCAATGTTTATTATAATACAAAGTTCTTTTCTGACTGCTCAGTGACTGCCTGATTCACAGACATTGTCAATTTATACTGTGTAGTCAACTGAGCAAATATAGATTATCCAGCAATACTATATTAATATAATATATAATAATATATTAATAAACATTTAGACATTATTCTAACTACCTACTATTCGTACCTACTATTTCATATATGCAATTATTTTCATATATATTAATTTGTAAAGATTTAATATTGTTTTGAATTTAACAGCTAGACTTTTTTAAAGATCTTTTTTCCAAGTAGGGTTATGGAGTGACATGTTGTGCAACACCATATGAGAGACTAATCTGAGTCACAAACGCACAAAAAGAATATTTTCTGTGGTCAACTCACCGGTCTGTTGCTACGACAGTCATTTTTCCGTATTGTCATCCTCACTGTCACTTTCTGACATGACTTTCCATCTTCTTTGCCTACAGCATGAAAAGCAGGTAAGTTTCTTATACTTAATGGGACGCATCAGCACCTCTGTAACATGACTGGATCATACACAGTATTGAAATTCTAAGTTACACAGTAATTGATTTTTAAATTTAAATTGATTTTAAACATAACTGATATCTGATTTACTGTATTTTTGTTTGATTACTGATTCCCAAAACACAATACAAAAGACAACCTGAATAAACACTGCAAAATATATTTTATATAAGTCACATTGAAGGGTTTTTGATGATTAATTGCCCTTTCAGATCCTGCCATGACGTTTCAGTAATAGGATTCAGAATAGGACTTTGACAAGGCCACCCCAAAAACGAATTTTTTATATTATATTCTTCATCCATTCTGATGGTTTGTTGTTATGCTACAGATCATTGTTCTATTGCATTACCCTAACGCGCTTGACATGGACTCAGTTTTTGTAAGTCTCCCAAGCCATGAAACAAACAAGCATCCCCACAGAATCACATTACCATGAGCATGATGAGTAGGAGCATGATGTTCTTATTTTGGAAAGTTATATGGGCTTTATGGGCTTTTGTCTCAAAAATCCATTGAACAATATCCCATAGGATTTTGGGTTAATCAAGGTGTTTTTTGATAAATGTTAGTGCAACTCTCCTTGCTTAACAGTGTTTTTTACCTTGAACGTCTCCTACGGACATTTTCACCCAGTGTCATTCTAATGATGACAATAATGGAGTTGAGAGAGGGCTGCAGCTCCTTAAATGTTTTGAATGTTTTGATGTTAATTAATTTTCTATCCACGTGTATTTTTCCTAGGTTGGCAACTTGCCGGAGTCTCAGAGTTTGAGAGATTGATTTTCTATATTACAATATATATTTTATATCATATTAATTTCATATCGTTGGAAGGGTTGTAGCGATGCCTAGCTTCAACAGAGCTTGCAGCAATCAGTCTTGGGTGATAGTCCTTGGGTATAGTCCTACTATAATTTTACATTTTATTAAACAAATTTGGTTGAGGGGGTAACTGATTTTTCACAATGGTCATATAAGTGTTGGTGAGTTTTTCTTTCTTCAATAAACAAAAGAAACCTGTAAAACTGCATTGTGTTTACTCAGGTGTCTTTTTGTATTATATTACATTTTTGAAGATCAGAATCCATTTAGTGTTATGAGTAAAGAAAAACAGAGGAAATTTAAAAAGTGGCTTTTTTTTCAATGCTGGTAAACTGTTTTAGCTAGATAGGTGTTGGGAACACAGTATGTTGTCTTCAGCAAGAATATTCCCAGAGGCACCAGATTTGGAAAGACATTTTCTGACAAATCTGATATGATATATTCAAGTACTGAATATAAACACTGTTCTTTCCCCACTTGGCTGCAAATAATTAAAATTAACCTATACTGTTAATAAAATATTTTTTACTATCCATAATCAACAATGACCCACCACCCCAAAGAAAAGTTAAGAGAAATAGCTACTGATCTTTTAAAGCAAACTTATAATATAGTGCTAGAAGTGAAACTAGAGCTACAGTCTAGAGTTAGAAAGCAGTGTAATGGTTTGGGTAATGTGGCATGTGGCGTTTGTAATTAATACTATTAAACAAAATTTCCATTAAATTTGGAGAAATGCAACTGCAAATATATCAAACCATAATTCAGATACTCATTATGCCATTTTACCCAAAAAGATTACTGTATGGCATAATCCTATAACACTACACTACACACATACACACACAGAGTTTAAGTAGTACTCTTATCTCTCTGACTCATGCAAACACTACACATACATTCACTACCAACATGGCCACTACCAACAGTACATTGTTGGCAATCAACAATGCACTGCCCAACTGAGCAAAATGGGGAAAGATTATAACCAAAAAGGCATATTTTCAGAAAAGTCAAATCAGTTGAGATGTTCTTTGTTTCAGTAATGTGTTCTTTACAAAGCTATGTGGCGTCCTGTTTTTCAATAGGGAAGTACATTGTTGGAAATCAACAATGGTGATAGTGAGCCTTATGCTCTGGCATTAAGATTGGGTACCTTGTTCACAGTTTGTGCTAATTGTGGGTTTCATTGTGCTAACACGGAAGGGGAAGAGTGAGTATCCAGTGCCTGGAGAGATCAGCACAGTGTGTCACAGTTGTTCTTTTAATAAAGGAAACTAGCTCACCTGTTGGCAAATCAATCTTTTTATCCAAATGTCTTCCACTTTTTTCTCTCTTGCATTGTATTTCACTAAATGTTGCACTTTTTTCACATTATGCATTATAAATTAAAACTGCATTAAACACAGTAAATCAACACAAATGTAACAATTCAATATGCTATGGAAATATGGAAAAACATTGTTCTTAAGTCCTTTTTTTTTAAATGCACAATATATAAAAAAATATACTATTATTAAGGAAAATCTCTGAGTGAACAAATAAAATATTTTTGGCTCTTTATCGAGTTTTTGGACTTGAAAATCTAATGTTTTAGGTCATATGCTGTCTAGGTGTTTGAAACACAGCTGTATGGAAGAAAAAAAAACATTTTTTTGTCAAAGAATCTGGTCCACAAGTATTCAGTTGTTTCACTGGTGTTTCAGGGGGGGTGAGAGCTGGGATAGAGCAAAACATAAAATGCATTTAGCTCTCCAAATAATCTATAATATATCTTCTTTTTCTTTCAGCTGCTCCCATTTAGGGGTCGCCACAGTGGATCTCATTTTATATATATATATATATAGGGCAGCGGTGGCGTAGTGGTTAGGGTGTTGGCTGCATGATTGGAGGATCGGGGGTTTGAACCCCTTCCCAATAGGTTGCCCCAAGGTACACTTGAGCAAGGTGCCGTCCCCGTCACACTCCTCCCTGCGATGGGCTGGCGACCTGTCCAGGGTGTGTCCCCCGTCCTTCACCCTGTGTGACCTGTGTGAGCCCCCCCCCCCCCCCCGGGACCCCACTTGGGACAAGCGGCAGAAAATGACTGCCATGACTGTCATATATACATATAAATATATATAAATTTAAAAAAATGAAGTGACAAAACTCACATGTTTTACAACATCCATCCATATAGGTCACTATCGTGCCTCCGATCTAGGAAAAGTATATATCTTATGATAAAAATAGCAATGGCAATTAAACACACTTGAATGTTGATTAAACACATTAAACAGTACATTATTTGCATACCCTTGCGAAAGACATAAAATGTACATATCATTGATGAAACAGAAACAAAATGTTTTCTCCTGCATTTTGAATTTTGTAAGCTCAGTAGGTGTATATGAGCGTGCATGTTAACCTTCATGCATTCTGTCTCATTGAAGGGAGGACAGCTGTAGGAATATGATACCAGTACTGGTCCAGACTGTGTGTCCAAACAGTCATAACGGATGCAGTCAGACACCCAGCTCTTTCCTGGCTGCAGAAAGTTACACAGAAACATAGCACACATTAGTATTAGTGTTGTAGAGTTTCATGTTTTTTGTACTATGATACAAAAAATCTATAAACTTGAGCACTTTATTTAACTTGATTTATCATTATTTGAATAGAATACCACTATGTTGATTATATATTCTGCCTATATTAACACATTTCCAAAGTGAGTCCAAAGTGAGTTCAAAGTGAGTATAAATAACAAATTTCTATGGAAATTCTTCAAATAACAGTGCATAGGTAAATTCTTTTCTTGCATCAGTCTCACTTGTGTTTTTTTCTGAGTCAATATTCCATAATATTTAACTTTCTGCTAACATGTGACAGTTAAAGCCCTGAATCAATTTTGTCAATGCTTTTGAAATGTGCAAGTGTTGACTTCAATTGTTAACTATAAAATATGTGTGGTCTTTATAGTGAAATGAATGATATAAGATAATGAGTAAAATCTACTATTAACTATTCATCCTACTACTGTTGTCTAGAACTATTTGTCACCTGTATGCTTTTTAGAATATCTGCACTTTTTCATATGAACTAATACAAAAAATATTTACGTTGTGAGTGTGTGAGACATTGTATATACCGTGAGTGGAGTACAGTGCCCCATGCATAGGGTTTGTGGAGACTGGAGTGAGGTAGTGACATATTGAATAGGTTTTTGTTTAGATTGGATTGTATTATTTGAACTGAATTCCATTTAAACCTAATATCTTGGGATGGAATTTCTTATGTACATGTTTAGATATATACAAGAATGGAATGAAAAAAGACAGAATAGAAACCATCAGCATATGTAAGTAACATTTCAACAGTGTTTCACAGTGTTAAGCGTTTAAAAGTCAGTAAAAATTACAGTTTAGTATCATAGCTGCCTTATACTGTCTGACCTTGTAGATGACTAGAGATCCATTGTCACTGTGGTGCAAACAGGACACATTCTTACATGCTCCACAACAAGCAGTCTGGTCTTTAGGGGGAAAATAAACCTGGTTCTGAAAAATATGAATATACACTTACACACCCATTTTCTTCTTCTAATAATTTGCATCAGTGTGATGAAATAAATGTAAAAATATTTTCTTTGGATAAATACATGTGTTTTATTCTGTGAGTTTATACTTTTACTGTGTGTGTGAGACTGAATTTGCATTTGTTTGAGTACTTACAGGATGACACTGGGCAGTACAGTTAAAACTGGTTGCTTGTATGCGGTAGAAGCCAGTGGCAGAATCAAGTTTGTGTGTACACCTTGTGGTATAACATACACCTTGGACACTGTGCTCCATTAGAGTCTGTCCTGGCCTCATCACACCCCTCTCTCCATCTACACAAACTGCATCTCTCACTGTTTATTCACACACACACACACACACACACACACACACACACACACACACACACACACACACACACACACACAAAGATATTATTAACAGCAGACAGACAGAATGGAAAAATAACCCAAATCTTGAAAGTAACTTCTTGAGTTATTTCTTCTCACCACAGTGATATATTTTGCAGCCACACTGGTTCTCTGGATCTGCCATAAATGCTCTGTCTAACTGCAAACTCTCACCCTTTAATGCAGCAACACAACAAAATCATGCATTAAGAGTGATAGGCAACCCTAGTACCAACACGGAAGGCTACCTAGCGTCCTCCATTCATACTTTACTTATAGAATGAATGCAATAATAAATTACAATAGAACATTTTAAATCATTCCTGAATTTTGTATCTGATGAGTGAAACAAATTGTTTAAGATATGAGGTATGAATTGAAGCTACAGTGTGACAATGTTGTTTAAGTAATTGAAGATAACAGACAGAAACCATTATTCTGTTTATCTTAAATAGTTCTTGTAAATATCAAGCCACATTAAAACTAATGATGAAATGTAATCATTTGTTGTTTTGCTCTCAGTTAAATTTAATAGGCTAAATAGTTGATAGGTTAAACAGCAATAGGTTGAATGTAGTGCTTAGAGCAACTGAGCTGGGCAGGAAGTTAGCAAATGTCATGCCATACCAAATGTCATGAAGATGCGCACCTAAATTTAAAACAATGGTATTATGGATTATTATATGCAACAATTATGGATGTTGCAATGCAATACATTTTTGGATTGTCCGGTGTAAAGTGGCCTTAAAAAGTTAAATAAATATTATTTCTCATCCCTTTGTCATTCATATAAGAAAAACATTCAATTTCACACCAAACATGTTTTTAACAAGAAAATAAATAAATGTTTGACTTTGTGAATGAGACAGTAAGATTCATTGAAACAAGATAAAGATATAAACTAACAAACAATTAACAATGTAACGGTATACGAGTGCAGCATAACTGACTCACCAAGGCACATTTAGGCCGAATGATTCTCTCACATGCACATTCTGAAAAAATTAGGAAAAGATTTAGGCAGTCTTGAGCATTATATGAGCTGTATTTTTTTGCCTGAGGAAGTTCTGTAATGTGTATGTAGGTGATTTAGCCAACTACCTTGGCTGCACTATGCAAATTAGCAATACGCAAAAGGCACAAAAGCCATGAAAATGAACAAAACTCCATATCTTTACATTAGCCATTTTAAATAACACTAGAAATGGAGAGGAATGGAATGCATGGAGGGTTCATCTACATGTTACAGTTTTATCATTCTTTTTTACTCATTTTTGTTATTCTAAGACATTCTGTGTCCTGAAACCACATCAACAAGTTTGCCACTGACTCTAAATGTATATTTATATTTATTAGCGAGGTTAGTCTTGCAATTACAGTAAAAAAAATAGATTTATATAAACAGGACTATTATAACTTTAAGAACTCAGTGTTCGGCAAGTTACGGAAGATAATTCACTCCAGAATTATTACTTACAGTTCAGATGCACATCTGGATCTCAAATAGGCCTACAATCTACCTTACACCTAGAGACATCAGATATGAGAAAGATGTGGTGGCCTACCACATGTCTGGGATGGACAGCATTGCCTTGGAATCACAGTAGAGATGACAGCCATTCCAAATGAACAAATAATCACTGAACATCGAGAAGGCTCACACACTGCATAGGGACACACACACAAATTCCTCATAGTTTTAATTTGTATACTGTGTACTGTATGATGTGTAACTATGTATGAGACAAGACAGTGATAGTGAGTAGGATGTGTGTGTGTCACTCACTGCAATGGTAGACTGGGCAGCAACGCTCTGTGCTGTTTGTGTCCACAGTGAGTAGCTCTCCATCTTCACATTCAGGAATAGCTTCAGAACATACATTACACACTGTAATACAAAAACCGTTTGGTTTCTCAGAAATGGAGTGTTATTGTGCTGATTGTCAAGAATAGGGGTGATGGGCAGAGCTGTAGTAAATATAGAGGGATAGAGTTGACTATCCACAACATGAAGTTATGCAAAAGAATAGTGGAGACTATGAAATGAGCTGCAGTAGGGTTCAGATTCAATGTCTGCTCTGAGGGTTTTGTAGGAGAAGTATAGATAAGGTCAGAAGGGGTTGCATTGTGCCTTTGTGGACTTAGAAAGGGTGGTGGTGGTCTAGTGGTAGGGTACTTGCCTACGGACCTCTGGATCAAGAGGTCCCCGGTTTGAATCCCACCTCTGGCACTACCACCACTGGGTCCCTGAGCAAGACCTTTAACCCTGAGTTGCTCCAGGGGGACTGTCCCTGTAATTAGGACATGTAAGTCGCTCTGGATAAGAGCGTCTGCTAAATGCCGTAAATGTAAATATGACTGGTACCTAGAGAGGTATTCTTGTGATATTGTAAGTCAGAAGTACATCTCAGTAGTATAGGATATGTATTAGGGATGTGTGGCAGTGATGAGGTCTGCAACATAACAGACAGTTAGATGTAGAGTTTTACATCAAGGATTAATGGTGAATTAATTATATGCAGAGAAAAAGTATGGTAAAGTGGTAGTATGGCTGTTTGTTGGAAGAGATGAAGAGAATTACACTGATTATCTTGATACAATAGCATCTGTCAAGGAATGGAATGTATTAGGCAGCAAGTGAACAATTAGTCTTTGTAGTTCATTTGTTGGAAGCTGAAAAAACATAGGACGTGGTAATGTTCTGAGTGGCTGAGACAACTGGGTCAAAGTATCTTCAAAACTGTAGGTCTTGTGAGGTGTTCCCAGTATGCAGTGGTGAGTGTTTACCAAAATGGGGCCAGGTCATGAGGCCCCAAGTATAATGTGCATGGAGAGAAAAGGCTAGCCCATCAAATTAAAATCGACTTAAGAGCTTTAATAGCATAGTTATAGTTAGTTATTAAATGTGTTGGAACACACAACGCATTCCATTTTTCAGTGGATGAGGCTTTGTAGCCTCAGATCATTGTGCCTATGTTGACCCAGTGCACCTCTGAAAGTGCCTATCACAGGCACATAGGCATCCAAACTAGACCACAGAACAATGAAATGAAGTGGATTTGTCTTATTAATCAAGTTAGATGCATGTGCATATTAGTTAATATCACACTCCTAAAATTAGTCAAGAATTTAAGGAACATATCTTAAAAAGTTCATATTTTTGCATTCCAAATCTTACAATATCTGCTACTAAAATCTTTTTCTTTTCTTTGCCTTTTGGCTGCTCCTGTTCAGGGGTCTCCACAGCTGATCAACCGTCCCCATTTCTTCCGGTCCTCTGCATCTTCCTGCTTCAAACCAACCACCTGCGTGTCTTCTCTCACCACGTCCATAAACCTTGGTCTTCCTCTTTTCCTCTTTCCTGCCAGCTCCATCTTCAACATCCAACCCCCAATATAATCCTCATCTCTCCTTTGGACATGTCCAAACCAACGCAACCTTGCTTCTCTAACTTTGTCTCCAAAATGTCTAACCTGAGCCGTTCCTCGAATATACTAATTTCTAATCCTGTCCATCCTCATCACACCCAACGAAAATCATCTTGACAGCAGAGCACCTTATACTCTGACACCTCCAGCTCTGCCTCCTGTCTTTTCGTCAGTGCCACCGTCTCCAACCCATACAACATAGCTGGTCTCAATGCTGTCCTGTAAACCTTCCCTTTTACTCTAGCTGGTACCTATCTGTCACAAATCACTCCAGCCACTTTTTTCTACCCATTTCAACCTGCCTGCATTCTCTTCTTCACCTCTCTTCCAGACTCGCTGTTACACTGCACTCCAGCATATCTGTTAATTCTCTACCTTTACCAGTCATGCTGCCAACATTCAAAGTCCCTACCCTCACTTCCACTCTCCTGCCCTTCTTTTTCTCCTCTTCCCTCTGAACATGCCTTCCTCCTCTTTTACTTCTTCTCCTTTGGCCAACAGTAGTCCAATTTCTACCAGCACCCTGTAGGCTACCAGCACTGGAGGCGGTCGTTGTTAACCTGGGCCTTGACAGATCCGGTATGGAATTCTGTTTCATTGTCTGCATATTGATTTGGCACTTGGATGCCCTCCCCGACATAACCCTCCCCATTTATCCGGGCTTGGGACTGGCACGAAGAAATAGACCAGCTTGTGCATCTGTATGGCTGGGTTAATATCTGCTACTTAAATACTCTTTTAAAAACTAGCAGATATTAGCATTACCAATATATGTTCCCCTATATGCCTTAGTTGTCACACTTAGCCACTGATTTTCTAAGCATTTCTTGTTGTTACCATGACCGATGCTTTGAAATGGTCTTTACCGGAGATGCCAGGGATTCTACTTTGCTCCTGGTCTCTCTAGTTAGAGTGTAGCTTAAATATAATGACTTACTGCAAATATGTGCCAGACAGCAGCTTCCTTCAGCCCGAGTGGCTATTAATGTCTGATCCTCACGGCACATAGGAACATCCTGCACACATTGCTCAGTATCACATTCTATGGAAAGAGAGTAGTGTTAGTGCATGTGATAGTGAATTGCACTCTAGTATTGTAAGGAGGAGTGAAATGTGTAGCTAAATAACCTCATAAACCTCATAAACAGTAGGTTACACCTACTGTTTGCAAAATATTCTGCAACTAGCTTGTACGAATGCACAATGGCTTTTCTACTACATTTTCAGTTTTAATTATTTAAACTTCAGAAAATCTCTCTACAGCAAAATTCAAACCATAGAAAAAGTAAATCTGGAATTTTCCTTAACAAGAAAAGCACAAATGCAACAGGAAGGAATATCTGTCCCTGACCTCCCCTTCTGTTATCAGTCAACACCAGTTGCTTACCGCAGGCATATTCTGGACAGCAGGAGTCATGTTTGAAGTATGAAACCATCTTCTCTCCAAATTTACACTCCAGAGGAGCCACCTCACACACACTCTGATTACACACTGCAGAAAAAGTATAGTTTTCAGCTCTTTAAAAGACAAGAATAAAAAAATAACATAGTGTGGACATTCCACAATATGTAATTGCAATGACATCCTTATCTTAAATATTTTTTGATTAGATTAGATTTATAATACTATGCAAAAGTTAGGCACTTTGTTCAAAACCGTTTACTTTGGTAAAAAGTTTGTTTGTTTAAAAATTAAATCAGGTAAACATAATAAGAATGTTTTTTTGTTTTTTTTAATCTTATGAGCTGATTTAAAGCATGCACAGAGCCTTCTCGTAGTAATGCACAGCTGGTTTAAGTTAATGAAGCACTGAATAGGCAAACCTGAATTGGAAAAGATTACAGATTATAGTGGAATTACCTGAGGAAAGGTTAATCAAGATTTGGAAAAATAAAATGTCTACTTACTGTATGTATTTGTATTTTTATATATTTGTGCTTACTACCATTAGTGTTTTCTAAGTAAATAAATACTTACTGCTCATATGTAATGAAAGTGACAACACAGCACATTGAACCATAAAGTAGTGCATATACACATCATGCAGAAGTGGCCAGCTATATCTAACACCAGGGGAACAGTGATTGGGACGGTACCTTGGCTCAGAGTTACCTCAGGGCAATCTACTGGTCTGGGATTCAAACCCTCAATCTTCCGATCTTGGGGCCTAGTCCCTAACCATCAAGCCATCGCTGCCCAGTAGTTATTGAGCTGTGCGGGGATCGAACTGCCACCTTGGCATTATTTGCAGCATGCACTAACCAACTGAGCTACCTTTTTAAATCTATTTTTCAGTGGTTTCTAAAACTTTTGCACAGTATTACATATAGTTATAAACACTTTATAACTATAAACCCTCTCTACATCAAAAGCCCAGTAGTGTTCCATATTTCTGCACAAATTCAACACAAATATCTACTCACACAAAAAGTAGATAAAGAGAACCCAAATAAACAAATTAGACAAAATGGCATATTATTACTATTGGCCATTTATTTAGTTATTTATAAAACTGATCCAATACATTGCAAATTTGTTGTGAACCTTGCTTTTCCTAGCAGAGCATCGGTCATCATGGAATCAGTGACTGTTTAAGTAATTATATTGATTTCAGTGTTTGTGTGAGTGGACATTCATGTTTGCTGACTTCTGGGTCCACACTTATATCCGGTCAAACCCACTCCAACACCCCAGTCTCCAAGACCCCAGGCTGTCACAGGGATTTATCCCATTCCTTTGTATAGTACAGCTTCATCCCTGTAATGTTGGAAGTTTGCCCTAAAATTAACTGCTTGCTCCTTAAAATGATTTCTTTGGGTTAGGATTTGGTCTCCAATAAGCCATGGGTATTTGAAACTGGTCTGAACAAGGGCTTCTGTCCTTGAATTATAGATCACAGAGGCTCCTTATGTCCTCCATGACTCCCCACATCTACTCCCTGACCTTGATTATGAGCCGTTTGTAACCTCATTTAAAGTATTACTGTGTAACTGTGTTATGGAAATTAAGCCCCTTTATAGGCTGGAAGAAACTGTATCTTTGACCAGTGTGGGCTAACACTCATGACTGCTCCTTCTTGCAAGAATAAAACTCTACTTATAAAAGGCGAACCTTTTGGGTCATCTTTGAAAATTAGAAAAAAACAAGTGTGTTAATAAATGTTGTCTAGAAGAATGACCCAACTTATTTTATTATTGTTTAATAATTATTTTTATTTATTTATTTATTTATTTATATTATTATTATCAGGGAAGTGGGGGGGAACCCAGCCACTAGGGATGCACAAGCCAGTGTATTTCTTCGTGCCGGTCCCAAGCCCGGATAAATGGGGAGGGTTACGTCAGGAAGGGCATCCGGTGTAAAACTTTGCCAAATCAATATGCGGACAACGATACAGAATTCCATATCGGATCGGTCGAGGCCCGGGTTAACAACAACCGCCATCAGTGCTGTTAGCCTACAGGGTGCTGGTGGAAATTGGACTACTGTTGGCCAAAGGAGAAGAAGAAGAGGAGAAGGAGGCATGTCCAGAGGGAGAAGGAGAGAAAGAAGGAGAGGAGAGTGGAAGTGAGGGTAGGGACTTTGAATGTTGGCAGCATGACTGGTAAAGGTAGAGAATTAGCTGATATGATGGAGAGAAGGAAGGTTGACATTTTGTGTGTGCAAGAGACTAGATGGAAGGGTAGTAAGGCCAGGTGTATTGGAGGGGGGTTTAAACTGTTCTACCATGGTGTGGATAGAAGGAGCAATGGAGTAGGTGTTATCCTGAAGGAAGAGTATGTGGAGAGTGTTTTGGAAGTGAAGAGGGTGTCAGGGAGGGTGATGAGTTTGAAGCTGGAAGTTGAAGGTGTGATAATGAATGTTGTTAGTGCTTATGCTCCACAAGTTGGTTGTAAGATGAAAGAGAAGGAAAAATTATTGAGTGAGTTAGATGAAGTGATAGAGAGTGTACCCAGGGGAGAGAGAGTGATGATTGGTGCAGATTTTAATGGTCATGTTGGTGAAGGGAACAGAGGTGATGAGGAGGTGATGGGTAGGCATGGTGTCAAGGAGAGGAATGCTGAAGGTCAGATGGTTGTAGATTTTGCAAAAAGGATGGAAATGGCTGTAGTTAATACTTATTTTAAGAAGAGGGAGGAGCACAGGGTGACGTATAAGAGTGGAGGAAGATGCTCACAGGTGGATTATATTCTTTGCAGGAGGGTCAGTTTGAAAGAGATCAGAGACTGCAAAGTAGTGACAGGGGAGAGTGTAGCTAAACAGCATAGGATGGCAGTCTGTAGGATGACCTTGGAGGTCAAGAAGAGGAGGAAAGTGAGGGCAGAGTCGAAGATCAAGTGGTGGAAGCTGAAGGAGGAGAACTGTAAGGTGGAATTCAGGCAGGAGTTAACACGGGCACTGGGAGGTGTTGAACAGCACCAGATTGCTGGGAAACTACTGCAGAAGTGATAAGGCAGACGGCTAGAAATGTACTTGGTGTGACATCTAGAAGGAAGAAAGAGGATAAGGAAACCTGGTGGTGGAACCAAGAAGTCCAGGAGTGTATTCAAAAGAAGAGGGAGGCAAAGAAGACATGGGACAGTCAGAGAGATGAAGAAAGTAGACAGGTGTACAAGGAGATGAACCGCAGAGCGAAGAAAGCAGTGGTGAAGGCCAAAGATAAGGTGTTTGGTGAATTGTATGAGAGGTTGGACAGTAAAGAGGGAGAAAAGGACCTTTACCAATTGGCTAGACCTCTGTCTACTGCATTGTGACAGATCTGGGAAAGCTGTGCAACAGGTCAGGACGATTAAAGATAGAAATGGAAACGTTCTCACAGGTGAACAGAGCGTGTTGAGCAGATGGAAGGAATACTTTGAGGAGCTGATGAATGAAGAAAATGAGAGAGAGAGAAGACTGGATGATGTGAGAAGAGTTAACCAGGAAGTGCAGCAAATAAACAAGATGGAAGTAAGGGCAGCGATGAAGAGGATGAAGAATGGAAAGGCTGTTGGACCGGATGACATACCAGTGGAAGCATGGAGATGTTTAGGGGAGATGGCAGTTGAGTTTCTGACCAGATTGTTTAACACAATCTTGGCAAGTGAGAAGATGCCTGAGGAGTGGAGACGAAGTGTACTGGTACCGATCTTCAAGAATAAGGGTGATGCACAGAGCTGTAGTAACTATAGAGGGATAAAGTTGATCAGCCACACCATGAAGTTATGGGAAAGAGTAGTGGAAGCTAGGTTAAGAAAAGAGGTGAGGATCAGTGAACAACAGTATGGTTTTATGCCGAGAAAGTGCACCACAGATGCAATGTTTGCTCTGAGGGTGTTGATGGAGAAGTACAGAGAAGGTCAGAAGGAGCTGCATTGTGCCTTTGTGGATTTGGAGAAAGGAGACAAGGTTAGAGAAGCAAGGTTGCGTTGGTTTGGACATGTGCAGAGGAGAGACGAGGATTACATTGGAAGGAGGATGTTGAAGATGGAGCTGCCAGGAAAGAGGAGAAGAAGAAGACCAAAGAGGAGGTTTATGGATGTGGTGAGAGAGGACATGCAGGTGGTCAGTTTGATGCAGGAAGATGCAAAAGACAGGAGGAAATGGAGACAGTTGATCCGCTGTGGCGACCCCTAAACGGGAGCAGCCGAAAGAAAAAGAAAAAAAGAAGAAAGAAGATCAGGGAAGTGGGGCAGCGGTGGCCTAGTGGTTAGGGCACTGGCCACATGATCAGAGGATCGGGGGTTCGAACCCCTTCCCAATAGGTTACCCTGAGGTACCCTTGAGCAAGGTGCTGTCCCCGTCTCACTCCTCCCTGCGATGGGCTGGCGATCTGTCCAGGGTGTGTCCCCCGTCCTTCGCCCTGTGTGAGCTGGGATGGACTCCAACACTCCCCCGCAACCCCGCTTGGGACATGCGTCAGAAGATGACTGACTGACTGACTATCAGGGAAGTGAGTATTTTGAGGATTAATTTTAATAAGGAAAAAAAAACAGTGGTATAAGTCGATCCAAAATGTTAATATCCCTAAAAGGAAATGTGAATGTGAGCATTCTCAGGGGAATACATATGCGTGCATAATTGTTAAGCAACTATTAGAGAGTAGAAATATTACGCATATAAATGAAAAACAAAAATTTTCCCATCTCACTTGTTATTATTCTCACTTGTTATAATTATAAACAAACAACTCAAAATAATAAAAAAAAACCATTTCTGACATTTAAAAAAAAATTGTGACCAATATAGTTCTTCTTGATTTTCTTTTGGCTGCTCCTGTTTAAGGTTTGCCACAGCGGATCAACCGTCTCCATTTCTTCCGGTCCTCTGCATCTTCCTGCTTCAAACCAACCACCTGCATGTCTTCTCTCACCACGTCCATAAACCTCCTCTTTGGTCTTCCTCTTTTCCTCTTTCCTTCCAGCTCCATCTTCAACATCCTCCTTCCAATAAAATCCGCATATCTTCTCTGGACATGTCCAAACCAACGCAACCTTGCTTCTCTAACTATGTCTCCAAAATGTCTAACCTGAGCTGTCCCTCTAATATACTTATTTCTAATCCTGTCCATCCTCGTCACACCCAACGAAAACCTCAGCATCTTTTACTATGGCACCTCCAGCTCTGCCTCCTGTCTTTTCGTCAGTGCCACCGTCTCCAACCCATACAACATAGCTGTCTCATTGCTGTCCTGTAAAACTTCCCTTTTACTCTAGCTGGTACCTGTCTGTCACAAATCACTCCAGCCACTCTTCTCCACGCATTCCAACCTGCCTGCACTCTCTTCTTCACCTCTCTTCCACACTCGCTGTTACACTAAACTGTTGATCCCAAGTATTTAAACTAAACTAAAACCCCCACCTTTGTCACCTCTACTCCCTGAATCCTAACCACTCCACTTTCCTCCCTTTCATTCACACTCATGTATTAAGTCTATGACCTACTAACTTTCACTCCTCTCCTCTCTAGAGCATATCTCCATCTCTCCAGGTAAGCCTTCCATTCATTGAGTTTGTCAGTTTCTTGATTGTTGAACAACTTTTTGTACCTCAGCAACCACAGCCTCCCAGGCACTGTTCTGAGAGGTGGACTGTTTTCCTTCCCTGTGAATCTTATGTAAAGTATCCCACTTCCACCTTGCTGGTGTCTGAGTCTAAGTGGATTTCTGTGCCTGTCACTGATCCAGCCACAGGGTCATTCAACTGGTCCGTTTAGAGTCACTCTCATCTCATCAATCCATAAAACCTTTAAAAAATCTGTTTTGAGATATTTCTTGGCCCAGTCTTGATGTTGCAACTTTTAATATTGTTTAGCAGTGGTTGGGTTTCAGCCTCCCTTACCTTGGCCATGTCTCTGAGCACTGTTGCAATTCTGGAATATGACAGCACTGGAGGATAATGGGTTCCTGATAGCTTCATGTTTGATCTTTTCCAATATTTGATAGTTCATCCCTGTTGACTATTTGCAGCAAACTGTTTGATGGTTCTGTGATCACACCTGTGATCTCAAATCTTTGGCAGTTTATTTGTGTCTTTTATTCACGTTTCATGCAACTCTGTTGACTATTCACACCAAACCATTTGATGGTTCTGGGATCACACCCCATCTTACTGATTGCTGCATCTCTCTGAAAGACTTTTTACAATTTTTGACTTTTCAGTGTCAGTTTATATCTCTTTTATGCCCATTTTGTCTGAGAAAAAGAGGCTGCCTAATAAATAAGCACATCTTGGTATAGGGTGTTGATCTCTTTATGCCACACCCTCCCTCATTACACAAGTACACATCATCTGATATGCTTAAATCCAATTAGCATTTAAGTTTATACAGCTAGGAGTTAGAATATATGCATAAAAATTATAAGGTCAAAAAACACACTTGCCTAATAATTGTGTAAACAGTGTAGTTCACAGACAGATTTCATTTCCAGGTGATACTTTCCTTGATACTCCTTTATTTTTTTACAGTTTGTCTGACTGTAGCTTGTCTCTATCAATAGACTAATTTATATTAAGGTGACAGTTAAAAAAATAATATACAGTTGAGGCCAAAATTATTAGCCCCCCCTTATGAAATTAGACAACACTCTTGATTTCTCCATGAAAATGACCATTAACAACAAGTGTTTGTTATTTTGGAAACAAATTCACTATAAAAAACAATGTCCACTAAGTTTAATTAGGATATTTTATTGATACACCGAGTTGAAACAAGAAAGGGCAAAAATGAGACATCCAAAATTATTAGCCCCCTGGCCATTAATAGTCAATAGTGTACCCTTTCTGAGCTACAGCTGACAACAATCACTTAGAGTAGTTCTTTACTAGGTTGGCACAGGTCTCCTGAGGGATTTTGGCCCATTCTTCCATTGCAAATTGTTCTAGCTGGTCCAAATTGCATGGTTTCCGAGCATGGACATTCACTTTGAGCATCCACCACAGGTTCTCCATAGGATTGAGATCTGGGCTCTGTGTGGGCCACTCCAGGATCTTGGTTTTGGTATCCTTGAGGAACTGTTGGACTAATTTCAATGTATGCTTTGGGTCATTGTCTTGTTGGAAGACCCAGCAGCGACCTAAGCCTAGACTACAATTAGATCCCACCACCATGTTTAGCTGTGGGAACTGTGTTCCTAGGGTTGAAGGCCTCTCCCTTTCTTCGCCAAACATAAGCAACATCCATGTGCCCAAACAGTTCCAGTTTACTCTCATCAGACCAAAGCACAGACTTCCAAAACTCATCTTTACCTTTCAAATGTTCAAGGGCAAACCTCAGTCGGGCTGTGATGTACCGCTCTTTGAGTAAAGGGGTTCTTCTGGGACGATGGCCCTAAAGCCCACCGCGATGAAGAACCCTCACAACTGTGTTCCTTGAAACATCAACTCCAGAAGAGGCCAGGTCAGCAACAATCATCTTGGCAGATGTCCGGGGCACCTTGCTGACATCTCTATTTTCCTCTCCAGAGTTCATGACATCTTACGCTTACGGCCATGGCCAGGTTTGTTTCTTGCAGAATTTGTCTCCTTGTACTTGGCAATGATGCAACGTACAGCAGTTCTTGACACTGTGAATCACTTGAAAATGGCAGTGTAGCCTTCCCCCTTATCACGAGCCTCTACTATCTTCTTTCTGAGATCCAGACTGATTTTCTTTGTCTTTGGCATGGTGAGAAACAGTAGTCCCTCTCATGTGTTCAAGTGCCCTGTTCCTTGGAGTCTTTTTATGCTGATTTATTGTTGTTAGGAAGCCAGTTGACTGCACAGGTTTGGTTTCAAAGCTGATTGGTTAATTACTGTATGTGTGTTTTGAAAGCAAACATTCACATGGGGCTAATATTTTTGACCACCCCATTTTTTACTATATTTGATATAAAGCAAGCCTAAAAATGTATTTTATATTACAAAATGTACCAAAAGCTACTAAATAGCACTGGTGAATGTTTGCTTATATCAAGTTTCATCAATGCTGCAAACACTGGGAAAAAGTTTAGAAAAATGTTCCATGATTCCTGGGGGGGCTAATAATTTTGGCCTCAACTGTAATAATATTATTTTAAATAACATGATTATATAATATAATGTTATATATATAATATAATGTTATGTACCATATACTTTATGCATATAATGTATTTGGATAAAATAAACAATAACTGTAGGTTGCATTAAAAAAAATGCATGTGTAACTCACCACAAGCTCTTTGAGGGCAGCAGCTGTTATCGTCCGCAAGGATAATGCTGATCTCTCCTGCACGTGTGCACTCTGGTTGGGGGACATCACTGCAGTTCATGTCTACAGGCACAATGCCGTCATTCTCACACTTGTACATACAGCAGCCATCCACCGAAGCCTTCCAAATCTCGCCCAGGGCACGTGGTGTTCCAAAGCTATCTGTACAGGCTGCAGAAACAACAACACTTGAAAAGAAATAGTGTGCAAGAGAAAAATAAAAGGAAAGAAAATGAGAGAAACAGAGGCAAAGAAAAAGGAAAAAGTAGAGAAGTGGGGCCTACCACATTTGTTGAGTGGAACACAGAGTGCGGAGTAAGGGCGATGAAGGAGAGTCCCTTGTGGGCACACGCAGCCCTCAGCCAGCCCCGAACACTGCTCAGCATCATACTCAAACTCCTGATTTGGACATGATTGAGCTTTGCAGGCAGGTAAACATGCCTGGTACCGCAGCATCTCAGGGCACAAAAATGCTAAACAGAACCCACACATTAATGCACAGAACTAGCATAAACAAAGAATATATAGAAAATGACTGTCATTGTCAACACACAGCACAGCACATTGTGCAACTCAACAAAATTACTTCTCTCCATTTAACCCATACACAGTGCAGCAGGGGGCACCTGGGAGCAGTGTTGGAGACAGTACCTTGTTCAAGAGTAATTCAGGGTAACATACTGGTCTGGGACTCAAACACATGACCTTAGGATTATGTGGCTTAGTGCCTAAGAACCAGTATCCTGTTTTACAGCGTTCAAAGTCCAAATGAACTGATCAATGCTTTCTGATCAACAGCTTTAATTAATAATTATTATTATAAACTGGAATCAGGACAGGATGTGCATACTTAATGATACATTTTGATACTATTATGCCATTCTATAAATTTGTTACTATTATGAATTATCATTGTTACACAGTGATAGGTATTTTTACTTTTAATTAATGAGTATAATGAACAACAAGTAAGAACAATATTGTCACATCTAGTTTCTTTGACAAAACCAGGTGTTGTTGAAACATACGGCAAAAGTCTGAGCTTCTCCACTCAATGCAGACGTTGAATTTGTGGCAGGAAGCAACATACGCAGCAAGAGCCACACAACGATTATTCACATACTCTGCATCTCGTACCCACACTTCACAGAATGTAGCTGGGGGAACCTGACATAATACACACAACACACAGCTGTAACACTCTATAATTTATAACATGACACTCTATGTCTAAATTCCCTAAATAAACAAACAGTTTACCTAACTGATTAAACAACTTTTGTTAATTTACTAACTCAAACATATTAAGAATGGAAGCTAAAGGCTATGCTGAAGGAAGACCTTAAAACTGCTGTCTTGAGATGTGAATTACAAAAAATCAGTGGGCAAAAAGAAGTTATGTGTGGTGGGATAAATTTAAGTTACTGCATACATAGGAATGACAGGGAGTGAAGGTGATGTTGTTGAGCATGTTGAGGCAGTCAGAGCAATCGCTGGTAGAGCAGTTGACCTCCCTCCTTCTGCTGTGACTAATGTAGCTTGTGGTGTTGGGAACCTGCCAGCTATCAATGAACACAGCTGGATCTTCACTCTCCGCTACAACAGTACCATTTGACAGAGTCAGATCATTCAGTGGGTTACCATCACAGCAACCTATAGGAACAAAGTTGCAAATGGGAAACAAGGGAGCAGTTGTGAAAGCAGTAAATTAATAAAGAGAGAGTGGAAGAAACACAGATATAGATATATAGATAGATAGATATATTTGGTTTATTTTATACATCATTTTAAATGAATAATTAAATGGGCTCTTTTCATTGCTGTGCCTTTATTATCATAATAAATAAATCAAATACATCTATCTATCTATCTATCTATCTATCTATCTATCTATCTAAACTCTGTAAACAGCCTCTATTCTCAAAAGGTGAACTCTATTGTGAATAATTCTATATATTTTACATATACTGCCTAAAAAGTATGTATGAATGGACTAAACTCCAGTAGGCTGTATAGGTAGATGCGCATACAACACATGTCCAAAAGTCTGTTAACCAGTACTGTTCCAACATTCTTATCAGAAATCAAGGATAATAGCACAGAATTTATACTAACTGTGCAGCAGTGAAAACCTCTAATCTTCAGGAAAGTCTTTACATTAGACACTGGAACACTGCTGTGGTGATTTGAATACATTGACTGCACTCATCCATTAGTTAGCATTAATAAGATCAGAGACCAATGTTGAACAAACTATTATTTTATGCAAAACCATATTCATTCCAAATCCATTGGATCTCACAAAGCTCTCCTGCTCCATAACACCACTCCAACTTCATATTAAACATAATGACGTTTCTGAGTTTCCAGTTCACTGCTTTTTTGAGGAGAGTGGGTGGAACTGAGTGCCTGTGTCAAAAATTGTGATCCTCAAAGTAGCTGACCACAAATTAAATGAATGTTTAAATAATATTGACATAATGTTGACATTATTGTTGACAGTGTTTTTTGTGACATTACAGTGGATTTTATGGCATTATAATTAAAATGAACTCAAAAGCAGAAATTGACTTTAACATGGTTGACAACGTCAAACTCTCATAACTCTCTGCAAATTTTTTTTTTTAAATGTGCCTTTAAAATATAATAAATTATTTCATAATTAATTGCTGCATACCACATAGCCCCATGGTAGAGAGTTTGTTGGTGTAAGCCTCCATCTCAATCACCATCATTCCTGTACTGTGGAACCACTGGATCCTCAAGCCAGCAGGACTTCGTATCAGATACATATTGCCTGTATCTAGAACTTCAAACCCATACTTCTTAAATCGTGGCTTAGCATATCTAGAGTTCACATACAGCTGTGAAATAGTAAAGACTCCTGCATCAGTTATATGCACCAAAGAGACAAATACATAAGGATATTATGAGATATTAGTCAGAAATAATGATGAGAGTTTAAATAAATACTTAAGTGAACAAATAGGCCAACACATATGCTCACACGTCTCTGTGGGCGATTAATGAACACCTGGTTGGATTCATGTGTAATGTTCAGGGCTGCCAAGCAGAGGTTAGTGAAGTTCCAAACAAGCTGTGGAGAAACAGAACCAAGAATATAGCCACACGTTGTCACACGTAGGTTGAAACACAGTCATGTTTGGAACAACCTACCAGCCGAGTTCCTTCAAAAACTGTGTGCAAGTGTACCTAGAAGAATTGATGCTGTTTTGAAGGCAAAGGGTGGTCATACCAAATATTGATTTGATTTAGATTTCTCTTTTGTTCATTCACTGCATTTTGTTGATTGATAAAAATAAATGATTAACACTTCCATTTTTGAAAGCATTCTTTGTTTACAGCATTTTTTCACCCCCGTCTAAAACTTTTGCACAGTACTGTATATGTAAGGACTGTGGGATAAAATAACAGAAATTATTCTGATAATTGCCTTGCACAGACAATTACAACGTAAATGTGAAGCATAATGTTAAAGATTGGCTGAAATTATATTTATTAAATGTGTAATATGAATGCCAATATTATAGTAATCTTTTTTTTTCAGGTGGAACCCTTTCAGATTCTCTATTTTTTCCAAACCAACCCAATCTTGTTTCTCTGACTTTGTCTTCAGATTGTCTTACCTGAGCTGTCCCTCTAATAAACATATTCACAACCCTGTCCATTTAGTCCCTACCAAAACAAAGCACCTTTAACTATCCCACCTTCAGCTCTCCTGCCTGTCTTTTTGTCAGTGCCACTGTCTCCAGCATTTACAACATTGCCTCTCACTACCATCATGTAAACCTTCCCTTTAACGCTTATTAGTACATATCTGTTGCAGATTATTCCTCCACCCATTCCAGTGCTTGTGCTCTCCTCTTTGTTGCACTTCTGCACTCCCTGTTATTCTGAACGGTTTTGAGTGTCAGAGGTCATTACAGCATGCATTAATGCATTTCATAAGAAAAAGTTGGTTAGTCACAACAAGAGACACACCAGTAAAGGAAGGGGAAAGAATGAAATGGTTGTTAATCAATCTTACTGTGTTTTCTGAGCTGTGGCACTCCTGCACCAAGATGCTGATTGTCTCATTAGGGAGCTGTGTCACCACATATGATGCAGCTTTATAAATAGCCACATTGTTACCATCAAATGTAACCACATTCAGATCTGGAAACACTGAACAGCGACCTATGTACCCACATTAAAGAAAGAAATCATAGATATATATCAATATATATATGTAAATTTGTAATATGTAATAACATGTTACAAATATTGTTGGTAAGTACATTAGACAAGGAGGGGGTTATTTCATGGTTAAACCTGGTAATGAAGCCTGAATCTGTCCATGGTCTGCTTTTCAATTGATTCAAAGAAACAGAATTTTATGTCCTCCAACAAAACTTTACACAGACTGATTTTGTATATGAAAAAAAACCTGCGTTATTCACATTTAACTAAAGGCTTTTCCCTAAACTCTTACTACTAATATATATAACTATATTTAATATTTAAAGATTAACTTCAATTTGATTGTTTTAAATAGTGCAAACAGAATAGTCCAAAGATTTGTTTCATTCTGAATACTCTAAAGAATACATTGGAAATATTACATATGCCTACATATGACCGCACATTCTGGCTTTACGTGCAGAGTTATCAAATACCATTGCTGATCATGGAAAGATAAATAAATGTTCACGATGTTTGGTGCAGCCTACTATTATTTACATTAATGGCATTTATATTATATTATATTATATGCTTCTTGAGGATTTAAAATTATTTTTGCATTCCTGAACACCTGTAGTGTTAACACCACTTAACGTGAATATTAAGATTAAAGATTATTGTTTTGGTATTTGGATGTGTATACTGATATGTACAACTCACATGGACAGTCCCACTTTGGACAGCACTTGTCTCCATTTACCAGTACAGCAAACCCAAGCAGGCCACAGTTTGGAGGGATAGAGTCATAGGGGCAGCTCTGGGATTTATTAAACAAGAGCAGCTGGCCATTTACACAAATGAGTTTGGTGCAATCATCTATCATCTCGGAAAATGGGGGCTACAAAAATCATGACATCACACACAGACAAACAGCATGATTATTGCCCGAAAATTGTGACTGTATTTTGTTTTATGACTCAGTGAAATGTGATTATTTTTATTTAATACTGTATTGTTGAATATTTAAAAATATGATTTCTGAGAATGCTTAGAGAGCATCATTCTGCAGTTGAACTTGGCCCTATATTAGAAACACTAAGTGAAAGCTGGATTTTTCTATGAGAAAAATGGAAGGACAAGCACAAATAATACCACATACATACTATATATACAGTACTGTGAAAATGTTTTAGGCAAGTGTGAAAAAATACTGTAAACAAAGAATGCTTTCAGAAATATAAATAATGATTGTTTATTTTTATCAATTTATAAAATGCAAAGTGAGCAAACAAAAGAAAAATCTAAATCAAACCAATATTCGGTGTTACTACCTTTTGCCTTCAAACCAGCATCAATTCTTATAGGTACACTTGCACAAAGTCAGGGATTTTGTAGGATTATAGTCAGGTGTATGATCAACCAGTTTTACCAAACAGGTGCTAATGATCATAAATGTCACATGTAGGTTGAAATACAGTCATGTTTGGAACAACCTACCAGCCGGGTTCCTTCAAAATCTGTGTGCAAGTGTACCTAGAAGAATTGATGCTGTTTTGAAGGCAAAGGGTGGTCATACCAAATATTGATTTGATTTAGATTTCTTTTGTTCATTCACTGCATTTTGTTGATGGATGAAATAAATGACTGACACTTCCATTTTTGAAAGCATTCTTGTTTACAGCATTTTTTCACACCTGCCTAAAACATTTGCACAGTACTGTATGTAACTACTGAGCATTCAAATTCTGAGGACAAAAAGTCAACTTTCTTGTATTTTTTGAATGGAATTAGTTTACTGCTGGTTTCAACTGGTTTATATAGATGCTATATACTTTCTAGGACTATATACATTCTAGGACAGAAAATATTGGTACTGTAGTTGCATTTTAAGTGTACTGGAATTACATAGAATTGAAGTTGAAAAATAAATTATTAGTATTTTTCTTCACAACCTCAAAATTCTGTGCAGCAAAGCATAAAAGGTATGGGACAATGGGACAAACACAACTATGTTTCCATTCATTTTTCTCATACTGAAATCCAGCTTATTTCCTATGAATTCCTGACATGGGTATGATGCAGATTAAAGAACGAGGACATAACTGTATTTTTTAAATGAATCACATTTTTCACTATGGTTTGCCTTTCATATGCTAAAAATTTGATAGTAAAATCATAATTTTATAAATTTTTTTAAACTTACAGTACAGATTTTGCTGGGAGAAGGACTCTGTTCAGTGTCAGAAAGCGCTGTAATCAACTTAGCCTCCACTGTCGGAGTTAGCCATTGCACTTTCTCTGATATGTAAGGAGAGGTGGTTGTCGCAGGTATTTTTGAGGTGAATGTTGCATATAATGTAGACAGTTGTTCTGTCACCCATTCTGGTGGGCCCTCTGATGAAGTATTTGTGGAAGGCGTAGTTCTATTAGAGGGCATCTTAGTATCATATGATACTGCAGGATAGGTCGTTGATGTATTTTTTTCAATTAATACTGAGGTAAGTCCATTTTCAGTTGTGTAATCAGTCTTTAGAGTTGATGTTTCTGTGCTAGGTATGGCTAATAGTGAACTTAATAGGCTAGTTATGGAAACAAGCTCAGTTGTCTCCAAAGAACTAGAAGAAGATAGGGTTGTATCTTTGAATTTAACTGTTGACTTTTCAGTTTGAGGAGTAACAGGTGTTGTCAGGGTGGTAGTTCCTTGCGTGGTTGAATGTAGCATGGGTGTGACCTTCTCTGTTGTGGGAGTCATGGAAGTCACTCTCTCTGTCAATGGAATCACTCTGGGAGGTGATATAGAGGAAGTGTACATTGTAGTTGCCCATGATAACTGTGGCATGCCTTCAGAAGTAGCAAGGGCAGCTCTATCAGTGTAAGGAGACTTGTGAGTTGTCTCTATTCTAGGCTTGATGGTGACAGGACCGAGAGTCGATGTACCAGAAGTGACTGGTGACTCAGTCCTTGTAGGCTCAACTGAAAATGTCACTGGTGTTGCTGCTGAGGTTGCAGAGGCAGAAGAAGCACCTGTGGATGATACTGGTATATAAGCAGGAGATGTTGTCTTTCCCTCAACTGAAATTAAATTGCTGATTGTCTCTGTAATGCGAGCAGAGGTAGAGGACAAGGCTGAGAATGGGCTTCGGCTTAACTCTGTGGAACTCAGTGTGGTGGCTGTAGAGATGCTAGATGTGGCCACCCCTGGAGAAGTTCCAGACGTTCTCATGTGAGTTGATAAAATGTCTGATGGTGCTAGAGTTGATGTGACATGTGCTGTAGTAGAAGGAAGAACAGTGGTGTTTTTGGTTGGAGGAGGCCTTGGGGGGATTGTAGGGAGAGTCTGTATTGCATCCTTTGTGGTCCTTTGAGAGGGTTCTGTTAGAACAGCTGGAGAAGAAGTGCTTTGAATGGCTCCAGATGTAGTTGTGTTTGAAGTTTTCTCAGAGGTTGGCACACCAGGGGACCAGGGTGCCTGAGTGGCATTAAAATGAGGCATTGGTCTAAAAGTTGATGATGCTTTTGTTTTTACTGCCTCCACTGTAGTAGACACTGTATATGACCTTACTGAGATTGGACTTGTTGGCTGAGTTATTTCTGTGAATACAGGGGATTTTTTAGAGGTCAAAAGTTGCTCTGAAGAAGTTGGAGGCACAGAGGATATTGTTTGTATTGTTAGTGGTGACTCAGTTGATTTTGCAGGGAGGGGTGTGGAAGACATAATTTTTTCCTCTGTTGTTTGCAACATCAAAGGTTCTTTGGTATCAGTACTACTAACTGGTGTTGTTTTCAGAGTGCTGAAGGCTTCTGCACTGAACTCTGTGGAATGTGCTGGAGCGAACATAGGTGGCATGGCAGTGATTGTGTGTAATGGAGCAGATATAGTTGGGTGTGCTGTAGTATTAGAAGTACTCAACTCTAAAGCAGGAGCTTTGGTTACTGGAGAGATTTTTCCACTAAAAGGCTCAACACTGTCTGTAGACAGCACAGTGATTTTTGTAGCAGTGCTGCTGGTGTGAATAGGTGAAACTGTGATTGTGGGTGAAGTTGGCTCAGTGGTGCTTCTGCTTAGAGATAATGACAAAGCAGGGGGAGTGCTTCTTCTAATGGTTTGTTCTGTAGACAGTGGGGATAAAGCACTGGACAGTACAGGTGAGCTGGTGGCAAGGGTTACTGAAAAAGGCTCTGTCCGCCTAAGAACTGTTGTGTTTATTTGGGGCATGGCTGAGGCAGACACTGTCCTTGTCCTCACTGTAATAAAGGAAGTAAAAGAAGCAGCGCTGGGTACCCTGGTGGTTCCAGGAGTTGAATCCATTGGTTTTGTGGTGGAAGCAGATGTTTTCCAAGTTGTTCCAATCTTTTCTGACACAGGAGTAGTGCTTGTTAGGGTCAAGATTGCTGAAGTTTGCATAATGGCTGTTGTAGTGGCTATATCGCTAGGCTCTAGAGGTGTCTGAGTGGTTGTTGTGCTAAATGCCCCTTCTACTGGGCTGCTCCAGGTGGAGGCAGTTGCTGTAGCCAGGGAAGAGATTGCAGCAGTAGTTGTTGAGATAGGGCCCGGCAAATTTACTGGAGGTTTAATACCTGTACACAAATACAGCAACATTTACCAGACATACAGACATATCTATAATCTACATAAAAAAAACCACACACACACACACACAAAAAAAAAAAAAAAAAAAAAAAAAAAAAAAATATATATATATATATATATATATATATATATATATATATATACACACACACTAACTCTATGTTCTCTATGTTATAGCTATGTTATAGCTGCCCAGCCCTACACTTTCTGTGTAAGGGTTAAATGCTGAGGTTTTATTACATTGTGGTTCATTCTGTGCTGTATTGTGTACTCATGATGACACATATACATCCATCCATCCATCCATCCATCCATCCATCCATCCATCCATTATCTGCCGCTTGTCCCAAACGGGGTCGCGGGGGAGTGCTGGCGTCCAACCCAGCGCACACAGGGCGAGGACGGGGGACGCACCCTGGACAGGTCGCCAGCCCATCGCAGGGAGGAGCGGGACGGGGATGGCACCTTGCTCAAGGGTACCTCAGGGCAACCCATTGGGAAGGGGTTCGAACCCCCGATCCGCCGATCATGTGGCCAACACCCTAACCACTAGGCCACCGCTGCCCCTGACACATATACACTTATTGGCAAATTTGAGCAATCCTGTTAAAATAAATAATTGTTGTACTATATTTTCCACATTTATGCATGAATAAGTCCTAAAACATCATCAGAGGTCCTAAACCTAGATAAAGAGAATGAAAATTAAATCACTGAGATAAATACATTATGCTTGGTCATTTATTTACTCCAATGTGATAATGATCATGATCCAATTTTGTAGTGGTAAAAATAAGTTTTCTTTCTAATATCTGGTGTGACCTCCATTTGACATTATCCTTAGCAAACTGTAGATATGCAGCAATGATCTTTTTAGGAAAGCAATGACTTTCTCCTTGCAACCCTGCTATGCACACCATTATTGTTCATTGTTCTGATGCTGCCTCGAGAAAATTTGCCAATGTGATCCCTTCAGAAGTTACCAAGTTTCTTTGTGACCTTGCAAACTATTACATGCTTTTCTTTGGCACAATCTTTGTTGGCCCACCACTTATTGGAAGAGAAACAATGGTCTTGAATGCCCTCCATTTGTGCACAATCTTTGCAACAGTGAACCAACCCTTACCCCAACCTTAATTTAACCCTAACTTTAACCCATGCAATTTACAGATATGTAACATTTTATAATATTTCTCAATAAAATAATTAGGTAGTGTGTTGAGCAATGGCTTACAATCCTCCAGATAGACACATCTTTGAGTGATTTCATCCAGAACCATGTGGATTGGGCACTGGGGCAGACATCCTTCAACCCTATAGAGAAAAACACATAAGCCCAACGTTACATAAATAAATTAGATCATAAAATTGTTTATTCAGAAACCTAAAGAAAAGAAACTACAAAATCTTGTGGAAAACCTTCAAATGCTCCAAACACCAGTGACCTATGTGACAAAGGAAGAGCTATCTCTTAATATTGTTTATTTTGGATTTATGTTCAACAGGTCCAAAATAGTATCTGTTCTGTCTTATACATGTTTCTGTTTTGTTTTTTTTGTTGTTGTTTTTTTGGATGTGTGCTTTTTTATTTTTTCACCCAATGCCATCGTCCTCAAGTAATTTCAGTTTTTAGCATTTTGCCAGGCTGCCACTGTAC
This sequence comes from Hepsetus odoe, assembly GCA_017165825.1. Classification (NCBI taxonomy): domain Eukaryota; kingdom Metazoa; phylum Chordata; class Actinopteri; order Characiformes; family Hepsetidae; genus Hepsetus; species Hepsetus odoe. The sequence continues at coordinate 5,597,497 of CM029391.1, read as the reverse complement.
ATAGGAAATTTTTAGTGTGATATGAAGGATGAGGTGTGTTCTTACTTTGGAATGCTGACACAGCTCAGAGATGCTGGATCACTACATGTCTTGAAACATGGATTCATGCAGGACTCATAACGCCACTGGCACCAAGGACCCATTGGGTAGTCTGTAGAGCTGCCTAACAGAGAAAAATATTCAAAGACATCATGAAAAAAAATGGAATGTATGTGTCAGTGTGGGCATTCAGAAAATACTAATTTATATATACTGCCCAACTCCAGTATATTATACTTGTATATAGGCATCTGTCACATCATTTATTGTTTTAACAGTAAAGATAAACAGGAATGCTAAACAAAAATTGTGCATAAAAATTCCCAGAAAAATAAATATTTTGAAAGTCCAGAAACCTGAATGACAATGGGTGTGTTCAAACTTTTGCATGCAATGGTGTATGTGTGGATGTACTGACTCACTGGAAAATTTGAATAGAGTGGCTCTTCGGTAGCGATCTGAATGACTGTACTTCAGGAGTTGCAGTCTTGAGAGCATGTAATGCAGGAAGAATCCAGGCCAAATGAATGACTCAAGTGAATCAAATCCAGAGATCCAAGTGTCCCTATGCAGAATAAATGTTGCAGCATCCCAGAATGCCCTGTTCTCTTCCCACTTCTGCAGTTTCAACTGACCACTGTGCTCTGCATGAAGAAAATAGTTTGGCCTATCCGATGCTTCCAGTGATACAAGAGATGAGTCTGGAGCATGAAAACGTCATAATTACACGCAATATTAGTTGTACAAGATCAATATAATTATTAATATATTAATACTTCTGATTGCATTTTGTTAAAAACAAATAATATGTAAAATCACTAAAATATTGCATGTGGCAGAAATGATTGTCTTTTCAGCATGCAAGGACCCTGGTTCAAACTGCTTCAACTGGAACATTGTCTGCACTTGCCCTCTTGGCCTTGTGTTATCACAAAGTGTTAGTTTGGCAAGGCAGCAATGCAATCCCAAGTTAGCACCAACACTGCTGGAGTTAACATGTCACATCCTCAAAATAACACACAAAAACTAATAAGTTACTCATAAGTCATAATGTAAAAATGCTGAACATTTTGTCTGCATTTAAAAATCAAGTGCTCAATAGAAAGTTGTTAAAAGATAAATAGTCATTCCTGTTCTGAATGGAGTACTTGTTTTTGTCTGATATGAATGCTTAAAAAAGTTTATTTTAAATTTCACATTTCATATTAAGAGTTGATGTATTCTCACTAGTCCATTTTTAGCAGGGAAATCAACACACTGTGTTGGACCCTGAAACAAAACTGATTACGCCTAGTATGGGCTATACTTCATAAGATTCAATGGTTGTGTTTTACCATGCGGTCGAGTTTTGCTGAGCCCTGGGGTCATCATGAACGTAGTCACAACCCCATCATCAAAAGTCAACCCTCTCTTCAAGAACACCAATCCACTTGTTCGATTGGCTGCCAAAAATAAATTCTTCTCTCTCAAGGGAATTAGCCTGAAGGGACCTTTACCTAAAACTACATAATATTTTACAAACACGCACACAAACGCACACACATGCGCACGCATGCAATAACAGGTGAATTCACATACAGATGGATTTACTTACCTCTAAAATTATCATTATCAATTAAGTGTATTGCTTTCTTAAAACAGCAGATTATTATATGTTTACCTTTGTTGTAGTATTCACAGTCATATGCTGTAATGAAAAACAAAAACAATATAACTGTTTTCTTCAACTCTTAATCACTCACAAGTTTGGGACTGAACCAGCAACGGCAGCAAATTTTTTGACAGATATAGTTAAAAGAATAGTTATAAATAAAAGTGTTTTTGGAAGTTATAAACACTATATAAAAAAGTTAAAGCCTTTGTCATTGTGAAACGCAGCACAGCACAACACAACACAACACAATGAAATTCAACCTCTGCATTTCACCCATACACATACGTGCAGCAGGGGGCAGCTCCTGAAAGCGCCCGGGGAGCAGTGATGGGGACGGTACCTTGCTCAAGGGTACCTCAGGGCAACCTACTGCTGAGGGAATCGAACCCAAAATCTTTCGATCAGGGCTAACTCCCTAACCACTCAAACTCACTGATAACACTGCTTAACACATTTTCTTGAATTTTTAATAAATAGGAGTACATTTAATAGGAGTACATATAAATAAGTAAACTCAGCCATGGATGCACAGGCCAATCCCAAATCCTGATAAAAATGGGAAGGTTACATTAGGAAGGCTGCCCAGTGTAAAAATATTTAGTCAAATTTCAACAAACAATGACCACAGGCTCCTGAGCAAATAATGCCTAATTATTAGGCTTTATATTATAATTATTATTATAAGTTAATCTAGAGATGCATTTCAGGAAGAAAATGTGAAGTGTGATTGGAAAATATCCAACTTTGACTCCTGCTTGGAAACGGAACATATAATTTGAATTCTATACACAAACATGCAGTTGGAATGGTTGCAACGTTATGTTCAGATATGGAAGTAAATAATAGGGCCTATTTGCTGAATTTGTTATATATAATAGTATAATATATAATATTATAATAAAATATTAGCTTATAAAATTGTTCTCATAATTGTAGCAATTTAAAATTGGTATTGATAGTGGACACCAAATTCTCTTATCAGTTGTGCCTTACAAATCATTCAGTTTTACAATCACTCACGGCAAAGGGAGGGGGAGCGCCAGTCGATGGATATTCCATGATGGCAACAACGTTGCGCATATGCTGCCACACTTGTACAGAAGCACTCACAGTCTCCACCACGGCTGCAGCCACATGTGTCTGCCAGGCAGTTCATATAGAACCATGTCACATCCACCTACACAACATAGCATTAAACATATACATCTTGAACTGCCAAACAATTTATATTGTAGACTGTAGATTAGTGTTCAAATTTTTTTCAGTATTTGAAAAAGCGCTATATTTAGAAACTGCAACAAACAGAACTGAATGCCCACAGAGTATGTGCAATTTGCACTATACCAATGCACTAAATCTTTTTTATTAATCACATAAATAGCACCCTGAAGTTATCTTGTAGTTAACACTGATGACTGTAGTTCAAACACTCACCATTGGGTGACAGACTTGAAACACTTCACTGAGAAGAATACCACACTGCCTCTTAGCAAACGGTTCACGCAAAGGGTTCAAACTGCATGGATGCCTTATATCAGGACTGTTAACACACTAAAGACATAATCACACACACACACACACACACACACACACACACACACACACATTAAAAGTCTTTGCTGTCAAACCTTGAATAAAACCTTTTTCTAAAAAAATAAAACCTTTTTCTAACTGTCTATAACAACACTATCAGATTGTAATAGGAAGCACTTTGGAAATGGAATGAGACCAGGAAATTCTTGTCAAAGCTTGTTTAATTTAAAATCCTTATTCTACAATTCCTCCACTTGCTTTCTGTATACAGTTCTACTGGTGTTACACAATATACTTTTACAGGAAAAAGTGAATTAATTACAATGAAAATAAAATAAACATATTTTATTATGGTTAAATTCAGAAACAATAAAACAACTTTATGAAAATATTTATAATTAAATTTAGCATTGAAATGCTGTATTTGCAGATGATTGTGTGTATGTTTGCCTTGCCTCTGTTGCAGTCCAGCTGTTACCAAACTCCTGTGGTGTTGCCAGGTCCATGTTGTCAGGTGTCCTCATTTCATTCACTGTTTTTAGATCAAAGTTCCCACACAAGCCAGAAAGTTTACCCTAGAAATACACAAGAATACATATATTACAGTTTAAATATGGCATATATGCTGCGTTTAGAGGCGTTTTAACTAATGAATTAAACTGGAATATGTTACTGATTGAAAGATAAATGTTGCATAAATGTAACATAAATATACACATAAATATACAACAACGATCAGAGGCAGTTTCCATAATGAAACATACATTTTACATATTCCTGACATTGAAAGAGCCCTTAGGATTTAACTTTGCATTTGTAAAGGCTTCTTAGTACTTTCTTTTCCAGAAAAGTATTTTGTATTTTATTAATACAAAAAAGTAAATTGTATTTTATTAATACGTTTACTTACATACAAATATGAATATGCAGCATTGAAAAAAAATGTTTTTTTAGCAGAATACTCAACCAATCAATTAAAATACTCAATTACTAGCAAAATCATGTTTGCCCTAATTCTAATGTGGTAATAAGAATAGACAGGGTAATTTGTATGTTTTCGTGTGTGTGTGTGTGACCTGCCAGCGGGGTCCAGCCTGTATGTGTATAGTAGTTTTTCTGTCCCAAAGCACTGTTAGCTCATACTGCAAAAGGTGAATGATGGTGAAATAGCCTGCACTCCAGATCAGCACATTCTGCCTCTCGATCATGCTAGATGGATTCTGCACGAGTAAAACATAAAAAATGTATTCACATTGTACATATATGAAGGTCTACAGTCATGTACATGTAGCAAATAACAAATTAAAACAGATAAAATTTGCATTGATAAGGGAATTGATGGACAATTGTGATATCTGATATGTTTATCTACATATCTCTTATTTTGACAATGACTAGATCTACCTACTTTTATCACAACAGTCTAATGTCACCTACATGTCTTCCTCTTTCTATAAATAAGTCATCATAAATAAGTTTAAATTATTAAATCTACACATCTATCTGAAACAAATAACATTTTTAGGTAATTATCTGCCATGTATCTTCAGTTATCTACAATGTAAAGCAGATGCTTAAGTGGGATCACTCACAGGTTTGCCATTTTCATTATCAAAAACAATGAAGGATCTTCCAATTGTGATGAGGAGAGCTTTCCTACAGATCACACTGCTTTCAAAGCAATCTACATTCTCTGCTGTGATACTAATCATTTCTTCAGCTGAGCTCTAACACAAACACAAAAAGATAAAACAGATTAAAAGGATATACTGATTACTATATTAATATGCAAGATCATATGAAAATTATATGATAATGTAACATAGCAGAGATTGTTATTACAACAAAGGTGAGCACACATCACTTACCTTTAACAGGTAAACTTTACAGGCTCCTATATAATCAAACAGCAGCCCATCAAATGTCCGGTAGTGCCGATCTCCATATGCAGTACAAATTGATGCACACGGATGGAACTTGCACTGGAATGAACCATGCTGACATACACTAAAAACATGCACAGTTAAATGTTTAGTCTCTTCCTCTCATATAATGAATTTAGGTGTTCCGTGCCTCTAAATTTCATAGGATTGGTAAAGATGAGTGAACATGTTTCTAAATGTTGTTACAAACAGTGAAACAAAAAAAAATATTACAAAAAAAATAGCAGTACTAAATGCAAAAAAAAAAATCTAATTAGTCCTGGTTCATGTATTACAATGTAAAAGTGAGCAGTGAACTCAGTGTTACTGAGGTATCATGAAGTACATGAAGAAGTGACAAATACAATACATGATGAATAGGAATTTAATTAAACTTAATATTTCAAAACACACTTGGTCTTTTTTTTGCAAATTTGGCAAGCTTAAATGGGTGTATGAGTCTCAAAAAAAAGAAGCTGCGCCAGGAGACCGCACACCTTAATTGTCTTCTGGTCAGTGTATTTTTGGAGTTTCTGTAATGTACTGTTCCTGTATTTCAGTGTACATTATTTTTAAATGAAACATACAAAACATATATTAATGCAATATATATATACATATATTGCATTAATAACCCTAAAATAGAATCAAACAGTTTATAGAAAGAACATTAGTATATTATTGCAGTTGAGATTCTGCCTTATCAGGGGATTTTTCATTTTTCATGAAAAAGTGGGCATGGCATGGCATGGCATGGCATGGCCACTTTGATATACCCCAATACCACCCAATAACCTGGTTAAGATAAGCTGCTTACATGAATGATGGATCAATTATTTAACTTTTGAAATCAAATTAACTCGACAGTCAGGGATTAGTTGACCATAATACTTACCATGAAGCTCACTTTAATTTATTTAGATTTGAGCTCATAAAATAAAAAAAAAAGCATGCACTTTGATTAACTTGGGTCTGAATATCTAATGATTGGTGGTGGATGCTGTCTTTAACCATTATTATTGATTAGACACTCACCAGTGGTGGCAGGGAGAGGACACTTTGTCTCCAGGGTAATATTCTTTGCCTTTCCATACACATGGACATGAAATTGGCTCAAAACATCCATCACCATGTTTCAAAAGCCTAGAAGAAAATCAACATATATTAGGTATTGTTATAAGATTTGTCTAAAGATGTCATTAACAGTCACTTTTTGAAGTATATGTGTTTTAAGTAGAAAAAAACAGAAGAACAAGTTCAATTAAATTAATTAAGTAAAAAAAAAACATGTGCACATGTGAGAAGTGTCAAATTTTGAAAGCTAGGAGACGGGGTCTGAGCATCTGCAACATTGCAGATTTTTAGGGTGTACCCAGTATGCTTAGCACCAATCAAAATTGGTCCAAGGAGAACCAATCAGTGATCCAGGGTGAGAATATGAGCATCCAAGGCTCACTGATGGGCACAGTGAGCAAAAGCTAGCTCATCTTGTCTGTTCTTGCAGAAGAGTTGCCACAGCGGTTTGTTGAAAAAGGTAATGCTAAATATGTCAGAAAACAACTACAGAGCAATAAAAGAAGAATATCAATGTTTGTCTCTGTCTGTCTCTGTACCTCCCCTTTTCAAATATTTCAGCTTATGTGGCTCTACATACATCTGGTCCTAAGAATAATGTATGTTTGAATAGACAGATGGCTAACAGAAGCAATAAAAACAGAGAATCAGTCAACTCCCATTCTCACTGTTCCAAACAGCTTCTCTAGATAAGCTAGATTTCTCTAGATAAGCATCTGGTTATATTGCAGGTTGAATCATTTTTTCTGGCCTCAGGGCTCAGGAGAATGCAAGTTCCCAGCACAGTGTGTGTCAGCACTGAGTAAACTTACACCCTAGATAGAGAGGCGTTAACAGCTCCCTTTCTCTCTCAGCCAGAATGCTAGATCACTTGCTGCCTTCAAAGCATCCATAACCACAACTCAAATGTGAGCACTGCGTATGATCATCATACTTTCTCTACCTCCCTTTCTCAATCAATCTCTATTTTTCCTCATCACTTATACTGTTATTTATTTATTTATTTTTAAGGAAAACGATTTCTACAATGTTACAGCCTGATACACAGTTTCAGTTTGGTTCTGGTCTGGGCTTTGGGTGGGCGTTCCCAGATCATCCACAATTTTTTAAGTCAGTGCTATGTGCTGCATCAGTATCTGCGTCAGTATGAAATGTAAACCTTTGCCCCAGCATGAGCTTCTGAGCGCTCTTGAAAAGGTTTTCACTGAGAATTGCTCAATATTATTCTGCATACATTTTTCATTATTTCCTGACTTGTCTCCCTATCCTTGCCACAGAAAAGCATCCCCACACTATAATGCTCATGGGTTATATGCAGAGGATGTTTTATATGGGTTATATGCAGAGGATTTTGTTGTCACTTCATTTCATTTCACTTTCAAACACTTGAGAATTATGGTCAATAGTCTTCATCAGACAAAAGCATACATACAGTACCGTGCAAAAGTTTTAGACAGGTGTGGAAAAGATGCTGTAAACAAAGAATGCTTTCAGAAATATTAATAATGATTGTTTATTTTTATCAATTTACAAAAATGCAAAGTGAGCGAACAAAAAAAAAAATCTAAATCAAATCACTATTTGGTGTTACTACCTTTTGCCTTCAAACCAGCATCAATTCCCCCACAGAGCCCTGATCTCAACATCATCGAGTGTTTCTGGGATTACATGAAGAGACATAAGGATGTGAGGAAGCCTACATCCACAGAAGATCTGTGGTTAGTTCTCCAAGATGTGTGGAACAACCTACCAGCCGAGTTCCTTCAAAAACTGTGTGCAAGTGTACCCAGAAGAACTGATGCTGTTTTGAAGGCAAAGGGTGGTCACACCAAACATTGATTTGTTTTAGATTTCTCTTTTGTTCATTCACTGCATTTAGTTGATTGATGAAAATAAATATTTGAAAGCATTCTTTGTTCACAGCATTTTTTCCACACCTGCCTAAAACTTTTGGACAGTACTGTATATATTCCTTATATATTCTGATGTTTATATATTAAAGATTTTCAGTTTGCAGTTAGAAAGATGACTTTGACTGTTTAACTTTCTCATTCAGAACCCTTATAATTTGGTCTGTATCAACTCTATCCCATTTTGTATGTTCACATGGAAGGCTCAACGAGCTGTCTATAAAATTAATGAAGTCAATCTCACATAATTAGTGGTGAGTTGATTATTAAATATGTAATAATAATAAACTAATAATACGAATTATTAAAGTTTGATGTCATGAAATTGATAAACTCTAACTATAATACTATTAGGAGTTGGCCCCCACATCGGAAGAATGTGGGTTCGATTCCCTCACAAGTAGGTTGCCCTGAGGTACCCCTGAGCAAGGTACCATCCCCGTCACTGCTCCCCGGGCGCTTTCAATAGCTGCCCATTGCTACACGGTGTTTGTGTGCATGGGTTAAAAGCAGAGGTCCAATTTCGTTGTGGTTCACGCTTGCTGTGCTGTGACCTCGCAATGACAAGGGTTGTTACTTTCACTTTCACTTTTTTTTCTATATAAATACATAAAATCAGCTCTCAAAGAAGGGGTTTGCAAATTTGATATAGTATAACCTGTCTATGCAATCTCAACATGGACTTAAATGACCTCAAAAATACAGCAAACCAACAGTAACCTTGCCAAACCTTTTTATTTTGCCAGCTATTGGTTTAATGAGAATGTGCTGATTTGGTATCACCAGCAGCAAGAATGTCTTTAAGCAGCTTATCAGTCATGTGATCCAGCTGTGCACCTGTTTACAAAGTAAATAAGTAGAACAGCTCCTTCTCCTTCTTCTTCATTAGGACAGGAATGTATTTGCAGATAAAACTGCCCAATACCTTTGATTACCTGCCTTCCATTACCATAAATGGCATTAGCATTAACAATTATTATAGCTAAGAGGAAGAGACAGAGCAATAAATTGTTAGACATATGAGGTTGATAGGAGCAAAAAACATTTCCTGCTAAAATCTTTTAAAATTACCTGATTCATCTGAGCAATATTCTGATTCACTATATCTGCACTCAGTTGCTTCAGTTTTTATATGTGTAAAAATAAGCAAGAGAGGGTGTAAGAAGTAGAGAATATATGAATATTTATACGAGAATATTTGCCATTAGGCTCTACTTTTCAAAGAATTAGAATATAGAATATAGTAAAAAATAAATAATAATGTCAAAAAAAAAGCTATCAATTGTGTAAATGATCACTCACTTACTCAAAATAACCACATGACAATCACAGAAATAAAGATATTACCAAGCATGCTTCCAAATTACTTTGGTTGCTTTGCACTTCAAAACCAAGCTCACTAAAAGGTTGATGGCAGCAATATTTGGTCTGATATGAATACAAGCACTGGTAATTCAACAGACACGGATAAGTGTCCAATCATTTTTAGGGCTAGCTATATTATATAATAAAATAAAAATTATAAATGATAAAAGTGCCACACTCAAAGGTGAATGATTAGTGTGAATTGGCAAATATGCATCACTGGGTACTCATAATGTAGCAATCAACCTGACAGTGTAGGTTATACTACATGCATTAATAAATCATCCAACTATGCCAAACGTTTTTGTGCTAATCAGCATCATCAGGCACTCATAATGCAGTAATCCAATTGTTAGTGTAGGTCATACAACATACTACATACACACAGTAAGTCATCCATCAATGGCACATTTCATCAGTTCCAGATCAATACCCTCATCAGCATGTTTCTGGCATAAGGGACCTTGTATCAAATTTACTCCAGTCAGATGCCAAACTATCAAGTTGCTGGACCTTATTGAACACTCATGACAGAGTCTCAAAACTGAGATTTCATTCTCTTAGTGCGACTGTGTGACAGGATTCTGTTTAAGAGGTCAGGAATATCAAAAATATCATAAGCTCCCATAAGCTCCACCCCTTCACACTCCAACCACCTGACTTTTTGTTTTCACTGTACTAATTAATAGCATTTCTCACTTTGTAAACTATTCATTTATAATTATGTAGCTCTAGAGGTGTGACCAGGTGTTGCTCTTTTTAAATTTATCAGTGGTTAGAGGACAAATACTAGCCAGTGCTGAGGAACTAAAGCAAATATTAAGTATTATAATTGTGTAATTATATATGAGTGTATTTTTTATTTTGTATACTTTTTATTAAAAGGAAGTAGCAATCATTTATTCATAGTATGAACTGAAGACTATGCTGTATATAATGGTATGCATACATTTGTGCCCTCATGTACAAAAAACATTTAATTGATTTTGGCAAAAATACTGCATTTTCTGGCACACTTAATGCATGTTTTCTATTTATTTTAATATATAAAAAATATATGAAACATTATCATAAAGTACAAAATGAGTCAAAACCCAATAAAGAGTATTTTCTCTTATCAATACTGTATTTTTAATTAGGAAATCACCAACACAAGGTTTAACTGGGGTATATAAAGATTTGCATAGAAAAGATTTTTACACAATTTATGCTATTGATATAAACAATTTTTCTATATCAACATGCTAAATTGCAAATGCAAAATTAATTACAGATGTGAAAACCTGATTTACTTTCAAACAATTAAAAACATAAAAAATATGTTAACCCTGAAAAAAGTAGCTTCTTTATGGTGGCATCTGTGTGGATTGGCACTTTTATCACACTGTTGTGGTTTTAGGACAGCTTTAAGAAGTTAAACTCATGTTATGGTAATTAACCTCAGCTTGTGTTGAAATTGGCAGTAAACATATTAGTTAGCAAAAAAAAACAAAAAAACATCTGTAATGCAGGAGCATGCTCCTTTGCCTTTAATTAGAACCTGACTGGTTCCTATTACAATTAGATACATACATTCAATACTTACTTTACATTTTATCAGGTCAGGTTTTTATCAGGTCTTCGTAATTTAACAAAGTCATTTTTATTGTTCTCCTGCATAATTTTTGCCCATTATATAATTTACCCCATTAATTAGTGTTGTTCAGATGAAACTTACCAGCAATACAGCAAATGCAAGAATTTGTAACTGTAAGAATCTGGAACTTGCAAGCCAAATCAAGTAAACAAAAACCATCAGTCATATAATGTGCCATTTATATGTTTTGTTCTGGGTCATATCATGAAGGCGATGTCTAGCTCTAATGATCAATCTGATTTATATAGGGTTACATTAAAACTTGCTTTTCAGCAATTGATAAATAATGAGAGCAACAGCATAGTACCCACCCTGGGGGACAGACACAGCCAGGAACACAGGGCTCATGGATCGAGCAGGTCAGATTGAGCAGGTACGATTCACATGTATGGACACAGGCCAAACCCTTGCTGGCCAGCGGCCCATCCACCATATTCCCACAGTCCTCATAAATCTGCCCGGGAGGGCATAACTTATCTGTGAACACAAATAGATAGATTTTTGGTGCCAAACACACCAAACACACACACACACACACACACACACACACACACACACACACACACACTACTTTTTTGAAACACAATATTGTCTAAAAATAAGTTACACAATTGATTACACAAACAAAAAAAAGGAATTAATGTATTTACTTTAGGGCCCAAATAATGTCATAAAAATGATACTCACCAGTAATACTGCTTTGTAAAACAATTTTTCCATTTTGACAAATTCTAGACAGAGAATGATAATAAAATATCAAAGAGAGTATAGACAACAACAAAACGGGCAAAATGAATAAGGTGTAACCTTCTTGAACATAAAATGTACTAAAACATTGGGATCTTACTGTATACCCGATGACGTCATGATCACATCTCCAGGAGAATAATCAGTTCCCATGAAAGTGCATGGACATTCACTCCTATTCAGTGCACAGACATATCAGATTAATACACTAATACACAATTCAGAATAAAACTGCAGTTATTACTGCTGTATTTTCTCTGATTTTGTCAGTATTGTTTCAAGGAATCTTCCAGAATGTATTGGTTGTGCAAGAGGTTACTTGATCTAACCCTGTTGCCGTAGAGCTGTAGCAGAAAATCAGCAAAACATCATTAGTGTATTATAGTACAAAGCAGGTTGTGATGCTATTAAATAGGGTGAATAAAGTTTGAGTACCTTTTCACACAGGTGTGCGTATGTGTGCTGTAGTATGTTCCCTGTGGACACACACAGCCTTCTTCACACTCCTCTCCACATGACTGTGGTATTGACAAATACAGGCAACGCCGCTGACACGATGACACACACACACCATATTCCATGGTTGGTGGACATGCTACAGCTGAAAAAACAACCAAGGCTCTCATTCTGAGTCTAATAGACACATATACACATCTTTATTATGTTTCTGTATTTTTCGCATCAATCTACACCATATACTCTGCCGTTACAATGGCTTTTTGTAAGATTGTTTTGTTCGATTAAAATACAAGTTTGAAACATCCCATTTAACTAAATATTAAGACTCTTTGCAAGGACACTAGCAATTGAACTCTGGCACATCTTACTCCTGTCAGTGGTCTTTGGGATTCTTCTACAGGTTTATTAGAGTTCAGCTCTACCTAACGTATTGTACATTTACAGAAAGGCACACACCTATCTAAATAACATCTTACATTTACAGCATTTAGCAGACGCTCTTGTCCAAACCAACTTCCATGTCCTAATTACAGGGACAGTCCCCCTGGAGCAATTCAGGGTTAAGGGTCTTGCTCAGGGTCCCAATGGTAATGCCAGGGGTGAGATTCACACCTGGGACCTCTTGAGCCATAGGTCCATAGACAAGTACCCTACCACTAGACCACCACCACCACCCTAAAGTTATACATCTTAAAGTTAACAGTCTACAGCACTGTTCCTAGATCTGACCTCCCACATAAACTTTGTCATCTGGAACAAATGACCTTTGTCAGGTGATGAATGAGAATATTGAATGAATGAACAAATGAATGAAGATTCATAGTTCCGTGTGGAAAATGTATATTACATCAGTGTATCATCAGTGATACATCAGTGTCGCACTCAAACAATCAGGTCTTTATCATTTTGTGATCAAATAGAAGCCATCCATCCAACCATTATTTTTGCATTTCATCCTAACTAGTGTTGCCTCCTTTATCGCCCTAACCTGCTGCATGTTTTACCCAGCTCCTATCTATGTCTAATCAGTATAGGTCCTTTTCTCCCTCTTTACTCTCCAACCTCTCATTCATGTCACCATACACCTTATCTTTAGCCTTCACCACTGCTTTCTTCACCCTGCTCTTATTATTATTGAGTGTAGACTGATTAAACAAAAAAGGAATCAAATGCATTTTAACATGAGTGTGCAAGATACAATGTAGAAATCTTGATATTGATATAAACTTGATGGTAACTTTCCTTTTGCAATGTACTTGTGTGCCTCATTACGAGGTCACAGCACAGCACACGTGAACGACAACAAAATTGGACCTCTGCATTTAACCCATGCACACAAACACCGTGCAGCAGTGGGCAGCTTTCAATAGCAGAGGAGCAGTGACGGGGATGGTACCTTGCTCAACCTACTTGTGAGGGAATCGAACCCACATTCCAATGCGAGGGCAACTCCCTAACCACCAGGCCACCGCTGCCCCATTGGACCTCTGCATTTAATCCATGCACTCAAACACCGTGCAGCAGTGGGCAGCTATTGGAAGCGCCCGGGGAGCAATGACGGGGACGGTACCTTGCTCAAGGGTACCTCAGGGGAATCAAACCCACAATCTTCCAATGCAGGGGCAACTACTAGGCTCAACTACTAGGCTCCTAACCACTAGGCCACCGCTAACCCACATCTCTGCATTTAACCCATGCACTCGAACACTGTGCAGCAGTGGGCAGCTATTGAAAGCACCCGGAGAGCAGTGACGAGCAGTGACCCTTGCTCAAGGGTACCGCAGGGCAATCTACTGGTGAGGGAATCGAACCCACATTCTTCCGATGGCAACTCCCTAACCACTAGGCCACCGCTGCCTGTTGCCAATATTTAAAAATGTGAGAAGAAACATCTCAAAATGTGATTTTTTGGCACATTACAGCTCATTCAAATAATGGTTCATTCCTATTTAAAATGTTTACATGAAAAACAACCTACATGTGAAAATCATGAGACTTGCATAAGAAAATCCTAAAGTATGAAAAGAAAGTTTTGTTTTTAGACATTTTGGCTAGCATGGGCAAAATTGTTTGTAACTCTAAAAAGCATTATAAATCATTATAAATGTTATTATAGTCATGTTTCAAACTAAGAGTTTAACTCTTTATTCCTCATATCAGCTATACTTCCTAATTACATGGAGAACACTTGCTACTGTGTAGTTTGGTGTCATTGTATACATTATTCTGGACATAGGGACCAGAGAAAGCAAGGGAGAGAGAGTTGTTTCAGGACCTCAGAAAAAAGAGTTTATAGATGAATATGATTGATATGTTTTTTCTGATTCTGATAAAAGACAAAAGCTATAAGACCAGCTTCAAAGAGCATCATGTTCCTGTGACTTCAGTGGCAAATTTTATTATAAGGTTGTATTATGAGAATAAAGTTAATGGGACTATAACCAACCTCCCAGAACATGGCTGTAAGAGGGAATGCAACCCCAAGTTGAACAGGATAGATGACAAATGGCAGATAAAGAGCCAAAAAAAAAAAACATTGAAAGACATTCATCCTGAACTCCAAGATCAAGGTATCTCACTGTCTATTCACACCATCCTTTGCCTTTTGACCCGTAATGAGCGCCATGTAAGACAGCCCCAGAAGGACATCCACTACACTGTGTGCAATAATTATTATGCAAGTGAATATTTTCAGGATTAATTTTAATGTAGAACAAATACAGTGTTAAGTCAAAACAAGATTTTAATAACCCTGTAACCTGAATGTTCTACCAAGGTAATGTGTGTGTGTGTGAGTGTGAACATTCTCAGGAGAATATAGATAACAATAATCAGGCAACTATTAGTGAGCAGAATTATTATGCAAGTAAATGAACAACAAAAATGTTCCCTTCTCACTTATTTATTTTCATCTGTTAGTGAGAATAATAAACAACCCAACTTACAAATTATATGTCCTTACTTAATGATAAAATAATATATATTTATAAATGAGTCCATCTATATCCCGAAAATGTCCAACTAACTCATCTTTAATAATACCAGCCCATATCAGTACCCCACCATCTTGCTGGCGTCTAAGTCAAAATGATGCTCTGTGCCTTCCACTGATCCAGCCACAGGCATATCCATGTGGTCAGACAAGAGTCACTCTCATCAGTCCATAAAAATTAGAAAAATCTTTCTTGAGATATTTCTTGCACCAGTCTTGATGTTGCAACTTATGAGTCTTGTTCAGTGGTGGTCAGGCTTCAGCATTCCTTACCTTGGCCATATCTCTGAGAACTGTATGCCTTGTACTTCTGTACTTCTACTCCAGGTAGGTTGTAGTTCTGGAATATGACAGCACTGGAGGATAAGGAGTTCCTGGTAGCTTCACATTTGATTCTTTTCAAATATTTGGCAGTCAATTTGTGACTTTTTGCCTAAACACATTTTTTGCGACCCAGTTGACGATTTGCAACAAACCGTTTGATGATTCTATGATCACATCTCAGTATCTTAGCAATCTCAATCTGCATCCCTCTGAAAGACTTTTTTACAATTTATGACTTTTCAGAGTCAGTTATATTTATTTGGCCCATTTTGCCTGAGGAAAAGTAGCTGCCCAAGAATTATGCACACCTTGATATAGGGTGTTGATCTCCTTAGGCCACACTCTCCCTCATTACACAAATCACCCTTATATGCTTATATCTAATCAGCATTCAAGTTTTTATAATTTGGAGTTGGAATATATGCATAAAAATAATATTTTCAAAATACTCACTTGCCTAATAATTGTGCACCCAGTGTATTGAAAGTAAAACACAAAAAAGCTAGACTGGAATTTGCTGAAAGGCTTAATGACAAGCAGTAATGTTTCTAAATATCTTTTGGATTGATAAAACAAAATTAGTGCTGTTTACCAAGTCACATTATCTATAATGGTGTGACTCACCCTGAACACAGGGAATCACACTGGGTTAGGACCCAAATGCAGCACCTGAAGCTGCCAGTACCCAAAATACACCAGGGCACCTGAGCTACCACAAAACAACCCAACAAAACAGGTGGAAAACAAAAGGCTCAAAATGGGTGGAACACAAAGGCTCAAAACAGGTGGAAACAAATATGCTCAAAAATGGGTGGAAACAACAAGGCTCAAAAGGGGTGGAGTCAAAAGGCTCAAAAGGGGTGGAAACAAAAATGCTCAAAAACGGGTGGAAAACAAAAGGCTCAAAACAGGCGGAAACAAAATGCTCAAAACAGGTGGAAACAAAAATGCTCAAAATGGGTGGAAATCAACCTTGTGTTTTATTTTTTTTTCTATTTTGGTGAAATACAGAAAACTCGAGAAACTCGAGAAACTCGAAAAAGGAGGGGGTGTAGCATCAGTCAGCACAAGCCGAGGCTTGAGGGTGCCGACCTGACGCAGACACGCAGAGAGAGAGACAGGGAGACCTGAGAGAAAACCCACGGACCTTTACCAAATTACCGCCTGTGTCGTAAAACAACCCAGCGAATCTGCACTCTTTTCTCTCCCTTTATATAAGCCAGAGCACAGGTGAACTATCAGGGCATCCTGGAGCAAAACCTATTAGCAGGTTGAGGGTCCAAAAGTGTAATGAACCAAAATTAAAAAGAAATAAAAAACATCCAAGAATGTCTGATTAAAAAAAATATTGAAAACATTTTAATTGCAATCAATGAGCCCTATTAAGAATTTTTTTTAAAAACAAAATCTATTTTCTCAAAATTAAAACCTGAGAAAGCTAGAACAGTGTGCTCTGGAAAAGTGGGCTAAAATACATCTTGGCAGATGCAGAAGTCTCACTGAGCACTATAGAGACCACCTGTCTCAACAAAATAATTAGGTAAGAGTACCATGGTTTTTATGTCCATGCCATTTTCATATGTTTTATTATGTAAAATCTTCAGTTGAATCTGAAATCAAACATAAAGTCTGAATTTTGTAAGACATTGAACATTTTGTCAGAGTTATTTCAGAGATAGTTGTGTGTAAAAGGGGGTCTTATGCTCAGATTATCCCATTCAGATTCAGGGAACTGAACTTTCTACTTCATTCATATCTCAAACAGCATGTTTGCAGTATTCAGTTACATTTGTGTGTTGTGAGTTATGTTTATTCTCCTACTTCACGATAAGTCATTATGTGTTTCAAAACACAGTGACAAGTTTGTGGAATCAGATTACAAGTCATTTATTAAAATAATTTTGGATGGCTTTTGGCTAAAGTTAATAATATAGTGCAAATTAAGTTTTCATTTAAAAATATAAATGGAATAAAGAAGACTGGAAAACACAATGATACAGAAATGAAATGTCCTAAGATTCAAAACCCAAATTCTGGAGGAGTTCTGAGAACTGAAATAGTGTTATTGTCTTGTGTGTGTGTGTGTGTGTGTGTGTGTGTGTGTGTGTGTGTGTGTGTGTGTGTGTGTGTGTGTGTGTGTCTGTGCGTGTGCGTGTTATTCATGGTGAAACTTACAGCACTCAGGCACATACAAGCGGAACTCTATGATGACGTTATGCTTCCGACAGGTGCGGGAATAGTGGGCAAGGGCAGAACAGAGACATGGTGTTCCACACCTGCACACGTCAGCACGGCACTGCAACTGAAAGCCCACTGGACTCACGTGTTCATGGCAAACAGCAAATACCTCCTGCATCAAAACATCACACTTCTCCACGGCATAAGCAGCTAAAGTAAAGCACATACACATAACTTAATTTTAGATCTGATCTGACTATGATGAATTAGCTTACACTCATCCACATATTACCAATTTGAAGGTTTTGTTAATTAACCTCATCGGTTCTGCTTTTCATTTCATTCCAAACAACCTTGCATATCACATACAGTATCAAATCCTAAGCATTTTCTGAGATTTTTTTACCCTACATTTCTTCTCAATTTAGCACTGCCAATGTGCTAGTTTAGACTCCCCCAATACAATGAATGAAATTAATGAAAATTCAATTCAATTCAATTCAATTCCTTATGCTGGCACTTACACACTGAGCACTGAACAGTGAATTTGTGTTCTGCATTTAAAATACCTAAACACATAAGCATCTAATCTAATCAAACTGAAGCTCAATATGCTTGCAGGAGAATGCTAATGGACAAATTTGTTACATCAGCTAAAAGATTTGTTCATAGCAAAGATAAATTTGCAGCTTTAATACTGTGGGATTGCCGAAAATCAAAATTGCAGTCTCCCATTGATACGGCAGACATTGTGCCAGCTGAGAACCATGCATGAAAAGTTTTTGCATTTGAAAATGAGTACACAGCCCATGTAAATAGAACTTGTTAATACAAGTTAGATATGGTACCTGCTTGCTGATGAGTATCACAGGGATCAAGCTGTGGTAATGTAGGCCCTGGCACACATACCGATGACACACGCCAGGCATTTCCAAACAATTGTGGAGTACTCTCAATCATGCCTGAAGGTGCCCTAGAGAATAACATCACACATTACATATAATAAGTATATACTTATGTTCCCTCAGTTTACAAATCAAAACACAGTGTCCAAAAAATCCCATTATAGATATCTTATTTAACTGGAAATGTATACTTTACTACAAAATAATCATGAAAAGTATTTCTATGAATTTAAAGACTTCAATTAATTTTTTAATTTATCTTAGAAAAAGTCCAAATCAAGTCAGTTTTATTTATATACTGACTTTATATATATATATTTAAATTTATATAAACATATTTTTACAACTGTGGTTGCCACAAAGCAGCTTTACAGAATCGAGATATAAGCCCCTAGTTTGCAAGCCAAAGGCTTGTAGTTACGAGTTGTGTTTGAGTCAGTTTTGCTTAAACTTGGTTTGTGGCAGCAACACATGCAGGTGATCCAAGATAATGTACAGGCAGGAAGAAGAGTCTGACAAAAGCAAACAAATGAAAATCTAGAAATATACACCTTCACAACATTTTTTTAAATATGGCTAGCACATTTCACAGAAGAAGTCAGATCTTCCTCACCTGAGGAACATGTAGGTCAAGCAAAAATCTTAAACTCTTTGACAATTTTTGAACAGCTAATCATAAAGTGGTGTAGAAATAGTTATTAATTGATATGTCCAGGAAAACAATGTTTCCCAGCAGAAAAAAGTATCAAACTGCTTTCTTCAGCTTGCTTTCTTGCCATAGTGCATCTCTGTCACAGGTCTGTTGCTCAGACGCACATTCTGACAACGTTCAAGCAGAATTACATTTTAATTTCCATCATTCTCAGGTATAAAATACAAAAAAAAAAAAGACTGTATGTACCTGACAAGGTCAATCTTTAGTATTGTTAGTAACATCCCTTTGGCAGTTATTACAACTTTTAAATGCTTTTTGTAGCCAACTTTAAATTCTTACTAGTGGCTAAATTCTCAAACCCAATTGCATACAATGAACTTCTGAGATCAATTCACAGATTTTCAATGCTGTTTAGTTAGGCATTATGAGCATATTCATATTAGTCATAGCATATTCATCAGTTTTCCCCTCTTGAAAGTGAAATTGAATATTCTTGGCATTGTGAAACACTGCACAACAAACAGTGAACCACAACAAAATTACATCAAAATTATGAGTGTGCAGCCAAGCACAGCTCAAACCACATCATCAGATTTGATAATGACACAACTGTGATGGGCGTCAGCGTTGGTGATGAGGCGTCATACAGAGAGGAGATACAACAGCTGACAGACAGGTGCAGAACCAACAACTTGCCTTTGAATGTCAACAAGACTAAAGAGATGGTTGCTGACTTCAGGAGACCGCGTCTGGACCACTTTCCACTGAATATCAACAGTTCCCCCGCGGAGATGGTCCGGAGTATCATGTTTCTTGGTGTTGACATAACAGACCCTCAACACAAACTCCATCACAAAGAAAGCCCAGCAGTGTCTCTACTTCCTACGCAGACTGAGGAGAGCCCATCTTCCACCACCCATCCTCACCATCTTCTACAGGGGAACCATCGAGAGCATCCTGAGCAGCTGCATTAATACCTGGTATGGGAACTGCAACGTCTCAGACCACAAGTCCCTACAATGGATAGTGAGAACTGCTGAGAAGATCATCTGTGTCTCTCTGCCTTCTGTTCAGGACATTTTCACCACTCGCTGCATCCGCAAAGCAAACAGCATTGTGGATGATCCCTCACACCCATCCCACACTCTCTTCTCCCACCTGCCATCCAGGAAAAGGTTCCACAGCATACAGGCCTCCACTTCCAGGTTGAGAAACAGTTTCTTCCCCCTGGCCATCAGACTTTTGAACTGTTAATGTCTTCTCAATAACCTGCTCTCTGCTACAGCTGGAATTTTTTTGAATGCAAATTCACACACATGAGCCTTACCGCCGCTTATTATTTATTTTTGCACTCTTCAGTCACAACACTTTTGCTCCGTTACTGTCTAATAACTTCTGCTGCTTTGTTTCATAACACTGCGCTTTTCTGACCGATGAATGTCCTGTCTGTTGTCTGCACTTGTCTGTACTTGCCTTGTCTTGTGTTTTATGTCGTGTCTGATGTTATGTGAAGCACCATGGTCCTGGAGGAATGTTATTTAATTTCACTATGTACTGTGCATATGGTTGGAATAACAATAAAAACCTACCTGACTTGACTTGACATCTGTGCATTTTACCCATACACACATACATATGCAGCAGGGGGCAGCTATTGAAAGCACCCTGGGAGCAGTGATGGGGGTGGTACCTTGCTCAAGGGTTATTTAGGGTAATCTACTGGTATGGGATTCAAACCCATGACCTTCTGATCCTGGGGCCAACCACTAGGCCACAAGGTGTTTTGAATCATTATCCTGGTGCAGGACCCATCCTTTAAATTTGCCACTACCTACAACACAAGCTCAAAGCATGACCAATACTGAGCAGTTGGTGAGGTAATCCATTTCCTGGAATTCGAAATTTGGGTTTTGAATTTACCTTTCTAGCAATCAAATGAGTAGTTCTTTCAGAAAGTTCCCTTGGCATACCAGACCTTGATTTGAGCTCCTTTGTGTTAGTTAAATGCCGCTTTTGAATTGGTTCGTGGGTGGTGCTGAAGCTTATTCCAGAAAACACATGGCAAAAAGTATAGAAATATCTTGGACGGGCTAACAGCCACCTAATAACATTTCTTTTTTAATCCTTCTGCTGCTTTGGGAGCATATATAATTTTATTGTTCAGAGCACTTGGCAGCTGCTAATTGGAGCTCATGGCTGCTAATTGCAAGGGACAAGGAAATGGTACATTGACATTAACAGCGTTTAGCAGACGCCCTTGCCCAGAGTGACTTCCAATTTCTGATTGCAGGGACAATCCCCCTGGAGCATGTTGGGGTTGAGGTTTTTGCTCAGGAACACAATGGTGGTAGTGCTTTGGATTTGATCATCCTAACACTAGACTACCACCACTACCAGATGACCACCTGTCAAAAGCCATTGCACATGAGCTACTTGAGGTCTGCAAACTTGGTAAAAGATTCCTGACACCTCAAATGTCTTTTGTTGCCCAATCCTTTGCATGGTGCACCTTTCAGTTCAGTGTACTAAACAAAAACAGTACATTAATCATGTGTAAGATTCTGAAATGTGTCTACTTTTGCCTTTTGTTCATCATTAGTTCATCTCTTAACTATTCACATTAACAGATATTTTAAGCAAAGATGTCTTTATTGTACTGTATATCTTATCCTTTAACAGTTGACTTGTTGTGATGTTATTCACTTCACCTGTCAGTGCTTTTAATATTGTTACTGAACAGTGACAAATGGTCTGACAACAATAATCACACTCCAAGTTATTTTAAGCTTTGTTTTCAATAGAACGTACTAGGAGACACTATAGTTCAAGGTCTGTTTGCCAGATAATGCAAAGTTTTGTCTTAATATAGATTACTACAAACTTGTAGCAATTACTACAAACTTGAACAAGGTATCATTCCCTGTCAAGGTATCATTCCCTATCATTCCCAAGTGCCTGATAAGCGCCTGATGTTCCCTGCTGCACAATGTATGGATACAACGCAATTTGTTATGTTCACCAAGTGCAGTACTGTGTTTCACAATGACAAATACTTTCACATATGTTGCCTGTTCACAGATTTATAAATTCTGGGCTGAAGTACAAATATTGGGTTTCACCAAAAAAGTGAGTAAAAGACAGAAAGAAAGAATAAAAAGACACTCACAGAAAGTCATCCTGTATGTTGCCATTGAATGTTCCACACAGCCCCACTGTGTCATCCTTCCACAGTTCCCCTAGCTGCAAGTACAGACGGAATTCTTTCCAATTGTACTGCAGTTGTAAGCCGTGTGCAGTCTTCACCTGAACAAACATGGATGACAGCTCCTGGATCTGAAATACATCTATGGCACAAAAAGACAAGCATACGAACAGGTAATTCAATACAGAAAACAAACAAAAATTCCAAAACACAGTCCAAAAATTCCTAAAATTCTAAATATTATTTATCATCATAAGCTAGTGTAGAAGGAACAATGTATTACCGTCTGAATATGGCAAAGAGATGTGGAATTGGCTGGCTATGTATACCTCCCCATTGTGGTTGAGGGTAACCTCAGTGTGAGGATCCTCATTCAGTACCAGGTTCACTGACTGAATACAAGCCCCATCCAAATTCTAAAGTATGCGCACACACAAACACACACACACAAACACACAAAGTGGTATCAAACAGAAGAATAGCTGAAAAGATAGCCTAGCATATCGTCTTAATGTTTCATTTTGAAATAATTTATGTAGTTCAAAAATTAGGCATTTATAGCTAAGAGGTTTGTAAGAGAATTTGAGAGTATGTGTGTGCTGTTCACATGGAGATACTCCATTCTGAGTCTGAATCGTTTCATTCACAGGGTCTACAAATGCAACCATCAGGTGCAGTCTGCCCAAACACACATCTCTCACCAGTCACTTTACTATAATGCTTCTCTCTCTCTATCCCCATCTACAAAGTCTTTGGCACTGTCATTCTGAAGCACAGATAAGCTGAATGGCTTGTTCAGATTCCAGACGGCTGACACAGTACACCAAGCTGATCTCTGCATGCTGACTTTTACCATCATCAGCCTAGGACATGAGACAGAGGCTTTGAAAATGAAGGAATCTCCATCTTTTGATGTTTTTAATGTTCTATCTTTTGAAGCAACACAGGGTTTTATCACAACATATAAGCAACAAAGACTTTTTAAAATCTCTATTAATACTATATCACTGCCCTGGAAAAGTTATTCATTAAAAAGTGATTTCAGTGATTTCAATAGCATTGAGGTAAATTTCTCTCAGCTGAATACTATTTTAATAAAGAATTGTTTGAAAATCAATGTAATTAAACTGTGAAGAAATGCAATCTACAGCTAAACATACTGTTTATTGTTGGATATTAAGCTTATACAGCTTAATATTGTGTAGGTCCTCTTCATGGTGCCAAATCTCCTCTGACCCATTAGGGCATGACCTCCAAACCTCAAAGATCTCTGAAGGTATGCTTTGGCTTCTAGAACCAACCTGTAAGCAGCAGGTCCTCCAGAAATTGGACTTATGTACCCAGCACCTCACACTAATGCTTTAGAACTCTTTGTCAATTTCCTCAAACCAATCCTAAACAGTTTCTTGTAGCATGGCAGGGTGTGTTATTCTGCTGAAAGATGTCACTGCCACTAGTGAAAAACATTGTTATGAAGAGTTCTACTTTAGTCTGCAGCAATCTTTCTCCTAGGTGAATGACGCACAAACCCAGTCATCCAACTGGAAGATATAGATTCATCTGACCAGGCTACCTTATAAATCTTTATGGTTTAAGTCTGATGTTAATGTGTACATTATAGGCATTTTCGGCCTTGGACAGGCTTGGCAGTATTTTCTATTTTCACACTATTTATAGCCACTAGCCTATATTTCTGGCTTCCAACACATTTACTTTAAGAAAGCTCACCTGATGCCTTATACGTATATCCCACCCCTTGAGAGTTATCATTCACCTCTCAGTACTTGTAATGTTGTGGCTATTTGGTGTATAGTTTTAGGTAAACATGTTAGCATTGAGAGACTTACATGGCCACACGGAGCATTCTGGATCGTCACAATGAACATGCCTGAGTTTCGGCTCTTGGCTAAAACATACTGGCATGTTGCTGGGAATGTGTAAATACGACCATCAAAAGACTGGAAATACATATCTCCAGTAACTGAGCACTCCCCTGCAACAACCAACACACCCAACACACAACCAACACACATCATCTTCAGTCATGTAATGCACACAGATCATTCCTTTAATGAAAGTTTCTTTTATCTGAAACTCATTGTAACATATTTTTCAAAAGTACCAATATTATAAAATGTATCAAGTTTTCATGACTGAGTATATCATCTGTATGAGAAATTTAATTATATATACAATATTACAGTGGTGTGTTAGGATTTCTTAATAGCCAATTTCTTAATTTGATTTCTTAAACAATCAAATTTGTCTTCACTGGGAAAAAAAATAATTTAAAGTCGTGACTGTTTCACTCATAGGGATTAATAATGCAGAGGTCAGGTCTACTTGAACAGTTAAATAATTTAAAGATGGTAACAGACAGTCAGTAATAGACTGTAGACTGTAGATAGTCAGTAGATAGTCGGTAAAGCTGACAAAAGTGACTTGAGCAGTAACTTGCAACCCTTGTGGGAAAACATTTTATTACAACCTCCTAATCCCATTTTTATGGGATTTTATCAAACTACAAAGTAATTACTAAGGCCAATGAATGAGGCAGTTAATTTAATTTGTATTACATTTCACTGTAATTGCAATAATTCAGGAAAAAAAGTGCAGAGCGGAAAGAATATGTAATTGTTTATTAAGTTGTGCAATGGTGGCCTAGTGCTTAGGGACTTATAAGACCAGCTTATTATTTTGCAAACACATATTCTAACACATAACAGAAATTATATTCATTTTTAAAGAAAGGAACAAAAAGAAATAAAGAGAGTTAGAGGAAATAAACCTGGGCAACTCTGCTCCGTGCAGTTCCATACACCACCAACACATGTACTGAAAGACAGAAACAAGACATAATAAAGGTGATCTGTCCAAATAAATATTTCTTAAAATTATGTATACATAGACACTGTTTTAGACACAGTAACTTTGATTTAACTTGAAGACAGATGATACAATCCATAACAAGTTCATTTTTAAGGTACATAAAAAAGGCGTTCCTAATTAAGTTGTATTATTAATTAACAATGTCCACATTTTTTGTATACAAGTTTTTCGCTAAAACACTGTATTATGTTGCAAAACTCTAAGTGTGTACACATTTTGTTCTAGTTGGTGTTGTCTCTGACCAGTTGTTGCACTCTTCCTGTATGGTGTGCCCTGTTGGATAGAGCATTCCGCGGTGCTCACATGGACAGTCTGATGGCTTCACACACAGTCCCTCCTCATAGATCAGATCTGCACACCGTCACACACAAAAAAGTCTGATCACTGATCGCACAAATTGTCATTATAAGACATTATTATTTCATGTTCACTAAAAGGCTATGTGACTATGAGTAATAGTAATTATTTAGCAAGTAGCAATGTGACTAGTAATATCTTAAACAAAGAGCTAACCATACTATTCAGGAGAGCAGCATTTTTGCATACCTTCTGGACAATAGCAGCCATCTAGGCACTGCAGCTTGCTGTCAATGCACATGCTTTCAGTACTGCAGCGCACAGGACAACATGTGATGCATTCTTTGTAAACCAGCTCTGCAGGGCACTCAACACCTACATTAAAACAAAGTCTCATTTTACTCATCACACCTTTGGTTCAACCATGAAAAATATTAAATAAAGGAAATATGCAACTTCAAATTCACAGAAATAGGAAGGGTGAAACAGTGAAAGTGAAAGGGTAAGAAGATTTGTCAATGTGAAAAACAGCACAGGACACAGTGAAGCACAACAAAATGGAACCTCTGCTGTTCACCCATACACATGTGCAGCAAAGGGCAGCTATTTAAAACACCCAGGAAGCAGTGATGGGGATGGTACTTTCCTTAAGGGTATCTTAGGGCAACCTAATGATCTGGGATTTGAATACATGACCTTCCAATCTTGAGGGCCTGAGGGTCCCTAAACCAGCAGGCCACCCTGGCTGCTAAAGCAATGACTAGAAAAGGAGCAAATAATAGCTGAAATGATGGAGAGAAGGAAGGCTGATGATTTGTGTGTGCAAGAGATTAGATGGAAGAGGAATTCTGAGATGAAATGGAGAGTGCCCAAGGGAAAGAGAGAGTGGTGACCGGTGAATGGAAATGTTGGTGAAGGGGTTGGTGAAAGATAAGAGGGGATGAGGAGGTGATGAGTAGGTATGGTGTCAATGAGAAGAATACACCACAAAACTCACCATCCTATGCAGTCTAGCTACACTCTCCTCTGTCAATACTTTGCACTCTCCAATCTCCCTCAGATTTACCCTACTGCAAAGGATATAATCCACCTGTGTGCATCTTCCACCACTCTTCAGCATTCCTGTTCTTAACGCAATACCTACCCATCACCTCCTCATTACCTGTTACCTTCACTAACATGTCCAATAAAGTCCGCACAAATGACCACTGTCTCTCCCCTGGGTACACTCTTTATCACTTCATCTAACTCGCTCCAGAATTCTTCTTTCCCCTCCATCTCACAAGCAACTTGTGGGGCATAAGCACTAACTACATTAATTATCACACCTTCTCCATTTTCAAACTCATCACACTAAACCCTCCCTATTTATCCAGCCTTGGGACTGGCACAAAGAAATACACTGGCTTGTGTATCCCTAATGGCTGGGTTAGGAAGAACCCTTAACTAACCCTCGTAAACTTTTTATCTTCTTCTTAGCTTCTTAAATTACCTTCTTCTCCTGTATTTTCAACTCTCTCCCCAGACTTTGCTTCATTCTTTGATGGAAAAACTGAAGCAATTAGACAATACTTCCATCTAACTGACATGCCTCCAGCGAAGCTTCTCACCACTCTCGCTGATGATCCCATAACATCAACTGTACTTCTGGAGGTGCCTTCAGATCTTCTCCCCTATATCGCTCAAATACTCTATGGATATTTAATGACTGGCCATACTCATATTCTGAAGAAAACCTCTCTGAACTGCACACACTTAAACAACTACAGACTTGTATCTCTCCTCCCCTTCCTCTCCAAGGTCTTAGTATATACAGTACTATGCAAAAGTTACTTACAGCAAAAAATGCTGTAAACAAAGAATGCTTTCAGAAATATAAATAATGACTGTTTATTTTTATCAATTTACAAAATGCAGTGAGCGAACGAAAGAAAAATCTAAATCAAATCAATAATTGGTGTTACTACCTTTTGCTTTCAAACCAGCAACAATTCTTATGGTCCCCACAGAGCCCTGATCTCAACATCATCGAGTGTGTCTGGGATTACATGAAGAGACAGAAGCATGTGAGGAAGCCTACATCCACAGAAGATCTGTGGTTAGTTCTCCAAGATGTTTGGAACAACCTACCAGCCGAGTTTCTTCAAAAACTGTGTGCAAGTGTACCTAGAATAATTGATGCTGTTTTGAAGGCAAAGGGTGGTCACACCAAATTTTGATTTAATTTAGATTTCTCTTTTGTTCATTCACTGCATTTTGTTGATTGATGAAAATAAATGATTAACACTTCCATTTTTTAAAGCATTCTTTGTTTGCAGCATTTTTTCCACACCTGCCTAAAACTTTTGCACAGTACTGTATATACAATCTGTATATAATATACAAGCTGTATATAATCAAAACAAACTCTTCTTATCTTAAAACACGCTCCATGATTTTTTTTTGGGTCAGTGGTTGCCTAGTGGTTAGGGAGTTGACCCCAGGATTGGAAAGTCATGGATTCGAATCCTAGGCCAGTAGGTTGCTGTGAGGTACCCTCAAGTAAGGAACGTCCCGATCACTGCTCCCTGGGTGCACGTGTGTCCATGGGTAAAATGTAGAGGCTGCGTTTTGTTGTGGTTCACTGTGTGCTATGCTGTGTTTCACAATGACAAATAGTCACTTTTACAACACTTCACTTCATGATCCTTGCTACTCTCAGTTCAAACCAGTGCATTCAACTGAAACTGCTCCACTAGCAGTCTCAGAAGATCTACATGCACCAAGATCAAAAAACTTCTTTTCAGTCCTGATTCTGTCCTGATCCTCTCTGCAGTCTTTGACATGGTGAACCAGCAGATCAAGCTACACTTCTGCTATGGGAACTGCACTGGCTCCCTGTGGCTGCTCATATCAGGTTTAAATCCTTAACCCTCTTACTTGACTGCACTTATCAAACAATGTGTCTCTTCTCATCCCATCAAGCACTTGAGGCATAATATATGGAAGTATGTCAGTGTAGTAAAGGATATGCATGAGGGCAGTGTGACACTGGAGAAGTCCACAGTAGTAGTGCCAAAAAAGACAGGAGGTGGAGCTAAAGACACTAAGATTTGCATTTGGAGTGATAGAGATAGGATAAAGAATTAATAAATAATTCTAAATAATGAGGGACAGCTCAGGCTGGAAGATTCTGAGTCAAAAAGTGAGATTGTGTTGGTTTGGACATGTGAAGAAGGGGAATGAGGAGCATACTGCGTAAAGAGGAAGGCCAAAGAGGATGTTTATGGATGTGGGGAGAGATGACATGTAGGAAATCAGTGTAAAAGTTTTTTTTCAGAACAGGAAGAAAGAGAAGCAAATGTTTCACTGTGGCGACCATTAACAGAAGCAGTCGACAGAAGACGTAATATGCATATTTTCAGATTCTAAGAGTGAAGATATGATTTTTCATATTCTAGATGTTAACTTGTCTTCATTCAGCAGAGCTCTATTTATAAAACATGACTTTAGCTCAAATAAAAAAAGTTTACATTTGTTTTCCCTAGATTTAGAAAATGGTGCAGGCATCACAAATATGCCAAGATTTCTAGTTTTAATCATTAGCACGGGTTTCCAAGAAACAAATGAGATGCCATAAGGAAAACTACACCATTACTATATTTAATTGTAAAAGTAAATATGTAGTCCCATACAATACTGTAATATTATACATATTATACTGTAATATGCAATTTTTTTATTATCTTTTTTTATTATCCCATTCCCTTACAGCTTGTATTCATGACGTAAAACTAGGGCTCACCTCAAACTTTCTAAAGCTCAACACAGACAACACAGAACTTGTATTAACTGGCTCCAAATTTCTCATCACTAAACTCCAAAATTTCAGTTTATGCATTGACAATGCTCTTGTTACACCCTCACCCGCTGTCCGGAATTTAGGTGTTATATTTGATCCCGCTCTGTCATTTGACTCTCACATAAACACAGTTGTGAAAAATGCATTCTTTCACCTCAGAAACATCTCACGTCTCATCACTTTCATGAAGGATGCAGAAATACTTGTTCATGCTTTTATAACGTCCCATCTCAATTACTGTAATGCTTTACTCTTTGGTCTCCCAACTAGAACATTAGCCAGGCTCCAGTATGTATAGAACTCTGCAGCTCATGTTCTCACATTCTCCAAAAAATCTGAACATATCACTCCCCTTCTCCAAAAACTTCACTGGCTGCCCATATCATATCTTATTCAGTACAAACTGCTTCTCATCATGTTTAAAGCCCTTCGTAGATCTGCTCCTCCATACCTCACTGAATTACTCCATTCATACACTCCTACCCGCTCACTGCGCTCCTCCGGTACCAGGTTACTCACAGTTCCTAAATTCAGGTTAGTCACCATGGGTGGTAGATCATTTAGTGTTGCTGCCCCTAAACTTTGTAATTCCCTCCCTCAAAACCTGCGCCTTATGTCCTCTCTGTTTCTCTTCAAAACTAGATATGAAAACATATCTATTCAGTCTGTGCTATTCCACTTCTCCCCATTCTGGATTTCCTAATTCTGCTGTTTGTTTGTCACTGTCTTTGTGTTTTTTGTTAACTGTTTTGTTAACTAATTTATATCTTCTGCTGTGTAAAGTGACCATGGGTTTGACCAATGCGCTATATAAATATTATATATAATATTGTACAAATATTATTAATTATTATTAGAACTAGAACTATTGACTGACTTAATTAAGATCCAACTTAATCAAGGCCATGGGATTCAATAGATAGTATTCTACTTTAATAAACACATCTAATAAAGCTCTTCAGCTAATGGACTGTTGAATTCATGTGTTGAATACAAAATAACACAAGAGCGACAACATTAACCTTCATCCAGCTATGAACTATGTTTGATTCTGTGCCACATAATCTACCATTTTATGTTGTTACAAATGTTTAAAGAATCTTGATGGTAGAACAGTGTGGTGAGAAATATGGTAAAAATATTCTGAGATCTAGATAATATCAGGTGTATAAATGTAACTCTACAGATGAAGGAAATGTTTCCAGAAAAAGGAAAAGCCATTAATATTAACAAACATGTTCAATCTTTACATACCACAGACAGGAAAATATGCCCTCCAGTTATGCAATGGGTGTTCGGCATGGGCACATGCTCGAGCATACTCTGTGAACACCTGGCAAACCACGTCACCCTTGGGACCAGACCTTCCCATTGAGAGCAGATAATTCAAGACATGGATGGACACACACACAAACACACACACACACACACACACACACACACACACACACACACACACACACACACACAACTGGAGTAATGCAGTTCAATGAGCAGTATACAACAAGAACAGAAAAAGAGAATACAAAGCAATCTGATTAGCAACAATTTTGCAGTGAGATGACACCATTTGATGTCAAAATCCACTCAGTGCAAGTTATTTAGATCCTTTAAGCCTGATTTCATTTTTTAAATTCAAATTTCCAGCAACGTGTGGGTTTTGGGTTAAAAGCATAAAATTCCAAATTCATATATATTTTATGACAACCCAACTTATAAACAAGTTTTAACAAGAGTAGAACATGTTTTATAAACAAGAGTAAAACATGTTTTCATGTATTAAGTGATTATACAGTATCTCACAAAAGTGAGTACACCCCTCACATTTTTGTAAATATTTTATTATATCTTTTCATGGGACAGCACTAAAGATATGACACTTTGATACAATGTAAAGTTGTTTAACAATCTAAATTTGCTGTCCCCTCAAAATAACTCAACACACAGCCATTAATGTCTATACCACTGGCAACAAAAGTGAGTATATCCCTAAGTGAAAAATGTCCACATTGTGCCCAAAGTGTCAATATTTTATGTGGCCACCATTTATTTTCTAGCACTGCCTTAACTCTCTTGGGAATGGAGTTCACTAGAGCTTCACAGGTTGCCACTGGAATCCTCTTCCACTCCTCTATGATAACATCACGGCGCTGATAGATGTTAGAGACCTTGCATTCCTACACCTTCCGTTTGAGGATGCCCCACAGATGCTCAATAAAAAGTGAAAGTGAAAACCCTTGTCATTGCGAGGTCACAGCACAGCACACAGTGAACCACAATAAAATTGGTCCTCTGCATTTAACCCATGCACTCAAACACCGTGCAGCAGTGGGCAGCTATTGAAAGCGCCCGGGGAGCAGTGACGGGGACAGTACCTTGCTTAAGGGTACCTCGGGGCAACCTACTGGAGAGGGGAATCAAACCCACAATCTTCCAACGCGGGGGCAACTCCCTAACCACTAGACCATCGCTGCCTTAGTGTTTAGTTTTTAGGTCTGGAGACATGCTTGGCCAGTCCAGTACCTTTACCCTCAGTTTCTTTAGCAAGGCAGTGGTCATCCTGGAGATGTGTTTCGGATCATTATCATGTTGGAATACTGCCCTGCGACCCAGTTTCTGAAGGGAGGGGATCATGCTCTGCTTCAGTATGTCACAGTACATGTTGGCATTCATGGTTCCCTCAATGAACTGCAGCTCCCCGATATGCCAGCAGCACTCATGCAGCCCCAAACCACGACACTCCCACCACTATGCTTGACTGTAGGCAAAACACACTTGTCTTTGTACTCCTCATCTGGTTGCCCCCACACACGCTTGACACCATATGAACCAAATAAGTTCAACTTGGTCTTGTCAGACCACAGGACATGGTTCCAGTAATCCATGTCCTTTGTCTGCTTGTCTTCAGCAAACTGTTTGCGGGCTTTCTTGTGCATCATCTTTAGAAGAGGCTTCCTTCTGGGACAAAAGCCATGCAGACCAATTCGATGCAGTGTGCGGCGTATGGTCTGAGCACTGACAGGCTGACCCCCCACCCCCTCATACATCTATTTTCAAAAGACAACCTATGGATATGATGCTGAGCATGTGCACTCAACTTCTTTGGTGGACCATGGCGAGGCCTGATCTGAGTCCTGTCCTGTTAAACCACTGTATGGTCTTGGCCACCGTGCTGCAACTCAGTTTCAGGGTGTTGGCAATCTTCTAATAGCCTAGGCCATCTTAATGTAGCAACACATCTTTTTTTCAGATCCTCAGAGTTCTTTGCCATGAGGTGCCATGTTGAACTTCCAGTAACCAGTATGAGAGAGTGTGAGAGAGATAATATGAAATTTAACACACCTCCTCCCCATTCACACCTGAGATCTTGTAACACTAACAAGTCACATAACACCAGGGAGGGAAAATGGCTCATTGGGCACAATGTGGACATTTTTCCCTTAGGGGTGTACACACTTTTGTTGCCAGTGGTTTAGACATTAATTGCTATGTAAATGGCAAGTGTACAAGCTGTACACTGACTACTTTGCATTGTATCAAAGGGTCATATCTTCAGTGTTGCCCACTGAATAGATATGAGTTTTCCCATGAATAGATATAATAAAAATATTTACAAAAAGGTGAAGGGTGTGCTCACTTTTGTGAGATACTGCATGCAATTACTTGAAATTAACTGAAAAAGAAACTTCACCCTGGTGTGCCCAGTATGCACTGATGGATATATTGCAAAGGCTGTTCAAAGAATTATAAGACTGATATGTTCTGTCATTAAAAGATTTTCAACTTTACTAGTTAATGTAGTGACATGTTTGCAGTGTACTTACAGGCAAAGGTCATTGGAGCAACTGGCCATGTATGAATACGGAGTGACAAACTCATGGCAGGATATAAATGGCTCTTTCAGTAGAGACGCACACACCTCCTCCACTTTCTGGAGCAAACATTAGCAAGGCATATATATATGTATATTATGCATATTTCTTCATATATATAACCATATTTAAAAAATGAAAGTGAAAGTATATATATCATACACAAAAGTAATCAAATTCCAGATTACAAAGGATAGTTAAACTTAAACTTAAACCACAAACTAAAAACAAACTAATGGTAACTTGTTTTTTAAAAAATTTTCAATTTGTTTGAGGTCTGACATTTTATTTAACCTCTGCAGGGACATTTGCTACTCCATTTGTCCTTGTGAAGGGGCTCACTGTCCTGCTTAAAAGAGAGCAATCTCACAGATTTCTTCTGAAACTGAGTCAACATCTCTTGCAATGTTTTTCTATATCAATTACCACTTAATTTGATGCCCTAATGAACATGTGTGCACCAGTGTCACAAATGCCACTACAGTTGTCAAAGTTCCAAATACAGGTTTAACTTGACCATAAATGTTTTTCCAAACATTTTTAATCACTCTCATGTTTCTGCAAAACAATTTATTGAATGATGGTTGTTTTCTTTCTTTACCCTCACATACCCATACAAGAGCCATAATTTAAGGGGATATTCTGATACTGAACTCAATGTTCACCTGTACAGCTAATAATTACAGCTGTAGATCATGCTCAGATTCAAGGTCTTAGAGAGCAGCATTTTCTCAATGAGTTAAATAATCCAAAGACTTATTACTTATATTCCTTTTAAAACTCAGGAATCTGTGTTACTTTATTTCATACTTACAGTGCCTTGCAAAAGTATTCACCCCCTTGGCTTTTTATCTATTATGTTACATTCCAACCTGTAATTGAAATGTTTCTTAATCTTATTTTATTAATCTTAATCTAATTTTATGGGTAGCGGTGGCCTAGTGGTAAGGGAGTTGGCCCGTGGATCTGTGGTCAGACTTCCAATATGAAGAAGCTGGAGCAGTTTTGCCCTGAGGAATGGGCAAAAATCCCAGTGGCAAGATGTGGCAAGCTCATAGAGACTTATCCAAAGTGACCTGCAGCTGTAATTGCCGCAAAAGGTGGCTCTACAAAGTACTGACTTTGGGAGGGTGAACAGTTAAACACACTGAAGTTTTCTGTTATTTTGTCCTATTTATTGTTTGCTTTGCAATAAAAAAAACATCTTCAAAGTTGTAGGCATGTTCTGTAAATTAAAAATCTCAAACTTATTCCAGGTTTTTCAACAAAACTTTGAAAAACGTTATGTTTTGTAGCAGGAAATATTCATGAATTTCAAGGGGGGCTTAATGTAAATTTGTATGTGTGTACAGTACCAGTGAGGTGTGGGGATCTTGTGCAGAACAGGGAGAAGGGTATAGATATGGAATCATTGAACATGTTGCACGTTGTGGCTCTTCCTCCACCCAGCTGTTGCCAAACATAGCAAGATCTTCAGTGAAAACACCTAGAACACACCCAGCAAACAACAACATTAAATTCCCCACATTTGAACTGATCACAGCACAGCAACACAGGTCAGAAAATTACTTAAGACACATATAATAATGACTTCACCTGGTCACTTCATTGTATCTGGATTATACTCTTATCAGATTTTACCCATGTGCAATTAAAAAAATGGATTTGTGTATAAGACAACTCACCCCTAATTTTCAACAGTATTCACAACCATGGTCAGTCTGTATATGGGTACATACATGTTTGTGTGTGTTATAATGCTCTTCATGAGGAGAAGGTTAGTGTAAGAGTAAAACTTGCCATAGCTTGTCATCAGATCATCCTGAATGTCTGCATTGAAGTTGCCACAAAGTCCACAGGTACGACCCACAAATTCTGGACTCATCTTAATGTAGATAGAACCATTTTCTCCATGCCATGCCAGAGTGAAACCTTGAGGCTGTGATACCAGGATATAGTCAGCGATCCGCTCCAACTCAATTTCATGGATGTTATGGGGCAGGTTCACACTAAAATAAGATGAATAAAGCAATTAATGCATAGATATATACTGCCAAAGTTACGCATACCTTTTTACATATCTCAGCTTTGTTACACCTGATTCAGCTTACTGAGCAGTGATCAAATCCTGTGTGAACTCAAGTATTCTGATTGATTACTTTTTTTATTTTTCCCAGTACATTTTTATGTACTTTATGACCAAACGTTTGTGAACAGCTGGCCATCATACTCATATGAGCTTAATGGACATCCCACATAATGAAGGCTAGGTTCAGGACTCGGTGTAGCCTGCTTGAATTCCATTCACACCAAATTTGTCACACAATGTCTGTTTGGACCTTGAACAGATAACAATTAAACTGCTCAAGAGTCAAGAAAAAGCTGCCCATTATTTCAGATGACATAATCTGCCATTCCTCTCAAAGAGATTTTTGTAACTTCAAGTCAAGTCAAGTCAAGTAGGATTTTATTGTCATTTCAGCCATATACATAGTACACAGTGAAACGAAATAACGTTCCTCCAGGACCCTGGTGCTACACACAAGACAAGACACAAGACAAAATAAGACACAACATAATACACAAAATACACAAAACGGGGCAACAAGTGCAGACAAGACAGCAACAACAGACAGCACGACAGACAGTACATTCATCCGTATAGTGTTCGGAACAAAGCAGCCCAGGTAGATTGTATGCAGTGTAGCAGTGTGGTGGAGCAGTGTTACTGATAAAGTGCAGAGTGCAACATGAGATAAATAAATAAATACAAGATGAAAATGGTGGACTGGGTAGATATTGGCGGTTTAAGAGTTCAAGTGTCTGATGGCCAGGGGGAAGAAACTATTTCCCATCCTGGAAGTGGAGGCCCGTATACTGCGGAACCTTTTCCCGGATGGTAGGAGGGAGAAGAGAGTGTGGGATGGGTGGGAGGGATCATCCACAATGCTGGTTGCTTTGTGGATGCAGTGAGTGGTGAAAATGTCCTGTACAGAGGGCAGAGAGATCCCGATGATCTTCTCAGCTGTTCTCACTAACCGTTGTAGGGACTTGCGGTCTAAGACGTTGCAATTCCCGTACCAGGCAGTAATGCAGCCGCTCAGGATGCTCTCAATAGTTCCTCTGTAAAAGATGGTGAGGATGGAAGGTGGGAGATGGGCTCTCCTCAGTCTGCGCAGGAAGTAGAGGCACTGCTGGGCTTTCTTGATGGAGTTGGTGTTGAGGGACCACGTGAGGTTGTCAGTGATGTGAACACCAAGAAACTTGGTGCTCTGGACCATCTCCACAGGTGAGGTGTTGATGACAAGTGGAGTGTGGTCCCGACGTGGTCTCCTGAAGTCAACAACCATCTCTTTAGTCTTGTCGACATTCAGAGACAGGTTGTTGGTTCTGCACCAGTCCGTCAGCTCTTGTATCTCCTTTCTGTAAGCCGCCTCGTCTCCACCACTGATCAGACCCACCACGGTTGTATCATCAGCGAATTTGATGATGTGGTTCGAGCTGTGCTTGGCTGCACAGACGTGGGTCATCAGTGTGAACAGCAGTGGGCTGAGCACACAGCCCTGGGGAGCTCCTGTGCTCAGTGTGATGGTGTTGGAGGTGCTGCTACTGATACTGACTGACTGGGGTCTCCCAGTCAGGAAGTCCAGGATCCAGTTACAGAGGGAGGTGTTCAGGCCCAGCCGCCTCAGCTTCTCACTCAGCTGCTAAGGGGTGATGGTGTTGAATGCTGAACTGTAGTCGATGAACAGCATTCTGACATAACTGTTCTTTCTGTCCAGATGAGAAAGGGCCAGGTGGAGGGTGGTGGAGATTGCATCATCCGTTGAGCGGTTGGGACGATACGCAAACTGCAGGGGGTCTAGTGAGGAGGGGATCTGAGACTTGATGTGCCTCATGACCAGCCTCTCGAAGCACTTCATGATGATGGGTGTGAGTGCGACGGGACGATAGTTGTTGAGGCAGGAGATAGATGGTTTCTTTGGCACTGGAATGATGCTGGTGGTCTTGAAGCACCTTGGAACAACAGTGGTGCTCAGAGAGATGTTGAAGATGTCAGTGAGAACATCTGCCAGCTGTTCTGTACATCCTCTGAGCACATGACCTTGAATATTGTCTGGACCTGCAGCTTTCCATGGGTTGACTCTGAGAAGAGATCTTCTCACCTCGGCTGTGGTCAGACGGAGAATCTGGTTGTTCGGAGGAGGGGTGGTCTTCCTCATTCTCGTGTTGTTCACTGCATCAAACCGTGCGTAGAAGTGGTTCAGCGCATCTGGGAGGGAGGGGTCATCCGTCACAGGCAGGTGGAGATGTCCTGTAGTTGGTGAGGGCCTGGATGGTCTGCCACATGCGCTGCATGTCACCAGTGTGCTTGAAGTGGCCATGGATTCTCTCTGTGTGAGCTCGCTTTGCTGCTCTGATGGCCCGAGACAGGTTTGCCCTCGCTTTTCTTAGGGCGGCCTCGTCCCCTGACTTGAAGGCCTTGTCCCGGGTTCTCAGGAGTCTGCGCAGCTCCGCAGTCATCCATGGCTTCTGGTTGGGTCGTGATATGATGAACTTGGAGACAATAACATCCTCAATGCACTTGCTGATGTAGCCAGTCACTGAAGCTGTGTACTCCTCCAGGTTGATGTAGTCACCGTAGGTTGCAGCTTCCCTAAACATGTCCCAGTCGGTGCGTTCGAAGCAGTCCTGAAGAGCAGCGATGGCTCCTGTGGGCCAGGTCTTTACTTGCTTCAGGGTAGGTCTCACGCGCCTGACGATGGGTCTGTACGCTGGGATCAGCAGCACAGAGATGTGGTCTGAGTGTCTGAGGTGGGGGCGGGGCTCCGCTCTGTACGCGCCGGCCATGTTTGTGTAAACACAGTCCAGCATGTTTTCCCCCCCTCGTTGCAAAGTTCACATGTTGATGGAATTTAGGGAGAACTGACTTGAGATTTGCATGGTTGAAATCTCCAGCAACAATAAACAGTCCGTCTGGGTAGTAGTTTTGGAGCCCGCTGATAACTCCATAAAGTTCAGCCAGCGCATTGTTAGCATTAGCGCTGTTAGCGCTAGTGCTGGGTGGGATGTAGACCGCCGTAATAAACACTGTGGAGAACTCCCTGGGCAAATAAAATGGTCTGCACCTGACTGTTATCACCTCCAGCAGTGTCGAACAGTGTGTAGAGACCAGCACAGCATTTGTACACCATTGTGTGTTTATGTAAACACACAGCCCCCCTCCGCGAGACTTGCCAGACAGAGCGGAGTTTCTGTCCGCGCGAAATGCGGAGAGTCCAGCGAGTTGGATGGTGGTGTCCGGAACGCTGTCGCTGAGCCATGTCTCCATAAAAACAAAAACACATCAGTCTCTGTACCCACAGTGGGTGTTCAGCTGGAGTCGTATACAGTCCAGTTTATTATCCAGGGAGCGGACATTGGCGAGGAGGACGGACGGGATAGCCGGTCGCCTAGCGTTAGCCTTGAGCTGAGCCCGGACCCCAGCACGCTTGCCGCGTTTCTGTTTCCTCTCACACCGCTTCCTATGTCCTCTCAGTCGGCCAGGTACAGCAGGCGATCTCGGGGACTGAAGGCCTGGTCTTCTCAGCATGCCGAGCTCCCGTAGCGTTGTTTGGAGAGTCGCTGGAAGACTGAATCCTGGCTGATTCCTGAGCTCCAGCAGTGTTTGGCGGTTAAATTTAAGAGCATTCACAGATGTGACGCTCATGTGCAAGTCTTATGGTGAAAAGTAGTCAGATGAAAGACTTTTTTACAGACTTTAGCACCAAAGTTTGGACCCCGGAGCGGCCGCTGCGTGTTACTGCGCCGCCATCTTGGATCATCTTGATACTGTATACCAGCTATTCTATGCACAGTGCCATACAGTTCCCAGAGCAAGTGTATATTTGGAAGATTATCAAATGCACCAGACTTAACCTACACACAAGATAGGCAAGCCTTCACTCAGAATGCACCTTAATTAGTCGAAGGTGCCCGTAATACATCAATGGTGCACCAGTTGTCCCACCATGGACTAGTTTTTGGGAGGTACTAACTACTACTTATCAGGAATACTCCACAAGACCTCTCATTTAGGAAATTCTCTGAACCACTTCTAACCACCACAATTTGAAAGAAAGTGAAAGTGAAAGTGACAACCCTCGTCATCGCGAGGTCACAGCACAGCACACGTGAACCACAACGAAATTGGACCTCTGCATTTAACCCATGAACACAAACACCGTGCAGCAGTGG
The DNA here is from genome assembly GCA_017165825.1 of Hepsetus odoe. Lineage (NCBI taxonomy): Eukaryota > Metazoa > Chordata > Actinopteri > Characiformes > Hepsetidae > Hepsetus > Hepsetus odoe. The sequence continues at coordinate 5,557,766 of CM029391.1, read as the reverse complement.
GCAGCTATTGAAAGCGCCGGGGAGCAGAGACGGGGACGGTACCTTGCTTAAGAATACCTCAGGGCAACCTACTGGTGGGGAATCGAACCCACAATCTTCCGATGTGGAGGCAACTCCCTAACCACCACTGCCCCTGGAATTTGGCTTTTGTAAAAGTCACTCACATCCTTTTGCCCTCCAGTTTGCCCTGTTTTGTGTATTATGTTGTGTCTTATGTTGTCTTGTGTCTTGTCTTGTGTGTAGCACCAGGGTCCTGGAGGAACGTTATTTTGTTTCACTGTGTACTGTGTATATGGCTGAAATGACAATAAAATCCTACTTGATTTGACTTGAGTTGCCCATTTACCTGCTACATCAGCTTCAATGACTAATTGTACACTTATCTTAAAATGAAAAAAAAAAAACCTGTTAGAGCTATTTACATAATAAATTTGTTTACTAATATTTTACATGTATAAATACATACATTAATAAAAATAAAATAATAAATAAATAAATAAATAAATATATATATATATATATATATATATATATATATATATATATATATCTGTCTCTTATACACATCTTAGGAAGACAAAAGTTTTAGGCAGGTGTGGAAAAAATGCTGTAAACAAAGAATGCTTTCAGAAATATAAATAATGATTGTTATTTTTATCAATTTACAAAATGCAAACCCCCAAGCGACAAAATCTAAATCAAATGTTGGTGCTTCTAACCTTTTGCTAAACCAGCATCAATTCTTATTCCACAATTCGTCAACATCATCGAGTGTGTCTGTGTCACGGTGGCGAGATGCGGTAAAGATGTCAGCGTGGGAGCCAGAGATCCCAGACCTTTTATTCACATGGCAAAATCAGAACCGCTAACTTCAACCTTAGCTGAGCAGATAGACTGTGCTTTCTGTTCTGGCTCATTGAGAACAAGTAGTCAACCTCAATGCTGCTTTTTACATTTACATTTACATTTCACGGCATTTGGCAGATGCTCTTATCAGAGCGACATGTCCTAATTACGGGGACAGTCCCCTGGGTAACTCAGGTTCCAGAGGTCTTGCTCCAGGACCCAGTGGTGAGTAGCCAGGGTGGGGATTCGAACCTGGGACCTCTTGAGCCTCTTGAGACCACAGGTCTGTGGCTTAGTGCCCTGCCACTAGACCACTGCCACCCCACACAGCATGCAGGCTCGTTGTGCTCCGTCAGAACAGAGCACCCTCTACAGTGACCAAGCAGTCTAGGAGAAAACAGTCCTTGAAGAAACAGGAAGGATGCCAGGAAGCCTCATCCACAGAAGATCTGTGGTTAGTTCTCCCAAAATCTTTGGGAACAACTTCACCAGTAGAAGTTCCTTCAAAAACTGTGTGCAAGTGTACCTAGAAAGAAATGATGCTGTTTTGAAGGCAAAGGGAGGTCACACCAAATATTGATTTGATTTAGATTTCTCTTTTGTTCATTCACTGCAATTTGTTGATTGATGAAAATAAATGATGCTACTTCATTTTGAAAGCATTCTTTGTTTGCATTTTTACACCTATATTACTTTTACTTACAATACTGTATATATATATATATATATATATATATATATATATATATAAACTTTTACACACACTATATATATATATATATATATATATATATAGTGTGTATATATATATATATATATATATATATATATAGTGTGTGTGTGTGCATTTGTGTGTTGCTTGCTACCGTGACTTCTGCAAGACTACTGATGCCATCACTGCTTCTCTTCCGTACTGCAGTACACGTGTGAGTTGCAATTTTTTATGTCCAACACTCTATTTAACAACTTTATTGCTGATTTATATACTTATCTATTCTTTTCCTATTCTATTCTTCTTTTGTTTGCTCCCATTAGGGGTTGCCAGAGCAGATCATGTGTTTCCATTTCTTCCGGTCCTCTCTGTCTTCATCTTTCACTCCAACCATCTGCATGTTGTCTCCCATCACATCCATAAACCTCCTCTTTGGCCTTCCTCTTCTCTCATTGCCTGATTCCCAACATCCTTCTCCCAATATAATCCTTGTCTTTCCTCTGCACATGTCCAAATCAACATAATCTTGCTTCTCTACTTTGGCCCCAGAATCATCCAACCTGAGCTGCCCCTCTAATATACTCAGTTTTAATTCTCGTCACTTACAATGCAAATATCAGCATTTTTCTCAGCCACCTCCACTGACAAGCTCCCTGTTTTTTGTTAGTGCCATATATCTCCAACCTGAATCACATATCTGGTCTTGCAAACAGTAAACCTTTCCTTTCACTCTTGCTGGCAACCTTCTGTCACAGATTACCAGCCACTCTTCACCCATTCCAACTTGCCTGCACTATCTTCTTCACCTCTTCCACATTCCCTATTACTATGCCACACCATGGAAAAAAACATTTAACCCACCTCCAATACACCTGGCATTTCTACCCTTCCAGCTAATTTTCTCTATTTACCAGTCATGCTTCCCACACTCAATGTTGTACCCTCACTTCCGCTCTCCTACGCTTCCTTATTTCCTCTTGCATAAAAAAATTAATTTGAGCCAACAACCTTCTGATCCTGGGGCCAACCCTGAACCACTAGGCCACTGTTGCCCCTGATGAGTCTAGGTTTGCTCTTCTCCAGATTTATAACTGCATCAATGTAACACCATTGAGAATCTCAGGGATGTGCATTGGCGTCTTGCCAATCTCAGTGAAAAATATATGCACTTGGGATGGAAATTAATGTTAAACGTTGTTAAATAAGCTTTTCAGAATAATACTATGCTGGCAGTCCAATGAAATATTAGTGTGACATTTTTTGCTAGGTAGTGCATTTTTTAATTTTGGTTTGCTGGTGCCTCCATCTTCTTCTTCAAAATGTTGATAAAAGTGACATATTATCCACCAGTATAACAAGGTAATGTACCTGTTAGTTAAATCTGTTAGTAAAATGTTTTATCTAAAACCAGAAACTTAGTGAGATACTGAAATTTACAAAACACATTCAAAATAATCATACACAAACAAGCAGTCACATTCTGGGAAATTCAGTGCTTTGGTATATGCATAATGGAAAGTTTTATATAGGGCAAGTATTTCTTACCTTTGACCTTTGAAAGTGACGTTGAAGTTCTGTAACCTAATCTCGCCTTCCCATGGCAGGAAAAGGCTTACTGAGCGTGTGCACAAATATGGAATTGAAGTGCATTCTGGATCATTATGTACCTGCAAACCCCATAGAGAGAGATGATGTGTATCAACAAAGCATTAGGGCAGAAGAAGCACAGATGCACAAGGAGTGCACAGACAAAGCAAAGCAGTAAATAAGTGTAGATAAGTCTCTACTCTAGCCATCAGAGTCCAGGGATTAAAGTCAACAGGCTGGCGGTCTCAAAGCTCTGCATCATATCGGCTATCCCTTTAAATCATTGACAAATGATATTGGCACTTAAGCAAATGGTCCACAGAAAGCCTAGGCCAAACTTCACTACTCTGGATTCCCATCAGTGAATCTCTGAGAACAAAGCCAATGCTGTTTTGGCCTAGCCCGTAATTACTGTATTAAACTGGAATTGACATAAATGACTGTAATAATGAGATCACTTTCTCTAAGCTGGCCAACAAATATCTTCCCAGGCAGAAGTCACACACACACACACACACCTGCACACACACACACACACTTACCACTTCATTCAAACTGCAGTTCTTCTATTTATGCAGTGTACTGCTTGTATGAAATTAAGCTATAAATCCTTATCCTGTCTATACAATGCTTTATAAGGCTAAAAGCTGAAAAGGCTGTAAAACTAAAATGCTAACCAACAACACTGGAGTGTTAGAGAGGGCGCAAAAACATATTTGAAAAACAAACAAAGAAACAAAAAAGCTTGATTCAGTAGTATTTGAACTGTCTAAACATACCTGTATTAACACATTTGATGGTGAGTTACTCTCACAGTCTCTCAGGAGTGTGTAGCTGCACTTGCCAGGGAAGTAGTAATATAGTCCATCGAAGGTCTCATAATTGTATTGGCCCCACGAACGACAGGTCATCTCTCTTTCCAAGCCTAAATTAGGGACTGAACCACCATACCCACCATGTACTTCAATGTCATGAAACTACGCAGACCTTTTTTTTAAAAATCAAAGCAGTGTCAAACATGAATGTCAAACATTGTTGTTAGAATACCAAACATCAGTGCCATGTATGGTAAGCTGGTACTAAGGGTTAGTGTAAAGGAGTAAAGGACTGGCAGGAAAAATGTTGGCAGTTATTTAGAAATCTTATTTAGAAATTTAGAAGTCAATATTTGTCAATATTTTTATCATACCATATGAATCCTATTCATATTTTTGTACGTATGTAAATATTCTTGTTCTATTATTCTCTTTATATAAATATTCTCTTTATACAGGAAAATACATTTCACAGATTAGCCATAAATTAAGTCTGAGGGAAATTGCTTCATAAATAAACTTTACATCTGATTTTGAACTTACCTCAAGTTAAGTGATTTTCTGAAGAGCTGTAGAATCACAAAAAGTGAGAGCAAAGTGCTAGATGTTAGTAATTACCTGTTTGGCAGTGTGATCCAGTGGCTTGGTACAAAGAACAGTTGCAGGAATCTGGATATACACACTGACCTCCATTCAGGCAAGGGAGCATGCATGCACCTGTACTCATTAAAGACATAAAAAACACTGTGTGCATTATTTTCTACTCATTCATGGATTATTACTTGTAAAATCCACAAATTTTGATTTTTGCATTCATGGCACCATCAACAAACTCAAAAAACCTTTTTAAAACACAAAAATCTCCCCAGTCTCTGTGTTATAGTATGCTTTAAAATTTTTATTGTATGGTAACTTAGAATGACAAAACATAACTTGAAATTTTTGAATGGGAACAAATCTAGTAAATTTTTACTACCATTTCAATTAATCAACATATAATCGCAAAGATGATTAAAAGTTATATTGTGGCCATTGCTCACTGGGTGCTGGAAATGACAGAAAAAAATATTCTTTTGTTTCCTATGTTATTTTCACTCTGTCACAGTACCATTTTATTACATCAGAGCAGCTTCATTCATGCTTGGTTGGTATGGGAAGATGAGAAGATTATAGTAGGAGCTATTGGTAAAAGATGTGTATCCAAAGCGTCATAGCAAAAAGGTCAAAGGGACATGGATCACTGACAGGTACTCTTTTGAAACTTCAGGGAAGAACAAAAACAAAGGGGCAGTTTTAGAGTCTTATTAAAATTGGAAATACACAACTATATACAACTATGTAGTTCAAAGTATCCTTTAATATGTAAAGAAGCAACTAAAATTCAAAACTTTCTTTACATTCAGAGTATTTTTCATCTAAACCATTTTTCCCAACTTTTTCAAAGTTTATAACTTTCAAGCACATCAAATACAAATTAAACATAATATAACATATTATCCTATAATAATGATAATAAGCAATATCTGTTCTTGCATGAAGAATAAGAGAAAAGAAAATAACTACTTTGATTTAGACATGAATTTCACTGGGCATTTAAAAAAAAAAAACAAGCATTTGAATGAATGGCAAAAAGATTTAATTAAGTAAAAATACAACCATTTGGATCATTAACTTTTGAGTAATATACAAATCTTCATGAAAGATTCTTTAGGAACAAAGTGTTTATCCTCTGTTGTTAAAATGATCTTAACACCATACTGCTTTGGGGAAAGGGATCATAAATGGTATCTGGTATCATTAATGGTAGTTGGTAACATTAATTAAAAATTATTTTGAATGATAGATGCCCCTGTCATACATGTATTCTTTTCTCCCTTTTCTCTGAAGTTTGTTTCCCTCATGCAGGCATCACAAGGGTTATGTTGCTTTTATCTTTTTATAAATTTCTTACCCATTTGAGCATAAATTTATGCCAATTACAACATGACAAGTTCTTCTTAATTCTAAAGAATACCTATAATCTCTAAAAAGCTAAGCTTTTTATAAAGGTAATAATGGTAAAACAATGAAAGAAGTAGCAAATATTTTCTCTGGTATTCTTTTAAGCTACATCACCCATATCTTTCCTTCAATAATCCATCCATCCATTATCTGCCGCTTGTCCCAAACGGGGTCGCGGGGGAGTGCTGGTGTCCAACCCAGCGCACACAGGGCGAGGACGGGGGACGCACCCTGGACAGGTCGCCAGCCCATCGCAGGGAGGAGCGGGACGGGGACGGCACCTTGCTCAAGGGTACCTCAGGGCAACCCATTGGGAAGGGGTTCGAACCCCTGATCCTCCGATCATGTGGCTGACACCCTAACCACTAGGCCACCGCTGCCCCTCCTTCAATAATAGTTTTAAAAAATATCTTAGGCCAAAATCTCTTAACTATTTTGAGAAATAATATTCAGTAATGTAGCTTTTAGAGCCATTAGACATTTCAGACATTTGTGCAGTCTGAAATGACTACGATGATAGCCCTCATGACTGACCTCTTTGCAACCATGAGAAAGTGGTCTTACCCCTGGTTCTGCGACCTGCCCACTTCTGTACTTCGCTATGATCTGATGATGTGTTGCTCAGCAGTGCTACCTACAGAAAATATGATATGGATTTAACACATTGCTCATTTCAAATAATAGATGCATCAGAAGGGCTTTATCTGACAACTGATTCAAATTTTGCTCTTGGGGATCAGATAATTTGTGAAGTGGTTATGTGTGAGACACTGAGGCCTCTTTGCTATTTATCAGTATTTAACTCTAATTCTGAAAAGACTGGATAGCGGATAGGTCATTGTTCAATATAAAATTAGTTTTCATTAAGTGCTTTAGTACTAAGCTGTTCTCTTATATCTGACCGAAACTCTGGGCTATTCTCTTGGCCTTTCACATCCCACCTGATATCTGAGAATTCAGTAATTTCATGTAGCTCATGTGACTACAAAGGAGATGGATTCTGACGACACATTATGAAGGGGCCAGTGTCCCCCGGAATGGGGGATGTGAATAGCTGCTCAGCAGTTCGCTGGGACACCTGAAACCAGCTGCTGTGCCCAAAATGATGCCTTTATCCCCAAAACACAGCAAAGCAAGCATATTTTAGTGTTTGCTGTTCACAAATTAAGTCTGAGTACCCTGTCACTTCATGTCATTTAGGTGTCTAGACACATTTTATAATAAATGTAATGTTACCTTCCACAAAGAGAAAATCAGCTAACTGAATTTGAAGTGTGGACAATGGGCCTTGAAAATGTTACCCAACAGTAGTTGAGTGGGGGTGGAATCATCAAACAAGTGTTTTGAAACACATTCAGAGAGTATCTTCCCTCTTTCTCAATGAGGCATGTATGCACTGGAAAAGTTACAAACCTACAAGAAGTGTTAAACTCAACTTAGTTTAGTGTATGCAAGTGTAACTCAGTGAGCAAACTGAAAATCAGGTAACAGCTATAAAAATGAGGGTGTGAGTGAGAAGTAGAAGGATTTTTTAAGGGATCCTTTTGTCCTTGGTTTTAGGCTTATGGTTTTACATTACTAATAGTCTGACTTGAGTACCATAATTATATTGTCTTATTGAATAAATATATTAAAGAAAAATCTATAGGGATATTCTGTAATAGCCCCATTTCCCCACCTTGTGATTGTGTTGTGGCATTAACGCTTCTGTTAACTTGTTTGCATTTAATAAAGTTTCTCTTTCAGAACCATCTGAATAATTTCATAGGGAAAATTTTAATTCGGATATTCTGTAGTAGGCCACCTGTAATTATATGCGTTTAACCTAATGTCACTGTATTTAGCCCAGGTGCCTGGACCCGTTGTGTTTCAGTGCAACGCTTCAGCGCCAATCCACATCCCTCTTACCTGCTCCGCTTGGGAACTGGGGTCCCATTTCGGCAGCATTATCCCACTGCTCTCGCTGCAAGACACACAGAGAACAAGGCAAGGTTTGTTCCTCACAGGTAATCAGCACTTGGGTTAGACAGAAAAGCAAGCACTCGACTGTGAGACACTACTCTTCAACTTCCAAATATAAGCCGCATACATGCAAGCACTCTACAATCAGGGAATGTAAATTAGAAAAAATATATATAATTTATAACAATAATAATAAAAATAATAATAACAATGATGAAGATGATGATGCTGCTGATGGTGAAAGTAATATTACTTTTTAAAAATAAATACAACATATAACAAGTTATGGTAAGTACTGAAATCCAGAAAACGTTTAAATAAAAAATCTAAATACTTACTTTTCCAAATCATGCTGGCTAGTTAAATTCCCTTTTTCAATTCCCCACGAAATGCACACTGGGAAAAACAGGTCAATACAGGCTGTACATCGGGTTAACTTCACATCTCAAACATAGCCCAAAGACTTAGTACATCCCAGTGGACATGTTTTCTGACAGATATGTTCTATTTAAAATGTCTGTGATTTACATTTCACGTTGATTTAAACTCACAATATATAATAGGCTCTAGAAAGTATGATAAAGAGAAAACCTACGCTTACCTTGATGGGCTAAGCAAAGGCTAAGCATTAAAATGCAAACAAATCTTGTATGTAGTAGCTTTAAATTAGGATCCATTCGTAATTCATATACACCACCCAAAGTGGAATCGAGTACTCCCTTAACAGTCTTCGAGCGACAGCACAGAATCTAGCGACACATTTTTTTCCTTTCGCTGCTCCTCACTCTCAGCTGCGCGATCTCCTATGCCTTCTGTTCGCGCGCCTTGCGGCCGCCTCCCTGGACGCGCTTATTAGCATAATTTATTCACACAGTTGAATCCCACACATCACCTTCACCCGCCGGTACGACATACAGCCTACAGATACAATTATTCCAGTTATTCACACCATAAAGTGAGTTACCTAAAGACAACAGAAATGACAACCACGAGACTATGTGGATGACTGTGGTTTTGAAATAGCCTGAAAACATATATATATATATGTATGTATGTTTATATATGTCCAGAAAGTATCCTTAAATACATATATTTGACTGTATAATATATATATATATATATACACATTCATAGCCTGTTTTAAGGATGCTTAAGGATACTTTATTACACCTGTTGACTGAATTAAACATTTAAAACACTTTTAATCAAGTCAAGTAGTCAAGTAGGTTTTTTATTGTCATTTCAAGGATGCTCTCGATGGTTCCCCTGTAGAAGATGGTGAGGATGGGTGGTGGAAGGTGGGCTCTCCTCAGTAAGTGTAGGAAGTAGAGATGCTGCTGGGCTTTCTTTGGGATGGAGCTAGTGTTGAGGGTCCATGTGAGGTTGTCTGTTAAGTGAACACCAAGAAACTTGGTGCTCTGGACCATCTCCACAGGTGAAGTGTTGATTTTCAGTGGAGAGTGGTCCCAACATGGTCTCCTGAAGTCAACAACCATCTCTTTAGTCTTGTCGACGTTCAGAGACAGGTTGTTGGTTCTACACCAGTCCGTCAGCTGTTGTATCTCCTTTCTTTATGCCGCCTCATCACCACCACTGATCAGACCCACCACGGTTGTATCATCAGCGAATTTGATGATGTGGTTTGAGCTGTACTTGGCTGCACAGTCGTGGGTCATCAATGTGAACAGCAGTAGGCTGAGCACACAGCCTTGAGGGGCCCCTGTGCTCAGCGTGATGGTTTTTGAGGTACTGCTACTGATCCTGACTGACTGGGGTCTCCCAGTCAGGAAGTCCAGGATCCAGTTACAGAGGGAGGTATTCAGGCCAAGCAGCCTCAGCCTCTCACTCAGATGCTGAGGAATGATGTGTTGAATGCTGAACTGTAGTCGATGAACAGCATTGTGTCCTTTCTGTCCAGATGAGAAAGGGCCAGATGGAGGGTGGTGGAGATTGCATCATCCGTTGAGCGGTTGGGACGATACGCAAACTGCAGGGGGTCCAGTGAGGGAGGGATTTGAGTCATAATGTGCCTCATGACCAGTCTCTTGAAGCACTTCATGATGATAAATGTGAGTGCGACGGGACAATAGTCATTTAGGCAGGATTTCTTTGGCACTGGGATGATGCTGGTGGTCTTGAAGCACCTAGGAACAACAGAGGTGCTCAGAGAGATGTTGAAGATGTCGGTGAGTACATCTGCCAGCTGTTCTGCACATCCTCTGAGCACACAACCTTGAATGTTGTCTGGACCAGCAGCTTTCCGTGGGTTAGCTGTCAGTAGAGATCTTCTCACCTCAGCCGTGGTCAGACAGAAAACCTGGTCGTTTGGAGGAGGGATGGTCTTCCTCATTTCTGTGTTGTTCGGCGCATCAAACCGTACATAGAAGCAGTTCAGCATATCTGGGAGGGAGGAGTCACCGTCACAGGCAGGTGGAGCTGTCCTGTAGTTGGTGAGGGCCTGAATGCCCTGCCACATGCGCTGCGTATCATCTGTGTTTTTGAAGTGGCCATGGATTCTCTGTTCGTGAGCTCACTTGGCTACTCTGATGGCCCGAGACAGATTTGCCCTCGCTGTTCTTAGGGCAGCTTCATCCCCTGACTTGAAGGTCTTGTCCCGGGTTCTCAGGAGTCTGTGCACTTCCGCTGACATCCATGGCTTCTGGCTGGGTCGTGTGAGGATATACTTGAAGATAGGAACATCCTCAATGCACTTGCTGATGTAGCCAGTCACTGAAGTTGTGCTCCTCCAGGTTGATGGAGTCACCGTATGTTGCAGCCTCCCTAAATATGTCCCAGTTGGTGTGTTCAAAGCAGTCCTGAAGAGCAGAGATGGCTCCTGTGGGCCAGGTCTTCACCTGCTTCAGGGTGGGCCTCATACACATGACAATGGGTCTGTACGCTGGGATCAGCAGAACAGATATGTGGTCTGAGTGTCCTTTATCTTCTTACCACTTTATCATCTTCTAGATTTTATGGGTTTTAGTTTATGTGAGAAAGTTGGAAAAATGAAGCCCAGTTTACATTTAAAAGCATCTCTATATAAAAACAAACTATCTATTAAAAACTAAAGAGCAGTTAAGAAAATGTAGTGAATACAAATACCTCTTAAATGTGTATGACTTGGTAACAAAATTATCCCCCAAAAATAGTCAATCAATTGGGCCCTATTCTTTTTATAACTTTCCTGTTTTGTGCTATGAAGTATAACAGATGATGATGCATGGGGTAGTTCTTGGCTTTTGAGCAGAGCAGATCTGCAAGTAACTTCACATTTACGTTTACATTTATGGCATTTAGCAGATGCTCTTATCTACAGCGACTTCCACGTCCTAATTACAGGGACAGTCCCCCTGGAGCAATTCAGGGCTAAGGGTCTTGCTCAGGAATCCAGTGGTGGTAGTGCCAGAGGTGGGATTCAAACTTGGGACCTCTTGAGCCATAGGTCCATAAGCAAGTATCAATGACCACCGCCAATATGCCTGTGAAATGGCTCTGTGTAGCTGTGCATTAAATTGTGTTAAACATGGTTCAGATTACCCTACAGTTAATTACCTAATATCAAAGGACTCAGGGATAGAGAGAAGACAGGTAAAATGCAGCTATTAATTTTATGTCTCAAGGAATCACCTGTCAAGTTTTTTAAGCCTAGTTGTTTACAAACTATTTGTTGTTTGGGAATAGATTAGCAAACCAGAAACATTTTTTCCATTTTTAAATGCATTGCTGAGGAGTAGTTCTGCAGGCTTCCTGAAGACCATCAGTGAAGTTTTGTAGTTTAAAATTGCAGAATGTAGTCTTTTTCTCTGCATTTTTCTCCGCATTTTGCCCCCACTTTACCCTGTTCATCTATTTTCAAGAGCACTAATGAGACGGTATTATTTGCAAGATCTATTATTCTCCGTACAGCAGGGACAATGACATAGTAGTGGCGTCACACCAATATCACACATAGTAGTGATGCAGGAAATTTGCACCCCTTTAGTGTTCCTGCTGTATTGAAAATAGTCAATTGACCACAAAAACACAAAAAAAATTCACAAACAGTTTTATGCATGTTGTAAAAACAATGTACCAATAAAATTGATCTGAATATGTTAATTACACAAGGGCTTCTTCAATTTTTTATATCCTGAAATATAGGATATGTATTAAAAATAAATTTACTATATAGGTAAAGAATTCAAATTATTCATAATGGATTATGATGTCATTAACACACAGGAGCACCAGGACCCACATCATTTACTACTTAAGTAAAAAAAACATAAAATTTATTTTTCTCAGTGTTTCATGGTTTGTAAAATGAAGTAATGAGCATTGTGTCATGTAACTTGAAATGATTGTGCATAAAATGCCTTGAATGACATTTGGTGAATGCTAGAAGCAGGACATCTAGCACTGACAAGTCACATTCAAAATCACTAAGGTCAACAGTGTTCATTTGTTGTGGATAATTTTTCTCCTGGAAAAAACTAGCAGGCTAAAGACGGTGGCATTGATGGTAAACTGAATATATCCAAATGCTGCCACTCCATACGTCTCATAAAGAAATCCACCGATTGTTGGCCCGACCGTGCGCAACAGAGACTGCACAGAAGCACACAAACCCAACATAGTGCCTACATACACATACATACAAAACACACAAACAGCAATTAAAAACAATAGCATTGTATTACACAACATAACTAACAATTGTTAGTGATGGCAATGTAGACCACTGAGAGGTATAGAAGCATATGCTGTGCTTACGTTACCTGTATCAGATGCTGGGACACTCTTTGTTAGCATGCTGTCTGTGATGACATTAAAGAGACTAAGTGACAACATCATTGGCACAACAACAAAGCAGAACTGGAACACGTTAGAGATTAGGGCCTGATAAAAAATAAAAAGGAAAACATATATTTGAGCTAGTGAGTGTCAAAAACGAACTAGACTTTTGCTGAAATTATTACTATGCTCACTACTGAGTTTCCGCATAACAACAAATGACTATATGCTTATTCTTTTCAATCCATTACGTTTTAAACTGAAAGTATATATTTTGCTGGCTAATACGCAGCATAAATTGGGAAGGAAAATGGTCAGACTGATTAATAATAATAATAATAATAATAATAACGATGATGAGTATAACAATAATCATAATGTTATTACTGTTAATAAAAATAATAATATTACTAGTAATAGTACTACTACTACTACTAACAATAATAATAATAACAATAATAATACATTTTATTTATATAGAGCCTTTCTCAAACCCAAGGTCACTTTACAGAGTAAAATTAAAACAGCATAGATCAAAACAAAACAAGGCAGTGACAAAACACAGCAGAATTTTGAGAGCCAAGCAGGAAAGGCAATGTAGTAGAAGAAATCAAGAATGGGGAGAAGTAGAATAGCAGTTCTGAAAAGAGACAGAGAGGACGTTAGACATAAGTTTGGGGGCAGCAACACAAAATCATCTACCACTCATGCTAGCTAACCTGAATTTAGGATCTGTCAATAAACCAGTACCAGAGGAGCGCAGTGAACATAAAACCTGAACTAGATGCAATGATTCTGGATTTTGGAAACTATAGCAATCTGGATGAGTTACTGTCAGTAAAAGATAAATAAAATTTTTTATTAGCATTTTTTCAGAAACATTAGAGATATGATCACATAGATCATTTCAACAGCACATACTTGTATCATAGTAGTAGTGCGCATTGTTTTTAAAGTTTTTAAAAAGCTTTTTTTGGTACACATGTAGCCTGAAAAATTCAGCTAACTTAACTAACCATATTTTGTCACAGCTTCAATTGAACTTTAATCTAAATGCTCACCAAATATGTTGTTCTACTGTATTTGTTGTAATTATGTTTTTATGGTCATTAGGGCTAGGATTAAGAATGTTGGTTTCACAAAGGTTCCAGTATTTTTTTTAAAGTGCTTTAAACGCAGCAGTACAATTTATCATTATTACTTAAATCATCCAGGTGGACAAAGCAGTCAAGCAGTAAATATTTTGAAAATGTTGTGAAACAACATTAACCATATATGACAAAACTACATACCTGTTGTTGCATACACATTATGATTTCAAAAAATGAGTTAAACCTATGCAGGGATGGTTCTTTTTATCATTCATAGTCTGCAAACCAAATACACAAAATGTGTTTTGTTATCTACCTGTCCAAGTCCAACCATGCTGCTCAGACCTATAGACAGCAGCAATAAAGAATTCTCAGAATATCTAGCAGTCAAGCGTCCAATAACAGCACCTTGAATCACCTAAGAGACATTGCACAATGCAAACAGACATAGTAAAAGTGCTTAAAAGAGCAATTGTAAATACTATAGTTCTTAGATTAAGAAAAGCAATTAATTATTTAGATGTATATATGTGTTTTTGCACTGATGTATAGTATGTGTGTACCATTTGCACCACACCAAAATAGGCCATTAGGTAACCATTTTGCGTTGCTTGGAGTTGGAAAAAGTTCATGGCAATAATGGAGAACATAACCTGGAACACAACTGGGATTCACCCAAAATACAGTGTCATATTTTTAGAAATATCAAACAACTATCAACACTCTCAGGATAGAAAACAATTGTTATAGCAAATTAATTTGAGACCATTATAAATAAGCACAATTTTCATTTTCAGTACTGTTTACACTATAACCATAACCTTCAGAAATAATGAATGATCCAACTATGACATTTCATTTGAAAAATACTCTTCATTAGAAGTTTTGTAATTATCACCGTCTCTGTCTACGCTTAAGGGGAAATTCCCTTCAAATATACATTCAGTATTTCAGAAAGCTGTAGAATATGGAATAAGTTTGAAAAAACATCTATAATTAGTATTATTTATTATATTATTATGATATATAATAATATTATTATTATTATTATTAATGTTTTATGGTTCTAACTAACTTTGACAAAGAGCGTGATTTACTTCCCTCTTTCTAAATCAGAAAATCACACAGACATTAATTTGTAAATATTTTGCTAATTGACAAATATTCAACTCAGCTGCTGGCATGTTTCACTCAGTAATGTGCATATTTCCCTCAGTTACTGAAATATTTTGCTCAGTTTTACTGTGTATATTCCCCTGTAGATACCCTTTTAGTGAACAGATAGCTATCTGCTAAACTAATGTGACCATTGTTATTCTACACTACATTAAAATCAACAAAAATCAAACAAAAATAAAAGGTTATCACTTGTGGCTTTATCACTTTAAGCCGCATGAATATCACTACTATATATGTATAAGGACAAGCCACATTCACATTCAATGGTGGTCTAAGACACATTTGAGCCACATTTTAAAACAGTTTTAATGCATCCTCCAGGATACATTTAACAATCCAAAACCCCTTTCACTATTGTGACAACCCCTTTTCAAACTTCCTCCACATATGTGTGATGCTAGGCACCGTATATATTGAGGAAACTCAGCTACCCAAGTTTCTCAGCAAGAAAAACTAGCATTACCTATAAGTTTAAAAGTGCCTAACATGTTGCATGTTACACAAGTGTGTGCTGACTTTAAGGTAAATTTCCAGAGTGCTCACGAGTCACATTAACATAGCCAACTAACTATATGGAATAACTTTATCCTTTAGGCATAACTCTTCGTTCATAATGGTAGGTGAAATAACTGCATAATTTCAAATATCTCCTTTTTATCAATGTGACTTTTTAAAGCTGAAGGTGTAGCTGTTTAGATCCCAGGACCTCAATCAAGCTTCAAGCTTAGATAACTCACTGTATAAAAAGTAAGCTAACATTCTTTGTATACTAAGGGCTAAAGCAGCATTAAGAGCTAAAGGTGAAGCGATAGTGTACTGGAATTTTACAGTTGAGCAAGTCATGACCAATAGGTTACTGGGGCAGCCCAGTTCTGGTCCTGGAGGGCCTATACAGTTTGTAAGTTTCCCTCCTCAAACACACTTACTAAACCTGGCAAATAAAAGGTGAGCTGAACCAGGTGTGTCTCAGCAGAAAATCACCAAACTGTGCCAGACATCTGCCTTACAGATCAGAGTTGAGCACCCCTGGATTAGGGGTGACTGCAAAAACTTAACAGGAAGGGCACTTCCAATGGGAGTTAAGGGGTCCAAGAAAAGGCAACCGTAATTGCCAAAACCTTCTCTACCTAACAACATGTGTCAGTATGTGTGATATTAATTCACCTGAAGGCAGGCCTGAGATTATCTTCACAGTGAAAGTTTTTGCAACACGTGGAAACTTCATCAGCCTGAAGATCTCTCCCAAGTTAAATATAGAGCCAGCGCCCTGTCCTGAATGCACGTGCGCGTGCACACACACACACACACACACACACACAAACACACACACACACACACATTGAATTACTAAAACGAAAAAAATGTACATTTTTACTTTTTGGACCAATTTCATGGACATTTTCAAGGTTATGTCTAGCCTTGCACTGAACTGCATTACCAGTAGTGATTCAGCTTTTAAAACCCATTTTGATCAGAGCCTTTTATGTTTCTTCAGAGTTTGAGACTGAGTTTGTTTGTTGATTCTGACCTACATTTTACAAATGTTTATTGTGCTCTTTAAGGCTAAAGTATTTCCAAGGTATTTCTGCAACAACTCAACCAAAAGATTTATATATCATACTGTTGCTCTCCTTTCCATTGTGTTTTTTGGTGTGTTTAGGAATGAAATTTAACACCAGCAGTAGACTGACCAAACTCCCTCCAGCAGCCACATATGCTGCAATCTTCTCCCTGTAAAACACACATAAAACAACCTGCTCATATTTCAAAGCGTATGTCATCACATGTAAATCAAAAAATCTGTGCAAGGGCTGTAGGGGAGCTGGCGTAATGTATTCTTGCACTTAAATACACCAGCATCTTTGTTCACTAGGCACAAAGGGCTCTGCAGTGAATGGGCATGGTAATAAATTAGGTAACAGAAGTTAGAAGTGTAGAATTATATATATGAACATACCCATAGCGTGTGCTGAGGGTGCCCCCTAAGGATGATCCTGCAATCATGCCAATACCAAAACACAGACCCAGCTTCGCCAGGCCATCAGCTCTCTTCTCACTCGTAGACAGGTCTGTTACAACCATTTGTGCTCCTGGACAATAATTACACATTGCATTTATGAGTGTAGGTGTCTATAGGCCACAAAGGTAGATCAAATTAGCCAAACATATGTACAGTGGTGCAGTTCTGTCCAGTAAGGCGGGTGTACTGAACCCATCTATTTCAAAAGTGCTCATGCACGCAAATGCACAGTTCCATAAAACAGTATTTTCTAAAAATAGTTATCAGTTACACATATGCAACACATTTTCACATTTCAAAGCACAGTTCTAATTTGCTAAATTAACTTTATTGGGATAAGAAATAAAAAAAAATAGCTTTTGCATAGATCACATTTAGTTTTATGTTCCAAATATGCAAAATTCTCACACGAACCACAGACATCAGTATATTTTATATTTTGTACATCAGTCTGCCATAACTAGAGGGGGGATCAAGATAATGTATGTGAGTGCATGTACAAGTGTATATGCACAAACGTGTTTGTGTGTGTGTGTGTGTGTGTGTGTGTGTATTACCTGCCAAAGCATGCATGAACACAGCAGGTAGTTTGTGCAGAAAGAGCAATACAGTGCTGTCCGCTGCTGCTAACAGCAAAAAGTAAACTACAGATGCCATGGAAGATAAAGAGAGTGCAGCTCGAGCTCCAAACACATCTGCAAATCTGAAAAAAAAAACATTTACATTATTAACACCTTCATACCCTGAACTTTCAAGCCCCCAATTATTATAAAAGTGACAAACCAACTCACCTGCCAAAAACAGGCCCCCCCAGCAGCTGAATTATTCCCACCGTTGTTTGCAGGTACCCATACCAGAGTGTGTCGAATCCCAGTCTCCTTGCCAAATACTGCCCAACCGAGACACAAACTATTTTGAGAACCATCTTGAAAAACTGGCCTATTATGCAGTGATAAAAGCAAACGCATGCACTGTACAAAAATGACCAGCTAAGCCATTATCATTCCTCCTCCACAAAACTTACACATTTAGCACAAGTAAGTGTGTGTGTGTGTGTGTGTAAAACAGTCAGAAGTCGATCCGCTGAGACTTACCGGGGTTATTGAAAACTGTACGAAAAGCAGTGTAATGTCCAGAGCAGAGATGATGTAAATAACATATATGACTTTCTGAGTCATCGCTGCCGTCGGTGTATCCATGATCTCAGTACGGGGAGGCTGTCAAGTCACTGTTGTGTAGCAGTCATGAAACACCGGCTTAGCTTCTTTAACACGGTCTCCCCGTCAAACGGTCTCTCCGTCAAACGGTGAAACGTGAAAAGCCACCAGTGCTCTTATCCGAGGAGCGTTCAACCAAATTTATGTCTAATAGACCTTACTGTATATACACGATCAAAATGTACGGACTCTCTGACTACAACACAAGCCGTTGGACTTTGGACACACGTAGGCTTAAACATAAACGAGGACAACACTATTTAACTTTAAGAGACCCAGCACGCGCATGCTCGGAAACGGCTAGAGCGCTTTCTGCATTATTGCCACATATTTCTCTAGGTATTCGTCGCTGATTTTTGTAACAGGCAGCTCTTCAAATGAAAGCCATATGCTGGATTAGGAGCAGAAAGATCCTTCCCAGATCGTAAGGAAATGTACCAGGTCTCAAATTTTCGAACACACAAAGAAACCGAAAGCTTACACTATTTTCTGACTCGGTCGGAATTAACTTCCTCGTTCTGAAAGCTGTAGGGGTGTTCCAAGACTGCCAAAACGGAAATCCATTTTATTCGGCCCCGAGCTCATTAAGAAAACATACCCAAAAGCCGAGGTATCGGCTTACTTTTCCTCTATCACAATGAACGATAACAATGGCACGCCTGAGAAGTTTACACACAATTGTGGCAATTGTGCAATGAGTCTGTATTGAACCTGTCAACATATAGCAGCGTGAAATTGCCAAGAATACGGGGGATACTTCCGGTTGCAACTTCTCCTTGGTTTATCAAAATAAAAGTCCGGTTTGATCAATCGATTATTACATTTCAGTCCATTTACATAAAAGAATAATAAATATTGCCATGATTATCTTACAATGGCATCGACGTAATTACCGTATTTATTGATTAAAACGTGTAAAAATATAAACCAGGAAGAAAATGCATAAAATTTCTGGTTTATATACATTTTCCACACTTGAACTAGTTCTAAAAAATCTATAAAAGAAACAAACCGACTCAGGTACATTCAACTAACTCCATTTTAATACAAACAAGTGTCAGATATATCAAATAAGCGTCATTGAAAAGTTTGCTGGGTTTTAAACACAGACACAAAAAGGCGATAATTCGGCCTGATTTTACATAGGGTCAAATGTATATGCATTATACATCAGTACAGGATTGTGTCAGCTTCAGACCTACTCAGGTACATTCTTTTAACTGTACTTTAATACAAACAAGTGTCAGATATATCAAATAAGCGTAATTGAAAAGTTTGCTGGGTTTTAAACACAGACACAAAAAGGCAATAATTCGGCCTGATTTCATATTTCGGCAACAGGTGTACAGTTTTTTCAGAACATAAAGAAAATACATAATTACCAATAAACTAAAACTGCCATCTCTCCTGGGTAAGAAAAAAACAAAACAAAAAAAACAAAAAACAAAAGCAAAACCCACTCCCCCCAGTCCATTGCTTAACCTTCCAAACAAAAGAAACAAAAATGACAGGGATCTAGTCTCTCTCCCTAAATAACTCAAAACCTGGAGAAAAGCAGCAAATATGGCACAGACCTTTTCCAGCTTGGTCCAAAGGAAACAATGAAACAAATGACAAGCTGTATACAGTGAAGTTTAGAAACTTTGCTTAACAATCACTGAACACACTTGGGCAGCGGTGGCCTAGTGGTTAGGGCGTTAGCCGCATGATCGGCGGCTCAGGGGTTCAAACCCCTTCCCAATAGGTTGCCCTGAGGTACCCTTGAGCAAGGTACCGTCCCCATCACTGCTCCCTGGGCGCTTTCAATAGCTGCCCACTGCTGCATGGGTTTGAGTGTGCATGGGTTAAATGCAGAGGTCCAATTTCGTTGTGGTTCATGTGTGCTGTGCCGTGACCTCGCAATGACAAGGGTTGTCACTTTCACTTTTTCACTCAAACACCACAGGTGTGTCTCTAACCATACACACACACACACGCACACACACACACACACTGCTTCATCTTCTGCTCTCCTTGGTCTTTCTTCCAGTCCCCAGTTCCACTAAAGCCCAGTTGCTTCCAGTTATGGGGGTTGCCCCACAAGCCTGCAGCCAAGGACCTGGAAGAACACACACAAGCAGAGACATACAAACGGAGAGACAGAGAGAAACAGAGAGAGAAAGAGAAAGGTAGAAAGAGAGGCTCCAACACAGTACAATTTTTCACTATGACTACAACACAAATCTAAATATAGGAGTACATAAATCAAAAGTTCACTCTGCTAGATGGACTATGACATCACTGAGGTTGTATACAGGTGTGTGTTCTGAGTTCATATTCTATAACTTTTCTCATGTCTTCTGCAGAAAGCCTCGTATAATTTCCACCAAACAATAATGACTTTGCAAATAAACAAACATATAATCCACAACTGCTGTTATCCGTTTGTTTTTTCAAAAAATGGGCAATAATGACAAATTTCAATTTCAGACTGTAGCTCTATCACATCATTGTGCAGTATTAGGTATTGGGCTATTAAGAATTTTTGTAGTACTGTGAGAATTTGTTTAATTTCCGCTGTGTATGCATCTAAAGAGTCCATGATGCGTGCATGAATCGTTATAGATTTTTCATTTTTTCTGAACTTATGCATGTCAAATGATACAATTACCCAATGACATGAGTTTATGTTAAATGGGACAATTACATTATTAAAACACCACCAGTTATTTTTGTTTTTAGGTGGACTAGGAAGGACTTCTATGTCTTTGCAGTAAAGACTCATTAATGTTTGACTCACAAATATACATGGCATTATTAAAGTGTCCTTGTTATCGTCTCTTAGAAGCTGCATGTATGCATCTATTATCCTGTCATTTAGCCATTTCCCACCTCTAGGAATGTCGATGTCTTCTTTTGAAAGACTGCTGTTTTGTGTGAGTTCTGTCAGCACACGTGTGTGTTGTGCATTTGAATACTGTAATTTACAGTCAGCTGTACAGGTATGACTTATCACTGTTGAGTAACAGTTTTGTAAAACCACTTCTTCACTGACATCATAGGCCAAAAGGCAAAAATCTGCATTAGAAATTAACTTGACGACAATATCAAAGGAATACTGAACAACATTATTATCATTTAGGTTCCATTCGTTGTTTGAATTTATTGTGTAAACTGAAGTGTAGGGATATGTCTGAAAACACAATAAAGCAGCTCTTATTGTATATACATTTTCCTTAAAAATTGAAGACAGTTTTAAAAGTTTTGGTGGTGCACATCCTTTGGAATTTAAACTAATTAAAAGTGAGTTTACACTTTTACACCACTTGTTTTTTCTTCCATGTTAGACAGTGGTTCCAAATAAATATTAAGGTCATTAACTCTAATTCTGCAATTGCCGTCTTTAAATAACAAAGACCAATAATATCCGTATCTGGAAGATTCCCCTGTATGACAGGAAATGGATTTTAATCTATAGGTCTGTGTTCCCCCATCTTCTAAACAACATTCTATTAGGCTTCAACCTGGGTACGAATAGGTTTTGCTAATCCTGCACGGCACGCATAAATAATGAGAACATCTGGACTACTTTTCCAGCATGTCTGAACTCTATAAGGTCCATTTATCACAGCTCCCAAAGTTGTCATCACATTCCAGCTGCTTTTTAAAGAGCTCACACACAGAAGTAGATTTATTTCCTACATTAACAAAAAATATAGAATTTAAATCTAGCTCCTTAATATTTATGCAATTACAATTGATACAAGTAAGCCTGTGTGGTACTGTTACTTCTGTTTTAACGTGCAAGTGCTTTAATCCACGACATAAAAGGGAACACAAAGTCTAAAGGATCATTTGGTTGTCCAAAATGCAGGGTCGACACTGAAGAGCAGATTTCTTTAAGAGCACATTTTATATCTGTAGAGTTTATCGTGCACCCTGGATGTGATGTTGCAAATTGCAACAAACTAGCTAAATGAGCCTGTATAGATGCGTTTTGTACAATATGTGTTACACTGTAAGTTTGAAATATTTTTCTCACTATTGGAATATGTAGAAAACATTGGACAACTGAATTGAACCAACAATTTTGGTAAATGTTGTCAAATTTACAAATGTCTGCCGTTATTGGACCCTTTGTAGGGTTTTTACTTTGAGTGTTTGGGGAGCTGTAATTTACGATACATTTCTCATTGAGACTAAAAATGTTTGTATGTTTTGCTGGTGGCTTTTGAAAAGATTTTTTTAGATGTTTTGGTACTTTTTTCTTTTTATTCCATGTTTCCTCTGGCTCCTCTAATGACAAATGTCGTTTCAGTGCTTTTAGTCGTACCTTTTCGCAGAACTCTCTTTCCCTCGCTCTGTACAAATCATGAAGTTTAATTATACATTCATCAGCTCATTCATTATACATTCATTTTTTCTTCACCCAAAAATTTACGTTTTGTATTTTTAAATGTTACCTCACAAATTGCTGTGGTTTCATTTT
The DNA here is from genome assembly GCA_017165825.1 of Hepsetus odoe. Classification (NCBI taxonomy): domain Eukaryota; kingdom Metazoa; phylum Chordata; class Actinopteri; order Characiformes; family Hepsetidae; genus Hepsetus; species Hepsetus odoe. The sequence goes on along the minus strand of CM029391.1, from coordinate 5,535,095 downwards.
GATATTTCTGCATCACTTTATAGGAAGCAGAAAATCTTGACAAGTCACCTGAAAGTAAGTTCGACCATAAAGGAATAACAGGGAGAAAGTTGCTAAATAATTTATCAAGTAATGTTGGACCAAAATAAGAATTCCTTTGGAATGATTCCAGTCTTGTCTCAACTTCACATTTCAATCTAATCGACTGAAACTGGTTCAGGAAGGGGGATTTTACTCTGTCAACAGTTGGACAACTTTCCTCATTTACATATGATGTTTTGTCTTCAGGTTCTTCTTGTATATTTAATTTTTGAACTTTAGATTTGATATTTGAAAGACTCATCTCTACAGCTTTGGTATGATATTTGCTCCCTAGTATAATGCACACATGCACAATAGAACAAATTTCTTGCATACAGGACGATTTTACCAGGATGCTAAACATGAACATCCCAACTGTGTATCTCATGTCTTTACCACTGTATTGCTTCTTACAGATTTCACTTGCCTGTCTCATTAGATGACTTTTGCAGGATTGAATTATACGAAATTCTAAATCTTCCTCTGATAAACATCCACTGACAATTCTCCAACATCGCAGTAAATATGACTCCATAGTATTGTTATTAAAAATGTTCATTGCAGCCTTTAATAAAACAATTGATCTGTCACAATTTATTTGTACTGGCAGAGTGTTACTTTGAAACAGCTGCCTTTCATGGTCTGTGATTGATGTAAGTAATTGTTGTACTGCGCTTTGTGTGTGCTCTTCAGAAATCATAAATGCAACTGGTGCTGCAGTGTGTTGTGATGCTGGGTTACTCACCACAATTTCATAATACAAAATTCTTTTTTTTGTTAGGTTTGACTTTATTATGCCTCCAGTTGCATCCCAGAACACAGGAGTACATTTTGCCATTTCATGCCAAAGTCTAATACCCCCCTCTGTAAAACATATTACTTTGAAAGGTACAGCCTGTACTATTTGAATAAAGCCTTTAATATGTACACTATTAACATCCTTTTGCTCTAGGTTACCTTTTAGAATCTGTAGAGACTTAACCTCATCCAAATCAAGTAAATTTTTCATTTTGTGCTCAGATTTAATTTTTCTCAGTACGGCTGTGCTGGTTCCTATTCCTGTTCTGTTTTGAGCTGACAAAGAATCAGGATCTGCATTTCCTAATACATTATTATATAAATGGTATGGTTTCATATTTTCCAATTTCTCTGCTATTTCCTCACGTTCTTTACTTCTGAAGGGTCGTGCCTTTAATTTATCACTGGAATGTATTATCTTTCCACTATAACTGATTGTAAACATTAAACTTGTTTCATTTTCTAAGTTTATACAGAAAGACATTGGGCAGGATTTAGAAGCACAGTATCCATGTATTCTTAAAACAGGAGTATTTATGGGTCTTAATTTAGCTTGACTTAAAATGTGATTTTTGAAAACAATCACACAGTAAGGATTTGACCTTTTAATTTTTTCAACAAATGTTTTTTGCCAAGAGTACTTTTGAAAATATTTACCAGCTCTTTTGGCATTTAATGCTGCCCACTCTTCATGGGTGAGTGTAAAATCTGATGTTTTTGGAGCAGAAGCTTTAAATTCCCCAAAAGCAGCATTTTTGGAAAGAACACACTTCAAAGTATCCTCTGAGATAAATGTGTTCTCGTCTATCTTTGGTTCAGCGACAGCTTTAGTTAAACTACAAGGTTCTTCAGGAGGAACTTCTTTAAAGTCTTCAGATGCAGTGAAACTTTCCAGTTGAGATGCACAGCTACTGCTAGAAGATTGTCTCTTTTCCATTTCAAAATCATGTGCAGTATTGATCAACTGTCAGGACAGTTTTCCACTGTCCAGATACAATGTGTCTATTTGTGGGTCTGTGGGTTTGACATCTTGTACTGTTCTCACATCATCATGTATCACCTCACTTTCACATTCTGAGTGTTTTATGCCCCGACACGTGTCACAGCCTTCTCCATTTTGGTGCTGAGTGATCTTTTTGCATTTTTTTATTTTACTGTGCACTAATGCATCTGTTACACCTTTATATACATTATAATTGCCTTTGTTTTTAGACTCACTTTTTATAATAAATCCTGTTGTTAAAGATAGAATTTGTAATTTGCAAAATTCACCAGCACAAATATAACCTACATTTTCTAAATCTATATTTTGTTCATTAGAAATGCCTATGCAATCAAAATGATACCACTGATTGCAAATATCACAAGCGATCATTGGCTTTTTCTTTTTATTGGGAGATTTACAAATACAGAACTGTTTAGCTGAAAGTGCTCCAGAAGAAAAGTCAGTGCTATGTAGTCTGTTAGCAACAGTCCTTCTGGATCTCTTTATCTCTGTTTTGCTCAGTGGAAATTTTTGGAAGTTCAGATCTAGAATGTGTCTCCTTTTGTAGCTCAGATGATTGAGTGCAAAAATCGCTACTCAGTGTTTCAACTATGTTGTGAATATCATTTCTATTTTCATTCCATATTTGACGAAGTGACTTTACTAAATGGCGACTAAATGGCCAAGACAAATATTTAGCAACATCTATCCAAAACCCATAATCCATCTCCTTATGAATTTTTGTCTTCTTAACTGAAGATATGGCTTTTGCAATGTTATCATAATCTAATATTGCATGTTTTTTGCCTTTAAATGATCTGTGATTAATGGATTTTATTTGATTACTACTGTTGCTAGATGTGCCACCAAACAGTTTTGCTTCCGAAGAGTAAAAACTTTTCTGACCTGCTCTCCTCCTAGTATACCTCCAATCTACACCTTCGTCTTCTGCACCTGCTCTCCTCCTCTCCTCCACGCCTTCACCTTCCGCACTTGCTCTCCTCCTCATCTCTGCACCTGCTCTCCTCATCTCCGCACCTGCTCTCCTCCTCCTCTTCTCCACGCCTTCACCTTCCGCAACTGCTCTGCTCCAAAGCTCCATACCTGCTCTCCTCCTCTTCTCCACGCCTTCACCTTTTGCACCTGCTCTCCTCCTCCTCTTCTACACGCCTTCACCTTCCGCCCCTGCTCTGCTCCTCATCTCCATACCTGCTCTCCTCCTCTTCTCCATGCCTTCACTTTCTGCACCTGCTCTGCTCCTCATCTCCATACCTGCTCTCCTCCTCTTCTCCACGCCTTCACCTTCCGCACCTGCTCGCCTTCCCTTCTCCACGCCTTCACCTTCTGCACCTGCTCTCTTCCTCGTGCCCTGCCTTTCCATACCTGTAGCCTTACCTGTCTCTATCACCTGTCTTATCTCTTTCCTTGCCTGAATCTTCACCTTTTCTGCTTTACGCTGCTCTGATATCTGCCCTTTAGGGTAGCACTGGACTGTGGCATCACCAATGTGATGAACACATCCACCACTCCCGGCCTAAAAAAAGCACAGTGTTATCAGATTCAAAGAAATACAATGCAGAAAAGGAAAAATATTTATTTATTTTAAAAAAATACAGCAATATCCCATTTATTCATACATTTTTAAAATAAACAGAAAAGAAATAATAGGAATATGAATGTTTTTCTAAACATTAACATGAATAGAATATGTTCACAATACATTTATACACACACAGACACACGTATATATATATGCACATTCTCGCAACTCAACTACTCAGATCCAACCAATAACAATATCATATCTTTTGTAATCACTGTATTCATAATGACCCATTTATTCCTCCTTGTAATTTATTAAAAATTTAAAAGCATTTTAAACTGTTACCAAGGAAATTTCATACTAGGCCACTGCTGCCCAATTGTTTGTTTGTGTGCATATTAGGAGTGAAACATTCCACATATTCAAACATTATCAAACATTACGGAGGTGTTTGAGGGAAAGCATGTCAGATCTCTAATGAGAATGCACTTCAGAATCAAAATTACACTGTTCATAGCTGTTCTGCAATCAGGGAAAACACAAAACCAGTGTTTTGTTGCATGTTATTTTTTAAATTCCACAATAAGTCAGTCATTTCCTGCCGCTTGTCCAAAGTGGGGTCACGGGGGGGTGCTGGAGTCCATCCCAGCTCACACAGGGCGAAGGATGGGGGACATACCCTGGACAGGTCGCCAGCCCATCGCAGGGAGGAGCATGACGGGGATGGAACCTTGCTCAAGGGTACCTCAGGGCAACCAAGTGGGAAGGGGTTCGAACCCCCGATCCTCCGATCATACGGCCAACGCCCTAACCACTAGGCCACCACTGCCCCTCCACAATAAGTTTTAATTCAAATCAATTTTATTGATGTCTTCTTTTTTTCACTGTACCAAAAAAGGACCAAACCAAGAACTTCAAAACCAAGGGTTGCAGCGATCTGTGACTTTTGCATGCAGTTGAACCCACAGTGATACACAGATCACCAAACACTCAAAGGCAACACACTGATGTTAAAAAGAAATTGAGAAAAAAGGAAGATACTTACCAGGCGCACTTCTAAACTGGTCTTCTGCAGTACCGAGACACCTCTACCACCTTAGTCCAGTTGTACTATTGCTCTGAGTCTCTTCTAACGGTCCCCAATACCACTAATTGGGGTACCATCTGACGTAAGGACGCTGGGCATTGAGGTGGAAATATGTGTCGTGGAGCCACAGGATGTAAACAGGCTGCTGTCCAGATGAGTTGTGCCAGACAGGCATTCCTCCATCACTGAGGCACGCCATCTCTGAGAGCACGCCAGATAGATCAAAAATGTCACAGATGATATATCTAATTCGATGGAGGTAGATCGTTGGACGCTAGTGAATTCTCTTGTTTTAATAGAACATGTCATACAAATACAAGCAACACGATAGCATGATATTAATATCTAATTCCCATCCTCCATCCATCCATTTTCTGCCGCGCTTGTCCCAAACGGGTCACGGGGAGTGCTGGCGCCCAACCTAGCGCATTACAGGGCTATGACGCAGGACGACTCCTGACAGGCCGCCTCCATCACAGGAGGGCAACTCCATCGAGAAGGGGTTCGAACCCCCGATCCTTCGATCATGTGGCCGACGCCCTAACCACTAGGCCACCACTGCCCCCATTCAATTTCATGTCATCTTTAAAGAGAAACACCTGAAAAACAGCACTGACAAACTCCACTGTAGGTAAAAATAATCATCTTAAACTCTGTCTAGTAATTAGTAACTTAGCCCACAGAGATGTTCTGTCAGTCCTCGAACAGCACAGTTGATATTTTTATATAACACAACTCATCAAACAGTCTCCTTTGCAGTAAGTGACAGCATCTCCTGTTCCAGCAGATCCTGGAGGACAATCCACCGCGGGAGCCTAGCTGGGAAGTCTATCACAATTACTCTAAAATACAATTTGAAAAGTCAGTACCATTATTTTTTCCTAAGAAAATCTTTTCAAACCTTTTGTATACCTTAGACCATCGGCTCAACACTGCTGGATATGTCATGTGTCCTCCTAGACTGCTCTAGGTGAAGTGCTCATGGTGATGTTGTTCCCAGGAGCTAAGAGGGCACACAAGGTCAGGTGCGTATGATACCGTACACCCTGAACTCCTCACATTGAAGGACAGAAGCACTTGCCCCCTGGAGTGCAGCTGTACCCAAAGGAAAGGCATCCTGCATGGGCACAAAGTTACTGACAAGGCTTCCTGATGAGAATCACCTACAACCAGAACAAATCAGTAAAAAAATTATACACAAACATTATATAAATATATATACATATTATTAATAATAATGATTAGAATAATACCTGACTAGGTCTGATGCTAACACAATCCATTACTGATGTATAATGCATATACATTTGACCCTCTTTGCCTTTTAAAAACCCAGTTTTTGTGTTTAAAACCCAGCAAACTTTTCAATGACGCTTATTTGATATATCTGACACTTCTGTTTGTATTAAAGCAGTTGGTAGAATGTACCTCGAGTAGGTCTGATGCTGACACAATCCTGTACTGATGTGTAATGTATATACATTAGACTTATGTGAAATCAGGCCGAATTATCGCCTTTTTGTGTCTGTTTAAAACCCAGCAATCTTTTCAATGACGTTTATTTGATATACCTGTTTATACTTTTTTCTTTTTTAGTTCATACTATTATTTTAATTATATATATATAATTAGTAATAGGCACATATAATATATATATAATTAGTATAAGTATTATGTGATATATATATATAAATATATATATATATATATATATATATATATATATATATATATATCATGTAATACTACTGTTATGAGTTACTTACATAAGTAACTATTTACAAATATATATATATTTTTTGTTACTAAATCCAGTAAAAGTTATTTAAAATGTATTGCAATCAGTAAGAGAAGAAATGCTTTATTTTTCATTGACAAAAGTACTGTGAATATCAGGTAATATGCAGCAGCATTATATATTGAAGAAGACCTTTCTACCTTCTCTTTCCTTGTTGAAACTCAGGAATAGAAGTCTTGTGGAAAAAGTCATCTGAAAAAACGCCACTTCTCCACCTTGTGTCTGGAAGTCATACCAGTAATACATCACGTAGACTTTATCAGTTAACACAGACTGAATTACATTTGCGACTTCATAATGTGATAAATAATAATATCCATCCATCATCTGCCGCTTGTCCCAAATGGGGTCGCGGGGGAGTGCTGGAGTCCAACCCAGCGCACACAGGGCGAGGACGGGGACGCACTCCTGACAGGCCGCCAGCCCATCGTGGGAGCCGGGACGGGACGGTACCTTGCGCAAGGGTACCCCAGGGCAACCTACTGGGAAGGGGTTTGAACCGCGATCCCGATCATGTGGCCAACTCCCTAACCACTAGCTGGTCATTGCCCCTATAAATAATAATAATTATTATAAAAATAGAAATGTGAATATTCTTATATTATTTATATATAATACAAAGTATAAGGTGGTTTGTACATTAAAAAAATAAAGAAATCTTATCACCAATATTTATATATGAAAATACATCATAACGACAACACTATTTTTACCTTTAATCCACAAAAGAGGCTGAAATGAATTGCTTTGGCAATGAAATACGCAGCAAAATCTCGGTGTAGTCTCACGGAACCGCAAGCCACCTCGATATCTAAAGCGTAAGCCTTTAAATTTTAAAAATGTATCCTTGGTAACCACGACAACAGAAGTACTTCCGGTTCATTATTCTTGCTAGGTTCACACTACTTCAACATATATTGATAGATATTATAGGGTAGATTGTGAGCTCATCTGTGGGGGTTGGGGTTCTAATGAACCATGGTCTAACCCACTTAGCGTCATTAACTCTATCCCTTGGATATCATCAGTGCTTTGGGGAAACTGGGGATGGTTTCATTCAATCTTATTTCTCCTCCTGTGTTCCAGCAGAAGTACCCACATTTTTTGCTATGGTGGGTCAAATATTAATGTAGATAGAGGGGCACGGGCCATAATAAATGATGCTATATGCAATGACATTACATTAAAATGTATTCTAATTCAATAAATTAAGGTAACATTGTTGCCTACAGCTATGAAGGGTCTGGGTTCATTTCCCATACAGGGTGGCCCTTTCATGATACATTATGCCCATAAATATAACCACTCCATTACCACTTTCAGGATAGACACTACAGTGCAAATTTAAAATCATCACATAATTACTCCTACTTAGCAAGTGCAGATTTTTTAAGTTTCATCTCTCTATGTTTTTTAAGATTGTTTTTAAACGTTCTTTTTTCTTTGTTCTAAACTGTATATAAAGATCACTTTAAAAACAACAATAAAGCTGAAAAGATTTTGCATCTCTTACTTTCATAAAAGGGTGCACAATATCATGTTTAAGTATTCAAGCGAAGCCAAAAGTGCACACATTTTTCACAAAGTCCTGTATGGTCCAGTCCTCTCTACCATCTCTGAAGTGGTAGTCATTCTTAGATTGCCAAAATGTTTTGACTCTGAAGGTCAGTATTCTTCATATTTCACATGAAAGTGAACAATTGGATTGCAATTGATTACTGATACCATGAAAGGTTTAATTCCTGAAAACAAAACAAAAATACAAAGCTGAAAACAAAAGAAGCTGAATATTTTTATTCACCAGCAGAGTGAGATGCCTTCTGAATCAGAAAGAAACAGATAGGATGGAGAAGAAAAGATCCGAAAAGTGATTTACTTGTCCCTGCTCATTGCATCTGGTCAACATGACAAGGGTGTATATATTATTTACCCATATCATCCTTAAAAAATCATCGACAGTACAGGGTATGGGACTTTGAGCTGTAATAAACTCTTTTCTGGATGTGTGACCCTGAAACAGCCACACACATCAAGAAATGGATAGCTATAAAATACATGATCATTTGGGATCTAGAATGGTCTTCTTATGTCAAATATACCGGTAAGTAATCATCAAAAAGTGTTTTGCAACACTGAAAGCTTTACACATTTATGGCATTTAGCAGACTTTACACATGATGTATCATCTGCAGTGAGAATATGAAGAGAACATTTAGATATAATTATATAATATCTAATCATCTGCAACTGAGGGATTTAGCAGGAAAAAAAAAAAAAGTTAATTTTTTCAGTCAAACAAGAAGGCCCGTAGTACACAACAGCAAAATACGAATGACAAGCCATGTGTTCAATGCAAGGTTGAAGAATGATTCAAGTAAGCAGTATACTTCAAATGACAAAAGAAGCAAACAATATCAGTACTGCTGCCAACTGTTGTAACTACACTTAAAAAAAAAACATAGGTATTAAGTACTGATATTTTTGCTTCTTTTGTCATTTGAAGTATACTGCTTACTTGAATCATTCTTCAACTTTGGTCTAGTGGTAGGGTACTTGCCTACGGACCTCTGGATCAAGAGGTCCCCGGTTCGAATCCCACCTCTAGCACTACCACCACTGGGTCCCTGAGCAAGACCCTTAACCCTGAGCTGCTCCAGGGGGACTGTCCCTGTAATTAGGACATGTAAGTCGCTCTGGATAAGAGCGACTGCTAAATGCCGTAAATGTAAACGTACTTACATTTAAAGTGCACTGGCAACCAAGTCTATGGGCCAAAGACAAGAAGTGATTTTTCTACAAACAATGCAATGATTCAAATTTCTGGTGCACATCACGACAAACCAGACATCATTTGGTCCAAAATATCCTATTAAAGTTAGATGTCCACTTAAAGAAGGTATGTGTGTCAGGGGGGGAGGGGGAGGTGTTCGTTGAACATAATCGCATAGCCAGAGATCTTGTGCTCAACTTTATTAGGCATAATAAACCTCAAGAACCACAGGAAGTCCAGAGACAAAAACATCCAAAACCAAAAAACTCCAAAAAGCCCCAAGAATCAAAGCAACCAAAAACCAAAAAAAAATGAAAGACATATTATACATAACATGATTTCACATAACATAATTGTTGTGGAAAAAAATATATACCCAAGGAACAAGTCAGAGGCACCTTTAGTCTACCAAAGAGTTTAATAATCACTGCAGTGAGGATTCCGCTCGCACTCTATCAAGAATACAAGAGGAAGCCCCGAGTACATTAAAACAGAGGTTCTTATACACATTTTGGGCCCCAGGCCCACCTCCCCTTGACCTTCAAGTCCCAGTAAGCCTGAAAGTTGCTTTGTCTAAGTCCCTTCTTAGCTCTTTTCCCTTATCTGTTTACGTCTTTTGCAGTAGCATGAGACCTGTCCGGGACATTCTGTCCAATTTATCTTTCTGCTTTATGTCGAAAACAACAGCACGTTGGAAAACATGATACTAAATCAAGGTTAGAACAAATTTTGCCTCGACATTCCCCCCTTTTGATTATTTAATCAACTTTTAATCTAACTATAGCGAGGCAAAACATGGCAACACTAGATTTCTTTATTCATTACCAGTCCACACTTCAGTAACTTATTCAATTATTGATTGTTTTCTTCATTCGACATTTAAACATTAATCATTATTATTCACTTTTAAGATCAAATCAAAAGCACTAAATCATGTTAAGTCAACATCTCGATCACACACATTGAATCAAATCAAAATCAAAAACTATGCAAATCAAAGCATAAAAATTTCAAAACTCCTCATCATCTTCATTGCTTGTAACATCATCAGGATTATTAATTAATCATTAATAATTTTTTCTCTTCATTGACAATTAGTACACAGAATCTGTTTCAGCTCGATCATGATTGACTATAACCAAAATCAAATCCAATCAATTAAATCATTTTAGATCAAAATCATAATCCCATCAAATCAAATCATAACTGAATCACAGAAATGCAAGGAGCAATGTTAAACATAAAAAGAGATTCAAAATTCTTCTTTGTCGACTTCATCACTTGTGAAACTGTCATTTATTTGGTCTTAAACCCAGTCTGGTCTTGGGTTCAGATCTGGAGATGGCATCCCATCTTCACCTGTCTTTGCATACATTTTTCTTCCGTGTGTAACATTCGAAACTGTGCTTGTCAGGATATGATGAGCCATTGGACCATCATCATCATGCAATACTGCAACAAACAAGGTGCACACAAACAAAGATACAAGAAAACAACAGCAATGGTCACCATCATCGTAGCAGATGCCAAAATGGTCCCATCGAAGTGTAGATTGAACTGTACCAGCTGTAATCCATCTTTATGGAATAACAATAACATTTCCCATGTGGTCTGTTAGATCTGTAATTTTCTATGACGCCTTGTCTCACATTTTCCATTTGATCATTACTTAGTTCATTCGTTCACCAGTGTAGTGATATACAAGCGATATGCAAGTCCAGTTATCTTATTGAGTGCTGCGGTTGTACCACCTCCCAGGAAAAGTGAATGTACTAGCTTGCCTTGAAATGGATCATGGTTAAACTGCCCTGGAAATACAATTGCAGGGTAACAACAACCTCACCATTTTGACTCTGGTGATTATGTACAGGCTCTCAGGCCACACGCCCACATTACTACATCATTTGCCCATAGTGTTGTAAAAGGTCATTTAAACTGACGTTCCTGTCCCGAACTATCATAAACCGAACAGCTGGACTGGGTTAGATCATCTACCCCCGTATTGTCTTTAAACCAATTGACATTACACTTTTACAGTCTGACCAACCTAATTCTGTTCCCCCATTCGCTCAGGCAGATAAGAGTCACGTTTCAGCCAGGCCCTCCATGGTAGAGGGCTACAGTTAAACCCAACAACATTATTTTTCCTAAGAGCACACACGAGTCAGATTAACAGCAGGTGGAAGCTGATCTTTGTTCCTGACTATCTCTAACACAGTAATCATCCTCAAAGTTGTCCAGTGTACCGTACAAGTGCTGCACTCTGCACTGGGACCAGTATCCTTTGCATTATTTACCTTTGCATTATCGCAGTGATTTGGTCCTTCCCTTGTTTGCCACTGGTGCACTTCCTGCCACCATCTTTAGTAAGATGATAACAGTTACCATCAAAATATTTCAAACAGGCCAGGATTCTGGTGAGTGTTTGGGTGAGCCTTTGTCTTTCTTCACGGGTCTGTGCTCGGAGGGCAGGATATACCCGTTACGCCCTTGTCCCACTTCACCGAGACTCCGTCACACCCTTTACCCTCACCCTGTCACCTGTTTCCACCCTCACGCGCTTACATTGTAATACGTAGATCAACGTAGCTCTCTCTGCTTCACGGCGGTAGGTGTTGTCAGCAACACTTGAAACGTTCCCGTCCAGTGCCTGGACTTCCAGTGCTTCCATCTGAACTCCTTTACCAGGATCGGGTCACCAGGTCTCAGGTCATGTAGAGGACCCTCTGCTGTCCTCGGCAACAATTCTTTAACCTACTAATGGACAGAGTGGAGAATAGCAAACAAAGAACAACAGTATTGCAACATTTCATCATCACAGTGTTATTAAACTTGCTCCTGCTGCTTTACCTCCGGGCGGTCCCATGCCAAGGTTCATAGGTTTACCAAACAAAATTGCAAATGGGCTCAAATTCATTCTGGCTCGCCTGAGTTACTCTCTAGGCAAATTGAGCATGACTGGCAATATTATTATTATTATTTTTCCTTCCCACAGCTGAGGATCTTTTAGTAAACCACTACATTTCATATCCATCATCCCCCCTTTGACGCATAGTCTTTACTGTGCGTCAATTTATACTTCAGTCAAAGCTACAAATTCTGCTACTTGAGCAGACAGAACGAGGAAGGGTGCCGCTGTGGAGTGTGCCGCTTTCGGAGCAAACTGCAAGGCCCACACAGTTTAGTCCTTTGTTATCTCTCGAGGCAGAGCCATCTGCAAAAACACAAGATTAGAGTTAGAGATGGGAACTTCCTGTAAATCTGCTCCACTGCTGCCACACAGTCATGAGGTTCACTGTCTTCTGGTAATGGAAGAAAAGTGGAAGGGTTAAGGTTAGTGCAATGTTTAATGGTGACACTTGGCATACATTATATTTCAAACATCTTGCAGCTAACAGGTGGGCTGTGCTGTGGTCCTGTAAGAGAAGAGAGACTGCATGTGGTACAAAAAGAGTTAAATCAGCATAACCAACTCGATCTCTGGAGGCCTCTATGGTCTTCTCTGCTGCAGCTATGTTTTTCAAACAAACAGGCAGACTTGCTGCTGTCGTGGAAAATTGAAGTGTAATCCCAAGTCCGAAACTTCTTCCAAGTCAGAAATCAAATCTAAAAAAATCAAGCGAAGTCAGAGAGATGCAGCACAACCAATTTACTGAAGATTATCAGCAGGCGTGGTCCAATGGGAGCAGCTCCAAAAAAGCTCATCCCAACTTCGGACTTTAAATACATTTCAATCACGTTCAAATTTACATAAATCCATCCCATTAATAGTTTTCCACCAATAATATTCAATGCTGTCATGATTAAAACCTTAGTTCCCCCACCTTTGCCAACATTAGACAAAGGTCCTTTTACTGATGGCTCCCTGTCTTATCCACCACCAACATTTCAAGGTTTCTTCCCATCCAGGTTCCCAATTGTGAGTGCAGCAGCTCGATTAGAAATGCAACTGTTCACTCCTGGCCGTCTATGAGCCCTATTGTTCAGTTTAGAAACATATCTGTTTGCTGCTGGATGATTTCTGGGAACTCATGAGAGCATAAGACACCAGACAACGTGTAACCTTTTTCAGGAGCCACTATTGATCAGTTAAAAATGTAGCTCTTTTACTACTTGCTCATTGGAATTCGATGGTGTGGAACACTGTAAGACGGGGGCAAAAGCAAAGGGACAAAAGTAGAGGGATTTTTACTATACTGCCACTGGATCCAGCTCTAAAGAGAAATAGGCCACCGGCCTAAGCTTATCTCCATGTTTTTGTAACAAATCTGAAATCATGTGTCCCTGCTTCTCAGAGACTGTTTGCACAAATGGTTCAGTGGATCTGGGATTCCCAGTGTTGGAGGAGACAAAAGGGCTTGTTTCAAATTGTTAAAGGCCTCAAGTTGTGTCATTTCACGTGAGTTGACAGTTATTAGACAATTTCTGAGAGGTCATCGCCCGCAGCGGTGCCTCCATCTCTGAATAGTTAGGAATGAAACCTCTGCAGTAGGAACACATTCCCAGAAAAGATGCTAACTGCTTCTTAGTCACATGTCCGGTTATATCACGAATGCCTCGGCGCGCTTATTTGAGAGTGATTTACTTTTTGGTGAGATAATATGGCCCAAAAATGTCACTTGCTGTTTAACAAAGTGAACCTTAGACAGACTGACCTTGTGGCCATCCTCAGCCAGATGGTTTGTTGAGACAGCGTGTCTTTTCTACACTGTGCTTGGCTGGGTGCTGCAATCAGAAAATCATCAACATACTGCAAAACTGCGGTCCCCGGGGACAAAGCTCAGGAAGCTAATGAATCGCGCAGTGCACCTTTGTGAAATTAAAAGCAACCCAAAATTGACAGTCAGGTTGTACATGCATACTGAAAAATACTTTGGCCAATTCAATCACAGAGAACCACGTGGCATCGGGCGGAATTTGCGATAGGTTAGTGTATGGATTTGGAACTATGGGTGCACGGGCCTGTACCGCAGCATTGACCGCTTGCAAATCTTGTACAAATCTCCATTCTGTGGGCTGGCCTTTGTCCCTGACCCTTTTTTACGGGAAACAATGGTGTACGAACGGGAGAATTTGGACATGGAATGATCACCCCTGCTTCCCTCAAAGCCATAAACACTGGCTTCATACCGTCAATTGCCTCCTGCTTTAATGGATATTGTGCCCGACATGGCCTGTATGTAGACCTTGGAGTTATGACAACTGGAGGACAATTCTTTATCAAGCCAACATCATTCTCATCTTTCGCCCATAAGTGATCAGGAAGATTTAACGAATCCGGGTCAACATTCAAGCTAGCCATTGCATACAATGATTCAGAAATCTCTGTAACCCGCCCCCAAGAGATAATCATCTCCCAAGGCCCGGTGAAGGCTTTAGCTTTATTACTATATTCAACAGCATCACAGATAAGCACCCAATCATCTGCCTGTACACATGTTTTAACAAATAACCCCACATCCCCCCAACTTTCTGACACACCTTTTGCAAGTGGGACATGAGGAAATGAATCAGAATCAGAAAAAGAATACATCTGCTGTTCTGTCAACTGCACTGACACCCCCACAGTATGTTCATTCCAAAACCCAATCCAGCCCAATCACAATCAGCAGTAGTACGAGCATTGCAATACAATCCATCCGAACACATAAAGTCACTGCCCCCTGGTCTCACCCTATCCCTAGCCGCAGAGATAAGAGTGCAGGCAATGTCTGCATCCGTGAGCCGCCACTTGTGATAAAACAAAGCACTGCTTGTAAACAACTGAAAACAACCCTCTTTAGGTTCGTCAATTACCATCCCCCTTTCAGAGCAATTTAGTTGCAAACCCAAAAAACACATCAAATCACGGCCCAACAAATTTATCGGGCATATGGATGAAACCAAAAACTGATGGTTAAAAACCCACTGACCAATTTCACATTTGAGAGGTACAGAAAATGGCTCAATTACAGACATTCCCCCCGCTCCCGTGGACGTAACGGTGCGTCCACTCAAGGCAGGTGCAGGAGATAGGACAGATTTTTTTCAACACGGAATATGCGGCCCCAGAATCAACCAGAAATTTTACTTTTTGCCCCTCTATTGTCAATGTTAATTTGGGCATTTTCTTAAACCCAGTGCCTTGATACAAAGTGTATTCCGTCGTGTGTGTAGCTCGTGCATGTTTGGATGTGTGTGGGAGAATGAGAATTTAAATCATACGACCTGATCACCATTCCCTCCGAGACATCTCTTTCCCCCACCTCCTCCTGTCAATCTCTGCTTGTCTGGTGTGAACTGTTGCCACCGCGTTCCGCACCATAGTTGTTCCCTGACTCATGGTGAGTTTGACCTTGTCCTTGGTTCAACTTGTTTGGACATTCCCTTGCCCAGTGATCCATGCCCCGCAAATGAAACATCCGTTGTTATCACCCCTTTGTCTACCTCTGCTGCGTCCGCGGCCTCTACCACGTGCACGGCCTTTATTCCTGCTGTCGCCCCGGCCCTCAGCTGTTAACTTCAGCATGGTCAGGGAAGCCTTGTGTAACTGTTGTTGTTGTTTTCGGGTTTTCTCCTTGGTCCTTTTCCCCAGCAGCTCTTCAGCATGTTCTGCATGTTTGACAATGTTAGCCACATGCTCCATTTTCCATCCGATGCAGGATCGTTCTACTTCCTGCCTTACCTCGGCGTGTAGTCCATTCAATAGAGTGCTCCTCAGATAACATTCCCATGGCCCTGGTACATCACCCAGGGTCCCAGGTTTCTGCAGGCCGCTGCAAGTTTCAAACACCTGATACAATCTTGCATAAAAGTCAGTCACTGTCTCATCCGGTCCCTACTTGCAGCTCTCCAATTTTGAAGTGTTTGCAGTCTGCGGGAATGCATCCATTAGCGCCTTGCACAGAAGATCTAGTGCATGGAGATAACAACTGTTCTCTTTGTGATCCCACCTGGGCTGTACGCTCCTTTCATTCATATATTCCTTTGGAAACCCGTCTTCCACTTTCATCCACCCTGCTGGTCCCAGATGTAGGATCAGAAGGCGGCGTAGTTCAGTGATGGTTGGCCTGAACTCTCTGCAGAAAGTCATCAGTTGCTCGATGTACCGATCGCCGCCTATGTCCATAGGCTTCCCTTGGCCTAGTAGGACCGCCTTCATTTCCTCATAGGACCACGGTCTATACACCAGCATCGACCCGACCTGCCCTGCCACCTCGATCATCGGCATGGTGAAAGTGTTCTCCGCGGGTGTAGGGGGTGGTGGTGGTGGTGGAGGTGGAGGTGGAGGAGGAGGAGGAAATTCCTCTTGCTGTGCTGGCACCTGGATCGCCTCTGCCTGCTGCGATGGCTGAGATCTTGTCCATGGTCGTTCCGTAGGAGAAGCGCTAAGGTTCACAGTCGAAGCACTCCCTCTGACTTGTGTTGCTTCTTGTCGTCTAGGAGGAGGGGGATCCAGGTCTGTCTCAGTCAGGAACGGGAACTGGCCAAATGGTGGGTTAGAATGCTCAGAAGAAAGAAAAGGGTTAATACCAGCAGATAACATATTATTTAGTACGGGTGCGGCATAAGCCACAGGCCTGCATATTTTCTTCCTATCCCTGTTCTCTGCTTCTGTCAACCAGGCTTTTAACACTTTTTCTTCCAGTTCCTGCCTTTGCAGTTTTTTTTTTTCCGTTCTATTTTTTTATTTTTTTTTGCCCTTCCAATTTTCTTGCCATTCGGCTTTTAGTTTCTCCTATAGTTCTTTCAAAATTTTAGTATTAAAGGCTCGCCAACTGTTGTGGAAAGGTCCCCTCTCCTGGAAATCCATATTTCACAACCCATCTGCTCAATATCCTTAAATCAGTTGCTTCCTCCCCACATCTCTGTCTCATAACAAGCATTCTTTCGCAATTCTCATTTACCCTTTTTCCCAGATCTTTTGATTGTGAGGTCCCCATAGTCAAACGCAGACCCGTTTCTGTCCCAGACAGGTGTAGCGCTACAACATCTACTGTCGATCGTCACCGACAGGGAAGGTAAACTTTTATCACTCTCAACCTTACCTTGAAAGAGTTGGACCGTTCCCCAATTTCACTTCACTCCCTGTTTTAGGTTTAGGTCCCCGCCTAAGGTTCCCCCTCAGGCCACCTAAGGTCCCACCTTAGGTCCACTGCGTACTGCCCCTATGGTACCCCACAGCTGGAGAATTTCTAAGTCTCAATCACCCCAAATTCTTAGATTAAGATGCTTGTTAAATCAACCAGAGATAAGGCCAAAAGGCAACCACAGAAATCAAGGGAAAGAAGAAGGTGCTCACTGACCATTCCACTATTCTAGCTCGTAGAGTCCATCGGCGGAGGAGGAGTCCCAGCGACTCCACGCCAAGCCCCTCTTCTCTGCAATTGGAGGTTAGGGGTCAGGTATGTTTTGAACCCCAAGATGATCAGTCCTTGGCCGTGGGTGTCTGTCCTGGGCCGACCGTTCGCGGACTCCTGGCTGGCTCACCAACTGTTGTGGAAAAAAATATATACCCAAGGAACAAGTCAGAGGCACCTTTAGTCTACCAAAGAGTTTAATAATCACTGCAGTGAGGATTCCGCTCGCACTCTATCAAGAATACAAGAGGAAGCCCCGAGTACATTAAAACAGAGGTTCTTATACACATTTTGGGCCCCAGGCCCACCTCCCCTTGAACTTCAAGTCCCAGTAAGCCTGAAAGTTGCTTTGTCTAAGTCCCTTCTTAGCTCTTTTCCCTTATCTGTTTACGTCTTTTGCAGTAGCATGAGACCTGTCCGGGACATTCTGTCCAATTTATCTTTCTGCTTTATGTCGAAAACAACAGCACGTTGGAAAACATGATACTAAATCAAGGTTAGAACAAATTTTGACTCCACAATAATGTTACAAGGATTCATATTCATTATGATTTTATAAAGTTTATCCCTATTTAACTCCAAATTACATGCAAATGCTTGGTTCAATTAAATAAAATTCATTTTTTAAAAGGTTTATAACAATAATAAAATACAATTACCAATTAACACAATCAATGGGCCATGTAATGCTACCTTGAACATGGGTACTTTAGTGTAACCTACTGGTCTGGACTCCTCCTACATCTCCTCCAACAGGTACTATCAAGAACTGATTGATGGCAAAAAATACAGTTTGTTCAGCTGTTTCAACATATTAATTTTTTTTTTAAATGAAAAAAGACTTTATCTGGATCTTTATCTGGAGTTGGGAGAGGAATATTCCCATATTCATCCATCCATCCATTTTCTGCCGCTTGTCCCAAATGGGGTTGCAGGGGAGTGCTGGAGTCCAACCCAACGCACACAGGTTGGAGGACGGGGGACACACCCTGGACAGGTCGCCAGCCCATCGCAGGGAGGAGCGAGACGGGAACGGCACCTTGCTCAAGGGTACCTCAGGGCAACCTATTGGGAAGGGGTTCGGACCCCCGATCCTCCGATCACATGTCCAACGCCCTAACCACTAGGCCACCGCTGCCCCGCATTCCCATATTCAGTGAGATGAATATTTTCACACTAAATACCTCCATTTACAATTACTTTTAATTTCAATAAATTAAACTGTAGCGGGTGTTTTTATCACATAGAAATGCTCTCTGAGAGAAGACATCCTGAGGATCTTTATAAATAGCTCTTTTCAAAAGAATTAAAACAGAAAAAAATACTGAATAAACAGCTAAACTAATAATTATTAGGCAGCTATATAATTATCCACTGAACAAGACATGTCAATACTGGGCAAAGAAATATCTCAAGACAGATTTTTCAAAGGTTTTATGGACTGATGAGATGAGCGTGACTCTTTACAGACCAGATGGATGGGCCCATTTTAACAGATGAAAATAAACAAGTGAGATGGGAAAATTTTCATCTTCATTTAGGTGAATAATAATTCTGTACACTAATAGATATGCACACATATGTATTGCCCTGACAATTTACATTTACATGTACGGTATTTAGCAGACGCTCTTATCCAGAGCGACTTACAACAGTGTTTTGTTTCCACATTTTGTTTCCACATCCTCATCATCATCATCATCTTGGTAACCAGCTCAGATCAGCTGATTAGATATTACAGCCTAAGCAACAAACTAAGTGCCCTTGTGACAAGTATATACACCTACACTACATAATTTTAATTTTTTTAATGGATAAGACAGGAAAGAGAGAGCAGAGGTTTAAGGAAAAGAAGGAGCTGAGGTAGGAGAGTAGTGGGTTTTGGAGGATTATTCCCTGAGAAATTCCATGAACAGGTAGGTCTTTAATCGACATTTGAAGACAGCAAGGGACTCAGGAGTTCTGACCATCAGGGGGAGATTGTTCCACCACTGAGGGGCCAGAACTGAGAAGAGTCTTGATGGGTGTCTTCCTCTTTTTTCAATGGTGGGGGTTCAAGACTAGCAGTGCTTGGTGGTCTGAGAGGACGAGGAGAGACACGGTGTTTGATAAGAGCAGTCAGATAAGATGATGCAAGGCTGTTAGCAGCCTTGTAAGCAAGAGTTAAAGTTTTAAACCTGATACAAGCAGCCACTGGGAGCCAGTGTAGGTCCCGCAGCAGAGGAGTGGAATAAGAGAACTTGGGATAGGTAAAGTTAAGTCTTGCAGCGGCGTTTTGAATCAGTGGTAGAGGTCTTGTTGCCTTCAGTGGAAGACCTGCCAGAAGAGAGTTGCAGTAGTCCAGTTTAAAGATGACCAGGGACTGGAGCAGTAGCTGGGTTGCCTGGGTGGTGAGGAAAGGATGGATTCTTCTAATATTGAAGAGAAGGTGTCAGCAGGACCTAGAAAGATTAAGAACAAGAGAGGAGAAGGAGAGCTCATTGTTGAAAGTGACACCAAGATTCCTAGCAGTTCTACATGGGACAAGAAGCGAACCACCAAAGGAGGTTACTCACAGTTCCTAAATTCATGTTAGCTTCCATGGGTGGTAGATCAAGCTGCTCAGTGCTCATACAGTCTCATGGTGGGAGGTGTTGTCCATGATGGATGTTAGTTTGGATAACATCCTCTCCTCCCCTACCTGCTCAATAGATTTCAGCGGAAAGTCCAGGACGGAGCTGGCCCTCTTGACCAGTTTATTTAGTTTCCCCCGTCCCTCTCTGCGAATCTACCACACCAGTAACCACAGCATAAAAAAGAGCAGACGCTACCACAGTGTCATAGAAGGACCTCAGAAGATTCCTGTTCACCCCAAAGGACCTCAGCCGCCTTAGCAGGTGAAGACGACTTAGGCCCTTTTTGTACAGTGCATTTGTGTTTCTAGACCAGTCCAATTTGTTATTGAGGTGGACACCCAGGTATTTGTAGATGTAAGTGATAACCTCACAGAGCTGGTCTGCACAGTCCCTCAACAGGCTGGAGCTGATGCCATCCGGACCTGTGGCTTTCCTGTGCTTCATCTTCCTCAGCTGACTCCGAACCTGGTCAGCTGTGATGGAGAGGCTATTGTGTGGTGTGAGAGTGGGTGCCTCCTGATGAGTGGGATAGCAGGAGGGGGCAGTAGATTCCTCAGGGGAAAAGGGGGGGGAGAGAAAGAGAAGATAAAAGATGATATGCAGCTGATATCCCTGGTGCCGTGGGGGATGCAGAGAGGTGCGAAGGGGAGTTTAAACTCAGGGGCAGATTCCCGAGCTTTGGTGGATGGGTAAGGGGCAGATTCCTGAGTCAAACCTGTTAAAGAACATGGTTTAAACTATTATATCTGCCATGGGGGGTTGCAGAGAGGTGTGAAGGGGAGGTGCGGTGGAGGGTTGCAGAGAGGTGTGAAGGGGAGTGCTGGCATGTGATGAGCTTTGGTGGATGGGTGAGAGGCAGATTCCTGAGTCAAACCTGTTAAAGAACAGGTTTAAACTATTAGCCCAGTCCTGATCTCAAGACTCTGGGCCTCCTCCACTCACTGTGCTCCTTCCAGTAATGGTGTTCAATCCACTCCACACACCTCTGGTGTTGTTCTGCTGGAGCTGCTCCTCCAGCTTCCTTTTATATCTTCCCCCTCCTTATCTCTCTTCTCAGCTCCTTCTGGGCTGTCCTCATTGCCTCTCTGTCACCTGATCTGAAGGTGCTTCACTTCTGCTTCAGCAGAGCTCTCAGATCTGGGGTGCTACTCCAACAACAAACCATGGCTGCATGGTTTGTTGTTGGAGTAGCACCGTACTTTCCTGGTTGGTACAGTGTTATCCACACAGAAGTTGATGTAGTCAGTTATGCAGACTGTTAAACTGTCAATGTCCTCTCCATGTGGGCTGCATAGCGCCTCCCAGTCTGTGGTTTCGAAGCAGTCCTTGAGTGCCATGCTTGTCTCATCAGACCATCCTCTCACGTACCTCGTAGTGGGGGGTTGTTTGCACAGTAAGGGTATGTATGGGTGAACCAGATGGACCAGGTTATGGTCTGGGTGTCCCAGTGGAGGGAGGGGTGATGCTCTGTATGCATCCTTGGTGTTTGCATACAGTAAGTCTAGTGTCCTGTTTTTCCAGGTGCTGCAGTCCACATACTGGGTGAAAGAGTAGAGGACAAGGAGACATGATTAAAATCACCAGATATCAGGGGGAAGGCTTGGGGGTGTGATTTCTGCAGTTGGGACACAACTGTGTGTATTGTTTTGCAAGCTGCTGTCGCGTCTGCCGCCAGCGGAATGTAAACAGTTATCGTGATGACTTGCGAGAACTCGCACGGCAGATAGTACGGTCGGATGCTAACTGCTAATAGCTCCACGTCCCGTGTGCAGCACTGCTACTTAAGAGTGATGTGCCCTGGGTTACACCATCTCTTTTTCACATACATCACAATCCCCCCACCTTTCCTCTTACCGGTCTACTTCGCGTTCCGGTCCGCTCTCACCAGGTGGAATCCTGGTACAGCAGTGTGAGAGTCTGGAGTGAGGTGTGTCAACCAGGACTCCATGTAGCACATCATGCTAACCTCCATGTACTCTCTCTGAAACCTGGTGAGCGCCGTTAGCTCATCGATCTTATAAGGGAGAGATCTGACATTCCCCATAATGATCGAGGGTACCGATGGTTTGAACCGTCTCTTCTGCTCCCGATATTTTGCACCAGCTCTACAACCCCGTCTCCTCCACCGTAGTCCCCTGGGGACCTCTTGTCTTTCGCTGGGCTGTATCCGCTGGTTGCTAAGCACTAGCAACTGATCTAGGGTGTAAACAATGAACCCATGGTCTGGTGAATCACCGTGTACTGGGTTAAACAGTCAATACAATTAAAAAACAGAAAATGAGTTCACAAGTCCCTTCAGACTACCATATCTGTGACTGATTAAAAGACGAAGTGAAAGAAGTAATTTAAAAAAAAGTAAGGAAAATAGATTAAATAAGTTAAAAGACGAGAAGGTGGTCAGAGCTCCTGTAACTGGCTGCCTCTTACGTGGCGCCATCTTTAGTTTGGTAATGAGCGGGCCTCATTACATTCTTGATAAAATCCATAGTATTGAGGATGGATGTAAAGGCTACTTTCAGTGTGTCCTATTCTTTATCAACAATGAATATTAAACACCAACAATTATTACCTTATTTTATATACTGCTAGGCTTGCTAGAAATTCACTGAACTCCTTTAGCACTGTGAGTAGGGTCCTGGTGGCCTATAGAGGGTAGTGAGTGTAAGTGGAAAGGATGTCTATTTTGTTTTTGGGTTAATTATATTAAGGAGAAAAGGGTTTCAAAAGAAGATTCTATTCTCTGACTGAAAACTATGGTGTTTTTATATATAACTGCTATATTTCACCCTCTGCCACTTAGGAGAGGATTGTGTACATAACTATAAATTGTAGGACTGCTTTCATTTAATGTATTAAACTCATCAGGTATACCCCTGATGAGTTATGAGACTCGTCAGGGTTCTATGAGACACAGAACATCAAAATCCTCTTCACTGATAATCTCATTTACAATTACAGCTTTAGAGCTTAGTGATCTAATATTAAGAAGTCCCAGCTTTGGATCTAAGGTGTTGTTGTTTGCTGATTTAGAAAGGTTTACGTTAATCAAATTGATAGAGCATTTTGTAAAGTTTTGTTTGGGGAACAGACACAGTCTCAATATGAAGACCCTTGAGTGATGCCTCATTGCAGCTTTTAGATGGTCAGTTTAGCCAGTCTGCCTACGGCCTGTCCCAGCCCTGGATTGTCAATAGCAGCTACCTAAACAACTCTGCCAACTATGCTGGACTATGCTGCAAGAAACGAGTGCAAAACCCCCTGCGAGGGTTGGACAACATACCGACCTAAAAGACCAGGCTTGCCCTCAAAAGTAAACCAAAATTACTTTCCAAACACCACTTGGAAATCTAGCAACATAATGCCCAAAGCCTGCTGTAAGCTTCAACACTGCATCACATTGATATTGAGCAAATTTACACACCTTTATAACATTACTCTTAGTTATTTCTGACTGTTGTAGATGATTATCATTAGCCCCTAGATAAAAGACAACTACCTAAGGTTCCCTAATAAGTCGGGTCCTGGCTCCTGAGATACTGCTAACTCTAGCTGGCAGTAGATGCCTAAATAAATGTCTAATTTTTCAGCCATCTTTACCAGAGAAATGGGTGCTATGTTGTAATTTATCTATCTATCTATCTATCTATCTATCTATCTATCTATCTATCTATCTATATTATTGAGCATATCAGTGACATGCCATTTCCTAAAAAATTCACAGCCTTTAATTGTTCATAAAATTAGCAAATGAATTTGTGCTTCTCAGGCATGTTATTTAAGTATCATTCATGATTTGAAAATACATGTTCTGAAACTAATACCTTACTGAAGCCATTAATAATCTGCTTCTTAAAGATCTCTTACAGTTTATTATTTATTTTCTATTAATAAAGAATAAACTGTTTTTGACCTGTCAAAGATCAACAACTACTGATTAGCCATTTCAACCAAGTAACAAACTCTGTGACTTAGTGCCAAAATATAAGTGCCAAAAAGTTTTTTTTAATAAAAATGAGAAGAACAAGAGAAGAAAATGCAGAGGTAAAAGAGTAGAGCTGGATAGGGAAGGTTATTCTTCTAGCAAGAGTGAAAGAGAGGTTTTACAAGACATTAGTGAGACCAGTAATGTTTGTATGAGTTGGAGACACAGACACTGACAAAAGACAGATTTCAGAGCTGGGGGTGGAAGAGAAAAAGATGCTAAAATCTAGGATTTGCATTAAGAGTGATGAGGATGGACAGGACTGTGATTGAGCAGTTTGTTCACATCAGTTACATTAGGTGGTCATATACACAAAAATCATTTATTTATTAAAAAAAAAAAATTATCCAATCGATTTCATACTTAAACATCTGATTATTCTTGTTTACATATGTTTAGAGTTTATACATACAGTGTATATTAATCTACAGTTAAAATCTACTCACATAATTTTTTTATTAATTTGCTGTGCACCACCAGATTAAATTCTTACAACCAACTTGTGGGGCATAGGCACTAAAAAGATTCATAATCACACCTTCAACATTCAGTTTCAAACTCATCAGCCTATCTGACACCCTCTTCACCTCCAAAACACTCTTCACATTCTCTTTTTTAATCTGCCCAGGGAGTTCTCCACAGTTTTTATTATGGCGGTCTACATTCCACCCAGCGTTAGCGCTAACAGTGCCAATGCTAACAGTGTGCTGGCTGAACTTTATGGAGCGATCAGTGAGCTCCAAAACTCCCACCCAGACGTACTGTTTATAATCGCTGGAGATTTCAATCATGCAAATCTCAAGTCAGTTCTCCCTAAATTTCACCAACATGTGGACTTTGCAACGAGGGGGGAAAACATGCTGGACTGTGTTTACACAAACATGGCCGGCACGTACAGAGCAGAGCCCCACCCCCACTCACGGAGTCCAGGTTCTCATAAACACAGCGAATTCTTAGTTTTTTGTCCATAATCAAACATACAAAATGGTGCATTACCTGCCCACCTTGAACATACTCTCTGGGTGGGTCCGCTGTAATCTTGTGTAGTGTTTTTCTAATGTTGCCCTGTAATTTTCCAAATCGTACATTACTACCTGCTATCCTGATGAAGCCAAATCTGCTGTTAGATGACAAAACCATAGAAGACTCTGGATGACCATCACTGTGGAGATAAAGTGAGGTATAGGCCTGTCTGAGCATTTCTGACTCAGCCCTTAAGTTCTCCTGGGTACTGTTAAAGCTTTCGGTTAACCAAACTATCTGTTCACTGAGGCCCTTACAGACTTTCTCACGCTCTAGGCACCCAGCCTGCCTTACCTCAAGTTCCCCATTTACTTTAACTAGTTCTTCCTGAAGGGAATATACCTTAAACTGGTTGCTCACCTGTAGCTGGTGATTCATAGCTTGAAGAGAGGTGTTTTCATCCTCCAATCTTGTACACTTTGCGTTCAAGACCTTGAGATTCTGGTTACGTGTACAAATTTCCTGATCCTTTGCAGTGAGCTCAGCCTCCATTTCCTGGGGCTGCTCTTTCTGCGCCCAGAATAGACAGCCACACCTTCTCAGATTCCTGTAGCTCCTGTTCCAATTCCTGAATTCTTGAAGTCATTTCACTATCCTGGAACGGCTCCTCTTTTGCCCTCTGCCTGGCAGACGGGTTAGTGGAGCTGGGTTTGGGGGTCGACTCCCCTCGAGGCACGGTGCAGGGTGCTCGCTTCCTGCTTTTCGTGTTACGGGCAGCTTTCTTTGCCATTTTCTTACTGTGTTTCACGTAGAGCGGGTTCTCCGCCATTTTCTCGCTGTGTTTCACGTAGGGCGCGTTCTCCGCCATTTTCTCGCCGTGATTGGTGCACGGCGCTCTCTCCACTGGCGGCTCGAGTTGTGGTTGGTGGGGAGCAGGAGACGGTGAGGAAAGGGGTATGAGCGA
Organism: Hepsetus odoe; assembly: GCA_017165825.1. NCBI lineage: Eukaryota > Metazoa > Chordata > Actinopteri > Characiformes > Hepsetidae > Hepsetus > Hepsetus odoe. Next base: position 5,509,191 of record CM029391.1, on the reverse strand, counting down.
AGCTTCTTCCTCTAGCAGCAGGCGGATGCTCCGCTTCTTCGCCTATGGCAAGCAAAGCCATCTCCATCCGGTGGTATTCCACAACCCGTGCGTTGGACTCCAGATAGTGAGCTGAAACGAGCGCTTCCGCCAGCACATCCAGGCGTCGTGAGAGCTCTGTGGCGGTAGCGCTCTGCTCATGGTGCACCGGTGAACCTGCAGCCTGGCTCGCTGACAAACGCATCTCGAGGAGCTGTATCGTTGCACCGAATTTTCCTATCAGGGTCGCAAATGTCCGCTCTTGTCTCCCCCACAAACTGTCTAGGCTCGCGATGTCCTGCGTTTGGCGACTCATTTCTGTCACAGTGGCGGGGTGCGGGAAGGACGTCAATCCTGAGCCAGAGATCCCAGACATACTTTTATTAAACATAAACTGAATCCACGAAACTGGAACAGAGCTTGACAAAACCACTCGTAACGACAACTTAAGTTGAATGAATGAGCAGCGCTCTGTTCTGACTCATTGACGCTTAAGTAGTCAGCCTCAATGTAGCACACCTGTGTCATATGACCTCAGGTGTGTTCCGTCAGAACAGAGCGCCCTCTACTGTGAATAAAACAAAAGCAGAACACCTAAAGTCCTGACATTTTGTGTATTAAAGATGTTACAATGGCAAAATGATTTACTCTAGCAGAGATATTACAGAAGGATTATATAGCAGAGATGTTATAGAAGGAAGAGTAAGTGTCACGGTGTGGTGTTGAGGGCTGGATGCCAACGCAGAGCCGAGAGCTTCGTACTGAACTTTAATGACGTATAACGTGCACAGAACTCAAACCAAACATATTAAACATAACAAGTGTAGAACATAACATGAATACTCACAAACGTGCGCACACAGAATGACCAGCGCCCTGCTCTGATTCACTGGGGCTTATATCGCCAGCCCCCGATGAGGCACACCTGGCGCCCAAGCCCAGGTGTGCACAATCAGAGCAGGGTGCCCTCTACTGGCGCCAGACCGTTACAGTAAGCAATTGAATGGTTAAAAAAAGATTGGGATGGCTAGTAAATGTGCCTTTTTATACAGAAAGTCCTGGAAGATTTTGCTATTTTATTGTAGTTAGTTTTCATACACTAAACTGAATTGTTAACACATATTGGCATGGGACTTATAATGACTTCAGACATTATAAGAGCCATCATTACAATACCATTAATTGTAAAAGACACTTTTATATTAGACATGACAACCCACTCGCTCTCTCATTTTCCTAGCACATCTGGCACCTCGTTATGTCGCCAGGTGTTCACCATTAGTCTAAAGGTATAACGATCTCAGTGAGTCAAGGCAGAACTGTTGGTTATTGTTGGTCTTTCGTATCATTGTGGCCTTTGTGGCCTCATGGCCTTTTTAAGTAATGGTTGATGTACCTTTGGTTAATGATTGTGTTTTACATATTTTTGTTAAATAAAACCCCTTTCCTTAATGCTGACTCTGCATTTACTTCCAGTCCAGTCCACCACAGCATGACAGTGCTGGGGCCTTTCCCAGCCAACACAGGGCTAAAGGCAAGGAAACAACCCGAACAGGTCACCAGTCCATCTCAGGGCCAGCATAATGACAACTTATTGGCTTCTTACCCAAAATGCTTTGAAAATAAATCTAATAATAATCAGCTATCATATTGCATTAGGGTTTATTATCATTTCCTCACTGTAAATAAAAGCTGGACGCCTGGACATTGCCAGATGACAAAGCCGTAGGCCGTGCTGTTTATCAGGATAGTCCTGGTGCTGGTTTGACTGAAAGTACATGAGACTTCATTAGACACACTGAGCCCATCCATTGACATTGGTTCCCCCTAGAAGACTGTAGTCCATTAGGCTGGGCTAATGCAGCCTTTTATTCCCATCCTTATAAAGTATAATACAATTATTTACAAAAGTATAAAAGTACACATGTAACAAATAATACTGCAAAGTAGTGCCCAAGCAAATAAGGTAGGAGTTTCCAGTTTGCATTGATAGTGCCTACCAAAAGTGCTTCAAAGAAAGCAAGCTGAACTGAAAAAAGGAAACTCTGCTTGTGGTAAAAAGGTGTCAGATAACTCAGTACTTTGCAGCTTACTACTTATGGGGGCTATGTAGCTGCAGACCATTCAGGGTGCCCATGGACCCTGATCATCAAGAAAAGAGAATAAAATGGGTGAGTATCAGAAATTGGCTATAGATCAGTGGAAGAAATTGGCCTGACCTGATATATCTTTTCATTAACATTATTTTGACAGCCCTTTGCATGGCATAACTGATGCAAAAAAGAGATAGTACCAGGAAGCACTTTGTGAATATGGCATGCTGTCAGATTTATTATGATAGTCTTGTCTGGGAAACCTTCAAACGTTTGTCTTGCACCTACCTAGAACCTTCACTGTAACATAATAGCCAGGGGCTGATCTATCCTGGTGGGATGAATAAAATAATCTCTTGCAACTTCTAGAATACATTTTCGGGGCAGCAGTGGCCTAGTGGTTAGGGAGTCGGCCCTGGATCAGAAGATTGTGGGTTCAATTCCCTCACCAGTAGGTTGCCCTGAGGTACCCTTGAGCAAGGTACCGTCCCTGTCACTGCTCCCTGGCCGCTTTCATAACTGCCCACTGCTGCACGTTGTTTGCATGGGTTAAATGCTGAGGTTGAATTTCGTTGTGGTTCACTGTATGCTGTGCTGTGACCTTGCAATGATAAGAATAGTCACTTTCGCTTCATATGTTATTAATAATATTTATCAAAAAACAAATATAAACAAAATATCTATATTCAATCTATAGTTCAATAGTTTCACTGAAACACTGAGGATTTCAATTCTATTTATTTCTCTGGAAATGTATTACAAATACATAATTAATGTAGATCAATAATCATTAACAGCATTTTGCCCTAGATAAAATTAACACAAAATATGAAATCTAAAACTGAAGTTCATGGACTGGTACAGGACCAACAACTTGTCTCCTAGTGTTGACAAAAGAGCTAAAGAGATGGTTGTTGACTTCAAGAGACCATGTCGTGAGTGACAACTCTCCACTGAGCAATGACAGCTCCCACATGGAGTTGGTGCATAGGAAAGCATATTTAAAGCATTGCAAAGTTCCTTGGTGGAGCCTCAACACTAGCTCCATCACCAAGAAAGCCCAGCAGCTTCTCTAGTTCTAGCGGAGGCTGAGGAGGGCTCATCATTCTACATTTACATTTACATTTACAGCATTTAGCAGACACTCTTAACAGGAGTGACTTGCAACAGTGCTTTGTCTCCACATTTGATCTTCCTCCAACCATCCTCACCTTGTTCTAAAGGGGGACCATAGCTGCATCTCAGGCTGGTAAGGGACCTGCAACATTGCTGACGCAAGTCAGTAATGAGGCCAGCTAAATGGATCATTTGGGACTCCTTACTGATCCTGGAGTTTAAAACCAAACTAACTTTGTACTGTTAGTATACCCAAGGGGGTTGGGTAGCTGGTTGACCTTGGACCCTCAGAGGTTTTTTTTCTCCACACAGTGGAGTTTTTGGTTCTTCTCCTTTGTAGTCGTCCGGCTTTAACATCTATTACTGTAACCTGTTCCACCATCTACCACCAATGTAAAGTGCCTTGGGGCAACTGTGTTGTAAAAGGCGCTATACAAGATTAAATTGAATCGAATTGAATTGAATCATTTGGGTCTCTATGCCACCCCCTTCCACACACTCTTCTCACTCCAGCCATTCAGGAAAAGTTTATAGCATATAATTTCATTTATCATTTACAGCATTTAGCAGACACTCTTATCCAGAGCAACTTACATGTCCTAATTACAGGGACAGTCCCCCTGGAGCAACTCAGGGTTAAGGGACTTGCTCAGGGACCCAGTGATGGTCGTGCTAGAGGTGGGATTCAAACCTGGGACTTCTTGAGCCATTGGTCCATAGGCAAGTATCCTACCACTAGGCCACAACCACACCGCACAGGCACCTCTTCAATCAGGATGGGAAACAACTTCTTACCCCTAGCCATCTGACTCCCAGATTGGAACTGACTAGTGTAACCAGGCTAAATTGTATGGTCATAATTACACAAAATCTGTTAGGTCCTAAGCAGTTGTTGCTCTACCTGATGGTGAGGACCTCCAAACCTGTAGTGGTGCTTATTATTAATTACAGCCACTCCTGATCCCTTTTACTTCTTCGGTGGTACGCCCCTATAAACTTGGGATCTCTCCTTGTCCCCTCCCTCTTTCTATAATTCCCCTGAGCGAGAGGAGCTGGATTGGGCGCCACACTTATTTGGAGGTGTCATGGGTGAGGTGTGTTTTGGGCACGGTAGAGGGCGCTCTGTTCTGACTGAGCACACCTGAGCTCATGAAGGCACAGGTGTGCTTTATTGGGGCTGACTATTTAAGCCCTGATGAGTCAGAACAGAGCGCGGCTCATTTGTTAGGCTAAGCCTACGTGGTATGGTGGTTTGGGGAACACTTTAGATAATTTGGTAATTTGGTTTAGGCTGCAGTTCCTTTGTTTTAGTTAGAACTGCAGTCCTTGGTTTTTGTATATATATATATATAGATAATAAAGTTATGTTGGCGTCCTCCCCGCACCCTGCCACCTTTACAGAAATGAGCCGCCAGCACGTGGACATCGCGAGTCAGGAGTGAGATCATGAGCGGGTGTTGCGAACGTGTGCAGCCGTGATCGAGAGGACGTTGGAGTTTATTGAAACCTGGGAGACGAGGGTGCCGGCATGCGTTGAGTCTGTGGACCTCCGTGAGGAATTGGAGGGCGAGGATTGGGTGCGGCGGACGCCGGCGGCCACCGCCAGGGAGCTCAAGAAACGTCTGAAGCGGGAGACATCAGATATCCCGCTTGTCAGCCGCCTGGGTTCCGAGATAGGCGCGGACTGGTTCAACTTCCTGCTGCAGAGGCTGGTTGCTCTAGCCGCGAACACACAGCAGTGCCTGGACGTGTTGAACCACATGTCTTTTCCCGCTCCGAAAAGTAGTAGGAAAGCGGAGCTTTCTCCCTACATTATTCAAAGCGGGACATTGATAGTGGACGTGCCCTACGCAGCTAATAGAGGAGTTACAGTAAAGAATTCTCCTTGCGCAGCTAATAGAGGAGTTACGGTAAAGAATTCTCCTTGCACAGCTAATAGAGCCATTGGAAGTAAACGCTCCCTGCACCCTTAAAAATGAGAGGAAGGCAAAGAAGGCCGGCCGCAACAAGAGAAGCAAGGCAATGGCAAAGAAGGCCGTACCTGACACAGAGAGCAGGAAGACTGTGGAGACCACTTCCTGCATCGTGCAACCGGGGAGGTCGACCAAGAAAGCCCTTCGCAACAAGGAAAGCGGCATCAAGGAGTCGACCCCCAAAACCAGCACCACTAACCCGTCTGCCGGGCCGAAAGCAGAGAAGGAGCAGCTCCAGGTTAGTGGGAAGTTTAGAATGAAGGTTCGGGTTCAGATGCAAATTGAACATGAGGCTGCAGTAACCATTCAGGCGCAGGTGAGGAAGCATTTGAGCAGAAAGTGCTACCTGAAGCTACTGTGGGCAGCCAGGACTGTTCAGCGATATTACCGAGCTAATAAGATGATGAAACAAGAAATGAAGTCTTTGAAGGAGAAAAAGATGGCTGTTGTTCTGCAAGGGCTCACTGTGCTCGGACACGATATTTATGCATCAAACATGCTGCTATTGCCATCCAGGTTAGATATCGTTCCACACTAGATGCCAGAAAGCAGAGGGAGGAATTCTTGAAATTGCACTCTGCTGCAATGTTCCTGCAAGCCTGCTTCAGAGGTCAGAGGGTCAGAAGGGAGATGATCCTGCAACATCAGGCAGCTTCCCTGATTCAGGCTGCGTTCAGAAGACACAGGGAGGTAATAAAGTACCATGCCATAAGGGTGTCAGCCATCATCATTCAAAGACATTATAGGTCCTACATTAAGGATAAATTGGAACATGAGAAATTCCAAGTGTTGAAAAGGTCTGCGATATGCATCCAGGCAGCTTTTAGGGGTTATTCTGTTCGAAAGAATGTTGCTGCAATGCACAAAGCTGCCACCATTATTCAGGCTGCAGTAAGAATGCACAAGCAAAGATCTGTTTTCAAGAAGCAGTGCTGGGCAGCAAGTGTTCTTCAGAGGAGGTTCAGAAGGTGAAAGCTTGGACATCAACAAAGGCAGAGGTATCAGCTGTTCAAACATGCTGCAATTTGCTTGCAAAAGTCATTCAGAGGAAAGCAGGCAAGAGATCTGGCCAAACGGATCAGAGCTGCAAGGACAATCCAATCTCACCTCAGAGATGAACAAATCAGCTACATGAATGTTCAGATCACTGAACAGGAGGAGTTGCTGACAGAGCTCTACCAGCAGCTGATGGAGAAAGAAGCCTCTACGCTACAGGTGAAAGCCTCTGTCACAAACGAGAGGTTGAAACACAAGGAAAGGATCACCTATCTGCTTTCTCAGCTGGAGAGGACCAAAGGACTCTTGTCCAGTTGCCAAAGGGAGATCGAAGCCATGGAAACAGAAAGAAAAGCTCTGGCTCAAGACAAAGGTGAGCTTCACGGAAAGAGCAGTAAATTCAGAAAGGAGGGAGAAGTCTCCAGAATAAAGTTGCAAGCTGTGATGGTTGTCCAAAGAGAGAGGCTGGAGAGAACGGATGAACAGAGGGACCAAACTGTATGCCAGACAACGAGGAGAGTTAAGACTCCAACCATTCAGGAGAAGCTGGAAGCCAAAGTAGCCATTATGGAAGAACAGCTGAATCAGACCAGAGCAGAGCTGAGACAGGTGCAGGAACACAACGTTGCTCTGCAGGCTGAACTGAGAAAAGCCCGAAGTGAGGCCAGTAAGCTCACCGAGCTGGAGAAGCAGGTCCGAGGTATGGAAGCAAAATTGGCAATCTTCGAATCTCGACTCACTCCACAGACACCAGTGCATGCTGGGACCCTGGTGGTTAACGCCAGAGCGGAGCAGCTGAAGAACAGTCTGATGGAGAAGCAGGGAAAGATTCCAGAGGTTGAGCAGCTGTGTTATGACTCCCTACCTTCAGTTCACCCTCACAATTCAGCAGACTCAGAACAAGGTGGCTCGTGGAGGAGTCCAAGTGGAACTTCTCGTAGTGGAACCAGGAGCTGGGATGCTGCCTCACTGAGCTCCAAGCAGCAGGGAAGTATGATCAAGAAGAGGAAGGAGCCAAAAGACATCAGCAATGACCTGTCTCAGTTCAAGAAAGTGAACGATGGCTTCTGCACTGTAGATTCTGTGATGAGAGATGTGAAGAACAAGGATGGCAGGGGTTGTAAGCAGAGTTCGGACTATGTGAAAAAGACTTCCTCTTTGAACCTTGTAAAATCTGTGTTTAGCTCTCTTTCAGGTACCGTCAAGGCAAGGCATTCCACTGAGTCAGACGATTCCTCCAGTGTCTCCAGGGTCGAGTCCAGGCAACAGATAAAGAAGTGGACTAAACTTCTAGGATTCCCCTCACCACCGCCTCCTGCCTGGACATGGCTGGTCATAGGTCCTTTTGTGCTGAAGTGTTTTGTGGACCTGACCATATGCCTCATAAAGGAACTTTGAAGAGTGTTTTTTTTTGTTCTTGGCCTCCTCCCAGAGGTTCAGCTGTGTTTTGGCGCTTCAGGAGCCGCGCCTTTTGGGGGGGATTCTGTCACGAGTGAGGTGTGTTTTGGGCACGGTAGAGGGCGCTCTGTTCTGACTGAGCACACCTGAGCTCATGAAGGCACAGGTGTGCTTCATTGGGGCTGACTATTTAAGCCCTGATGAGTCAGAACAGAGTGCGGCTCATTCGTTAGGCTAAGCCTACGTGGTATGGTGGTTTGGGGAACACTTTGGATAATTTGGTAACTTGGTTTAGGCTGCAGTTCCTTGGTTTTAGTTAGAACTGCAGTCCTTGGTTTTTTATATATATATATATATATATATATATATATATATATATATATATATATATATAGATAATAAAGTTATGTTCCTAACTCCTGGCTCGTTGGCTTCCCTCCCCAGCACCCCGCCCACCGTTATAGGAGGTGAATGTTTTGGTCAGTACCGTCTGGTAGGTCAAAACGTGCTTAAATGTATACTTTGTTTTAAATGTATATTTCGTTCCATATATATAAGTGTATACGTGCCACTTGGCCTCTCTTCACAATTCCCCTGAGGGAGAGATTGAGGAGCGCCACACTTGTTAGGGTCATGGAGGCAAATACAGTGTCATAGAATGTCCTCATGAGATTTTTTATTTTTTTTTTTCCTTTGGGGTAAACAAAAATCTCATGAGGACATTCTATGACACTGTGGTAGCATCGGCTGTTTTTTACGCTGTGGTCTGCCAGAAGAGTTGCAGGTGAGGGACAGAGGGAAACTAAACAAACTGGTCAAGAGGGCCAGCTCTGTCCTGGACTGCCCGCTCAAGTCCATAGAGCAGGTAGGGGAGGAGAGGATGTTGTCCAAACTAACATCCATCATGGACAACACCTGCCACTCCTCACATCGGTGAGACTGTATTTGAGCACTGAGCAGCCTGCTCAGCAGCAGACTGTTACACCTAGTGTAAGAAAGAACGCCACTGCAGGTCATCTCCTACTCAAGGTAAATAAGACCTCCACAACTCATCATAACATTACATTGCTTGTTTATTATTATTATATATTATATTATATATATATACACATATTGTTGCATATTATTATACATATTATTATTTTCTACTGTATTGTATTGTATATTATATTATTAATATTATTATTTATTATTATTACATTTATTATTATTACATTTATATTCATATTTTTGCTATATTTATATTTTGCTACTTGTTATTTATATATATAATTTATTCAAAACTTATTACTGTGTATGTTACCTCTTTGTAGATATGTATATGTATATATATAGATATATAATTTATTATTTATTTATAGCTCCTCTACTTTTCTCCTGTACTTGTTCCTGTTCCTTTCTCTATATCTTTATATATTTTTTCTTTTCTTTCTGTACACCTGTCTTTTTTTTTATAAGAGCCCTGTAACGCCCAAATTTCCCATTCGTGGGATAATAAAAGATCACTCTAGTCTACTCTACTCTATTTGGAGGTGTATATTTCTATTGTGTACCGTCAGAATAAAAGGAGAAAGACCAAGAAGACTCCCGTGTCATGCAAAAAATCACACAACACAGAAGTGCACCGGTCACACTTGGTGCTGTGACCCGGATATGGATGCCGTTCAGCGGACCCTGCCAGTGGTGAGTGGACTGCCAGACCTGGGTGGACTGGCTGTTGCCTCCCCAGACTCCCCTGCTGAGTCTCAGCCCCACATTTTGTACTCTCCTGAACCTGGAGAAGTACATGCAGATCAGAGGCTTGCCACGCGTTTTGGTAGAGTCATTAGACCAGTTTGTCGTTTAATTGAATCAATGACTCAATTCGAAACACTCCTTGTTCTTGAACCTGTTCGTCCAGCGGTTATGGATGTGTGAATTTGTTTTTTGTTGGATGTTGCCAGTTGCCCTTGTTTTATTTGAAACTGTATAATTCAGTCACAGGATCTTTTTTTATCAGCCTGTGAGTACTGATTGTTTCAGATGTTGCGATAGCGCTATCAGCGCTTGGGTTCGGCGGTTCCCAACTTAGCCTGATCCCACTCTCGAGATTACAAAAAATTAATCAATAGAATAGTACCTTATATAAGGGTACATATTAAAGTATACCATGTGCTGATTCAGAATATGACTGTCCTCAAAACAATAATAAGGCCACGCAATTGCAGTCAGAGTACATATAACAGGTTATTCTGTAGTCGCTACATTAAAAGGTTATACCGCCAATACATGATCTTCGCCCGTTTTGCACTTTACGTGCAGTAGCACGGTACCGTTGGTGTGTACCAGGAGAGGTTACCAGTACTTCTCTGGCCACACTGGACAAAGCGCTGCCCTTAGTTATTACGATCGGGTTGGGTCTCTGAATTTGGTCTTTTCCTTAGGAGTCTGTTTTCCCCCGTTCCTCCTTCTCCTCTGAGCTGGTTGAGTCCTCTGGATCTGCGGCATGTGTTGCTGCGGTCTGCGAGTCGTTAAGTGCGCTGTCCTCGTATGATTCTCCGACACGGCTGCCCTGGCTTGCGGCTGACACACCAGGACCAGAAGGGGTACCACTCTTCTGCCCTGATTCAGGGCTCTCCTGATTGCTTCCACAGCGTTCTTCTCCTCCTGATGATGATGACAGCTCATCATCATCACTAGTGTCGTCTGGCTCTGTTCTTGGCAACAAATTCCTGGGAACTCGAGTACAGTGGTTAAGGTGATACCAAGTAGTACTATTCTCCACTTTTATTGCTGTGGGTGTCACGCTTACCACCTTGTGAGGACCAGTTCGCCTTGGTTCATTCCACTTCCTCCTGAAAACTCTTACATATTCAATTCAATTCAATTCAATTTATTCTTGTATAGCGCCTTTTACAACAAAGTTGCCCCAAGGCACTTTACATTGATGGTCGATGATGGAACAGGTTACAGTAATAGCCGGACGACTACGGAGGAGAGGAACCAAAAACTCCACTATGTGGAGAAAAAAAAAACCTCTGAGGGTCCAAGGTCAACCGGCTACCCAACCCCCTTGGGTATACTAACAGTACAAAGTTAGTTTGGTTTTAAACTCCAGGATCAGTGAGGAGTCCCAAGTTTCTTCCAGGTACCGATGAGCTGCCAGGGTCCCTTGGCGCATCAGATGCATCACACAGACCAGATGGTAGCTCGGCATTGGACTCAGGTGACGACCACAGCGGGCCCCCCCGGACATGTAGGGAGAGAAATGGAATGAGGGGGTCAGTAATGACCCTGGTCCCCTGGCCTTAATGGGTTTGTGGACTCCTCCTCCGGTTCTGGAGCCTGTCTCAGCTCCTGTTGGTAAATAGCTTTATGTATAGCAGTTAATTGTCTCATATAGGCTCTCAGCTCTGCTTCCAATTGTTCCATGGGAGGTCCCTGATAGGGCTCCCTCAGATGGGGTACAGGCATGTGTCTACCAGTAAGCATCTGATGTGGAGTCAGATGAGTGGTTCTATTAGCTTGCATTCGGTAATGCATCGGGGCTAAAGGGAGAGCATCCATCCAATGGAATCCTGTTTCCGCACAAATTTTATTTACCTTTGTTTTTAGAGTTCCATTAACTCTTTCTACCATCCCCTGAGACTGGGGGTGGTAAACACAGCCCAGTCGTTGTTTGATTCTCAATTGTTGCAATACCTTTTTAACAGTCTGTTGGATAAAAGCTGATCCATTATCTGAACTTATCTGTGAAGGAATTCCAAATCTTGGGATTACCTCTCTCGTCAAAAACTTAATAACAGTTCCAGCACCTTGATCTTTGGATGGGGTTGCTTCCACCCACCTACTAAATCTGTCAATGACCACAAGCATGTAACTGTATCCTCTCACCCTTTTAATCATGTCCACATAATCAATCACCAGATGTTGAAATGGTCCTGTAGGTACCGGTATGTGCCCAGCTGGGGTAGTGATTCCCTTTCGCACATTATTTTGAGCACAAACATCGCATCGGCTCAGCAATTCATCAATCGTTGCCTGTAAATATGGAGACCAAAACCCTTGTTTCTTTATTTTTCTTACCACTTCTCCTCTTGCGCAATGATCCAACCCATGTGCATTAGTGATTAGTATTGTTAGTAATGTGTTAGGTGCAATCAACAACCCTTCATGATTTCTCCATAACCCTTTTTCATCTTGTTTAGCTCCTCTGTTACTCCACATAGTTCTTTCACACAATGTTGCTTGTTTCTGTATCTCCACCAAGTCATCCAGTGTGGTTACAGGTTCGATAGCTAGCATTGGTGCCATCACTGGATCCTCACACTTAGAGGCCTTTTTAGCCGCTTCATCAGCCAAATTATTCCCCTTTATCACATAGTCATTTCCTTTTTTGTGTGCCTGACATTTAACTATTGCCAGTCTTTTTGGCAGCATCATAGCATCAACTCCAGTATTTGCTGCAAATGTTGTATTGGGCTACCATTAGTCTTCTTAAAACCTCGCTGTTTCCATACTGCCCCAAACAAATGTGTAACTCCATGAGCATACGCTGATACGCTCTTTCCCTCTGCCAATCTGCACGCCTCAGTTACTGCCTTCAACTCTGCTAGTTGGGCAGAACATGGCTGAGGACAATTTTCGGCCTTTTCTACCTCAAAAACATCTCCGTTTCCTTTCCTCACCACTGCATATCCTGCATGGTTCCCCAAGTGATCCCTAAAACAGGATCCATCAACAAAATAAGTCACTTCTGCTTCCGGAATTGCTGTAGACTCCAAATCAGGTCTTAACTTAGAGAACGCCAATGAACTAGCAATCATGTGGTTTTCCTTCAAACTGGAAAGGTAATAATTCTGCTGAATTAACTGTATTACATCTCCTAAGAGTCACATCTGGAAATGTAAGCAAGAATGAATACTGCAAACTCCTTGCTTGTGTCAAAACAAACCTGCTATTCTCGATCAGCTCTATGATTTTATGATGGGAATAGATGACCACTGGAAACCCCATCGTCAGAACTGAAGCTTTCTCGTAGGCATAATGTACTGCTGCTAAACCCTGATAGCATGGTGGCCATCCCTGAGCCACTCCATCTAGTTTAGTGCTATAATAAGCTATTGGCTGTTTCTTTCGTCCACTACACGTCTCCTGCATCAACACTGCTGAAGCAAATCCATCACAGCGATTAGCAACAAACAAACAAAAAGGTTTATCATAATCTGGTGTAGCTAACACTGATGCTGTTTGCATTTCCTGCTTCAGAGTTTCAAATGCAACATAAGCATCAGATGTCCATTTCAATGGAGCATTCAATGTCTTTGATCCTGCTTCTGCTATCAGTCCCCTCAAGGGTGCAGTCTTTATTGCATCATCTTCAATCCATTCTGCTCTAAACCCTGTCATCCCAAGGAATGACATCATCTGTCCCACTGTCACTGGTTGTGGTGCTTTACTGATTCCCTCCAGCTGTGAAGGGGCTATTGCTTTTGTTCCATGTGCCACCAGTCGCCCCAGGTACTCTACCTGTGGTTGGCAATATTGTAATTTTGCTTGTGACACCTTTTGTCCCCCCTCAGCTAATTTTCTGAGAACTTTAACAGAGTCTTCATGACATTGTTGTACTGTTGGGGAACACATGATTAAATCATCAACATACTGTAGCATTGTGCTGTTTAAATCCAGTTCCTCTAGATCCTGTCTCAGAACTTGATTAAATATGTGAGGGGAATGTTTGAGTCCCTGTGGTAACCTTGTATAGCTGTACTCCTTCCCCCTGTATGTGAATGCAAATAGATACCTTGATTCTTCCGCTATTGGAATACTAAAAAATGCAGAACACAAATCTATTACCGCAAAGTACTTGGCATCCGGTGGAATGTTCATAAGTAATGTGTGTGGATTGGGCACTTCCGCTTGCCAGTCTTCCACCGCTGCATTTACTGCTCTTAGATTGTGCACCAATTGCCACTTAGTTTTATCTGCCTTTTGTACTGGGAATATAGGGGTGTTACATGGGCTTCTCATCTCTATTAGTACTCCTGCTTCTTCCAGCCCTAGTATAGTTCTCTCTATTCTCTGCTCAGCTTCTGGTTTTAATGGATACTGAGCTCTCCTAGGTAGTTGTGCTCTAGGTTTTAATCTGATCTGAACTGGTGAGGCTGATTTTACCTGTCCCACATCTGCCTCATGTCGCGACCACAGTTCTTCAGGGACTTGCTTAATCATTTGTTTCTTCAGGGAATCTTTTTCTTCCTTCAATTGCGCACTCATTTGCTTCCAGACATCATCGTTTTCAGATCTAGGGATTGCTACTGCCTGTGGTGTTGCTTTCACTTCCAATTCACACAACACTTTAATCATTGAATTATCTTCAGCACACAGTATCAATGGATTTTGTGTCTTCTCCCACTTCAGTTCTTCTGCTCTTTTAACCATTGTTCCCAACTCCTTTGACTCAAATCCTTCATTTATTAGCAGCGTCACGTGAGCTCTTGCTCCTTCAACATCATACCACTCATTGATGAACTCATTATCCTCCACTTGAAGCGCTGCTCCTTCTGTCCCTATAACCACACTTCTAATTTTAAGGTTAACTTTTGTTCCTGCAGTCCTTCTAAGCCATTCTTCCTCCAGCATCTCATTCTGGCCTTTATCATAAATCATAGTACAGTGATATTCTAATCTGGGGTCCCTTGCTTTTGGTATCTGTGCTGAAATGAACTTTCCCCATGGACTCATTATTTCCTGTATTGGCTCTTCTATTTCTCCTAACCAATACACATTAGCTTCCTTTCCTAATGTCACATTCATCTGAGCACTGACTGCCATTTCATCCACATAAACTCCATCAGGCGTACACCAAATCTGGAAACCCAACTGGCACAAAGCGTTTCTCCCTAATAGATTTACTGGAGTTTGCTCTGAAACTAAGATTGGTAAATTGATTGTTTTTCCCTGCACCGTTACTTTAACTGGAGCTGTTTCTGGTATTAGCTGCACTTGTCCCGAGAATCCTACGGTCTTAACGAACTTTCCTAACCTGGGGAGGTTAATGGCATAATTTGAATTTAGGCATGTATAGCAAGCTCCTGTATCGATCATCATGGGTATAGTTTTGCCATTTACCTGAACCTGCAGCGTTGGTTCCCCATCAGCTCCTTTGCTTGTCAATAAGAGCTGACCCTCCCCTTAAGGACCCTCTGGGCATCCCTAGCACCCATTTTTCCCACCCCAGTAATTTACTGGGCTGGAGCTTTGATTTAATCCAGTCCAGGCAGGGTTCTGATTCCCTCCTGTCCATGGATGTCCTAAATATGGGTTTTGCTGTGATTGTTCTTGACCCACAATTTGGGGAGCCCGCCAACCCGCACCTCCCTGCACTCCAGGTCCCTTCCATGGATTTACTGAACATCTCTTTTGGGTGTGTCCTGGTTGTCCACATCCCCAACACACTCCAAGTGGACCTTGTGGCTGCCGCTGCTGTTGTCTGCTCAATTTTCGGCTTGGACCAACCACTTCCGCCAGGCTATGTGTACACATTAATGACTGGAACTGAGGGAGTTGTGGGCTGGTGTGGTTGTTGAACTCCACCCAGTTGCTGACTCACAGGTGATACAGGATTTGGAGTCACTAGCATTTGTGATGCCTGCAACGTCTTTTCTTCCACAACTGCATCTTGAGTTTTTTCCCCTTGGATAGACTTCCCTCATTGCGTTCCACAGTCTGTTACGGTATGGATTGAATTCCACACCATCACTGGTTGCATCCGCTGCTTGATGCTCCAGGCCTGCTTTTGTCATGATGTCTTCCATTGCCTTTTGACCAATTATTTGGGCCAATAAGGCTTTTACATCTCCTATAGCAAGGAGACGCCCAAGTGTCTTTTCTTCAAAGTCCAGTATCCACTTCTGAGCCCCTTCATGCAGATCGGGCAAGCTATTGACCAACACTTCCAAATCCTGGGTCTGCCATGGTATGTAATTAGCATGCCTTCCCTTAATCAGTATAGGTGCTTGTACCATCCCATATTTTCTCCTCAATCTTAATTTCATACTCGGCTCTACCTGAATCTCAGTGTCCTCTTCACTTTTTGATTTTTCACCTTTATCTCTCTTTGGACTTTTTCTTTCCATTGCAGTACGCACAATTTCATATAGATTAGTAATTGATTTGCTTATTCTTTGGATAGACTCATCAAGACTTTGTGTTATCCAGTTTTTGGGCCTTCCCCTTGGTGTACTCCATCCTACTCTTCTCTCATCTCTATTTCCCTTAGTCATCTCAGTCCTCATTCTCCTTTTCTCTTCCTGTACCATCCTTTCCATATCCTTTAATTCCCTCTCCTTTCTCATTTGTTTTCTGTACTTCCTGTGACAATCCAACACACCATCACTGTCTTCCCATTCTGTCTGCTCAGTTCTTCCTTCATCACCTCTCACTGACCGCGCCTCTGACTCCCTTTCTCTCCTTGCTGCCTCTTCACTCTCTAGTACTACACTCCTCCACTCCTGTTGTAATTTATGAAGATCTGGATATACTGTCTCACTGCTCTGCTGCCTGCGCTCTCTCTCTCTCTCTCTCTCTCTCTCCCTGAGCAGTAGGGCCCCTCCCTTTTGTGGAGGGTCAGTGGGTTTTTGGATGTTCTCTCCCTGAGATTCTCTTCTCCTCTTCCAAGGCTGCTTCTTGTTCATCTTCTGATTCTGGATCCTTTTTGTCATCTGTCACCGTCACTTGTCCAGAAATATCAAACTTCCCTTCAATGACAGGATACTGTCCTACATAAGGCGGAGGGGTATCATACATCTTCAACTTCTTCTCTGTTTCTTCTTTTCTCTCTTTAATCTCCTGTCTTCCGTTAATAACTTTCCGAAGGTTCTCTTCTCCTCTCTTCTTAAACATTTTTAAGACTTCTAATTCATCCTGTCGCTTTGCTTGTCGTTTACTGGATTTGTCCTTTGGTTTGTGGTTCAGGATGAGAATTTCCAGGGCCTCACAAAGTGTTTAAACCCTTCGTACGCTTAGCCCACTTTTGATTTATCTTCAGAATTTTATCCTTTATCAAGGGGTTCCTTTCACACATCTTCTCCACTGGTGTTTTCACCTTACCCTGTCCCTCAAGGGTCTTCACTTTAGTTGTCTTATTCATCCTTATTCTTTGATTCTCTTTGACTCACTTATTATTATTATTAATAATGTTATTATTATTACTACAACTAACTTTACTATTATAGTATATTTTAATTATTTATTTTTATTTATTTTTTAAACACTCAACCTAATTATTTAATCATTTACCAGTGATGTTTTTTCTTTACAATTGATTCTTCTACGATCAGCACCTCAGTACTACACTTTCTGGATGCTCAGCCAATCTTTACTAGAGGAATTTCTGGGTGTTGGGCCTCACTGCTTCATAGACCCCCACTCTTCTAATGTGTTTATGACAATGTTCCTCTCACTTTCTTCTTGCTCTAATTCTGCTCAATTGTTATATAAAAAATATACAAAAATCACTGCACACTCTTTTGAGGCCTTCAGTCAAAATTCACACATCACGCATAAGCGCGCACACACACAGATACACTTCTTCACACACTCCTTCACACACCCCCCTTAACACCTCTCTCACTGACAACCACACACACTCACCAGACCTGCAGTTACACACACACACACACACACACACACACACACAGTAGCTTCTTCTCAAAGTGATCACTCTCTCTCACACTACTTCATTCATACTTCAT
This sequence comes from Hepsetus odoe, assembly GCA_017165825.1. Classification (NCBI taxonomy): domain Eukaryota; kingdom Metazoa; phylum Chordata; class Actinopteri; order Characiformes; family Hepsetidae; genus Hepsetus; species Hepsetus odoe. The sequence goes on along the minus strand of CM029391.1, from coordinate 5,491,863 downwards.
ACTTGGCAGCTGCAACACACGTGTACACACAAATCTTACTTCTTTCAGTTCTCTATGAACAATCTTCTACAGACAACAATTAAGCACTCAATATTCAATAAAAACTGTACAACACAAACCACAAGTTTGGACGTAAACCTTGCCGTCCGGCCTATTGTGAGGAACACGTACCGCTGACCCCACAATGCGACTGCCACAGGTTTATCTTCAGACAGAGACACACATCAACTTCGCATAGGAATACCGTCCTGCTTCATCCTCAAACAAACAGCAAAGTTCAATGCGATCTTTCAACTCCTTGTTCTCGAAACGACTGCCATATATCCTACCGGCATACCAGACCCACCGTTACGCCCTCATGGGAATTTCAGAAGAAAGTCAGATTCGTCAACCCACTTTAAAGTCTGCATATTCACCAGACGCTACCGGCCATGGGTCTAACATTACCTGTCCGAGATCTCTCAGGCTTTTACAAGCGCTTCACGTGACCCGTAACATATTACAGGCTTTAAGCAGTGGGCCCGAGGAACAGCGCCGAACCAGGAGCCCGTGTGGCCTCTTTTCAATCCTGCCGACTACGCCAAATTATGTCGTAGAAAATTGAAGTATGTGCCTAAGTCTGAAACTTTTTCTAAGTCAGAAACCAAACAAAGTCAAAAATCAAGCGAAGTCAGAGAGATGCAGCACAACCAATTTACTGAAGAGTTTCAGCAGGCGTGGTCCCGTGGGAGCAGCTCCAAATGCTCATCCCAACGTTGGACTTTAAATACATTTCAGACCCCTTTAACATTTGCATAAATCCATCCCATTATTAGTTTTCCACCAATAATATTCAATGCTGTCATGACTGAAACCTCAGTTTCCCCACCTTTGCCCCTTTCCCACCATTAGACTTAGGCCTTCTCACTGTCCACCTTCCTGCCTTGTCTACCACCTATATTTCAAGGCATCCACCCATCCAGGCCCCCACTTAAAAGTGTTTTTTCACAAATGTGTCCCCTAGTTTATGAGTGCAGCTGCCTAAGCAGAGCTGTAACTCTTTCCTGCTGAATGTTCCCTGGGGGGCTTCTGGGGTCAGATTCTAGGTCAACAAACTCTGTGACCTCAGGAATGTGAGGCACTGTGAGACAGGGACAAAAGTAAAGGGATTTTCACTAAAATGGCACCCCATTTTATCTATAGAGTGTTCTGGGATTCTGCTAGGCGCCAAGCAGCTCCCCGGCCTCTTATCCTCTTTGGTGGAAGCATCATTGCTGATATAATTCACTGTATCTGTGAAGCGAATTTGTTTGTGGCCAGTGTATTTATGTGTATGTCTTTTTTTTTTTGTTTCTTTATTTTGGGGACCTTTTGGGATTTTGTGTAATTCTTGGGGGGTGAATGTAACCAGGTCAAATTGTATGGTCATAATTACACAAAATCTGTTAGGTCCTAAGCAGCTGTTGCTCTACCTGATGGAGAGGACCTCCAAACCTGTAGTGGTGCTTGTTATTAATTACAGCCACTCCTGATCCCTTTTTCTTCTTCGGTGGTACGCCCCTATAAACTTGGGATCTTTCCTTGTCCCCTCCCTCTTTCTACAATTCCCCTGAGGGAGAGGAGCTGGAGTGGGCGCCACACTTATTTGGAGGTGAATGTTTCTATTGTGTACCGTCAGAATAAAAGGAGAAAGACCAAGGAGACTCCCGTGTCGTGCAAAAAATCACACAACGCAGAAGTGCACCGGTCACACTAGTACATCCCCAGTCTCCCAACAATTCCCTATAATTCTCTTTACAATGGTAATTCTTTTCTCTCTTTTTGAGATGGGTGGCTGTCTACCACCTGTGTGGTGGACAGTTTAGGTATTTCCGGAATGCAAGTCCATTGATTTCTGTGATGGTCTCCTGAATTCCATACCTGCTACTTCCCAGAGTTGGCGAAACAACTATCATCATATTTCTCTCCCGACCTGAACTTCAGATCAGCTACATCAGACTAGTTCTTCTACTGCAGAAGAACCAGTCTGATGTAAAAAGAGTAGCTGAGTAGCTGAGTAGCTTAGCTGCTGCCACGAAAATGAAAGCTTAACCCACTCAGAGCTACCACCTTTAGCTCATGAGCCTCCAATTACAGTCACCAATGGACTCTTTTACTGTAACTCATGCTTACAGGAAGTCATCACTATACAGGGTTTTTCTCTTTCTTTCCTTTTTATTTCTGGTGTCAGCCAGAGAAGGATGGATTCCCCTTTTGGGTCTTGGTTTCTCCCAAGGTTTCTTCCTCATGTTTGGGGGGGTTTTTCCTTGCCTCACTCACCCTAGGCTTTCCCAATTGGGACTCGGACCTGGATTCTTTAAAGCTGCTTTGTGACAACAACAGTTGTAAGCGCCATATAAATAAGACTGACTTGACTTGACTTGACAATGCAACTTGTGACCTTCTCTGTACTTCTCCATCAATACCCTTCAGAGCAAACATTGCATCTGTAGTAGAGTTCTTTCTTGACATGAAACCATGCTACAACAGTAAAAAGTGCTATATAAATAAAACTGACTTGACTTTACTAATGGTCAGGCTGACAGACAAGGTTAGACAGGAGTCCCCGTGGACTATGATGTTTGCTGATGAATCTGCAGCAATAGTAGGGACCAGCATTGAGGAGAACCTGGATAGATGGAGATATGCTATAGGGAGGAGAGGAACAAAAGTGAGTATGACAATGACAGAATGCATGAGTGTGAACAAAAGTGGTTAGGATGCAGGCAGTAGATGTGAAAAAAGTGGAGGAATTTAAATATTTGGTATTTGATCAACAGTTCAGAGTAATGGCGAGTGTGGAAGAGGGATGAGGGAAAGAGTGCAGGCAGGTTGGAATGGGTGGAGAAGAGTGGCTGGAGTGATTTGTGATGGACAGGTACCAGGGAGAGAAAAAGGAGGATATTGGGAGGAGGATGTTGAAGATGGAGCTGCCAGGAAACATGAAAAGAGGAAGACCAAAGAGGAGGTTTATGGGTGTGGTGAGAGAGGATACGTAGGTGGTTTGAAGGAGGAAGATGCAGAAGACAGAAAGATCTTAGTGCCTTTAAGACAAAGGACTCCTTAATGACAACTGAACTCCCCAGCTGAAAAAAACTACTCAAATTCATTGCCCTACATGTTATGCTAATATCTTGGTCACAATACCATAACATAAACATAGAAAGTCTAAACCTTAAAACATCATTGGTGTTTTGGTGCTACAAGAGGCAATATTAGGCAGGTGGTTATAAAGCTGGCAAGTTTGGAGGAAGGAGCAGAGAAAGAAGGGTAGGAAAGTGCAAGGGCAGAAGTTTTGATTGTTTGATTGTTGGTAGTATGACTGTTCAAAGAGGAGACTAGAATATAAAATGGAAAGAAGGAAGGTCGCGTGTGCAAAACATTACATCTTTACCTAGGGGAAAGAGAGAGTGGTGATTGGTGCTGACTTTAATGGGCATGTGAGTGATGGCAACAGATGTTATGAGGGGGTGATGGGTAGGTATGGTGTGAAGGAGAGGCCTGCAGAAGGGCAGATGGTGGTGGACTTTGCTAAAAAGATGGAAATGGTTGTAGTGAATACTTATTTTAAGAACAAGGAGGAGCACAGGGTGACATATATGAGCACAGGAAGATGCCAGCAGGTGGATTATATCCTTTTGAAAGTGGGTCAGTCTGAAGGAGATTGGAGACTGCAAAGTAGTGACAGGAGAGTAGCTCAACAGCATTACATAGTTTTCTGTAGGATAGACACCAAGGAAGGAGAAAAATAACCTATACAAATTGGCTATAAAAAGGGACAGAGCTGGTTAAGATTGAAGAAGGTTCAGGCAATAAAGGATAACAATGGAAACATACAAGTGAGTAGAGTGTGTTGAGAAGATGTAGGGAAAACTTTGAGAGGCTGATAAATAAAGAGAATGAGAAAGAGAGAAGGTTGGATGACTTAAGAATAACGAACAAAGAAGTGCACCCTATTGGCATGGTGGAAGTAAGGACAGCTATGAAGGAGATTGGAGACGGTGGCACTGACAGATGGCTAAGATGGAGGTGGCAGAGTTAAAAATGCTATGATTTGCATTGGGAGTCACAAGAATGGACAAGATTAGAAACAAGTATTTTAGTAGAGTAGAGTAGAGTAGAGTAGAGTAGAGTAATCTTTTATCATCCCACGAATGGAAAATTTGGGTGTTACAGGGCTCTTATAAAAGTGACAGATGTACAGAAAGAATAGAAAAAAGATATATAAAAATAGAGGTATAAGGAAAGAGGAACAAGTACAGGAGAAAGGAGAAAAGTACAGGAGCTATAATAATAAATTATCTATCTATATAAATATATAAATATAAATATATATACATATATACTATATTACCAAGATGCATATACAAATCTACAAGAAGAATTAGGTGACCATATATACAGTACACAGTAATAATACACGATAATAAATAGGTTTTAAATAAATTATAAATATATATAAATAAACAAGTAGTAAGATATAAGTCTAATAATAATAATACTGTACAATACAATAACAATTTACATTAATATACATTAATAATATTATATAATATAACATAATATATAATAATAAACAAGCAATGTAATGTTATGTTGATGAGTTGTGGAGTCTTATTGCTGCAGGTAGGAATGACCTGCGGTAGCGTTCTTTCTTACACTGCGGGTGTAAGAGTCTGCTGCTGAACGAGCTGCTCAGTGCTTGTACAGTCTCGTGTAGGGGGTGGGAGGTGTTGTCCATGATGGATGTTAGTTTGGATAACATCCTCTCCTCCCCTACCTGCTCGATGGACTTGAGCGGGCAATCCAGGACAGAGCTGGCCCTCTTGACCAGTTTGTTTAGTTTCCCTCTGTCCCTCTCTGCGACTCTTCCACACCAGCAGACCACAGCATAAAAAACAGCAGATGCTACCACAGTGTCATAAAATGTCCTAATGAGATTTTTGTTTACTCCAAAGGACCTCAGCCGCCTCAGCAGGTGTAGTCGCCCTTTTTGTAAAGAGCAGTAGTGTTTGTGGACCAGTCCAGTTTATTGTTGATGTGGACACCCAGGTATTTGTACTCCTCCACTGTCTCAATACACAAACCCTGGATGTCCACCGGTGTAATGGGGGGTGACTTCCTGCGAAAGTCGATCACCAGCTCCTTCGTCTTGCTGGCATTGATGCGCAGATGATATTGATTGCACCATCTGACAAAGTCACTGATGACCCCCTTGTATTCCTGCTCATTCCCCTCCGACACACGACCAACAATAGCGGTGTCGTCGGAGAACTTTTGCAGGTGACAGGTGTCCGTGTTGCATTTGAGGTCCGCTGTTACAATGTGAAGAGGAAGGGGGCGAGGACTGTTCCTTGTGGGGCTCCAGTGCTGCAGACCACCACCTCAGACACACAGTCCTGGAGTCTCACATACTGGGATCTATTGGTGAGGTAGTCGATAATCCACTCAGTCATGTGATGGTCCACACCCACTCCCTCCAACTTCCCCCTCAGAACTGAAGGCTGGATTGTGTTGAAAGCACTGGAAAAGTCAAAGAACATGACTCTCACAGTGCTCTTGGCACTCTCCAGGTGAGTAAGGGTCCGATGCAGCAGGTAGATGACAGCGTTATCCACCCCAATGTATGTCTGGTAAGCAAACTGCAGCGGGTCCAGGTCCCTCCTGACCAGTGGACGAAGGTGATGGAGGATGATCCTCTCTATAGCCTTCATCAGGTTAGAGGTGAGGGCAACAGGTCTGAAATGGTTTGGCTCCTTGGGGTGCGACGTCTTGGGGACTGGAATGAGGCATGAGGTCTTCCACAGAATGGGGACACGCTCCAGGCTGAGGCTGAGGTTAAAGATGTTGGTGATAACCTCACAGAGTTGATCTGCACAGTCCCTCAACAGGCTGGAGCTGAAGCCATCCGGACCTGTGGCTTTCCTGTGCTTCAACTTCCTCAACTGACACCACACCTGGTCAGCTGTGATGGAGAGGCTATTGTGTGGTGAGAGAGTGGGAGCCTCCTGATGAGTGGGACAGCAGGAGGGGGCAGTAGAGTCCTCAGGGGAAAGGGGGGGTAGAGAAGGGGAAGATAAAGATAAAAGGGGATACGCAGCTGATATCCCTGGTGGGGGTTGCAGAGAGGTGTGAAGGGGAGGTGCCGTTGGAGTTTGCAAGGAGGTGTGAAGGGGGGCACTGGCATGTATTGGGCTTTGATGGTTGGGTGAGGGGCAGATTCCTGAGTCTTTCCTGTTAAAGAACAGATTTAGACTATTAGCCCAGTCCCGATCTCCAGACTCTGGGCCTCCCCTACTCAGTGTGCTCCTACCAGTAATGGTGTTCAGTCCTCTCCACACACCTCTGACGTTGTTTTGTTTGAGCTGCTCCTCCAGCCTCTCTCTGTATCTGTCCTTCCCCCTCCTTATCTCTCTTTTCAGCTCCTTCTGAGCTTTTCTCATTGCCTCCTTATCTCCTGATCTGAAGGCTCTTGACTTCTGCTTCAGCAGAGCTCTCAGATCAGGGGTCAGCCATGGTTTATTATTGGAGTAACACCGTACTCTCCTGGTTGGTACAGTGTTCTCCACACAGAAGGTGATGTAGTCGGTTATGCAGACTGTTAAGTTGTCGATGTCCTCTCCATGTGGGCTGCAGAGCGCCTCCCAGCCTGTGGTTTCGAAGCAGTCCCTCAGTGCCATGCTAGACTTATCAGACCATCCTCTCACATACCTCGTAGTGGGGGGTTGATTGCATACTAGAGGTATGTAAGAGGGAACCAGATGGACCAGGTTATGGTCTGAGTGTCCCAGTGGAGGGAGGGGTGATGCTCTGTATGCATCCTTAGCGTTTGCATACAGTAAGTCTAGTGTCCTGTTTTCCCGGGTGCAGCAGTCCACATACTGGGTGAGAGTAGGCAGAGTGGAGGACAAGGAGACATGATTAAAATCACCAGAAATCAGGAGGAAGGCTTGGGGATGTGCTTTCTGCAATTGAGACACAACTGTGTGTATGGTTTCAAAGGCTGCTGTTGCGTCTGCCGCTGGTGGGATGTAAACAGTTATCGCGATGACTTGCGAGAACTCGCATCGGCAGATAGTATGGTCGGATGCTGACCGCTAATAGCGCCACGTCCCGTGTGCAGCACTGCTCTTTAACGGAGATTGCCCTTGGTTACACCATCTCTTGTTGACATACATCACAATCCCCCCGCCTTTCCTCTTACCGGTCTCCTTCGCGCTCCGGTCCGCTCTCACCAGGTGGAATCCCGTTACGGCAGCGAGAGAGTCTGGAGTGAGTTGTGTCAGCCAGGACTCCGTGAAGCACATCAAGCTGACCTCCCTGTACTCTCTTTGGAGCCTGGTGAGCACCGTTAGCTCATCGATCTTATTAGGGAGAGATCTGACATTCCCCATGATGATGGTTTGTACCGTCTCTTCCTCTCCCAGTGTTTCACCCCAGCTCTGCAGCCCCGTCTCCTCCGCTGTAGTTCCCTGGGGATCTCTGCTCTCTCGCTGGGCTGTATCGGCTGTATCGGCAGGTTGCTAAGCGCTAGCAGCTGATCCCGGGTGTAAACAATGAACCCATTGCCTGGTGACTCACCGCGTGCAGGGTAAAACAGTCCAAATACGATTAAAAAACAGAAAAAAAAGTGAACAAGTCTCCTCTGACTGCTGTACTTGTGACAGATTAGAAGAAGAAGTGAAAGAAGTAATAAATAAAGTAAAGAAAATAGATTAAATATGTAAAAAGAACAGAAAGTTGACAGAGCTCCTGTAACTGGCTGCCTCTCACGTGGCGCTATCTTGAAAGTTAGAGAGACTGCTCAGGCATTTGCTGAGGAAAGATAAGGAGTATATTGGGAGAAACATGTTGAAGATGGAACTGCCAGGCAAGAGGAGAAGATGGATGCCAAAGAGGAAGTTTATGGATGTGTGGAGAGAGGACATGCAAGTGGTAGATGTGAAAGAAGAAGATGCTTAGAAGAAAGGTGATCTACTGTCACAAAAGCATCTTTTTTTCCTACGACTGTATACTTAATTCATCTGATTCATGTTTTATATATTTTTTTGTAATAGCTACAAGGGATCAGTTTCATTTCTCCCCTACTGTTATAGAATTTATTTCAGTAATAATCTTCATATTATAGATGCTCTGAATTATGCCCTATAATACAAGTTGATGACTAATCTGCAGAAGATGTCAGTATCACACCAGATTTCCTTCTCAGCATGGAGTCAGCTGCTCCATCTGCCACACTCCTTGTGTTTTGGATCAAGGCACAGATAACAGATATAGAAGAGTTCCCAATTCCAAACATTGTATGAAAAGTATGCCCCTGGATGAACTGATACATTAAGAACCAGGTAACCGATTATGTTTGGTGTAGGAATAGGAGTATTAACCAGCATAATTATCCTATCATCATACACTTAATAAATGTCACTCACAATTGGACATAAAAAAACTAAACTGAAATAATGCAAATAATAATGCTAATGTAATTTGTTTAGTACTGTAGAATTAATTTGTATCATACACTAGAAAGCACAAATAGTGGCCTGTACTTTGCATTAAATAACATCACTATTATTATTGTTATTATTATCATTATCATTATCATTATTATTATTATTATTATTTATTTCTAGAGTAGTTTGCAGCACAATGTGCTTTACAATTTTCTAAACAATGGATTGTTTAATTATTAATTTAAAAACAAAAACTTAATATAAATAATAATGCATGTAAAACGGTCATAGAAAGTTAGAATGAACAACTGATTTTACTCCCTGATGAATTTATTCTTGCTGTAAATATCCAAGAGATGTGGTGTGTGACCAGGAAAAAAGCATTATTGTAGATATTATTTGTGACTGTTTTTTTCTTAAAACTTTTGCAAATGCAACCCATAGCTAAATAAAGTTGGCAACTATGAAGAACCAAATGTACAATATCTCACTGTAGCTTTTTATGTGTAGCAACATATTGTAATTATTAGCTGAGAATTAAATTCTATCAACCACATCCATTAGTTGAAAGGGCTCACAACAGAATAAGTATATGTCCGGTAGATATAAGTATATATATAAGTATATATAACCAGGGCAGCGGTGGCCTAGTGGTTAGGGAGTTGCCCCACATCGGAAGATTGTGGGTTCGATTCCCTCACCAGTAGGTTGCCCTGAGGTAGGTACTGTCCCCGTCACTGCTCCCTGGGCGCTTTCAATAACTGCCCACTGCTGCATGGTGTTTGCATGGCTTAAATGCAGAGGTCCAATTTTGTTGTGGCTCACTGTGTGCTGTGCTGTGACCTCGCAATGACAAGGGTTGTCACTTTCATTTTCTTTTTCATTTACATCACTGCTGGGTTAAGTATAGAATAATAACAAAAATCTAAAGTTTAAATCAGAAACAACTAGTAGGGCTAGTCAGATGAGTAGGGCTAACACACTTAGCCTAGAAAACAATTTTTTGGCTTTAGTCAAGTCAAGTCAAGTAGGTTTTTATTGTCATTTCAAGGACCATTTCCTCCAGGACCATGGTGCTACACATAAGGTGACATCAGACACAACATAAAACACAAGAACTAGCAATGCAGACAACAACAGACAGTACAACAGACAGAACATTCATTTAGTCTTGCTAACACTCAAAGACAGGTTGTTAGTTCTGCACCAGTCTAAATTGCAATCAAAAAAGGGCCAGATGGAGGTTGGGGGAGATTGCATCATCTGTTGAGCGATTGGGACGATATTGAGCGATTGGGACGAACTGCAGGGGGTCCAGTGAGGGAGGGATTTGAGTCTTAATGTACTTTATGACCAGCCTCTCGAAGCACTTCATGATGATAGGTGTGAGTGCAATGGGATAATAGTCATTTAGGCAGGAGTCAGATGATTTCTTTGGCACTGGGATGATACTGGTGGTCTTAAAGCACTTGGGAACAAAAGTGGTGCTCAGAGAGATTGAAGAGTTGAAGATGATTGAACTCGGAGAGTTGAAGATGTCGGTGAGAACATCTGCCAGCTGTTCTGCGCATCCTCTGAGCACTCAACCTTGTATGTTGTCTGGACCAGCAGCTTTCCGTGGGTTGACTCTCAATAGAGATCTTCTCACCTCAGCCATGGTTAGACAGAGAACCTGGTCGTTAGAAGTAGGGATGGTCTTCCTCATCACCGTATTGTTCGCCGCATCAAACTGTGCTTAGAAGCGGTTCAGCGTATCTGGGATGGAGGTCTCACCGTCACAGGCAGGTGTAGATGTGCTGCAGTTGGTGAGGGCCTGAATGCCCTGCCACATGCACAGCGTGTCACCGGTGTTCTTGGATGAATTCTCTGTGAATGAGTTCACTTGGGTGCTCTCACCCGAGACAGGTTTGCCCTCGCTGTTCTTAGGGCGACCTCCTCCCCAGACTTGAAGGCCTTGTCCTGGGTTCTCAGCAGTCTGCGCACTTCCGCAGTCATCCATGGCTTCTGGTTGGGTCGTGTGATGATGGACTTGGAGAAAGTAACATCCTCAATCCACTTTCTGATGTATCAAGTCACCGAAGCTGTGTACTCCTCCAGGTTGATGGAGTCACCATAAGTTGCAGCCTCCCTGTCCCAGTCAGTGTGTTCAAAGCAGTCCTGAAGAGTTGAGATGGCGCCTGTGGGCCAGGTCTTTAACTGCTTCAGGGTGGGCTTGACATGCCTGACGATTACACTTTAGACTAATAAAGTGCAAATTTATCAAACCCAGCAACAATTATATAATTTTTAAGCACTTCAGAGGCAGGTAAAGAAGGAAAATACCAACTCTTTAACGTCAAAAACGACTGCAATTGCAATTGACTGCAATTGACCATACATGCATCCACATGATATGTTTTTTTTATATATAGTACTATGCAAAGGTTTTAGGCAGGTGTGGAAAAAATGCTGTAAACAAAGAATGCTTTCAAAAATAAAAGTGTTAATCATTTATTTTCATCAATCAAAAAAATGCAGTGAATGAACAAAAGAGAAATCTAAATCAAATGATGCAAGATGGCGCCACGTGAGAGGAGCTCAGTTACAGGAGCTCCGACCACTTTCTGTTCTTTTAACTTATTTAATCTATTTTCTTTACTTTACTTATTACTTCTTTCACTTCCTCTTCTAATCTGTCACAAGTACAGTAGCCTGAGGAGACTTGTTAACTTTTTTTTTCTGTTTTTTAATCATATTTGGACTGTTTTGCACGCGGAGAGTCACCAGACAATGGGTTCATTGTTTACACCCGGGACCAGCTACTAGCGCTTAGCAACCAGCCGATACAGCCCAGCGAAAGAGCAGAGATCCCCAGGGAACTACAGCGGAGGAGACGGGGCTGTAGAGCTGGAGTGAAATACTGGGAGAGGAAGAGATGGTACAAACCATCGGTACCCTCGATCATTATGGGGAATGTCAGATCTCTCCCTAATAAGATTGATGAGCTAACGGCGCTCACCAGGCTTCAGAGAGAGTACAGGGAGGTCAGCATGATGTGCTTCACGGAGTCCTGGCTGACACACCTCACTCTGCATCTCACTCTCACGCTGCTGTACCTGGATTCCACCTGGTGAGAGCGGACCGGAGTGCGAAGGAGACCAGTAAGAGGAAAGGCGGGGGGATTGTGATGTATGTGAATGAGAGATGGTGTAACCAAGGGCACATCACCGTTAAGGAGCAGTGCTGCACACAGGACGTGGAGCTGCTAGCGGTTAGCACCCGACCGTACTATCTGCTGTGCGAGATCTCGCAAGTCATCGCGATAACTGTTTACATCCCACCGGCAGCAGATGCGACAGCAGCCTGCGAAACCATACACACAGTTGTGTCTCAACTGCAGAAAGCACATCCCCAAGCCTTCCTCCTGATATCTGGTGATTTTAATCATGTCTCCTTGTCCTCAACTCTGCCTACTCTCATCCAGTATGTGGACTGCTGCACCCGGGAAAACAGGACTTTGGACTTACTGTATGCAAACGCTAAGGATGCATACAGAGCATCACCCCTCCCTCCACTGGGACACTCAGACCATAACCTAGTCCATCTGGTTCCCTCATACATACCTCTAGTATGCAATCAACCCCACACTACAACGTATGTGAGAGGATGGTCTGATGAGTCTAGCATGGCACACAGGGACTGCTTCGAAACCACAGACTGGGAGGCGCTCTGCAGCCCACATGGAGAGGACATCGACAGTTTAACAGTCTGCATAACCGACTACATCACCTTCTATGTGGATAACACTGTACCGACCAGGAGAGTACGGTGTTACTCCAATAATAAACCATGGCTGACCACTGATCTGAGAGCTCTGCTGAAGCAGAAGTCAAGAGCCTTCAGATCAGGAGATAAAGAGGCAATGAGGACAGCCCAGAAGGAGCTGAGAAGAGAGATAAGGAGGGGGAAGGACAGATATAGAGAAAGGCTGGAGGAGCAGCTCAAACAAAACAACATCAGAAGTGTGTGGAGAGGACTGAACACCATTACTGGAAGGAGCACAGTGAGTAGGGGAGGCCCAGAGTCTGGAGATCGGGACTGGGCTAATAGTTTAAACCTGTTCTTTAACAGGTTTGACTCTGGAATCTGTCCCTCACCCAACCACCAAAGCCCAATACATGCCAGTGCCCCCCATCACACCTCTTTGCAATCCCCAACGGCACCTCCCCCTCACACCTCTCTGCAACCCCCACCAGGGATATCAGCTGCGTATCCCCTTTTATCCCCCCCTTCTCCTGAGGACTCTACTGCCCCCTCCTGCTATCCCACTCATCAGGAGGCACCCACTCTCTCACCACACAATAGCCTCTCCATCACGACTGACCAGGTGCGGTGTCAGCTGAGGAAGATGAAGCACAGGAAAGCCACAGGTCCGGATGGCATCAGCTCCAGCCTGTTGAGGGACTGTGCAGATCTACTCAGTGAGGTTATCACCAACATCTTTAACCTCAGCCTCAGCCTAGAGCGCGTCCCCATTCTGTGGAAGACCTCGTGCCTAGTTCCAGTCCCCAAGACGTCGCACCCCAAGGAGCCAAACCATTTCAGACCTGTTGCCCTCACTTCTAACCTGATGAAGGCTATGGAGAGGATCATCCTCCATCACCTTCATCCACTGGTCAGGAGGGACCTAGACCCACTGCAGTTTGCTTACCAGCCGCACATTGGGGTGGATGACGCCATCATCTACCTGCTTCATCAGGCACTCACTCACCTGGAGAGTGACAAGAGCACTGTGAGAGTCATGTTCTTTGACTTTTCTAGTGCTTTCAACACAATCCGGCCTTCAGTTCTGAGGGGGAAGCTGGAGGGAGTGGGTGTGGACCATCACATGACTGAGTGGATTATCGACTACCTCACCAATAGACCCCAGTATGTGAGACTCCACGACTGTGTGTCTGAGGTGGTGGTCTGCAGCACTGCTGCCCCACAAGGAACAGTCCTCGCCCCCTTCCTCTTCACACTGTACACAGCGGAATTTAAATACAACACGGACACCTGTCACCTGCAGAAGTTCTCGGACGACACCGCTATTGTTGGTCGTGTGTCGGAGGGGAATGAGCAGGAATACAGGGGGGTCATCAGTGACTTCGTCAGATGGTGCAATCAAAATCATCTGCAAATCAATGCCAGCAAGACGAAGGAGCTGGTGATTGACTTTTGCAGGAAGTCACCCCTCATTACACCGGTGGACATCTAGGGTTTGTGCATTGAAACGGTGGAGGAGTACAAATACCTGGGTGTCCACATCAACAATAAACTGGACTGGTCCACAAACACAAATGCTCTGGAGATCTTTACTCCACAACTCCACAATTCATCATCATAACATTACATTACATTACATTGCTTGTTTTATTATTATAAATATCATATTATATTATATATTATTATTATTAATGTATATTATTACTGTATTGTATATTATTATTATTATTATTATTATTATTACACTTATATCTTGCTACTTGTTTATTTATATATTTATAACTTATTTAAAACGTATTTATTATCGTGTATTATTGCTGTGTACTGTATATATGATCACCTAATTCTCCGTGTAGATATGTATATGTATATATATTTATATAGATATATAGATAGATTATTTATTATTTATGTTTTATAGCGGGCAGCGGTGGCCTAGTGGTTAGGGCGTTGGCCCTATGATCGGAGGATCGGGGGTTCGAACCCCTTCCCAGTGGGTTGCCCTGAGGTACCCTTGAGCAAGGTGCCGTCCCTGTCCCGCTCCTCCCTGCGATGGGCTGGCGACCTGTCCAGGGTGCGTCCCCCGTCCTCGCCCTGTGTGCGCTGGGTTGGACACCGGCACTCCCCCGCGACCCCGTTTGGGACAAGCGGCAGATAATGGATGGATGTTTTATAGCTTCTGTACTTCTCCTGTACTTGTTCCTCTTTCCTCTTTCCTTATGTCTCTATTTTTTAATATATCTTTTACATCTGTCATATATACATATGTATATATTGTATATTATTATTATATATTATCATTACATTTATATTTTTGTTACTTGTTTATTTATAATTTATTTTAGTTTTTTATTACTATTTTTCTTGTAAATATGTACATGTGTATATATATATATATATAATTTATTATTTATAACTCCTGTACTTGTTCCTCATTCTTTCTATCTTTATATTTTTATATATTTTTCTTTTCTTTTTTCTGTACATCTACCTTTCTATATTCTCTCTGTCACCTTTATAAGAGCCCTGTAACGCCCAAATTTCCCATTCGTGGGATAATAAAATATTACTCTACACTACACTACTCTACTCTACTAAATCAATATTTTCTGTGACCACCCTTTGCCTTCAAAACAGCATCAGTTCTTCTTGGTACACTTGCACACAGTTTTTGAAGGAACTCAGCTGGTAGGTTGTTCCAGACATCTTGGAGAACTAACCACAGATCTTCTGTGGATGTAGGCTTCCTCACATCCTTCTGTCTCTTCAAGTCAAGTGAAGTCAAGTCAAGTAGGATTTTATTGTCATTTCAGCCATATACACAGTACACAGTGAAACGAAATAACGTTCTTCCAGGACCCTGGTGCTACACACAAGACAAGACACAAGACACAAGACAACATAAGACACAACATAATACACAAAACAGTGCAACAAGTGCAGACAAGACAGACAACAACAGATGACACAACAGACAGTACATTCATCCGCAGAGGGCCGCAGTGTTGTGGAACAAAGCAGCCCAGGTAGATTACAGTGTAGCAGTGTGGTGGAGCAGTGTTATTGATAAAGTGCAGAGTGCAACATGAGATAAATAAATAAATACAAGATGATAATGGTGGACTGGGTAGACATTGGTGGTTTAAGAGTTCAAGAGTCTGATGGCCAGGGGGAAGAAACTATTTCCCATCCTGGAAGTGGAGGCCCGTATGCTGCGGAACCTTTTCCCGGATGGCAGGAGGGAGAAGAGAGTGTGGGATGGGTGGGAGGGATCATCCACAATGCTGGTTGCTTTGTGGATGCAGCGAGTGGTGAAAATGTCCTGTACAGAGGGCAGAGAGAGCCCGATCATCTTCTCAGCTGTTATCACTACCCGTTGTAGGGACTTGCGGTGTAAGACGTTGCAGTTCCCGTACCAGGCAGTAATGCAGCCGCTCAGGATGCTCTCAATGGTTCCTCTGTAAAAGATGGTGAGGATGGAAGGTGGGAGATGGGCTTTCTGCGCAGGAAGTAGAGGCGCTGCTGGGCTTTCTTTGTGATGGAGTTGGTGTTGAGGGTCCACATGAGGTTGTCAGTGATGTCAACACCAAGAAACTTGGTGCTGTGGACCATCTCCACAGGTGAGGTGTTGATAATAAGTAGAGTGTGGTTCCGACGTGGTCTCCTGAAGTCAACAACCATCTCTTTAGTCTTGTCGACGTTCAGAGACAGGTTGTTGGTTCTACACCAGTCTGTCAGCTCTTTTATCTCCTCTCTGTAAGCTGCCTCATCTCCACCGCTGATCAGACCCACCACAGTTGTATCATCAGCGAATTTGATGATGTAGTTCAAGCTGTGCATGGCTGCACAGTCATGGGTCATCAGTGTGAACAGCAGTGGGCTGAGCACACAGCCCTGGGGGGCTCCTGTGCTCAGTGTGATGGTGTTGGAGGTGCTGTTACAGATCCTGACTGACTGGGTTCTCCCAGTCAGGAAGTCCAGGATCCAGTTACAGAGGGAGGTGTTCAGGCTAGCAGCCTCAGCTTCTCACTCTGAGGGATGCTGAGGGATGATGGTGTTGAATGCTGAACTGTAGTCGATGAACAGCATTCTGACATAACTGTCCTTTCTGTCCAGATGAGAAAGGGCCAGGTGGAGGGTGGTGGAGATTGCATCATCCGTTGAGCAGTTGGGACGATACGCAAACTGCAGGGGGGTCTAGTGATGAAGGAATCTGAGACTTGATGTGCCTGATAATCAGCCTCTCTGTAACGGTGGCGGGGTACCGGAAGGACGCCAGAGTGGAGCCAGGAGTTCGGAGCACTGTTTTATTGTCCACAGTTCCCAAATACAAAGACACAAGGGCTGCAGTTCAAAGCAGAACCTGAGGACAGGAGAACTGCAGCCTAAACCAAGTTGTACAGATCCCAAAAACCTAAATCTAAATCAGAACCACCCGTACACATTTAGGCTTAGCCTAACCAATGAGCCATGCTCTGCTCTGACTCATCGGGGCTTAAATAGTCAGTACCAATGATGCACACCTGTGCCTGCTTAGGCTCCGGTGTGCTCAGTCAGAGCAGAGCGCCCTCTAGTGTGCCCCAAAAACACCCCACACGTGACAGAAACCCCCCCCTCAAAGGCGCGGCTCCCGAAGCGCCAAAACTTGTCCGAGCCTCTGGGGGGAGGCCAAGAACCACAAAACTACATAAAAAAAACAGAAGTCCCTTGTGGGGACACACGGTCAGGTCCACAACAAAAAACACCAAAAGGACCTCCGACCAGTCATGTCAAGCAGCTGGTGGTGGTGAGGGGAATCCCAGCAGTTCCGTCCACCTTTTTGACCATTGCCTGAACTCGGCTCTGAAGTCCCTGGAGGCTTCGCCTGACTCTGCGGAACGCCTGGACTCAACTGAACCTGAAAGGGAGCTAAACAGAGACGTTACAGGGTTCACAGAGGAAGTCTTTTTCAATGAGTCTAAACTCTGCTTACAACCCCTGTCCGCCGTGTTCCGCACGTCTCTCCTCCCCGAATCTACGGTGCTGAAGTTCTTGTCCGTTTCCCTGAACTGATTCTTGCTGGTGTCTTTTGCCTTTTTCCTTTTCTTGGTCATACTTCCTGGTCGCTTGGGGCTCGGCGACGCAGGGTCCCAGCTTCTGGTTCCATTATGAGGAGTTCTACTTGGCTCCCTCCATAAGTCACCTCGTTCTGGATTTGCTGAATTGTGGAGGCGAGCCGACGCTAGGGGGTCTGAAGGCAGCTGCTCCCTCTCTGCATTCGTTACCCATTTCTCCGCTGGACTGTTCTCTGGATGCTCTGTTTTGGCTTTTGCCCTCTGGGTTCCAGCAGGCACTGGTGTCGGAGAAGTGAGTTGAGATTCGATGAGGGCCAATTTCACTTCCATACCTTTGACCTGTTTTTCTAGCTCGGTGAGCTTGCTGGCCTCATAACGGGCCTCTCTCAGTTCAGCCTGCAGAGCGAAGTTGTGGTCCTGCACCCGTCTCAGCTCTGCCCTGCTCTGATGCAACTGCTCCTCCATTGTGGCTATTTTAGCCTCCAGTTTCTTCTGAGCAGTTGGAGTCTCAACTCTCCTTGTTATCTGGCATACGATCTGGTTTCTCTGTTCATGTGTTCTCCTCAGTCCCTCTCTTTGGAAAACCATCACAGCTTGTATCTCTAATCTGGAGACCTTTCTGCCTTCTCTGAATTTGCTGCTCCTTCCATGACGCTCACCTTTTTCTTGAGCCAAAGTCTCCTCTTTTTCCATCTCCCTGTCCTTCAAGACACCTGTGGCATAGAGGCGCTTTCGGTCAGCTGCTGGTAGAGTCCTGTCAGCAACTCCTCCTGTTCTGCAAACCGAACATTTCTGCAGCTGATCTGCTCACCTCCGAGGTGGGACTGGATTGTCCTCGCCTCTCTGCGCCACACGGCCCGATCCCTCACCGGCTCCTCTCTGACTGACTTCTGCAAGCACATCGCAGCATGTTTACACATCTGACACCTCTGTCCTTGTTGAAGTCCTGGTCTCCACCTTCTGAACCTCCTCTGACGACCACCTGTTGCCCAGCGTGGCCTCTTGAAGACAGATCCCCGCTGGTGCACTCTCCCAGCAGCCTGAATAATGACAGCAGCTTTGTTCATAGCATTAACATTTTTTTGCACTAAATAACCTCTAAAAGCTGCCTGGATGCGTATCGCTGACTTTCTCAACACCTGGAATCTTTCATGTTCACTTTTGCCCCTGATGTAGGACCTATAATATCTTTGAATGAAGATGGCTGACCTCCTTATGGCCTGGTACTTTACTACCTCCCTGTGTCTTCTGAACACAGCCTGAATCAGGGAAGCTGCCTGATGGTGCAGGATCACCGCCTTTCTGACCCTCTGACCTCTGAAGCAGGCTTGCAGGAACATTGCAGCGGAGCGCAATTTCAAAAATTCCTCTCTCTGTTTTCTGGCTTCACGTGTGGAACGATACCTCAGCTGAGTTGCAACAACAGTCTGTTTGATGTATAAGTATCGTGCTCGAGCACAGTGAGCCCTGTAAGCACTTTGTTTTGCGGTTGCAGCCTGGTGCTTCAGTTTCAGAGTCTGTCTGGTCTTCATCCCTCGGAATGCAGCTTGTAGAACAACGGCAGCCCTTTTTTTCTCCTTCAAAGACTTCATTTCTTGCCTCATACTCTTGTTAGCTCTATAATATCGCTGAACAGTCTTGGCTGCCCATCGTAGCCTCAGGTAGTACTTTCTGTTTATGTGTTTCCTTACCTGCGCCTGAAGGGTTACTGCAGCCTCATGTTCGATTTTCCTCTGTGCCCGAACTTTCCTCTTCTTCGCTGCAGCAGACTGGTTCGTGGTGCCAGGCTTGGGGGTCGACTCCGTGTTGCCCCTCTCGCTGCTGTGAAGGGCCCTCTTGGTCAACCTCCCCGGTTGCCGAATGCCGGAAGTGTTTTTTTCTACTTTGTTGCTGCTACTCACTCTGGTTGTGTTCTCACGTTCAGGGTGCCTAGCCTGCTTCTCCTGAAGTTCCCCCTTTACTGAAGCTAGCTCCTCCTGAAGGGAACGTATTTGAGATTGGTGACTCACCTGCAGCTGGTGTGTCACAGCCTGAAGAGATGTGTTGTCCTCCTCTAATTTTTCACACTTCGTTTGCAAGGCGGCCAGATTCAGACTTCGTGTGCTGATTTCTTGCTTCTTGGTGAGGAGCTCCGCCTCTATTTCCTGGAGCTGCTCGACTAACATGTTTTTGTTCTGTCTTTCTGCGCCCAGAACAGACAGCCAGACCTTCTGAGATTCCTGTAGATCGTGTTCTAAATCCTGGACTCTTGCAGTTAATACTCCTGCCTGAAATGGCTCCTCTGAGCCGGGAGAATTCTTTATCATAACGTCTCTATTAACTGTACAGAGAGAATTCTTTACCGTAGCTTCCTTGTTTGGCACCGCCTTCGCTGATGGAGCGCTGTGATTGGCGCAGAGTGCTGTCTTCGCAAATGGGGTGCTGTGATTGGTGCACAGCGCTGTCTCCGCAGAAGGACCGCTGTGATTGGTGAAGGAGGCGAGTTCCTCCGACACCCAGCGTTGTGGTTGGTGGAGAGCAGGAGCCGGAAAGGGAAGGGGCATGAATGAAGCCTCTTCCTCGAGGAATCGCCCCTTTTTTCCCTGTTTTCGCGGGATTTTACCCCTCTGATGACCGTGTTTCATACAGGGCGGGGTCTCCGCGGACGGATCGCTGTGATTGGTGCACAGCGCTGTCTCCGCGGAAGGACCGCTGTGATTGGTGAAGGATGCGGGTTCCTCCGACACCCAGCGTTGTGGTTGGTGGAGAGCAGGAGCCGGAAAGGGAAGGGGCACGAACGAAGCCTCTTCCTCGAGGAATCGCCCCTTTTTTCCCTTTTTTCGCGGGATTTTACCCCTCTGATGACCGTGTTTCATACAGGGCGGGGTCTCCGCGGATGGACCGCTGTGATTGGGGCACAGCGCTGGCGCCGCGGACGGACCGCTGTGATTGGTGCACAGCGCTGTCGCCGCGGACGGACCACTGTGATCGGTGAAGGAGGCGGGTATCCAGTGTTGCAGTTGGTGGAGAGCGGGGGTCAGACAAGAAAGGGGTAAAGAAAGTGGCGCAAACGAAGCACCTTCCGCGAGGGGTCGCCCCGATGACATTACCTCTACCAGGGCCCGAGCCGCCCTCTCCACTCGACAGCACTCCTTCAGCCGTTCGCTGAACTCCAGCAAGCTGGATTGAGCGATCCAGCAGGTCCAGGCGTCGCGAGATCTCAGTGGCGGTGACTCTCTGCACTTCACCGCTCCGCTCGCAATGCCCCAGCTGCCACGATGGCAGCGCTGCTCTGAGGTCCTCAATCTGGGCTCCCAGTGCTCGCTCTAGCTCCTCCAGACACTCCTCATGGCTCCTGACGTCCCGGTTTTGGCGGCTCATTTCTGTAACGGTGGCGGGGTACCGGAAGGACGCCAGAGTGGAGCCAGGAGTTCGGAGCACTGTTTTATTGTCCACAGTTCCCAAATACAAAGACACAAGGGCTGCAGTTCAAAGCAGAACCTGAGAACAGGAGAACTGCAGCCTAAACCAAGTTGTACAGATCCCAAAAACCTAAATCTAAATCAGAACCACCCGTACACATTTAGGCTTAGCCTAACCAATGAGCCGCGCTCTGCTCTGACTCATCGGGGCTTAAATAGTCAGCCCCAATGATGCACACCTGTGCCTGCTTAGGCTCCGGTGTGCTCAGTCAGAGCAGAGCGCCCTCTAGTGTGCCCCAAAAACACCCCACACGTGACACTCTCGAAGCACTTCATGATGATGGGTGTGAGTGCGACGGGACGATAGTCATTGAGGCAGGAGATAGATGGTTTCTTTGGCACTGGAATAATGCTGGTGGTCTTGAAGCACCTTGGAACAACAGTGGTGCTCAGAGAGATGTTGAAGATGTCAGTGAGAACATCTGCCAGCTGTTCTGCACATCCTCTGAGCACATGACCTTGAATATTGTCAGGACCGGCAGCTTTCAGTGGGTTGACTCTGAGAAGAGATCTTCTCACCTCGGCTGTGGTCAGACAGAGAATCTGGTCGTTCGGAGGAGGGGTGGTCTTCCTCATTATCGTGTTGTTCACCGCATCAAACCGTGCATAGAAGTGGTTCAGCGCATCTGGGAGGGAGGGGTCACAATCACAGGCAGGTGGAGATGTCCTGTAGTTGGTGAGGGCCTGGATGCCCTGCCACATGCGCCACGTGTCACCAGTGTTTTTGAAGTGGCCATGGATTCTCTGTGCGTGAGCTCACTTCGCCACTCTGATGGCCCGAGACAGGTTTGCCCTCGCTTTTCTTAGGGCGGCCTCGTCCCCTGACTTGAAGGCCTTGTCCCGGGTTCTCAGGAGTCTGCGCAGCTCTGCAGTCATCCATGGCTTCTGGTTGGGTCGTGTTATGATGAACATGGAGGCAGTAACATCCTCAATGCACTTGCTGATGTAGCCAGTCACTGAAGCTGTGTACTCCTCCAGGTTGATGGAGTCACCGTAGGTTGCAGCTTCCCTAAACATGTCCCAGTCAGTGCGTTTAAAGCAGTCCTGAAGAGCAGAGATGGCTCCTGTGGGCCAGGTCTTTACTTGCTTCAGGGTGGGTCTCACGCGCCTGACGATGGGTCTGTACGCTGGGATCAGCAGCACAGAGATGTGGTCTGAGTGTCCGAGGTGGGGGCGGGGCTCCGCTCTGTACTCGCCGGCCATGTTTGTGTAAACACAGACCAGTGTGTTTTCCCCCCTCGTTGCAAAGTTCACATGTTGATGGAATTTAGGGAGAACTGACTTGAGATTTGCATGGTTGAAATCTCCGGCAACAATAAACAGTCCGTCTGGGTGGTGGTTTTGCAGCCCGCTGATAACTCCATAAAGTTCAGCCAGCGCGCTGTTAGCATTAGCGCTGTTAGCGCTAGCGCTGGGTGGGATGTAGACCGCCGTAATAAACACTCTTCATGTAATCCCAGACACACTCTATGATGTTGAGATCAGGGCTCTGTGGGGGCCATAAGAATTGATGCTAGTTTGAAAGCAAAAGGTAGTAAGACCAAATATTGATTTGATTTAGATTTTTCTTTTGTTCGCTCACTTTGCATTTTGTAAATTGTTAAAAAATAAACAATCATTATTTATATTTCTGAAAGCATTCTTTGTTTACAGCATTTTTTCCACACCTGACTAAAACTTTTGCACAGTACTGTATATACATAAATACATATCTTGTAGATATGTATATGCATCTTGGTAATATAGTATATATGTATATACATTTATATTTATATATTTATATAGATAGATAATTTATTATAGCTCCTGTACTTTTCTCCTTTCTCCTGTACCTGTCCCTCTTTCCTTATACCTCTATTTTTATAAATCTTTTTTCTA
This sequence comes from Hepsetus odoe, assembly GCA_017165825.1. Taxonomy (NCBI): domain Eukaryota; kingdom Metazoa; phylum Chordata; class Actinopteri; order Characiformes; family Hepsetidae; genus Hepsetus; species Hepsetus odoe. The sequence continues at coordinate 5,469,258 of CM029391.1, read as the reverse complement.
TTCTTTCTTTACATCAAGTCAAGTCAAGTCAAGTCAAGTAGGATTTTATTGTCATTTCAGCCATATACACAGTACACAGTGAAACGAAATAACGTTCCTCCAGGACCCTGGTGCTACACACAAGACAAGACACAACACAAGACAAGACACAAGACAACATAAGACACAACACAACACGGGGCAACAAGTGCAGACAAGACAGACAACAACAGACGGCACGACAGACAGTACATTCATCTGTGGAGGGCTGCAGTGTTGTGAAACAAAGCAGCCCCGGTAGATTATGTGTAGCAGTGTGGTGGAGCAGTGTTATTGAATTTAAAGTGCAAGAGTGCAACATGACATAAATAAATAAATGCGGGATGAAAAGTGGACTGGGTTTAGGAGTTCAAGCTATTGGTGGATTCACAGTTCAAGAGTCTGATGGCCAGGGGGAAGAAACTATTTCCCATCCTGGAAGTGGAGGCCCGTATGCTGCGGAACCTTTTCCCGGACGGCAGGAGGGAGAAGAGAGTGTGGGATGGGTGGGAGGGATCATCCACAATGCTGGTTGCTTTGCGGATGCAGCGAGTGGTGAAAATGTCCTGTACAGAGGGCATGGAGATCCCGATGATCTTCTCAGCTGTTCTCACTACCCGTTGTAGGGACTTGCGGTGTAAGACGTTGCAGTTCCCGTACCAGGCAGTAATGCAGCCGCTCAGGATGCTCTCAATGGTTCCTCTGTAGAAGATGGTGAGGATGGAAGGTGGGAGATGGGCTTTCCTCAGTCTGCGCAGGAAGTAGAGGCGCTGCTGGGCTTTCTTTGTGATGGAGCAGGTGTTGAGGGAACACGTGAGGTTGTCAGTGATGTGAACACCAAGAAACTTGGTGCTCTGGACCATCTCCACAGGTGAGGTGTTGATGATAAGTGGAGTGTGGTCCCGACGTGATCTCCTGAAGTCAACAACCATCTCTTTAGTCTTGTCGACGTTCAGAGACAGGTTGTTGGTTCTGCACCAGTCCGTCAGCTCTTGTATCTCCTCTCTGTAGGCTGCCTCGTCTCCCCCGCTGATCAGACCCACCACGGTTGTATCATCAGCGAATTTGATGATGTGGTTCGAGCTGTGCTTGGCTGCACAGTCGTGGGTCATCAGTGTGAACAGCAGTGGGCTGAGCACACAGCCCTGGGGGGCTCCTGTGCTCAGTGTGATGGTGTCGGAGGTGCTGCTACTGATCCTGACTGACTGGGGTCTCCCAGTCAGGAAGTCCAGGATCCAGTTACAGAGGGAGGTGTTCAGGCCCAGCAGCCTCAGCTTCTCACTCAGGTGCTGAGGGATGATGGTGTTGAATGCTGAACTGTAGTCGATGAACAGCATTCTGATGTAACTGTCCTTTTTGTCAAGATGAGAAAGGGCCAGGTGGAGGGTGGTGGAGATTGCATCGTCCGTTGAGCGGTTGGGATGATACGCAAACTGCAGGGGGTCTAGTGAGGAGGGGATCTGGGACTTGATGTGCCTCATGACCAGCCTCTCGAAGCACTTCATGATGATGGGTGTGAGTGCGACGGGACGATAGTCGTTGAGGCAGGAGATGGATGGTTTCTTCGGCACTGGAATGATGCTGGTGGTCTTGAAGCACCTTGGAACAACAGTGGTGCTCAGAGAGGTGTTGAAGATGTCGGTGAGAACATCTGCCAGCTGTTCTGCACATCCTCTGAGCACGCGACCTGGAATATTGTCTGGACCGGCAGCTTTCCGTGGGTTGACTCTGAGAAGAGATCTCCTCACCTCGGCTGTGGTCAGACAGAGAATCTGGTCGTTCGGAGGAGGGGTGGTCTTCCTCATACGTGTGTCGTTCGCTGCATCAAACCGTGCGTAGAAGTGGTTCAGCGCATCTGGAAGGGTGGGGTCACCGTCACAGGCAGGTGGAGATGTCCTGTAGTTGGTGAGGGTCTGGATGCCCTGCCACATGCGCCGCGTGTCACCAGTGTTCTTGAAGTGACCATGGATTCTCTCTGCGTGAGCACGCTTTGCTGCTCTGATGGCTCGAGACATGTTTGCCCTCGCTTTTCTTAGGGCGGCCTCGTCCCCTGACTTGAAGGCCTTGTCCCGGGTTCTCAGGAGTCTGCGCAGCTCCGCGGTCATCCATGGCTTCTGGTTGGGTCGTGATATGATGAACTTGTAACATCCTCAATGCACTTGCTGATGTAGCCAGTCACTGAAGCTGTGTACTCCTCCAGGTTGATGGAGTCACCGTAGGTTGCAGCCTCCCTAAACATGTCCCAGTCGGTGCGTTCGAAGCAGTCCTGAAGAGCAGAGATGGCTCCTGTGGGCCAGGTCTTTACTTGCTTCAGGGTGGGTCTCACGCGCCTGACGATGGGTCTGTACGCTGGGATCAGCAGCACAGAGATGTGGTCTGAGTGTCCGAGGTGGGGGCGGGGCTCCGCTCTGTACTCGCCGGCCAGGTTTGTGTAAACACAGTCCAGCGTGTTTCCCCCCCTCGTTGCAAAGTTCACATGTTGATGGAATTTGGGGAGAACTGACTTGAGATTTGCATGGTTGAAATCTCCGGCAACAATAAACAATCCGTCTGGGTGATAGTTTTGGAGTCCGCTGATAATTCCATAAAGTTCAGCCAGCGCGCTGTTAGCATTAGCGCTGTTAGCGCTAGCGCTGGGTGGGATGTATACCGCCGTAATAAACACTGTAGAGAACTCCCTGGGCAAATAAAACGGTCTGCACCTGACTGTTATCACCTCCAGCAGTGGTGTGCAGTGTACTGAGACCAGCACAGCGTTTGTACACCATTGTGTGTTTACGTAAACACACAGCCCCCCTCCGCGAGTCTTTCCGGACCGAGCGGAGTTTCTGTCTGCACGAAACGCGGAGAGTCCGGCGAGTTGGATGGCGGTGTCCGGAACGCTGTCGCTGAGCCATGTCTCCGTAAAAACAAAAACACAGCAGTCTCTGTACTCACGCTGGGTGTTCAGCTGGAGTCGTATACAGTCCAGTTTATTATCCAGGGAGCGGACATTGGCAAGGAGGATGGACGGGATAGCCGGTCGGCTAGCGTTAGCTGTGAGCTGAGCCCGGACCCCAGCACGCTTGCCGCGTTTCTGTTTCCTCTCGCACCTCTTCCTATGTCCTCTCAGTCGGCCAGGTTCAGCAGGCGATCTCGTGGACTGAAGGCCTGGTCTTCTCAGCACGCCGAGCTTCCGTAGCGTTGTTCGGAGAGTCGCTGGAAGACTGAATCCTGACTGATTCCTGAGCTCCAGCAGTGTTTGGCGGTTAAATTTAAGAGCATTCACGGATGTGACGCTCATGTGCAAGTCTTACGGTGAAAAGTAGTCCGATGAAAGACTTTTTACAGACTTTAGCACCAAAGTTTGGACCCCGGAGGGGCCGCTGCGTGTTACCGCGCCGCCATCTTGGAATTCTTGGAACATCTGTCACTTTTTTACACAAGAGCCCTGTAACGCCCTAATTTCCCATTCGTGGGATAATAAAAGATTACTCTACTCTACTCTACTCTACTACTATATACAATATATTTATGTGTGGTTTCGAATCATTTTTCCAACTGATTTTAACTTAACATGTCTATTCAAGTAACAAAGGGTGAAATACATATTTCACATCTAATTTTAGAAACACTATAAAACTATGTATTTCACGGTTATGCTGATGACACACAATTATATATCTCAGCTAAACCTGAAGATAAACTCAAATTTAAAAAGACTGAGAATTGTATGGGAGATAAAAAATAGTGGATCTTACTCAATTTTTTATGTTAAATTTTGAAAATGTAGTTCTTTTGCTAGGTTACACAATTGCTAGAGACAAACTTTCAGGTTTAATGCTAGATTTTCCTAATTTTACAGTTAATCTTAAACACTCTGTCAAAAGCCTTGGTGTCACAACTGACTCGGATCTATCTCTAGATACACACATTGGAAATATCACTAAAATAGCTTTCTTTCACCTTCACACTACATAGAAATATTGATACATACATTTATCACCTCAAGACTAGATTACTGTAATACCCTACTGTCAGGATGTTCCACCAAACATTTTCATTCTTTTTCAAGCTTTTTCATTCAAAGTGCCCCATCTCTGGAACAGTCTTCCAGTTTCTATCTGGGACTCAACACACTCTCAGTATTCAAGTCCAGACTAAAGACTTACTTGTTTAGTCAGGCTTTTTGTAATTCATTTCTCAATTAGATAAGAGGTCCAGATCCAGGGGTTCATGGATACAGAGAATTACTGTTACCCACCACCGGCCCACCACTCTCACACTCATAAACTCACACTCAAAAAATTCAAACATTGTTTGTGCAGAGATCCAAAACAAAATCCAAACAAAAACACAGGGACAAACCTGGCACAGACAGATCAGTAAATTCAGGTTTGTTGAGGGTGGTGAGGGGGGTTGCTAGTGTCACAAAGTGCTCTCGTGTTTGTACATCATATTCCAAATTATTATGCAAATTGTATTTAAGTGTCATAAGGATTAAATATTTAGTTTTTCAATCAAACTCATGGATGCTATTGTGTCTCAGAGCTCTTTGGATCACTGAAATTAATCTTGGACACCTGTGATAGTTAGTTTGCCAGGTGAGCCCAAGTAAAGGAAAAACTTCTGAAGAAGCATGTTCCTCATTATTAAGCAGACCACCATTTTCAAGCAATATGGGAAAGAAAAACAATCTCTCTACTGCCGAAAAGTGTGAAATGGTTAAATGCCTTGGACAAGGTATCAGAACCATAGATATTTCATGAATACTTAATACCCCTCCTGGATGACTGAGCTTCTCACCCATTTCTCTAAGGGAGAGCCCAGACACCCTGCGGAGGAAACTCATTTCAGTCGCTTGTATCCGCGATCTCGTTCTTTCGGTCACTACCCACAGATCGTGACCATAGGTGAGGGTGGGAACGTAGATCGACTGGTAAATTGAGAGCTTTGCCTTTTGGCTCAGCTCCTTCTTCACCATGACGGACCGATGTAGAGCCCGCATCACTGCGGATGCTGCCCCGATCTGCCTGTCGATCTCCTGCTCCATTCTACCCTCACTCGTGAACAAGATTCCGAGACACTTAAACTCCTCCACTTCGGGCAGGGTCTCACTCCCAACCCTGAGAGGGCACTCCACCCTCTTCCAACTGAGGACCATGGCCTCAGATTTGGAGGTGCTGATTCTCATCCCAGCCACTTCACACTCGGCTGTGAACCGATCCATTGAGAACTGAAGGTCGCGGCCTGATGAGGCCAACAGGACAACGTCATCTGCAAAAAGCAGTGACCCAATCCTGAGCCCACCAAACCGGACTCCCTAAATGCCCTGGCTGCGCCTAGAAATCCTGTCCATAAAAATTATGAACAGGATCGGTGACAAAGGGCAGCTCTGGCGAAGTCCAACTCTCACCGGAAACAGGTCCGATTTACTGCCAGCAATGCGGGCCAAGCTCCGACACCAGTTGTACAGGGACCGTACAGCCCTTAACAGGGAATCCGATACCCCATACTCTCGGAGTACCCCCCACAGGACTCCCCGAGGGAAACGGTCGAATGCCTTCTCCAAGTCCACAAAACACATGTAAACTGGTTGGGCAAACTCCCATGCACCCTCCAGGACCCTGCTAAGAGTGTAGAGCTGGTCCACTGTTCCATGACCTGGACGGAAACCACACTGCTCTTCCTGAATCCGAGGCTCGACTATCCGACAGACCCTCCTTTCCAGGTCCCCTGAATAGACTTTCCCCGGGAGGCTGAGAAGTGTGATCGCTCTATAGTTGGAACACACCCTCTGGTCCCCTTTCTTAAAGAGGGGGACCACCACCCCGGTTTGCCAATCCAGAGGCACCGTCCCCGATGTCCATTCGATGTTGCAGAGGCCTGTCAGCCATGACAGTCCTACAACATCCAGAGCCTTGAGGAACTCTGGGCGGATCTCATCCACCCCCGGAGCCCTACCACCAAGGAGCTTTTTGACCACCTTGGCAACCTAGGCCCCAGAGATGGAAGAGTCCACCTCTATGTCCCCAGGCTCTGCTTCCTCATCGGAAGGCATGTTGGTGGAATTAAGGAGGTCTTCGAATATTCCCCCCACCGACCCACAACGTCCCGAGTTGAGGTCAGCAGCGCACCATCCCCACTATACATTGTGTTGACTGTGCACTGCTTTCCCCTCCTGAGACGCCGGATGGTGGACCAGAATCTCCTCGAAGCCGTCTGGAAGTCCTTCTCCATGGCCTCTCCAAACTCCTCCCATGCCTGAATTTTTGCCGCATTCCGCTTGGCCTGCCGGTACCTATCAGCTGCCTCCGGAGCCCCACTGGCCAAAAAGGCCCGGTAAGACTCCTTCTTCAGCTTGATGGCATCCCTCACCGCCGGTGTCCACCAACGGGTTCTCGGGTTGCCACCACGACAGGCACTGACCACCTTACGGCCACAGCTCCGGTCAGCCTCTTCGACAATGGAGGCGCGGAACATAGTCCATTCGGACTCAATGTCCTCCACCTCCCCCGGGACATAGTTAAAGCTTTGCCAGAGGTGGGAGTTGAAGCTTGTCCTGACAGGGGACTCTGCCAGACGTTCCCAGCAGACCCTCACAATACGTTTAGGTCTACCAGGCCTGACTGGCATCCTCCCCCACCAACGAAGCCAACTCACCACCAGGTGATGGTCAGTTGACAGCTCTGCCCCTCTCTTCACCCGAGTGTCCAAGACACGTGGCCGCAAATCTGACGACACGACCATAAAGTCAATCATCGAACTGCGGCCTAGGGTGTCCTGGTGCCAGGTACACACGTGGACATCCTTATGCCTGAACATGGTGTTCGTTATGGACAATCTGTGACGAGCACAAAAGTCCAATAACAAAACACTGCTCTGGTTCAGATCGGGGGGGCCATTCCTCCCAATCACGCCCTTCCAGGTCTCACTGTCATTACCCATGTGAGCATTGAAGTCCCCCAGCAGAACTATGGAGTCCCCAGGAGGGACGCTCTCTAGCGCCCCCTCCAGAGACCCCAGAAAGTGTGGGTCCCAGAAAGTCCAGACTGCTGTTTGGCGCATAAGCGTAGACAACACTAAGGACCCGTCCCCCAACCCGAAGGCAGAGAGAGGCCACCCTCTCATCCACCGGGGTAAACCCCAATGTACTGGCCCTGAGCCGGGGGGCAATAAGTATGCCCACACCTGCTCGGCGCCTCTCACCAGTGGCAACTCCAGAGTAGAAGAGTCTAGCCCCTCTCAAGGAGACTGGTTCCAGAGTCCAAACTGTGCGTCGAGGTGAGTCCAACTATATCTAGCCGGAATTTCTCAACCTCATGCACTAGCTCAGGCTCCTTCCCCACCAGAGAGGTGACATTCCACGTCCCTAGAGCCAGCTTCTGCAGCCGAGGATCGGACCCCCAAGGCCCCCGTCTTCGGCCACCGCCCAGCTCACACTGCACCCGACCTCTTTGGCCCCTCCAACAGGTGGTGAGCCCATGGGAAGGGGGACCCAGGTTGCCCCTTTGGGCTGTGCCCGGCCGGGCCCCATGGGTGAAGGCCCGACCACCAGGCGCTCGCCATCGAGCCCCATCTCCAGGCCTGGCTCCAGAGGGAGGCCCCGGTGACCCATGTCCGGGCGAGGGAAAACGTTTTCCAAAGATCTTTCTCGTCTTAAGAGGTCTGAACCGCTTCAAGAGGTCTGAAGCCCCTGACAACAAAGCTCCCAGGATCATTTGGACACGCAAACCCCTCCATCACGATAAGGTGGCAGTTTGAGGAGAGGAAAAGCAAAATATCTATGAGGGTAGGAGGCAGTTCACATCTAAACAGCAGCTTGAAGAAATTCAAGCAGAAACTCTCCAAAAAGTTCAATGGATGCAAGAATTGTGAAGCTGCTATCAAATAAGGGGTCCAATGTTAATATGTAACTTGTAACATGTAACACCTGTTAAGATGTTTTTGATTAAAATAGCTTTTGACTTCAGTATATATGACCTCCTAATACTGCAAATTCAACCAATAACCAATTTCTGTTCTTTACAATCTATAAATTGTTTTGAAACACTGTTGTCCATAATAATTTGGAACAGTGCATTTTAAGCTTTTTATTTTTGAAAAACATACTGTTATCACTAGGAGGCTTGTTCAATAACATTCAAATTATATTCTAATGGTTGATGACTTGAAAATTATGCTGACTGTCACTTGCATTGACTATTTAGGAAAATCAGAGAGAAATATAATTTGCATTATAATTTGGAACGCAGTGTAAAACCCCTGGATCTATTCTTTTTGGTCAGATCTGTCCTTTTTGGTCAGGATCAGTCCTTTTTAGTCAGGTTGTAAAAGGAGTCAAATTACTGCATTCTTTAAACTTACTGTAACGGTGTGACTCACCCTGAACGCAGGGAATCACACTGGGTTAGGACCCAAATGCAGCACCTGAAGCTGCCAGTACCCAAAATACACCAGGACACCCGAGCTACCACAAGACAACCCCAAAACGGGTGGAATACAAAAGGCTCAAAAGGAGTGGAACGCAAAAGGCTCAAAACAGGTGGAAACAAAAATGCTCAAAAACGGGTGGAAAGAAAAGGCTCAAAAATGGGTGGAAACAACAAGGCTCAAAAGGGGTGGAGTCAAAAGGCTCAAAAGGGGTTGAGTCAAAATGCTCAAAAGGGGTGAAACACAAAGGCTCAAAACAGGTGGAAACAAAAGGCTCAAAAATGGGTGGAGTCAAAAGGCTCAAAAGGAGTGAAACGCAAAGGCTCAAAACAGGTGGAAACAAAAGGCTCAAAACAGGTGGAAACAAAAGGCTCATAAATGGGTGGAAACAATGTTTAAAACGGGTGGAAACAAAAATGCTCAAATTGGGTGGAAACAATGCTCAAAACGGGTGGAAACAAAAATGCTCAAATTGGGTGGAAATCTATTTTTTTTTCTCTTTTGGTGAAAAACAGAACACTCGAGAAACTCGAAAAAGGAGGGGGTGTAGCGTCAGTCAGCACAATAAGCCGAGCCTCGAGGGTGCTGACCTGACGCAGACACGCAGAGAGAGAGACAGGGAGACCTGAGAGAAAACCCACGGACCTTTACCAAATTACCGTCTGTGTCGTAAAACAACCCAGCAAATCTGTACTGTTTTCTCTCCCTTAATATAAGCCAGAGCACAGGTGAACTGAATCAACTGTTGATTACTGCGCCTGACTCGCTGGTCTCCCAACAGCGGTTTGGCTCCCCCTAGAGCCCCGTCGGGGTAGGGCTCTTACACTTACGATCTGTACAATGAGTTCAAAACAGATCTAATTCCTTTCTCTTTGTTTAAGATGGGTGGCTGTCCACCACCTGTGTGGGAGACAGTTTGGGTGTGTCCTGAGGGCAAGTTCATTGATCTCCATGAGGGTCTCCTGAGTTCCATGCCAGCTGCTACACCGAGTCAGTGCCGCTACTCATCTTATTTTTCTCCCGACCTTGCTCCTTGCTCTTTTTTTTAAATGTATTATTACTACTGCCATTTCCATCCTTTTATAGCAAAATCCACTATCATCTGACTGTCCTCTTCTTGATACCATACCCATCACATCTTCATTACCTCTATTCTCTACAACAACATGCCCTTTAAGTACCACACCAATCACCACTTTCTATCCCCTGGTTACATTCTCTATTATTTCAACTCATTCCAGAATGCTTCTGTCTCCTCCATCTTACAACCAGCTTGCAGGGCATATTCGTTAACAACATTCATTATCACACCTTAATTTCCAACTTCAAACTCATCACCATATCTGACACTCACCCCAAAAACACTCTTAACATTCTCTTCTTCTCTTCCCATCAACACGATGGTAAAACAATTTAAACTTGCTTCCAATACACCTGGTCTTCCTCCTTCTTTCATTCCTTCTTTCCACCATATTCGCTAGCTTTCTCCCTTTATCAGTCATGTTGCTAACATCCTCCTGCCTCTTCTTATACAATAGCCCAATTTCCAGCACTAGTGGTGATTGTTGTTAGCAATCAGGGCCTCAACCCATCTGGTATGTAAATTTCTTTTTAATTTCTGCATGTCGATTTGGCAAATGTTTTACGCTGGATACCCTTTATGGCATAACCCTTCTCATGTCTGAACCCAATGATGGTGCCTAGGTTAGTACCTTAATATATTCAGTAGATAACAATCTAACATAAAAATAATCTTAAATGAGGTATAAGGTATCTTTCCCTTTAAACCATCAATTTGAATATTATCCAACTGCATTCTATCTTTGTTTTGTTTTTATTTGTTGGAGATTCTGATTTCCTAAGATGTTAGAAGGCACATTTTAATTGTACTACAAATTATGGTTTTCTGACAATAATTTCCTAGCCCCAAAAAATTACCTTTTCAACACCTTTACAACCAAGGTTAAAGAGAAAGTCAAAAAATTCAGAAAAAAAAGTCTTTCAGTATAAGTTTACAGTGTATCTTTCACACAGTAGAGGGAGCCACATCTATGGTGAGAGTGCAATGATCTGCAGGCAAAATCTCACAGAATCTGCTTCTCTATATCTAGTTCTCTCCATGTAGTCAAGAAGTGCAGTAAATATGGCTAAGGTAGTTTTACCTCAGGAAGTGCAGTGATGAATATGGCCTGAGACTTCTTTTGTTAGGATGTACAGTGAATATGGCCTGGGCAGGTTTGTGTCAGGAAGTACAGTGAAAAGAGATTAAAGATAAGGAATTTGTTCCAAAACAATTACCAGCTGCTGACTTTAGATTTGTATAAAACTGTAAACCCTGTAAAAGTATTTGTTTCTTAAATACTAAATGATTATAAGAAAGCCAAAAAAGAAAAAAAAAAAAAGAAAGAAAGAAATTGCATATATGGAGGTAATTCTTGGCGCTGGTATGAACATAAGAATAAATTACAATACACAAACCTTGATCTAGCAACACTTTTAGGCGATAGCATTGGTGCTGAGAAGCTAAAAAATGCATCAATGTACAAAGGAATACATCTTCAAACAGTTATTTCAGAAGTTATCTCAGTCTCAGCCATGGGTCTTATCCATTTCATTTTCTCATTTGCAGAATCAAGCAACTCAAATCCAGAAGTTTTTTTTTGTTTTTGAGTATGAGTTAAAAAAAAATTACTCAATTTGATAACCTTGTATTGTCATAAAGTGAAAGTGACGACCCTTGTCATTGCGAAGTCACAGCACAGCACACAGTGAACCACAACGAAATTGGACCTCTGCATTTAACCCATGCACTCAAACACCGTGCAGCAGTGGGCAGCTATTGAAAGCGCCCGGTGAGCAGTGACGGAGACGGTACCTTGCTCAAGGGTACCTCAGGGCAACCTACTGGAGAGGGGAATCAAACCCACAATCTTCCAATGTGAGGGCAACTCCCTAACCACTAGGCCACTGCTGCCCCCATAACTTGCTGTTTTTCAACAAACTGTTGCTAAATGTACTTTTGCTGCACGTATAAATTGCTGAATTTACTTAATGGCTCGAATCATGAAAAAACTTTGAAAATTAAGACCAATTAGTAAATAGACCAATACATAGCGTAAACGATGCTTCTTAGATGCGTTCAATTCTCCTAACTCTCATTTAAATGACATTAGTTTGTTTAAGAACGAGCAAGGCACTCAGACTGTGGATGGCTGGCACTTGATGATAGCAATGAAACATTTCTGTATTTCCCCTGCAGATCGCAAAAGCATGAAAACGGCTTGAATGTACCGCAATGGGATATTTAATATTGGTTATTAACACGATCCGAAAGGACAAACTGACAGCTATCCCATCTGACACATGGGCTGTCTTTCCAAGAAAAATTATTACGTAGTCAATCAAAGCCGAGGTTGGTTAAAGATTGAGGAAAAACGTCTAATGAAATCTTGGAAGAGGATCTTCTGGTACCCACACAACCCCTCCCCTTGTTGCGTTGCCTAGGTTACCAAGCAGACACGTACAGTTGCTACCTAGAGCAGGCCTTCCATGCGCCAAAGAAAACGACTAAATACACTTTACACGTCACAGACACACTCACGCGCGCGCACACACGCACACACATACGCACACCTTCGCCATCCTGCAACTGATGTGAATAAGGCGGGCTTAGCAGCACGGGCGGAGTGGTGGAGGGCCTGTTCGTTGGAGACTGCAGCATCTCACACTACCTTTTCATCCTCTGCACGGCTCCCGGAGTGCTGTTGTGAATATTAATGATGATACATGAGCCAGCGCTCTCATTCCCATCGTCTCCGTCAAACTGAAAGGTAAGGGCACTGTTCTTCTGCCTCGCTCAACACACGTTTTTTTTTTTTGTTTTTTTTTTGCTTGTTTGTTGTTGTTTTTTTCAAATCCGCATTTGCTTTGATTTTATGACGGTCCCTCAGTGACAGTAATAGCGTTTCTGTAAACGCGCATGCATGATAATGACGGTTAAATCTCAAATGGTCGAAGCTAGTCAATGAGCTTTAACTTAAAGTGCGCCCGACGCTTAGAAGATAATTCGGCACTCATTAATAATTATATTAACCACTCGTAACACTCAGGCTCGATTTTTCGTTATGTGATTGCATGTTGTTGCTTGACGCAGAATGTTTTACTGGTAGCCCTTTAATTAGGGTGAAATTAAAATGTGTTTATTAGTTTGAATCGATATCTAACATTGGTATTTAAAAAAAGGCCAAATTATAGTACGTTTCATTATAAAAAAATATATATTCTTCAAAATCCTATTTATTTATGTACTTATGTGTTTATTGTACTCAATATTCAACAAGTAAGCTCTTGGTCACATTACCATTAGAGAAAACTGTTCCTATAAACCTAGCTGAACCACCATCTTGTGTGTGTGTGTGTGTGTGTGTGTGTGTGTGAGAGAGAGAGAGAGAGAGCATGTAAGAGAGAGAGTATGCAGGACTGCTTTTATATGGATGTATTAACATTTTTCCATTTACTCCATAATTTCTAAAATGAGCACACATCCAACACAATACAAGTCAAAATAAATAATAATACAAGCATATTTGACTGCATCATCTGCAGAAAGGGCAAAGACTGGTGGAAGCTAGGTTGAGAAAAGAGGTGAACAGCAGTATGGTTTTTATGCCGAGAAAGAGCATTACAGATTCAATATTTGCTCTGAGGGTGTTGATAGAGAAATACAGAGGTCAGAAGGAGTTGCATTGTGGTTTTAAGGACTTGAAGAAAGCATATGTCAGGGAACCTAGAGAGTAGTTGTGGTTTTGAATGAGTCAGGTGTTCTCACACAGAGAAGTATTTGAGAGTAGTTGAGGATATGTATGAGGGCAGTGTGACAGTGATGAGATCTGCAATAGGAGTGACAGATGCATTTAAGGTAAAGGTTGGATTACATCAAGGATCAGCGCTGAGCCCATTCTTGTTTGCAATAGTAATGAATAGTAAAGGCTGACGGACGAGGTTAGATAGGAGTGCCTGTTGACGATTATGTTTGCTGATGGTATTATGATCTGCAGTGAGAGTAGGAAGCAGCTTGAAGAGAACCTGGAGAGATGGAGATATGCTCTAGAGAGGAGAGGAATGAAAGTGAGCAGGTCAAAGACAAAATACATGAGAGGAGTGGTTAGGATGCAGGAAATAGAGGTGGAGGAATTTAAATACTTGGGATCAACAGTTCAGAGTAACGGTGAGTATGGAAGAGAGGTAAAGAAGAGAGTTCAGGCAGGTTGGAATGGGTAGAGATGTGTACTAGCAAGAGTAAAAGGGAAGGTTTACAGGACAGTAGTGAAACCAGCTCCATTGGAGATGGTGTCACTGACAAAGACATGAGGCGGAGCTGGAGGTTTCAGAGCTAAAGTGAGATTTCCATTAGGTGTGACTAGGATGGACAGGATTAGAAATGAGTATATTAGAGAAACAGCTCAGGTTGGACAATTTGGAGACAAACTTAAAGAAGTAAGGTTGCTTTACTTTGGACATGCCCAGAGGAGAGACAAGGATTATATTGGGAGGAGGAAGTCGAAGATGAATTGGCCAGGAAAGAGGACAAAAGAAAGACCAAAGAGGAGGTTTATGGATGTGAAGAGAGAGGGCATGCAGATGGTCAGTTTGAAGGAGGAAGATCCAGAGGACAGGAAGAAATGAATACGGATGATTCACTGTGGCGACTCCTAAACGGGAGCGGCTGGAAGATGATGATCTGCACCCTACAGTGCAATCATGTGTTGGGGATAGACAAGCTTTTCACTGTAAATATGACATTCTGATAAATTGCCTTTCTGTCAGAATGCATAAATATGTTCTTGATTTTCATCTAGGTATACTAGGTATAGTCTGAGCAACTTGCAGCTGAATTTCCTTAATACTTTGTGACACCGGACATAATGCTACCATAGCCGATGGCCATAAGGGAGGTACCCCCTGGGCTCTGCATGGTATTCTTCCAGAAAGCCTGAGGGTGCTCTAACCCCATATTAACACCGCGCTTCCCCTTTAAGAGCTTACCTGATCTAATCAGGTGACTAATTAGCAGGGGGGAGGCAGTGTTTGGAAAGAGTGAGGGAAAAATGGTCAGGTAAAAGTTTTGGAGAGAAGGAGTACGATAGAGAAACGAAGTTTCCGTGTCTCTTGTTTAAAATCCTTTCTTTTTGTGGTATGTGTATTATGTGTTCACAAAGAAGATTGTCAGAGTTCGTCTTCCTTGTTTGTGGATTAACCCTGTTGGACTGTTTGGTCACCCACTTCACTCTAGTTACCAGGATTACATCACCCGTCCTTTCCATCATCCCCTACTCCATTTCCTTCGTGGTAAGACTGTTCCGTTTGCCAACTACCCATCTCCGGAATCACCTTTAAAAGACTGATCAGTACTGTTGGACTCAATACATGTTCATTCATTGTTTGGATTGTATGTTTGTTTTCTGTTATATTCTGTGTTATTTAGGGAGTACTTATACATATTAAAACACTTGTTGGTGTACTGGAAGTTTTGTCCCGTGTATTACGGTAATCGTACAGTAAACACTGCAATCGCTACAACTTTAATACTGATTAAGACAATGATTCAAATAACTTGAAATCAAACCATTATTCAAACAATGTAAATTGTATTTAAACTCTAGCTCATAATGAACTTAATGAACACTCAACTCTAAAAGACAAATGTAGATCAGATTTCCAGCTTTGAGAAATCAAATACACGCAAAGCTAATGAAACAGTAGGAAAAAGAAAAGACACATTAAGAAAATAAGAAAAAAGGTGTGTATGCAGATCCTCAGGCTAGTTAAAAACTGTGACTTCGAAGCCCAGCAGCTTTGGCCGCTATGGGAGAGGTTACTAGCTCATCACCTTAGAGCATCTCTCTAACAACTCTCGTTGTTTTCAGGTCAACTCAGGAATCTGTTCAACGCCCGATTCCAGCTGGTACTGAAATGGCTGTGGCCATGATTGAAGTTGCTGTTGCCGCTATTCATGTATTTTTCACTCCCAATGGCCTGATTTTCCACAATATCTAATGTCCTTTGAATTTGACATCCTTTTTCTCTTCTGATTGGGCTTTTGGTTCACCTTTAGGTACAGCTTTGGGTTTGGTTTTTGGTTCTGGCTCAGTTTGTGCCATTATGATTTTTGCAGTCACATTTTGCTTGATTGCTCTGATCAAATTTGCCAATCTTTGGATCGTCATAACAGGGTAGATTTTCCAGCTGTCATGTACCAGTCTGAACATTTTTGCTTTTGAGCTATAGGCCATCTAGGAATAAAGCTTTGTGTGATTATTTGTAGATATGTGGATATTTCATAACTGTCTTCAGTGACATTGGGCACTCCTGTAAAGGAATGCTTACTCCTGTCTATGCAATACAATACTGTCAGTATTGCATTGATCAGCAAAATTGTGCACATCTTCGTCCATTGCTTGAGTACAGTTTGATATTTTTGACCAAGCTGTCTCTTTTGCATGCAGATTTTTTAGCCAGTCTTTAATGTTTGTCCATCCATTTTCAAGATCATCATCTTCACCTAGACTCCTTTCAGTTTTTTGTCCCAGTTGTTGAGCTCCATTATTTGGGTGCAGCTTGTAGATGTTTCTGAGAGGTGACAGCTTAGACCATGTCCTTACAACTAGTCTCCTTGGATGTGGAAGCTTGTTTGACAACCTGTCAATCTTTTCTGGATCTGCTGGAAGATGAACTGGCACTTCTTGACACAAAGGAGCCAGTAAAGCTGACTTCGCTTTCTCAGTTTCGTCATCCAAGGGAGAGTTGCAACAAGCTGTTGAATCAATGGATTTGCTCTTGACCACTGTTCCATGTTTCCCTGCTACAAGTGTTTTTCCTTTAACAGTAACTGGGGGTGTTTTACTGGTGTGCACCATGGGGGGGGTGCTGTTGATGGTATGCTGTTGTTTTCAGACAATATCTGAATAACATTTCTTCTCTTCTTCATTGGGGCTTTCAGTTCTTGCTCTAATGATAGGCCTGGTTTCCTGTCCATTTTTTTTGAGATCTGGGTACAACCTATTTATAGGAGGTGGCACTTCAAGAAGAGGAGGGGGTAATGGAAGAGCCAATGGCACATCTGCTTTTTGTAGGGGTGGAACAGGAGGGTGTACCTGTAGAGTAGCACTGCCCCCTGAAGGTCTTTCTGGGGGGCTGGGGCTTGTTTGCAACTGAGCAATGATCTAAACGACATTGTTCTCCCTTTCTGCAGCTTCTAACTTTGCTTGATATAATTTTTCTCAGTGTTCATCTCTTTTTTTTGTTTCAAACCAAATCGGTTAAAGCAGCAACTTGTTCTTGCAGACAACCGACGAGACCCACTCCCTGTGCTCCAAGGAGGGCGCGCCGGTTGTTGCGGGCGACTGGGTGTACAGCCCCGGGGATCCCCGATTTGGATGGTTTCTATGGAAATCAGCTTTAAATTGGCGACAAAGGACATCTCCCGCTTTCACTTTCAACTCCACTCCGGGCCATACCCCGCCCAGTCCACTAGGGGACAACGGGAGTGCAGGATTTCTGTGATTCTGTGCGCTGGCCCATCGTCTTCATGGGTGGAGGGGGGGTCTGATGTAGTGCACACCTGAGCCAATGGTCCCGGTACCACCAGCTGGAGGAGGGAGACATGGAATGAGAGGTAAACAATCATGTGGGACGGCAGTTTCAAATGATACATAATGGGGTTTATGATAGCTTTCTGCACAGCAGCCTGAGGTGGAGAGCCATACCTTGTCACCTGGTGTGACTGTCCATCCCTCCCTCCAATGTCTGTTTGCCTGGGTGCGGAAGCGTTGACTCCCCTGTTCGATGTGAGCATGGGCCCTCTTCCTCTCTGCACCCTGGAACCAGGTGTCCATGCTCGGCACGTTGGTGGGCCTGGAGTCCCAAGGGCAGAGCAACGATTGTTTGAGCACACACTCATACAGGGTCATCCTAGTGGAGTCGCACAATGAGTTTTTGGCATACTCTACCAAGTAGAGATACTCTGCCCAGTCGTGTTGCTGGTTGTAACAGTAAGCCCGGGGGAAGCTGCTCAGATTTTGAATGGTCCTTTTTGTCTGGCCATTGGTTTGTGGATGGTGGCCAGACAAGAGGCTAACCGTGACCCCAAGCCTCCTCAGAAATGCCCTCCAAACCTCGAAACATATGCACAAACCAATACCGCCTGTTCACTATCTCTATGGTGCATGATATGCCCGGGTGATTGCATGCTGGAGAGACATGGACCCACCTGATTAAGGACTGTCGTAGTTGCTCCGATACATGGACTCGATAGCGAGGGCATCCCTCCCGTGTTGGTGCTCTCCTGACTTCCTGAAGGATGCCCCATTCGAGATCCCATTGCATTGTAAAAAGAAAGGCCCATCAGGGATTAAGAATTAAGTTGTTGGATAAATTCTGCTGGATAAATTCTAAGTTTTGGTGGTCAGTGAAAATGGTAAAAGGGTGTCGCGCACCCTCTAACCAATGATGCCACTCTTCCAAAGCTGCTTTGACCACTAACAGTTCCCATTTCCCAATATCATAATTCTACTCTGCCGGGTTCAATTTATGTGAGAAGAAGGCGCACGGATAAAGTTTCTCTGGGTTGCCATGGCATTGCGACAATACAGCTCCCACGACTACCTTGACAATGAAGGATTTCTCTGGATCCAGGAGTTTAAGAATAGGGGCTGATGTGAATCGGTCTTTTAAATCCTTAAATGATGAACGTGCCTCCTGGTTCCAGATCAGGGATCATGGCTTCCCCTTCAAAAGAGAGGTAAAGGGAGCTACTACAGTGCTAAAGTTCCTAATGAACGGACTATAGATATTGGCAAATCCCAGAAATCTCTGTTGCTGCTTAACCGTCTGTGGCTCAGGCCAATTCTTCACCACCTTTACCTTAGCTCTCTCCTGTAGTTGTTCTAAAGCTGAGAAAACTAGAGGGATAGGATACCGGTATTTGATGGTGAACAGTCAATACATGGCCGGAGCCTTCCTCCTTCTTTTTCATAAAGAAGAACCCCACAGAGGCTGGTGATGTGGACTGCACAATGAGCCCCTGTTCTAATGCCTCAGCGACAGTCTCCTCCATTGCTCTCGTCTCTGGCCAGGAGAGGGGGATGATTCATGAGCAAGAAGGTGTAGCGCTAGGCAGGAGGTAAATCGTGCAGTCCCAAGGTCGGTGTGGGGGGAGCGGAGTAGCCTTCTTGGTGCTAAAAACCTTGCTCAAGGAGACGTACTCAGCTGGGATGGAGGAAGATAGGTGTGGTAAGGGACTCTCCACTGAGGTGGAAAACACAGGTACAACTGGGGCAAGTCCTATTTCTACCCAGTGCAGCACCGGGTTGTCTAACCTCAACCAAGAAAGACCTAGCACAACATCATAACAGGAATGGGTGAGTATAAAAAATGTAATGTTTTCCTTATGGGATGACTGTATGGTGAGGGTGTTTTGGTCTGTTACCTGCAACAACCCGTCCTTTCTAACTGGTTGGCCGTCCACAGCCCTAATGGCGATGGGTTAAGAAGTGGCAGGGAACCTTTAGCTGTGAGGGATGAGGAAATGAAGTTGCCAGCCAACCTGGAATCTATTAGTGCTGAAACAGAAAACATAACATCATAACCACAAGCAAACTAGAATTAAAATAAATTAGTTTATCTGTTGTACCTTAAATGGGTACCCTTACACTGTGAATGCATAGTTTAGAAGAGGGAGGAGCACAGGGTGGCATAAGAGTGAAGGAAGCCTGGTGGTGGAACAACAAAGTTCAGCAGTGTACCCAAATGGAGATAGAGGTGCTGAAGGCTAAAGATGAGATGCATGGGGAGTTGTATGACAGACTGAACATTAAGGATGTAGAAAAGGACCTTTTTTATGGATTGGTTATACAGAGGGACAGAGCAGGGAATGATGTCCAGTAGTGTAGGGGAATGAAGAAATTGATGGAATCATACCTACAAGTGAGCAGAGCATGTTGAGCAGATGGAAGGAAAACTATGAATGGTTGATGAATGAAGAGAATGAGGGGAAAGTGTGGGTTGGATGAAGTAAGGCTAATTTGCTGTACCCCTTTGCTGGTCCAGATGATATACCTGTGGAGTTATGGATGTGTTAAAGAGAGATGGCAGTAGAGTTTCTAACCAAATTGTTTAACATAATCATGGATAGTGCAAGGCTGCCTAAGGAGTGGAGAAATGTACTGGCACTGATTTTCAAGGATAAGGGTGACATGTAGAGCTGTAGTATCTACAGATAAAGTTGATCAACCACAGCAATGTAAAATGAGTAGTGAAAGCTAGGTAAAGATAGGAAGTGATGATTAGTGTGCAGCTGTATGGCCTCATGCTGAGAATGAACACTGTTTTCATGGAGAGGTATAGAGAAGTTCAGAAAAAGTTACATTCTGGACTTGTGAAAGCATAAGGTAGTGTGCCTACAGAGAAGTTGTTGGAATGTATAAGGACATCAGGAGTCTTCTTTCAGAGTGGTACAAGATATGTATAAGGGCAGTGTAACTCTAACAGTGTAAGTCTGTAGCAGGAGTGTCTGATGCATTTAAAGGGTAAGTGGGATTACTTCAGTGTTGAGCCCGTTCTTATTGACAGGTGTCACAGGTGGACTAAGATGTTTGCAAAAGACAAGAGAGTAGGGAGACTTGAGGAGACCCTTGAGAGGATGAAATATGCTCTAGAGGCTAGAATAACAAGAATAAAAGTCAGTAGAACTAAGACAGAATAAATGAATGTGAATTAAAGAGGGGAAGCACAATGGTTAGGATACAGTGAGTAGAGGTTACAAAGTTGGAGGAGTTTAAATATTGGGGTCAACAGTACAGAAAAACTGGGAGTGTATAAGAGAGGTGAGGAAGAGAGTGCAGGCTGGTTGAAATGGGGGGTACCAGCAAGAGTGAAAGGTAAGATATACAAGAACATAGTGAAATCAGATATTAGGGCTCAACTGTTCTTATGGTGCATGCAGTGATGAAAAGGATGCAGGCAGGTTGGAATGGGTAGAGATGAATGGCAGGAGTGATCTGTGACAGACAGGTACCAATGAGTGAAAGGGGTGGTAGTGAGAGCAGCTATGCTATATGGGCTGGAGACAGTGGTACTGATGAAAAGAGGTGGCAGAGTTAAAGATGCTGAAATTCTCATTGGATGTGATGAATATGGACAGGATTAGAAATGAGTATATTAAAGGGACAGCTCAGGTTTGAAGTTTTGGAAACAGGCAAGAGGGAAAGAGGAAGGCCAAAGAGGAGGTCTGTGGATGAAAGCCATGTTTATTGAATTAGTTGTTTTTAGCCTCTGACTAACCAGTTTTATAGAGTGAAAATGACCGAGTGTATAGAGTGATTTTTGTTTTTGTAAAGACAAGACAACACAACACTGCACTAGTGGGTAGTTGGTAGTGGGTGTCCCTACCCTAATGAAATGCTTCTTCTGTAATTAACCCAAACACACTGTGCGGGCGCCTAATATCCACTGCCCATGGAGCAGTGTTGGGGTGTGGTACCTACCAAAAGGGTATCTCAGGGTAACATACTGGTCCACAACTTGAATTCATGACTCTGTGATCATGGGGCCTAGCCACTTCCTCTAGCAAGCTAATTCAATTAACACATGACTGTGACTATCCCAAATATTCACATTTTTAAAGAAGGATTAGTCTAATGTTAGTGTGCAGAGTTTTAGTGTTCACAGCTTAGTATATTGTCCCCTTGGAATAATAAAGTTGCATATGATATTTGGTTCAAAAATTTGTGATTCACATATTCCTGTTCCATCACACATTATTAACATTATTTGAGGTCATTTTTAAAGTTTACGCTTTTTTTTAGCCTTTTTTTTTATCTAGAAAATTATAAGGTTCTCTCGAGTCAAACACTATCTTGGAGATATAAAGTTTTGTCTGTGAGCCAATCTGCCCTTCAAAGGCCAGACCTATCAGGTTTATTTTTTTATTTTTTTATTTTTTTGGTCACTGGACTTCTCACTGACTGTAGGAAAAGGAGTAGACGAAACCAGGCAGAAATGACAAAATGATTATCAGAACCCACAAAATGCAGTATTTTAACTGTAAACTTATGAAGGACAACAATACAAATTTCAATTCAGTATTTATAATAATTTTAGGCCATTTTTAGATTGCAGAGGAGTATATTTTCATTGTTAGCTAGCATTCTAATATGATTTTATCATTTAATATGATCGATTTAAAGGTAGCCTGTAGCTTGTCAGTGCTTCCGGACTACTTTTATGTCCGTTTCTGTCTTTGTAATGATCCTGTTGCACACTTTTACAACACTTTATATAACATGTTATGCTTTAAACAGATTAACAATTAACATATTAACATATTAACATAAGCATTTGTGCTTCAGAAAAATAATTCTTTAAAAGGTTTACAATATGGAACATTTTCATGGTTTGGATGATCACACCTCTACAATTTGGTAGGATTTTCACGAAGTACAGTTTTAATATATTTAGGGTGTCTGTCATTCCATGTATGAAATAAACTTCCTCCAGTAATTAGAATGCAAACGCTTTAAACCTTAATATCTCAAAACCATTGAACCATCAAAATTCAAGATTGAACCTCACAGTGCCAAGGGGATTCAAGTGACTCACTTGAATGACTCCAGTGTCTGGTACTACTTAATAATTGTATATTGTTTGTAAATGCACTTTTAAATGCACTTAAATACACTTACTATGTTTTGAACAAGATTTACTGTACTGATGTTGAAGACATTAATGTCATATAATTTAAAAAACATTCGTTTCATATAATTAAGAGTCAATGGTTTCTGATACAGAAGAAAAAAAAAGGAATTTAGAAACTGCTCAAATCTTTAATCTCTTAATTTGACATGAGAGGAACCAGCAACCTGCAGAGGATGATTGTCCACCATTCAACCTATGAGTGCTCGGATGGATAAGTATTTCTGGGAATAATTATATGATGGCACACCATCATTATCAGATAAATTAATGTTTGATCCTTTTTTTTTTTTTTGTTCTTTGTTCCAAGTTGCCCTAAACTCCCAAGGTAGAACAGCTTTAAAAATGCTATAAGCTGCGTTTCAACTAACTTTCACATACACATTGCGCTTGGTCTGCTGTCTTTCAAACACAGCCTTTCTGGATGACTTGATTAAGAATTTTCTTTGTTTACTTTAATTTGCATAATCTGAGATTTTGTTCAGATAAATTAACCAGATTAAAGAATTAAGTCCCTCTATCATGGATCAAAATTGAACCAAAACACACAAAATAGTTAAGTACCATAGTTGTTATTTAATTTTAAAGCCCTGATTAATAAGTACCATAACTCTTATTACTATCAACTGCTTTGCCACAAAAATTGCTCATGTACTTAATTTGTGCTGTAAAAATTATTTATTTATACTTATGAATAAATACATTTTTATATATTTATAGTACAAATGTATGTAAGTAGAAAATGTAAAAAAATTAACTATTAAGTGGATTAATAAAGTAGCTTTTTTTTTTTTTGCTCACTGTACATTACTCTCCAAATTACATCCCACAATGTTATTTTGCTTCAGTGCACTGTACTGAAAACCCAACAGATGGAGCTATTTGATTAAAACAATCCTTTGTCCCACAAACCAAAAACCAGTAGACCTCAGGACTTTACTGTGGCAGAAACAAAATTTATAAGAGCGAAATTTAAAGATAATTTTAATTAGATGCTTTAAGAGCCAAAATCAGTATATTTACATTTGCATCATTTAGCATACGCTTCATGGTTTCCAAACATAGTTTCCTTAACATTTTAGAAAGGTGTAAATTTTAAATAAGAGCTGCTAGCATTTGCAAATTTTGCTGGGCATGAAGTTAAAGCTCATTACACAGTGCTTTTTGAAACAGATAAAGGGAAAAAAAAAGTTTATTCTACAACTTTACCGAGGTTTGAAGAGTCAGTGAGGAGGTGAAGAGGATTTGAAGCTAGCCAAGTTTATTCACAGGAGAGTAACTGAGTTCTTAAAGGATGTTCAAGAGACCGGTCAGCGTTCCTCTCAGTGTGGTATCCTCTCTTTTTCTAACTTGCACAGTTCAGTGTGTGCCCTTTATCTATCTCCGGGAGCTCCAAGGCCTCTGATGGGGACACCTAATCTAAGATTACGACCTTGTTTGGGTGTTTTTGACGTGCAAAGAAAGCGTTACTCAGAAAAGAACAGGGAAAAATAGAGAAGCAGTTGGTAATATTTGGGTTAAAGGTAACAGGGACGTGAATGGTACCTAGGGAAGGGATTTAGGGTGACGGGTGAAAGGGCATCGGGCTGGTAGAGGAGTTCAGGGATGGAAGGGCATAGGCCTCAGAAGCAGCTGTTGAAGTCACTGTATAAGGGAATGGTTGAACTACAGGAATAGGGCCATGAATTCAACTATGTGGTGCATAAGGTTAACAGCTATTGTAGGGAGAAGAGAAAATGACATAGGAACTATTGTGGGGAGAAGAAAGAAGGACATAGGAATAGAGAATTGAATGTATGACTGATATGAGTAAAATAATAGGAATAAATGAATAAAATCAACCTACAATCCATCAAGAGCTCAGACAAAAAGGATCTCAATGCATATTTTCTGCCTTTGTGGGAGATCAAGTCAGGCTGACCTGTGTTCTAAGTGGGCGAGGTGGGACCCATGGTTTGAGCATTGCAGAAAGGTACAATGGGGCCAGACTATGTTTGGCTTTGTAAGTAAGCATTAAGGTTTTAAATTTAATGTGGACAGCCATGGGAAGCCAGTGAAGGGTTTAGTCTTAAGATGATGAGTGACTGAACAGTGTTTGCATGTTCTGAAAATGATTAGTAATATAGGATGAGAATGAAATGTTTTCATCAAATATGATGTCTAGATTCTTTACTTTCATTGTTGATGTGATTACATTTATGCCGTTTAGCTGATGCTCTTATCCAGAGTGACTTACATATCTTAACTACAGGGACAGTCCCCCCTAGAGCAACTTTGGGTTAAGGGTCTTTCTCAGGAACCCGATGATGGTAGTGCTGGAGGTGGGATTAGGTCTGCAGGCAAGTGTCCTACCACTAGACCACCACATGATGAACGTAACAAGGAGTTCTGTTTTTTGGGATTAAGTGTAAAATTCATAATCCATGTAGATACATCATTCAGGCATGCAGATATCCAGCCTGAGATCATTGAGAAGAAAATATAGTATGGGCTTGGTGTCATCTGTGTAACAGTGATATGAAGAACCATGAGAGGGTGTGGTTTTGGCAAGAGAAAAAAGCAGGGGGCCCATTACCACACCCCGTGGAACACCAGCAGCCAACGGTATTGGAGCAGATGTCTGATAGGGAAATGGCACCTAGTAATGCTAAGTCCTCTGAGGAGAGAGAAGATGGAGCTAAGCTGAGGAAGAAAAGTTTGAGAAGTGTATAAAATGTAGTGTTTATGTGGGTTGCATCCTGTTTTCTCAAGCTTGGTTTTGAGCAGCTTATATATTACTGTGCAAAGGTTTTAGGCAGGTGTGAAAAAATGCTGTAAACAAAGAATGCTTTCAGAAATATAATTTTTATCAATTCACAAAATGCAAAGTGAGCAAACGAAAGAAAAATCTAAATCAAATCAATATTTGGTGTTACTACCTTTTGCCTTCAAACCAGCATCAATTCACTTGCACAAAGTCAGGGATTTTGTAGGATTATAGTCAGGTGTATGATCAACCAATTTTACCAAGTAGGCGCTAATGGTCATCAATGTCACACGTAGGTTGAAACACAGTCATGTTTGGGACAATCTACCAGCTAGTAGTTGCTAATAATTGAGTTCCTTCAAACTGTGTGCAAGTGTACCTAGAAGAATTGATGCTGTTTTGAGGGCAAAGTGTGAAATATACCAAATATTGATTTGATTTAGATTTCTCTTTTGTTCATTCGCTGCATTTTGTTAAATTGATGAAAATAAATGATTAACACTTCCATTTTTGAAAGCATTCTTTATTTCTAGCATTTTTTCACACCTGCCTAAAACTTTTGCATAGTACTGTATGTCTGTAGCAGATTTGAATAGAAGGTGATAGACAGGAGGTCTGAATAATGGTGGGATTTCCTCCATCTTCATTCTGTAACCATCGTTTCCCTTGTTAGTTGCAAAAGCCTTGGATTGCAATGGATAATGTTGTGAACTGTGTGTTGATCTAAAAGAAAGTACCGTTTATTGAATGATGACTGGATGGAATACAGGAATTCGAGTTTTCTGTAGGTGAACAACAGCATGACATTATCGCAGGAGGATATGATTGTAAAAGACAGAGCAGTAGGGGAAGGAGAGCAAAGATTGTGGTGAAAAATGGAAGAATGATTGATCAGAACTCTCTGAAGATCAAGTAAGAATAATAGAATAACGATAATCAGAAAGAGGAAGAGGAGTAAGCAAGAAGAATTTGTAGCAGTGGCTCTGGTAAAAAAGGGGTCCAGGACATTGCCAGCATAATGGGTTGGTGGAGACTCTCAGATGGAGAGCAAGGAATGATAAGAGCATGGAGAAATCATATTTGTACAACTTCTCATTTGCAAGTTTAAACTCTGAAAGAAGAATAAGCAGAGAACCATCATCAAAAAGAAATTTCTGTATTTGCCTTTTGCATGCAGAAAAATTGCGTTTCAGTGGTTACCTTATGCCACTGAAGATCACATCGTCATTCGACTACAACTTGCATTTATTGTTTACTGAACACAGAGAAAGTAAGTGGACATTTCTGTGTATATATACATGTAAAAGATTTCTTCCTTTTTCAGACTTGAATGAAATCGAGAATAACTTGAGCATATAGAGCATATATGATATATAACAAGTGCTGCCCTTAAATGATCTTTAATATACAAAGACAGAGATTTTACCCATTATTATCATTATTTTTATTATTGTTGTTGTGGTTATTGTCATTACATGTCAAAGAAAGTGACATTTCATCTATACTGCAACCTTTTTGCTTTTCCTTAAACCAAGTAACATGTTTCCTAAATCTGTTCTGTTTGATAATTATCCATTTATTCATGACTAATTTTATACTATATATACTATACTATTTTCCCCATTTACACCAGCTGCAGTCAGTCTGCTGACACATGCTTGGGAGTGCTAATTTTACTTCCTTTTTTAAAAATTGGAGCTATGAGGCTAGAGTATTCATCCTTTTTTTTTTGATGAAAACATCCTCAGCACTTTTCTGAAAAATTCAGAATACATCCCTCTTCATTACTTTAACAAAGTCTCAACAATGTTGTGTAAGACACAGCATGACTTACTGTATGATGTAACAATGAACACATTTTTTTATGTATAGTTGAATTATCCAGATAACCTTTTTTTCATAAACAGCATCGTGATTGTCAACCTACTTTTTTTTTTTTTTATGCATTAAAAATAATAGAACGGTTTTATGCTGTTCAACTCTGGTGTTCCTTGCTTGTTCATTTGTATAATTACAGTTAGTCCTATGAACTGGTTCTGACACATTTTTAGAATGTACAGCACGATGCAAAAAACCACCACACATTTATATTTTAGTAGGCAATCACCTTGTTGGTGCAAAAAGTTGTATGCCAACCAGACTGATTTATGTTTGGCTTTCAGAGTTATGAAGTCATTTCAGAGTTATTAGAAATTAAAGAAATAAAGAACATGTCAGCAATGATAGGGAAACTTGGAATGGGGTGGAGTGTTGTGGAAAAATTTACCCAAGGAACAAGTCAGAGGCACTTTTAGTCTAACAGAGTTTAATAATCACTGCAGTGAGGATTCCCCTCGCACTCTACCGAGAATACAAGAGGAAGCCCCGAATACATAAAAACAGAGGTTCTTATACACATTTTGGGCCGCAGGCCCACCTCCCCTCGACCTTCAAGTCCCAGTAAGCCTGAAAGTTGCTTTGTCTAAGTCCCTTCTTAACTCTTTTCCCTTATCTGTTTTCGTCTTGTGCACTAGCAAGAAACCTGTCCGGGACATGCTGTCCAATTTCTCTTTCTGCCTTATGTCGAAAACAACAACACGTTACAAAACATGATATACTAAATAAAGGTTAGAACAAATTTTGCCTACACATCCCCCC
Organism: Hepsetus odoe; assembly: GCA_017165825.1. Classification (NCBI taxonomy): domain Eukaryota; kingdom Metazoa; phylum Chordata; class Actinopteri; order Characiformes; family Hepsetidae; genus Hepsetus; species Hepsetus odoe. The sequence continues at coordinate 5,441,696 of CM029391.1, read as the reverse complement.
TTTGGATTATTTAATCAACTTTTTAATCTAACTAGCGAGGCAAAACATGGCAACACTAGATTTCTTTATTCATTGCCAGTCCACACTTCAGTAACTTATTCAATTATTGATTGTTTTCTTCATTCGACATTTAGACATTAATCATTATTACTCACTTTTAAGATCAAATCAAAAGCACTAAATCATGTTAAGTCAACATCTCGATCACACACATTGAATCAGATCAAAATCAAAAACTATGCAAATCAAAGCATAAAAATTTCAAAACTCCTCATCTTCATTGCTTGTAACATCATCAGGATTATTAATTAATCAATTTTTTTTTTCTCTTCATTGACAATTAGCACACAGAATCTGTTTCAGCTCGATCGTGATTAACTATAACCCAAATCAAATCAGTTAAATCATTTTAGATCAAAATCATAATCCCATCAAATCATAACTGAATCACAGAAATGCAAGGAGCAAAGTTAAACATAAAAAGATATTCAAAATTCTTCTTTGTCGACTTCATCACTTGTGAAACTGTCATTCATTTGGTCTGGAACCCAGTCTGGTCTTGGGTTCAGAGCTGGAGATGGCATCCCATCTTCACCTGTCTTTGCATACATTTTCTTCCGTGTGTAACATTTGAAATTGTGCTTGTCAGGATATGATGAGCCATTGGACCATCATCATGCAACACTGCAACAAACAAGGTGCACACAAACAAAGATACAAGAAAACCACAGCAATGGGCACCATCATAGCAGCAAAATGGTCCCATCGAAGTGTAGATTGAACTGTACCAGCTGTAATCCAGCTTTATGGAATAACAATAACATTTCCCATGTGGTCTGTTAGATCTGTAATATTCTCATGGTGATCATTAATATAAAAACAGCATGAGGCGTTTAGAAGTTTGCAAACGCTGCCTTCTTTAGCTAAAATTAAGGCTATGGTCATTCTATTTTCTATGACTCCTTGTCTCACATTTTCCATTTGATCATTAATTAGTTCATTCATTCGCCAGTGTAATGATATGCAAGCGATATGCAAGTCCAGTTATCTTATTGAGTGCTGCGGTTGTACCACCCCCCAGGAAAAGTGACTGTACTAGCTTGCCTTGAAATGGATCATGGTTAAACTGCCCTGGAAATACAATTGCAGGGTAACAACAACCTCACCATTTTGACTCTGGTGATGATGTACAGGCTCTCAGGCCACACGCCCACATTACTACATCATTTGCCCATAGTGTTGTAAAAGGGCATTTAAACTGACGTTCCTGTCCCGAACTATCATAAACCGAACAGCTGGACTGGGTTAGAGCATCTACCCCCGTATTGTCTTTAAACCAACTGACATTACACTTTTACAGTCTGACCAACCTAATTCTGTTCCCCCATTCGCTCAGGCAGATAAGTCATGTTTCAGCCAGGCCCTCCACGGTAGAGGGCTACAGTTAAACCCAACAACATTATTTTTCCAAAGAGCACACACGAGTCAGATTAACAGCAGGTGGAAGCTGATCTTTGTTCCTGACTATCTCTAACACAGTAATCATACTCAAAGTTGTCCAATGTACCGTACAAGTGCTGCACTCTCACTGGGACCAGTATCATTCCATTTTACCTTTGCATTATCACAGTGTTTTGGTCCTTCCCTTGTTTGCCACTGGTGCACTTCCTGCCACCATCTTTAGTAAGATGATAACAGTTACCATCAAAATATTTCAAACAGGTCAGGATTCTGGTGAGTGTTTGGGTGAGCCTTTGTCTTTCTTCACGGGTCTGTGCTCGGAGGGCAGGATATACCCGTTACGCCCTTGTCCCACTTCACCGAGACTCCGTCACACCCTTTACCCTCACCCTGTCACCTGTTTCCACCCTCACGCGCTTACATTGTAATACGTAGATCAACGTAGCTCTCTCTGCTTCACAGCGGTAGGTGTTGTCAGCAACAATTGAAACGTTCCCGTCCAACGCCTGGACTTCCAGTGCTTCCATCTGAACTCCTTTACCAGGATCGGGTCACCAGGTCTCAGGTCATGTAGAGGACCCTCTGCTGTCCTCGGCAACAATTCTTTAACCTGCTGGTGGACAGAGTGGAGAATAGCAGACAAAGAACAAAAATATTGCACCATTTCATCATCACAGTGTTGTTAAACTTGCTCATCCCAACGTTGGACTTTAAATACATTTCAATCACATTCAAATTTACATAAATCCATCCCATTAATAGTTTTCCAGCAATAATATTCAATGCTGTCATGATTAAAACCTCAGTTCCCCCACCTTTGCCACTTCACTAACATTAGACAAAGGTCCTTTTACTGATGGCTCCCTGTCTTATCCACCACCAACATTTCAAGGTTTCTTCCCATCCAGGTTCCCAATTGTGAGTGCAGCAGCTCGATTAGAAATGTAACTGTTCGCTCCTGGCCATCTATGAGCACTATTGTTCAGTTTAGAAACATATCTGTTTGCTGCTGGATGATTTCTGGGAACTCATGAGACTGCATAAGACACCAGACAACGTGTAACCCTTATCAGGAGCCATTATTGATCAGTTATAAATGTAACTCTTTTACTACTTACTCATTGGAATTCGATGGTGTGGAACACTGTAAGACAGGGGCAAAAGCAAAGGGACAAAAGTAAATGAATTTTTAATATACTTCCACTGGATCCAGCTCTAAAGAGAAATAGGCCACCGGCCTAAGCTTATCTCCATGTTTTTGTAACAAATCTGAAGTCACGTGTCCCTCCTTCTCAGAGACTGTTTGCACAAATGGTTCGGTGGATCTGGGATTCCCAGTGTTGGAGGATACAATAGGACTTGTTTCAAATTGTTAAAGGCCTCAAGTTGTGTCATTTCACGTGAGTTGACAGTTATTAGACAATTTCTGAGAGGTCATCGCCCGCAGCGGTGCCTCCATCTCTGAATAGTTAGGAATGAAACCTCTGCAATAGTAACACATTCCCAGAAAAGATGCTAATTGCTTCTTAGTCAAATGTCCGGTTATATCACGAATGGCCTCAGCGGGCTTATTTGAGAGTGATTTACTTTTTGGTGAGATAATATGGCCCAAAAATGTCACTTGCTGTTTAACAAACTGAACCTTAGACAGAGTGACCTTGTGGCCATTCTCAGCCAAATGGTTTGTTGAGACAGCGTGTCTTTTCTACACTGTGCTTGGCTGGGTGCTGCAATCAGAAAATCATCAACTGCGGTCCCCGGGGACAAAGCTAAGGAAGCTAATGAATCGCATAGTGCACCTTTGTGAAATTAAAATCAACCCAAAATTGACAGTCAGGGTGTACATGCACACTGAAAAATACTTTGGCCAGTTCAATCACAGAGAACCACGTGGCATCGGGCGGAATTTGCGATAGGTTAGTGTATGGATTTGGAACTATGGGTGCACAGGCCTGTACCGCAGCACTGACTGCTTGCAAATAAACACATACACATACATACATACATACATACATACACACACACACACACACACACACACACATACATATTCATTTGGTGGGTTGACCCCTATCCCTGATTTTGGACAGGAAATAACAGCGTACGGACTGGAGAATTTGGACCCAAAACAATCATCCCTGCCTTCAAGGCTTCAAATACTGGTCTAATACCATCACTTCCTGTTTAAGTGGGTATTATGATTGACAAGGCCTGTATGCAGATTTTTAATAGTTATCATTATTATTATTAACAAATCGGAGGACTATTCTTTATCAACCAAACATCATTTTATCTTTCAACCACAAGTGATCTGGAAGTTTTGATGTTGCAGTTTGGCTCTCATCCAAACTGAATATTTTGTATGGTGGCTCAAAAAAATTGAGTAATGCGCTCACAAGAGGCTGTGCTCGCGCTGCAGCCTGAACTTTGATCGCGCTGAGAACAGCACGGCCACAGACAGCAACACCAATCTTCTGCCTGTGTGCAAACCAGAATGAATGAACCCACATCCTTCCAACAACAGGAAAAACTCTATTTGCTGTTCTGTAAACAGCACTGAAACAATTGCAGACTGTGTCCATTCCAAAACAGTTTATCTAATTGAATGCTGTTGTGGGTGCACTCACTCTCCCGCTGTCCATTAAAACCAGTCAGAATCAGCAGCAACACAAACAATGCAAATGATCTGAAGACATAAAATCCCTGCCCCTGGTCTCAGCCTGTTCCAGCAGCAGAGATAAGAGCGCAGGCAACTTCTGTATCTGTGAGCCTCCACTCCTGATACAACAAGGAGTTGCTCATAAACAATTGGAAACAGCTCCCCTCTTAAGTATCAATAATGTCCCATTTTCACAGCACTTCAGCAATAAACCCAAAATACAATACAAATCAATGCCTAATAAATTTAGGATGATGAAAAATGATGAGTAGAATTTGATCAATTGATGTTCAACAGCATGCCAATGCCCAGCTCACATTTGAAAGGCACAGAGAACAGCTCCAAAACACAGACATCTCCTCGTTCCTGTGGACGTAACGGCACGCCACAAAGGTAAGAGAAGAGATAGGAGAGATTTTCTCTCTTTCTTTTTCTTTCTACAGAATATATGTCACAATCAACTAAATGTACATTTGCCCCTCAATTGTCAGTGTTAATCCTGGCATTTTCTAAACTCAACTTGATAGAGTGTAAGCTGTTGTATGTGTACACTTTGTATTTTTGGGTGTCAGTGTGTGTACAGCTGTATGTAAATGTGAATTAGAATCATACGACCTGATCGCCACTCCTGAGACATCCTTCCCCGCCTCCTCCTGTCAACTTCGCGGTCTGGTGCCAGTTTCCTGTCCACGATGAACTTGATCATTGATGGCTCGATCAAACTGTTCAAACATTCTTGCCCAGTGATCCATGCCACCACAGATGAAACATCCAATGTATAACCCGGTGTCCACCTTCGCTATGTCCTCTGGTCTGATCCACACCAGACTGATTCTGCCACCACCTCCCCTCTCAGCCTCTACAGGTTCAGCCTGGTCAGAGAGGATCCATGCAGCTGCTTCGTTGCTTTTTGGTTCTGTCCTTGAGCTTCTTGCCACAAACTCAGCATGCTCCATGTGTTTGATAATGGTGGCAACACGTGATGTTTTCTCTCCGATGCATTCCATGTTGGTTCTTGTTGTTGAAGAAGTGCTGGTCTGTTAGTCTGGGAGATTTCTAAGCTCCTGCTTGTGATGGCACCTGGGATCTTGTCCACGTCATCCCACAAGACAATGCAGCTGGAGCTCCTCCGTGATTGTGTTGTGACAGGTAGGAGAGGATCCAGGTCCGTCTCTGAAATAGAAATGTGAACTGACCTACTGGCCATCAGGATACAGACATTGGTGCTCGGAAGAAACAAAATAAAGGATTAGTTTGGTTAGTTGGACCGGTGGAGGTTTTGTGAAACTTTCTAGTTGTTGCATCCGATGATCTAGGTGTGGTCGCACTAGCACCACTTTTGTGTGTGTGTGTGTGTGTGTGCTGGTCTATTAGAGTCTGACTAACTTTATTTTCCTGCCATTCAGTTTTTAGTTTTTTTTTCCTATACAATCTTTTAGAGCCTTGGAACTGAAAGACCCCTCTGCTAGAAACCCATATTTTACTACCCATCTGCTCAATATCATTAAATCAGTTGCTTCCTCCCCGTACATCTCTGTCTCAAAAAAGTATTTTCGCAATTCCTTCCACTTAACCTTTTCCCAGATCTTTGATTGTGAGGTCCCCATAGTCAAACGCAGAGTCCTGCTCCTGTCTGCACAGGTGTAGCGCTACAACATCTACTGTCGATCGCCAACGACAGGGAAGGCAAACTTTTATCACTCACAACTTTACCTTGAAAGAGTTGGACCGTTTCCCAATTTACTTCACTCCTCTGTTTTAGGTTTAGGTCCTCGCCCATGGGTTCCTTAGGTCGCCCAAGGTCCCACTCTCTCGTCCACTGGCGTATCGCCTTATGGTACCCCCACAGCCAGAGTAATTTAAATCTCAATTACCCCAAATTCTTAGATTAAGATGCTTTGTTAAATCAACCAGAGATCAGCCAAAGGCAACCACAGAAAATCAAGGGGAAAGAGAGAAGGTGCCTACTGACTGTTCACTATTCTATTTCTGGAGTCCATCATGGAGGTCCCAGTGACTCCATGCCAAGCCCTCTTCTCTGGGTAATGGAGGCTAGGGTCGGTAAAATTTGAATCCCGCAGATGACTGGGGGGCCCTGGCCATGGATGTTCGTCCTGGGGTCGACCACCATGGACTCCTGGCTGGCTCGCCAACTGTTGTGGAAAAATTTACCCAAGGAACAAGTCAGAGACTCTGTTAGTCTAATAGAGAGTTTAATAATCACTGCAGTGAGGATTCCCCGCACTCTACCCGAGAATACACAAGAGGAAGCTCCGAATACATAAAAACAGAGGTTCTTAAACACATTTCGGGCCGCAGGCCCACCTCCCCTTGACCTTCAAGTCCCAGTAAGCCTGAAAGTTGCTTTGTCTAAGTCCCTTCTTAACTCTTTTCCCTTATCTGTTTTCGTCTTGTGCACTAGCAAGAGACCTGTCCGGGACATGCTGTCCAATTTCTCTTTCTGCCTTATGTCGAAAACAACAACACGTTACAAAACATGATATACTAAATAAAGGTTAGAACAAATTTTGCCTCCACATGGAGTAATAGCTTACCCAGTCTAAACTCTGTATAAGGCATGAATAATCCATAACAAACACCATGTTAAAGTAAGTGTATGTACGAGAGCTCACTAGGCCAGTTGTTGGCAATTAATTTTGTAGTTGTGTCATCAGGCTTGTGGTCATATGTTCTGGACATCAGGGTAAAGAGTGGGACAGTGGTGTCAGCTATCATCACCTGGCCGCCATCTTATCACCATATTGTTGGCCTGTATTACTGACATGCCTCTTCTTCGTGTCAAGTGAAGTTTGAGATCTTCCAGCTGAAATGGCAGGGGTTGGGTTGTCCCCACATTTGCCAAGCAAACGGAGAGTGTGATCCAATTATCAAGGTAACACGCTGCTCTGCCTCCATGGAAGCTTAATTGCAGGTTGCTGGAAAGGGAATCTGTGACTGACTGAAAGTGAATATTTGTTATTCTGAGCTTGTCTATACCTGTTTCTTGAGAAGGCTTACAACTGTAAGGGGGGGGGGGGCGTGCCAGGATTGGCAGTACCAGGATTTCTGAGATCAATCTATTCCCTATGTAACTGCAATGAGAGCTTCTTCTGTATACTTGAATTAAGCTTCTTCAGGGAGTGTTGAACACCAGGGCCCATTGTCTTCACTCCATTTATTCAAACATTATGGAGGATTTAGGGGTTGCCACAGCAGATCATCCAGTTTCATTTCTTCCAGTCTCACCACATCTTTTCACTCCAGCTGCTTGCATGACCTCTCTCACCACATCCCTAATCCTCCTCTTGCTTCTCTAACTTTGTCTCAAAGTCTTACAACCTTTTTATTGTTTCTGTCCCTGTAATATACTTGATTTTTAATCCTGTACATCATCAATCCCAACACAAATACTTGGAATTAAGCTCCAAGGTCTGCATAAACGACTACATCACCTTCTGTGTGGATAACACTGTACCGACCAGGAGAGTACGATGTTACTCCAATAATAAACCATGGCCAACATCAGATCTTGAGAGTCGGGTTGAAGCAGAAGTCAAGAGCCTTCTTAGATCAGGAGATAAAGAAGAATGAGGACAGCTCAGAAGGAGCTGAAAAGAGAGATAAGGAGGGGGAAGGACAGATACAGAGAGAGGCTGGAGGAGCAGCTCAAACAAAACGTCAGAGGTGTGTGAGGATTGAACACCACAATGGAAGGGAGCACAGTGAGTAGGGGGAGGCCCAGAGTCTGGAGATCAGGACTGGGCTACAGTTTAAATCTGCCCCTCTTTTCCCCTGGGAGGATCACTGCCCTCCTGCTATCCCACCCCATCAGAGGCTCCCAGTCTCACACCCACACAATAGCCTCTCCATCACAGCTGACTGTGGCGCGTGTCACTGAGGAAGTTGAAGCACAGGAAAGCCACAGGTCCGGATGGCATCAGCTCCAGCCTGTTGAGGGACTGTGCAGATCAACTCTGTGAGGTTATCACCTACATCTTTAACCTCAGCCTGGAGCGCGTCCCCATTCTGTGGAAGACCTCATGCCTCGTTCCAGTCACCAAGACATCGCACCCCAAGGAGCCAAACCATTTCAGACCTGTTGCCCTCACCTCAACCTGATGTGAAGGCTATGGAGGATCATCCTCCATCACCTTCGTCCACTGGTCAGGAGGACTGACTGCTGCAGTTTGCTTACCAGCTTAACATTGGGGTGTTTTTGATTGATGACACTGTCATCTACCTGCTGCATCGGGCCCTTTACTCACCTGGAGTGCCAAGAGCACTGTGAGAGTCACAGGTGCCCTTGGACTTAGTGCTTTCAACACAATCCGGCCTTCAGTTCTGAGGAAGCTGGGAGGGGAGTGGGTGTGACCATCACATGACTGAGTGGGATTAACAACTACCTCACCAATAGGGCCCCAGTATGGACTCCGGGATCAGGTCTGAGGTGGTGGTCTGCACTGGAGCCTTCACAAGGAACAGTCTCGCCTGCCTCTTCACATTGTACACAGCGGACTTTAAATACAACACGATCACCTGTCACCTGCAGAAGTTCTCGGACGACACCGCTATTGTTGGTTGTGTGTCAGAGGGGAATGAGCAGGAATACAGGGGTCACCAGACTTTCACAGATGGTGCAATAAAATCATCTGCGATCAATGCCAGCAAGACGAAGGAGCCAGATTGAAATCGCAGAAGTCACCCCCATTACACCGTGGACATCCAGGTTTGGTGAATAAAACGGAGGAGTACGCAACAGCCTGGGTGTCCATCAACAATAAGCTCGTTCAGTAGCAGACTCTGCCAATCTCGCAGCGTAACGCCACCGCAGGTCATTCCTACCTGCAGCAATAAGACTCCACAACTCATCGTAACATTACATTGCTTGTTTATTATTATATATGATGTATTATTATTGTATATATTATTAGTATTACATTTTACATTTATTATTACATTTATATTTTGCCAATTTGTTTATTTATATTTATAATTTATTTAAAACGATGGTTAATGTATTATTACTGTGTACTGTATATATGGTCACCTAATTCTCCTCATGTGTGTGTGTGTATGTATGTGTGTATGTATGTATGTGTATATATACACATAAGTGTATCTATATATATATATATATATATATATATATATATATATATATATATATATATATATATATATATATATATATATATATATGAGAGAGAGAGAATTTATTATTTATTTCTCCTGTACTTGTTCCTCTTTCTTTACATCTCTATATTTTTTCTATTCTTTTCTGTACATCTGCCACTTTTATAAGAGCCCTGTAATGCCCAAATTTCCCATTCGTGGGATAATAAAAGATTACTCTACAAATGTCAGCATCACAGTCTCCAACCTGTACAATAGTATGAAGATATAATAAAAGTGGACATTAGCATTAGTGGCTTTCAAGAGTGAGCTCAGCTGTTCAGCTGGAGAAATGAAGGGCTTACAGCTGCAGTGTGAATAGAGTTGCCATTAATGAATTATTAATTATTGAATAATTATGGAATCTAAAACATTATTATCCACAGAATTGAAAGGTTTTAGTGTTTACGTAGTGTTGCATATTCACATATTTAAATGTATTAATAAATATGCTTCACTAAAGGGATTTATATATCCCTATATATGATAAGTTGCTGCACATTGTTGTATGTTTAATCGTGGTCAATGGAGAAATAATGTCTCATCTCACTTTGTACATGTACAGTACTGTGCAAAAGTCTTGAGCCACCTCTCATTTCTTCAAATTTTGCTCCCAAACAGCCAGACTTTTTGATTCATTGGTGAGGAATAGCAATAACACAGATGTCCACCAATGCTATATTCAAGAATTGTATAAATACTAATACAAAATAGTAGTAGTTTAATTGATTAAAAAATATTCTGCTACCTGTTAACTGCTATTCTTCAGGGCCATAAGGGAATGCCAGAGTACAGAATTCCTAAAAATGGCAAAGAGAATTAATGACTCGTTTTTGCTTAGGAGCACTGATGCAGACTTAAATTCAAGACAATCATTTAGGTTCTGTTTTCAGCAAAGTGTTTTCTTCAGTCAGTTTTGCTACTTGATGATGAGTTTGATATTTTATTTGAAATTTGTATACATTTAAAGCTGTTCATATCATATATGAGAATCTGCTAAACCAGCTTACTAACTGTTGTCTGTGTCCATCTACATCCAAATGTTGCAATTGTTTCCAACATCCCAAATATTCTCATGTTTCTGAGTGAGTTAGAGAGATTCAAACCGAAAGAGTGAGTCCTCCAGAAATTACTTATCGCAATTCCGAGCCAGAACAAAAACATCATAATGTATCCTGTTGCCAGTAACATTTACTTTACAAGCATTGAACTGTTAATTAGAAAAGATCCTGAAAATAATACAGTAGAATATGAGCAGGATGGGCACACTTTCTATATTTTGCCATGTACTATGAAAGTTTTTAGTCCATCTATATATGTTTAACAATGTTAATATTCAGTTAGCTTATTTTTATTGTGTGGTCTCTGATTACTTGATTCTGTAATCTGTTGTAATACATTTTCTTCCAGAACGTTTGACAGAGAGCAGCATGGCAGGGCAACCTGCTGAACAGGAAGCACAAAGGGGACAAGAGAGTGATGCCCTGCATAGTCACAACCACTTATCTACTACTCTGTGTAGCAGAATGTGGAAAGCAAGTGTTACAGCTGGAGTTTTTCTTCTATTGTACACAATTTCTCAAGTTACAGTAAGTTCAAACTCTACATTTTTAATATTTTTAAAACTTACTAAACCAGATAATTGTTTGATGCAGGGAAATCACCAAACTGCCACTGTACTGTTCATCTGTAAAGCTTACACTTTTTAAGATTGCACTTAAAAATGTATACAAGATCTAACAATAAAAATAATAATAATAGACATTATTTACAGAGCACTTTTCATGCATTTATATGCAGCATGCATTTAAGTGCTTTACAACATCTAAAGTTGTCACGGTTGAGTTTCGTTTTGGGCACAGTAGAGGGCGCTTTGTTCTGACTGAGCACACCTGAGCTCATGAAGGCACAGGTGTGCTTCATTGGGGCTGCTATTTAAGCCCCGATGAGTCAGAACAGAAGCCTCACGTTCATGGTGGTTTTTGGTCATTTTGGTAACTTGTTTTAGTTAGGCTGCAGTTCCTTGTGCCTTGGTTTGATTAGAACTGCAGTCCTTGGAACCTGTTTTTGGTAATACGAAGAATAAAGTTATGTTCCGGACTCCTGGCTCTGCATTGACGTGCTTCCTGCACCCCGCCACCCTTACTGAAATGAACCGTCCAGCACTTGGACGTCGCGAGCCTCAGGGGTTGGTATGAGGAGCGCGAGCGGGCACTCGAAGCCATGGTGGCGGCCCTCAGAACAGAGCTGCAGCATCTGAGGACCTTCACTCCAGCGTTGCTGGCTGCGTGTTTGCCGGAGCTCCACGAGCTGAGCGGAGGCTCGCCTCTTCTCTAGAGCCTCTAGAGCCCAACGAGCAACTGGAGGAGCACGGCTGGATTGGACAAGCGCTGATGGACATAATGGTGGCGGTTAGTCGATCCTTTGATCGATTTGAGGAAGAGCCTTTGCCCGTTCCCCCTCCAATACCGCTCCAGCTCCTCACCGGCTACAACGCGGTATGTCGGCGGAGAACGCGCCCTGCGTGAATCACAGCGGGAAGACAGCGGAGAATGCCCCCTGTGTCATTCAACACGGGAAAATGGCGGCAAACGTCCCCTGCGTCATTTAACACAGGAAGATGGCAAAGAAGGCCACCCGCAACAGGGAAAGCGGGACATTGGTAAAAAAGGCCGCCCGTGACACAGAGAACAGGAAGTCGCCAGAAAATGCCCCCTGCACCGTTCAACAAGGGAGGTCGACCAGGAAAGCCCTTCGCAGCATGGAAAGCTGCATCAAGGAGTCATCCCCCAAACCCAGTGCCACTAACCCATCTGCCTGGAAGAAGACTGATACAAGGCCGCTCCAGGTTAGGATTGCAGATGGAATAATTAGTGGCCTGAGATTTCAAGTTCAAAGTCTTGAACAAACTCTTCAGGAATCAGATAATGAGTGGCTGTCAATTCTGGAGGAAGAACAACAGGCCAGAAATGTTCTTGCGGAGCAGCTCCAGGAAATGGAGGCTGAGCTCGCCGCCAAGGATCATGAAATTCGTGCATGGAACCAGGATCTTGATCTTTTGAATGTAAAGTTAAGGGATGCTACAGTGGCCAATTGTCAAGTCTCAGAGAAGCTTCAGGAGATGGAATTAGAGACTGAAGTGAGCAGAAACCATATTCAGGAAATTTTGATCAGCACTCCAGCCAAGGAAATTGAGAATATTGAACTGAGACACATTTTGCATGAACTAGAGATGAAGTTTAAGAAGTTGGAAGATGACAATGTCTCCCTCCAGGCCATGAATCACCAGCTACAGGAGAGCAACCAGTCTGAGGTACGTTCCCTTCAGGAGGAACTAGCTAAAGTAAATAGGGAACTTGAGGAAAAGCAGGCTGGGTACCTAGAATGTGAGGAAGTCTATAAGGACCTAGGTGAACAGGTAGTTTGGTTAGCTGACAGCTTGGGCATTACCCAGGAGAACCTAAGGGCTGAATCAGAAAAACTCAGATAGGCAAATTTGAAGCACAGTGCACTTCTCAAGGCCATTCTCCAAAGAGATGAACAGATCAGCTGCATGAACATTCAGATCACTCAACAGAAGGAGTTGCTGACGAGGTTGAACCAACAGCTGACAGAGAGCAAGGCCTCTGCTTTGCAGGTGACCACCTCAGCAACAAACGGAAGTCTGAAACACAAGGAAAAGATCACTAATCTGCTTTTTCAACTTGAGGAGACCAAAGGACTCTTGTCTCTTTGCCAGAGTGAAAACGAAACCATGGAAATGGAATGAAAGGCTCTAGTTTAAGACAATAGTGAGCTTCAAGGAGAGGTCAGTAAACTCATGCAAGAGAGAGAGGTCCTGAGGAAGAAACTGCAAGCTGTGAATGTTGGCCGGAGGGAATGGCTGAAGAGAACAGAGGAACAGGAGATGCTGGAGACTAAAGTGACCACTATGGAAAAACAGCTGAATAGGACCAGAACAGAGCTGAAGCAGGTGCAGGACAACAGCGCCGCTCTGCAGACTGAACTGAGAGAGGCCAGTAAGCATATCGAGCTGCAAGAGCATGTCAGAGGTATTGAAGATCTTAAAATCTCAGCTCACTCAGCAGACCCCAGTGCATGCTGGGACCCTGGTGGATAGCATCAAAGAAGGGCAGCTGAGGAACAGTCTAACGGAAAAGGAGAGGCAGGTAAAGATTCCAGAGGCTGAGCAGCCATGTGAAAACTCTGAGAAGGGTGCTCAGAGCCCAACAGAACACCAGCCAAGCTCTTTCCACAAGGGGGTCATCAACACCCTACATTATGTTTTCCCTCACACTTCAGCAGACTCAGAACAGGGCAACTGGTTGAGGAGTCAATGCAGAACTTCTCTCAGCGGAACCAAGAGCGGACCTCCTGGTCTTAATTATGTGTAGGCCTTGGCAGCCTTGCTGGTTCTTGGCCTGGATTATGTGTCCAAGATGGTAAGCAGTGTTAATGTTCTTGATTATGCACCTGTCATGGAGATCAGAGCTTTTTGGGGGGGGGGGGTTCTGTCATGGTTGAGTTTCATTTTGGGCATGGTAGAGGGTGCTCTGTTCTGACTGAGCACACCTGAGCTCATGAAGGCACAGGTGTGCTTCATTGGGGCTGCTATTTAAGCCCCAATGAGCATGGTTCATTCACGAGGCGAAACCTGACGTTCATGGTGGTTTTTGGTAATTTTGGTAACTTGTTTTAGATAGGCTGCAGTTCCTTGTGCCTTGGTTTGATTAGAACTGCAGTCCTTTGATCCTGTTTTTGGTAATATGAAGAATAAAGTTATGTTCTGGACTCCTGGCTCTGCATTGACGTCCTTCCTGCACCCCACCACCGTTACAAAAGTAAATTTATGTAAAAGTTGCAAATTGCAAAGTTATAATGCGAAGGAAAAAAAAAAACAGAATAATAACCAAAAGCCCTGTTAAAAATATTTTTGCTGGTGGTGTTTTTTTTTTTTTTTTTTTTTTTTTTTTTTAAAAGTGTACTTTCCTGATAGATATTAATTAGCAGTGTTATATAACGTTTTTGAGCATAAAATCCGAACACTGCTTCTCCATTCTTTTTATGTTTCCTTCTAGGAACCTTCACTAAAGTAGTGTTTAATGATCTTTAGGATTGCTTAGAGGTGTAGTCTGTCAGGCTTTCTTTCTTTCTGAAGGTGCCAGTCAAATGAGACAGTCAGGTAGTGTAATGAAGCTAAAGCAGATGTTATATGTTCTTCTTTTGTAATAAGTATCAATACTCTAGCTGCAGCAATCTGGACAAACTATAATCTGTTCATGTGTTTCAGTAATCCTACAGTGTATCAATTTTTCAGCATTTTGGTACTCGTTGTCTAGATTTTCACAATTGGAAGAATGCTTCTATAATTATTTTATTAAGGTGTGATTTAAAGCTTAAAATGTCAAGGTTTCTTTTTTCTTCATCCAACAAGTTCTAGGCTTCCCTATTTTTTTTAGAACTTTTTTTTTATTACCAATTAGAATTTTTTTTTATTTAATTTGAGAAGCTTTAATTATTCATACAACTAAATACTAGACAGATTGGCGCTGAGTTTATTTAATGAACTTATGTAATTTAGATATGTATAGTTTTGTTTCATCTAACTGACTCCATGCATTCAAATAATATGGTACCTGATATGTGGTGGAATTATATGTAAAGACAATAAAAGCGGTCATCAAGAAAAACACCTGGTTCTAGGGAGCAATTTATGTTTTCTTTGACCCTTATAAAAAAGCTATCTAATAGTCTTTAAATAATGCAGTCAGAAGGGGGTCTAGAATACAAGTTGCAAAGTCGGTAAATTGTGCCATACAATTATTATTCAGCTATGTTTTTAAATACATGGTTGTAGATTTAGATAACTTCATGGATCTGGCACCAAAGAACTAATTGGAGAGCAAGAGGCTGAACTGAAATGAACTTGTGAATCAGAAACTGGGATGGCAGGCTAACTGCTAAGGTAGGCAGGTAGCAGCCATATCCAGGCCAGTGCATGCTCACTGGTGCTCTCCAGTGCAAGACAAGGGAAGAACAGGGAAAACAGGAAAAAGAGCACAATAGTAAAAAGGGGCAGAAATGTAAACTTATTTTTGTTAACAAAAAAAAAAAGGCATCATTTAACAGTTTGCTTATTTCTGTGTTCATTTTAAGATATTTTAAAAATCCACTAATCTTATACCTATAAAATTTAACTCCAGGTGCAGTACAAATGTTTCCTGCTTCTTTGGTTGCTCCAAATTGGCTAAAAAACAAAAGTAAAAATTAAACCTGTGCTGTGTTAGCAGATTGGATTTATACAAATTTCTATAAATAATTGCTTTTCAGTAATGTTTGACTTTTCAGATACATGCAGTACAATTGAAATGCTACACTATAAACACTAATGTAATTAAAACTATAAACCGAAACTAAATAAATAAATTCAATTTAGAAATAAATATAGAAAACAAATTAACCATAAAACAGGCAGATGTGCTAGTGGTTTTGAACTAAATCTTGTAATCAGAGGATCCCGGGTTTGAATCTCAGACCAGTAGGTTCCCCTGAGGGATCCTTGAGCAAGGTATCGTCTCCATTAATACCCTCTGAGTGCAGGATATGGCTGCGCACTGGTACATGGTGTGTATGGGTTTAATACAAAAGAAGACTTTTTTTGTAGTTAACTAAAGACAAATAGTCTTTCCCTTCAGGTTCACTTGACTTTTCTTTATAACATAAAGAAACATACAAAAGTTATCTTGTGTGCATATTTACAACCGTAATATTGAAGGCACATCTTACTCTCTTAGTAAGAAGCCCCATGAAATGGGGATCTGTGCAAGGGATCCAAAGCTTGGTAGTTGGATTCTTCTATCAGTTTAATGGTTTATGCAGTCTACCACTTTGTTGAATGCAGAACATTTATACAAACATGCGCGCACGCGCATAAACACATTTATAGGTTTCCAGTCCATTGCAGTGAGTCTGTCAATGTTTGAATAGCATTTTTTTTTTATGTGATTCTAACTGGATCAGGCACTTTTGCAGCCATGATTACTAAAGTTTTAGTGGCATGCTAGATATGTAATCACAGATCCAATTAGTCTAGCTTCACATTCGTGTAACACCTTTTCTGTTTTTCTCCAACTGTGGCTTTCACATTTCAAAATACATTCTGACAGCCTGTAATGTCACCCATTGAAAATGGCTAAAACATCATCCCTAAGATTTATCTCATACTTTCTTAACATTGTTTTATATGTTAAGTAGATTTTGGGTTCTGAGAAACTATTGCTAGCATCTGTCTGTAGTGTATAAATATTTCAAGCTTGAGACAAGCAGCAGTACAAATGTAGTAGTAAAAACCTCTTATACATTATTGATTAATAACATGTTAATATTTGACATGCATATATGTTGTGTGCAGGGCTTGTGGGTTCTTTACATGCTGAATGGATACCAAGCTTTTCCAGCAGCACACAAAGTGTTGGACCTTCTCCAGTATCTTCTCTCAACTACTGACTCCTCTGACCAACAGGTGATTACTTACAGAATTAAAAAAAAAATGTAATTAATAATAAAAAAATTAAATAGAAGGTACTTTACCTTAACACCTTATGATGCACTAACTAACCTGCACTAAAATTGGCCAGATGATCTACACTACATGATCTGAAGATTATGGCGTTGAATTAGTTGTCATTCATTTATGACTAGTTCAATAAACCCCCTTTTTATCTATTCTTATGGACTTCATTTAAAAAATATTTGCATTCAGCCAGGAAGGACAAAAACATTGTTTTGTTTTTTATTTTTACCTTTGTTTGTGGCAACAGAATACCCATGTTTTCACATTAAAAATTATTTTCTTTATTTTTACTTAGTAAGTAAATACGGTTACATTTCTTCAAGATTTTGACTTGAAGAGGAATATTTATGTAAGCGTAATGATTTAAGTTGTTGGGGGCCTGATGCATTGTAAGCGCAAGCTGACAAAACTTTATCAAATACAATTAAATAACAACAAAAACAACAAAACTATGTTGTATAACTCAAGCTACCACAGTGAAAATGACACACAAGCAGACAAAAGATACATTGAAACACCAAGGACACATAAAATCTTTAAAAGCAGTGGCCTGTAGTCCTGTTTATTACATGAAAATATTTAAAATATGAATGTGGCTGGTTTTCAATATTCCTTAGTCTGTAGATGTTCGAAGTTATTAATCAAGTCTGTTCATTGGGGTTAAATTAAAGGTTAATGTCAGGCAGTGGAATGTGTAAAGGACAAACACGGAATGTGTTTTTCACTACACTGCAACACAGACAGTCTAATGACACGCAGCGACCGCTCTGGGGTCCAAACTTTGGTGCCAAGTCTGTAAAAAAGTCTTTCATCCGACTACTTCTCACCATAAGACTTGCACATGAGCGTCACATCTGTGAATGCTCTTAAATTTAACCGCCAAACACTGCTGGAGCTCAGAAATCAGCCAGGATACAGCCTTCCAGCGACTCTCCGAACAACGCTATGGGAGCTCGGTGTGCTGTGAAGACCAGGCCTTCAGTCCCCAAGATCGCCTGCTGTACCTGGCCGACTGAGAGGACATCGAAAGTGGTGTGAGAGGAAACAGAAAAGCGGCAAGCGTGCTGGGGTCCGGACTCAGCTAAAGGCTAACGCTAGCCAACCGGCTATCCCGTCCGTCCTCCTCGCCAATGTCTGCTCCCTGGATAATAAATTGGACTGCATACGACTTCAGCTGACCACCCAGTGTGAGTACAGAGACTGCTTATTTTTTGTTTTTACGTAGACATGGCTCAGCGACAGCATTCCGGACACCGCCATCCAACTCGCCGGACACTCCGCGTTTCGCTTGGACAGAAACACTGCTCTGTCCGGCGGAGGGCCACTCCCACCTCGGACACTCAGACCACATTTTTGTTCTGCTGATCCCAGTGTACAGACCCATTGTCAGGCGTGTGAGGCCCACCCTAAAGAAGGTGAAGACCTGGCCCACTGGAGCCATCTCTGCTCTTCAGGACTGCTTTGAACACACCGACTGGGACATGTTCAGGGAGGCTGCAACCTAAGGTGACTTCATCAACTTGGAGTACACAGCTTCAGTGACTGGTTACATCAGCAAGTGCATTGAGGTTGTTAATGTCTCCAAGTTTATAATTACACGACCCAACCAGAAGCCATGGATGACTGCGGAAGTGCACAGACTCCTGAGGACCTGAGGGACAAGGCTTTCAAGTCTGGGGACGAGGTCACCCTAAGAACAGCGAGGGCGAACCTTTCTCGGGCCATCAGAGCAGCCAAACGAGCTCACACACGGAGAATCCATGGCAACTTTAAAAACACAGATGACACGCGACGCATGTAGCAGGGCATTCAGGGCCTCACCAACTACAGGACATCTCCACCAACCTGTGACGGTGACTCCTCCCTCCCAGATGTGCTGAACCGCTTCTACACGCAGTTTGATGCAGCGAACAACACGGAAATGAGGAAGACCACCCCTCCTCCAAACAACCAGGTTCTCTGTTTGACCACGGCTGAGGTGAGAAGATCTCTACTGAGAGTCAACCCACGGAAAGCTGCTTGTCCAGACAACATTCAGGGTTGTGTGCTCAGAGGATGTGTAGAACAGCTGACAGATGTTCTCACTGACATCTTCAACATCTCTCTGAGCACCACTGTTGTTCCCAGGTGCTTCAAGACCACCAGCATCATCCCAGTGCCAAAGAAATCATCTGTCTCCTGCCTCAATGATATCATCCCGTCACACTCACACCCATCATCATGAAGTGCTTTGAGAGGCTGGTCATGAGGTACATAAAGACTCAGATCCCTTCCTCACTGGATCCCCTGCAGTTTGTGTATCGTCCCAACTGCTCAACGGACGATGCAATCTCTATCACCCTCCACCTGGCCCTTTCTCAACTGGACAGAAAGGACAGTTATGTCAGAATGCTGTTCATTGACTACAGTTCTGCATTCAACACCATCATCCCTCAGCATCTGAGTGAGAAACTGAGGCTGCTGGGCCTGAACACCTCCCTCTGTAACTGGATCCTGGACTTCCTGACTGGGAGACCCCAGTCAGTCAGGATCAGTAGCAGCACCATCACGCTGAGCACAGGGGCCCCTCAGGGCTGTGTGCTCAGCCCACTGCTGCTCACATTGATGATCCACGACTGTGCAGCCAAGCACAGCTCGAACCACATCATCAAATTTGCTGATGATACAACCATGGTGGGTCTCACCTCACCTGTGGAGATGGTCCAGAGCACCAAGTTTCTTGATGTTCACATAACCGACAACCTCACGTGGACCCTCAACACCAACTCCATCACAAAGAAAGCCCAGCAGCATCTCTACTTCCTACGAAGACTCAGGAAAGCCCATCTCCCACCTTCCATTCTCACCATCTTTCACAGCGGAACCATCAAGAGCATCCTGAGTAGCTGCATTACTGCCTGGTATGGGAACTGCAAAGTTCCTACAACGGATAGTGAGAACAGCTGAGAAGATCGTCGGGATCTCTCTGCCCTCTGTACAGGACATTTTCACCACTCGCTGCATCCTCAAAGCAACCAGCATTGTGGATGATCCCTCCCACCCATCCCACACTCTCTTCTCCCTCCTGCCATCCGGGAAAAGGTTCCGCAGCATACGGGCCTCCACTTCCAGGATGGGAAATAGTTTCTTCCCCCTGGTCATCAGACTCTTGAACTCTTAAACCGCCGATGTCTACCCAGTCCACCATTATAATCTTGCATTTATTTGTTTATCTCATGTTGCACTCTGCACTTTATCAATAACACTGCTCCACCACACTGTATTATGTTGTCTTGTGTCTTGTCTTGTGTGTAGCACCAGGGTCCTGGAGGAATGTTATTTAGTTTCACTGTGTACTGTGTATATGGCTGAAATGACAATAAAATCATACTTGACTTGAAGAGAAAAAATGTGTATTTGTTGTGGTCACTTTAAAAGAAGTGTGTCATGTGACCAGTAGTTAGGAGGTTTTTGAGCATGAAGGAAAGAGTGGCTGTTATATAATCCAGCAACACCTACATAAATATTTTGTCTTTTGATAGCACCATGGCTGAAGGAGCTTAGTCTGGCCTCGCCATTCTCAACACAGCCAAAGCCTTCAGTCCCATAGTACAAACCCTCTTTTTAATCTGCAGTGAAATGGGCATCAGTCAGCAACATGTCTGGAAGCCAACACGTCATTAGATCTCTGTTCAAAAAAGAGATATTTCCCAGAGCCATTTCCAGTAATAATGAATTCCTGCAGAAGTCTGATGACTGTGATAATCTGTGTCTTCAGTGGAAACCACGCCCCCTACACAAATGCTATGCATTCAGAGAAGAACCTATGATCAAATTGTCCTTTATACCTTGAGAACCTTTGCTGGGGTAAAAGATTCAACAGGAAGAAAGCCCTGTGGTTATGAAGTGGAATCTTTGTATGGAAGTGTCCACTTTCCATTGCCATTACAATAGAATGTAATGATATTCCAAACAAGAGCCTGGTTCTAACATTCTGTGTTAATGAAAAAATTAGCAGCTTGAATGTCATCAATTACCCTTCAAAGTATCCTGAGGAAAAATCTGTGTGATCCTGACCATCTGGGACACACTGTGCATAAGCAGACAAAGCGTGATAACCAGGTGGCTCCTTCAATTTGGGATATCTCCTTCATGAAGGATTATGGAAAGAATCAAACAACAATTTGGTAGCAGCATTACCCTTTAGGTTTCTGCACCAACAGCTTTCTGATAACAGGCTTCAAGCAATGAAGTGTCTTAAGTCTCTCAGGAGCAGCTTTGGGAGGAAGCCTGAAATGAGAGATTACTTCTTTTAGCTCCAGGCAAAAGATGTTTAAAAATGGTCATGCAGAGTTAGCTCCTCCTTTCACACTGCTCAAGGTACTGAAGAGACAACAGCCATTGCTGCAGAAATGGTACAAATGTTTTATTGTTTTTTGGTCACAGAAAAATAGGAAATTCCTATGTTTTCTATGGTTCAGAGACAATGACCATTATAAAAGACATTGTGGATTATCACATGAAAATGGTCCATGACTAACCCCAAAACTGCAGTAGCTATTTAGGGCTGTCACGGTAGGTGGCTGACTGGGGCCTCATTGGAGTCATTCTCTGTGTAATTCTCACATGTGCATGTGCCGAAATGACTGACCTGAGAGAGGAGATAGCAAGCCTAGGGAGCTGGAGACATCTAGGGAGCAGGCAAGAGTAAGCTCTGTGGGCGTCTGGGAGGTGATGAGCGGTTTCACCTGACGCCAGCAGCCACAGCCAAAGAGTTTGAGTGACATCTGAAGCTGCTGGCACTAGCGATTCCACTCATCAGAGTGTCAGAGTCAGAGCACAGCATCACTCATTCGAGTTGGAATTCTCACACGTGCAGATGTTTATGTTTATAAACCGCTGGGGCAGCGGTGGCCTAGTGGTTAGGGAGTTGGCCCTGCATCGGAAGATCGGAAGGTACCGTCCCCGTCACTGCTCCCCGGGCGCTTTCAATAGCTGCCCACTGCTGCACGGTGTTTGTGTGCATGGGTTAAAAGCAGAGGTCCAATTTCGTTGTGGTTCATGGTGTACAGTGCTGTGACCTCGCAATGACAAGGGTTGTCACTTTCACTTTTTTCACTTAATGTTTAATAAAGTTAAGTCACAGAATCCTGTCTATGCGCGTATGTCCAGCCCACAGCACCTGAGCCTTACAATGGCCTACAACAGTCTGTCCAGGTCAGTGAGTTTCAGGTTGACCCTGCTGTTACGCAATTTGTGATGACTTCTACGTGGATGACAAAGGACGTTCTATCCGCGACAAACTGAAGCTGCATTAATTTGCATCAAATCACAAAAAGGCTATTGAGGCTCTCATGTTTTACAGTGCTCTGCCCTGACTGGGCATACCTGGCACCTTATTAGTTCGGCAAGTGTGTCTCTATAGTCTAAAAGTATATTAGATCCCTATGAGTCAGAGTGTCGTTCATTGCACTGTGTACACATTATGCAAGTCTAGTCTCAAATGCATATTATACACTTCCCATCTTATGTGAATCCAGTCTTGTGAGTATTGACTTTAGCTTATGCTTGTGTGTTTACTTGTTTATCTTATATTCTTTCTTCTTCATCTTTCGGATCATCCGTAATAATTTCTTCCTGTCCTCTGCATCTTCCTTCTTCAAACCAACCACCTGCTTCTCCTCTCTTACCACTTCCATAAACCTCCGCTTTGATCTTCCTTTCTTCCTCTTTCCTGGCAGCTCAATCTTCAACAACCTCCGTGTATAATCCTCTCTCCTCTGGACATGTCCAAACCAACGTAACCATGCTTCTCTAACTTTTATCTCCATAAAATTTTTAACTTGAGCTGTCCCTCTAATATACTAATTCTAATCCTGTTATGGTTCTAAACTGTTACAGTGAACTGTTACACTGAACTGTTGATCCCAAGTATTTAAATTCGTCCACCATTGTCACCTCTACTCCTTGCATCCTTGCCACTCCACTTTCCTCCTATTCATTCACACTCATGTTTTCTGTTTTTGTCCTACTACTCACTTTCATTCCTCTCCAGGATAAAATCAGTACCAGTACATTTTGTCTCTACTCTCCTCCAGGCATCCTCTCACTTTCCAAGATTGTGTTAAACAATCTGGTGAGAAACTCAACTGCCATATCTGCTAAACACATCCATGCTTCCACCAGTATGGCATCTGTACCAACAGCTTTTCCATTCGTCATCCTCTTCATTGCTGCCCTTACTTCCATCTTGCTTATTTGCTGCACTTCCTGGTTCACTGTCCTCACATCGTCCAATCTTCTTTCTCTCTCATTCTCATTCAGAAGTCAACTTTATTTATTTATATAGCACTTTTTACAACTGTTGTTGTCACAAAGCAGCTTTACAGAATCCGGGGAGAAGCTTCAGTTGGGTAAGCCAAGGGCGAAAGAGGCAAAGAAAAACTCCCCCAAACATGAGGAAGAAACGTTGGGGGAAACCAAGACCCAAAAGGGGAACCCATCCACCTTTGGTCAACACCAGAAATAAAAAGGAATGAAAGAGAGAGTAAAACCCTGTATAGTGGTAATTTCCAGTAAACACAAGTTACAGTTAAAGAGTCCATTGGTGACTGTAAATGGAGGTTCATGATCTAATGGTGGAAGCTCTGTTTGAGTGGGGGAAGCTTTCATCTTCGTGGCAGCAGCTCCTGCAGAAAAGCCAGTCTGATGTAGCTGAACTGAAGTTCAGGTTGGGAGAAAAATAAGATAATAGTAGTTTTGCCGACTCTGTGTAGCAGCCTGGTTTGTGTTTTTTGAGTGTGAGAGTGGTGGGCCGGCAGCACCAACATCCCAGTTTACTGTAATTCTCTGTATCCGTGAACCCCCGGATCTGCACCTCTTAACTAACAGGAGAAATAATTACTAAAAGCCTGACTAAACAAGTATGTCTTTAGTCTGGACATAAGTGAAAGTGACTATTCTTGTCATTGCGAGGTCACAGCACAGCACACAGAAATTGGACCTCTGCATTTAACCCATGCACAGGAGGAGCAGTGACTGGGACGGTACCTCGCTCAAGGGTACCTCAGGGCAGCCTACTGGTAAGGGGCTTGAACCCACAATCTTCCGATCTTAAATCCTTAGAGTGTGTCTGAGTCCCTGACAGCAGCTGGAAGACTCTAGTGAGGACTCTAGTTGCTGTGTTCTTGACTAACTGGAGTTTATGAAGGCTTTTGCTGGAACATCCTGACAGCAGGACATTACAATAATCTAGTCTTGAGGTGATAAATGCATGTATCAGTATTTCTGCATCATGTAGTGTGAGTGTACTTCTAAGTTTAGCAAATTTTCTAAGGTGGAGGAAGGCTATTTTTGTGGTGTATCTAGAGATAGATCCAAGTCAATTGTGCTGCTCATGCTTTTGACAGAGTGTTTAAGATTAACTGTAAGATTAGGAAAATCTAGCATTAAACTTAAGTTTGTCTCTAGCAATTCTGTGACCTAGTAAAGGAACTTCTGTCTTTAGGAATTTAACATAAGAAAATTGAGCGACATCCACTCTTTATATCTCTTATACAATCCTCGACCATTCTTCATTTGTGTTTATCTTCCGGTTTAGCGGAGATATATTAATGTGTGTCATCAGCATAGTGAAAGCTGATTCTATGTCTCTGGATAATTGGACCCAGAGGGAGCATATTTAATATGAAGAGTAGGGGGCCTAGGACAGAGCCTTGCTGAATTCCATAATTAACTTTTGTACAAACTGAGGTTTCTTCACTTGCGTTTACAAATTGATAGCGGTTGGTCAAGTATGATTTACACCAGAAGAGGGCTGTTCCTGTCATACCAACCAGGTTTTCTAGTCTGTGCAGTAAGGTATTGTGAACTATGGTGTCAAACGCAGCACTAAGGTTGTGGAGGACTCGTACGGATACCAACCCTTTGTCAGATACCATTAAAGATCGTTTACAAATCTTCACTAGCAGTGTTTCAGTGTGGTCAAAAACCAGACTGAAATTTCACAAAGATGCTTTTTTGTGTAGATTTTGTGTCTAACCTGAGTTGTCCCTCTAATATACTAATTTCTAATCTTGTCCACGCCCAATGAAGACCTCAGCATCTTTATCTCTGACACCTCCAGCTCTGCCTCCTGTCTTTTCGTCAGCACCACCGTCTCCAACCCATACAGCATCGCTGGTCTCACTACTGTGCTATAAACCTTCCCTTTTACTCTAGCTGGTACCCGACTGTCACAAATCACTCCAGCCACTCTTCCCCACCCATTCCAACCTGCCTGCACCTCTTCTTCACCTCTCTTCCACACTTGCTGTTACATTGAACTATTAATCCCAAGTATTTAAATCCTCCACCTTTTGTCATCTCTACTCCCTGCATCCTTACCACTCCACTTTCCTCCCTTTCACTCACACGCATGTATTCTCACTTTGACCTATTCACTTTCATTCCTCTCCTCTCTAGAGCATATCTCCATCTCTCCAGGTTCTCCTCAAACTGCTCCCTACTCTCACTGCAGATCACAACATCATTAGCAAACATCATGGAGACTCCTGTCTAACTTTGATGTAATCCAACCTTTACCATAAATGCATCCATCACTCCCACTGCAGATCTCACCACTGTTACACTGCCATCATACATATCCTGAACTACTCTCACATACTTCTCTGTAATACCTGACTTCTTCATACAAAACCACAACTCCTCTCTAGGCACCCTGTCATATGCTTTCTGCACAAAGACACAATGTAAGTCATTCTGATCTTCTCTGTACTTCTCCATCAACACCCTCAGAGCAAACATTGCATCTTTAGTGCTTTTTCATTGCATAAAACCATACTGCGGTTCACTAATCCTCACCTCTTTTCTTAACCTCGCTGCCACTACTCTTTCCCATAACTTCATGCTGTGGTTGATCAACTTTATCCCTCTATAGTTACTACAGCTCTCTGCATCACCCTTATTCTTGAAAATCGGTACCAGTACACTTTGTCTCCACTCCTCAGGCATCCTCTCACTTTCCAAGATTGTGTTAAACAATCTGGTCAGAAACTCAACTGCCATCTCCCCTAAACATCTCCATGCTTCCACTTGTATGTCATCTGGTCCAACAGCCTTTCCTTCTTCATCCTCTTCATTGCTGCCCTTAATTCCATGTTGCTAATTTGCTGCACTTCCTGGTTCTTCAGCTTCCACCACTTGATCCTAAACTCTGCCCTCACTTTCCTCCTCTTTTTGACCTCCAAGGTCATCCTATAGACCACCATCCTATGCTGTTTAGCTTCACTTAGCTGTCACTACTTTGTTGTCTCCAGTCTCCTTCAGACTGACCCTCCTGCAAAGGATATAATCCACCTGTGAGCATCATCCACCACTCTTATAAATCACCCAGTGCTCCTCCATCTTCTTAAAATAAGTAACTACAGCCATTTCCATCATTTTCGCAAAAAAAAATGTACAACAATCTGACCTTCAGCATTCCTCTCCTTGATACCATACATAAAATCTGTACCAATCACCACTCTCTCTGCCCTGGATACACTCAATCACTTCATCTAACTCATTCCAGAACTCATCTTTCTCTTCCATCTCATAACTTGTGGGGCATAAGCACTAAAAACATTCATCACACCTTCAACTTCAAACTCCTCACCCTCCCTGACACCTTCTTCACCTCTAAAAAACTTCACATACTCTTCCTTCAGGTCTTCTTCTTCTTCTTCTTCTTCGCTTGTTATTTAGAAAACAAATGCACTATTAAAAACAATTTCCACTAAGTTTAATTAGGTCAATAATAATAGTTAATAGTCAATAGTGTACCCTTTCTGAGCCACAACTGACAACAATCTCTTAGAGTAGTTCTTTACTAGGTTGGCACAGGTCTCCTGGAGAATTTTGGCCCATTCTTCCATTGCAAATTGTTCTAGCTGGTCCAAATTGCTTGGTTTCCAAGCATGGACATTCACTTTGAGCACCGGCCACAGATTCTCAATAGGATTGAGGTCTGGGCTCTGTGCGGGCCACTCCAGGATCTTGGTTTTGATATCCTTGAGGAACTGTTGGACTAATTTCGATGTGTGCTTTGGGTCATTGTCTTGTTGGAAGACCCAGCGACAACCTAAGCCTAGACTACGAGCAGATTTCTGCATATTCTCCCTCAAAATGTCAACATAATTTTCTTTTTTCATGATGCCATGCACACAAACAAGGCTCCCTGTGCCCGAGGCTGCAAAATAGCCCCACAGCATGATGCTCCCACCACCATGTTTAACTGTGGGAACGGTGTTTCTAGGGTTGAAAGCCTCTCCCTTTCTTCGCCAAACATAAGCAATATCCATGTGCCCAAACAGTTCCAGTTTAGTCTTATCAGACCAAAGCACAGACTTACAAAACTCATCTTTACTTTTTAAATGTTCACGGGCAAACCTCAGTCAGGCTGTGATGTACTGCTCTTTGAGTAAAGGGGTTCTTCTGGGACAATGGCCCAGAAGCCCACCACGATGAAGAGCCCTCACAACTGTGTTCCTCGAAACATCAACTCCAGAAGAGGCCAGGTCAGCAACAATCATCTTGGCAGATGTCCGGGGCTCCTTGCTGACATTTCGGACTATTTTTCTCTCCAGAGATCTTGAAATCTTGTGCTTACAGCCACGGCCAGGTTTGTTTCTTACAGAATTGGTATCCTTGTACTTGGCTATGTTGCAACGTACAGCAGTTCTAGACACTGTGAATTGCTTGGAAATGGCAGTGTAGCCCTCCCCCTTATCATGAGCCTCTACTATGTTCTTTCTCAAGTCAAATAGGATTTTATTGTCATTTCAGCCATATACACAGTACATAGTGAAACAAAATTATGTTCCTCTAGGAACCTAGTGCTACACACAGGACAACATCAGACACAACATAAGACATAGGACAACAAGTGCAGACAACAGACAGTACATTCATCCATCAGAGGGCTGCAGCATTATGGAACAAAGCAGCCCAGGTTGTTGGGCAGTGTGAAAAGTGAAACGGAGTAACAAAGTGTAACAGAGCAGCGTTATGAGTGAAGTGCGGATGTGCAATAAAAATAAATAATTAATAAATAGATGAGTAATAAGTGTATCAGTTTAAAAGTCTGATGGCCAGGGGGAAGAAGCTATTTCCCATCCTGGTAGTGGAGGCCCGTATGCATGTGGAACCTTTTCCCGGATGGCAGGAGGGAAAAGAGAGTGTGGGATGGGTGTGTGGGATCATCCACAATGCTGGTTGCTTTGCGGATGCAGCGAGTGGTGCAGATGTCCTGTACAGAGGGCAGAGAGACACCAACGATCTTCTCAACTGTTCTCATTATCCGTTGTAGGGACTTTGCAGTTCCCATACCAGGCAGTAATGCAGCTACTCAGGATGCTCTTGATGGTTCCGCTGTGAAAGATGGTGAGAATGGAAGATGGGAGATGGGCTTTCCTGAGTCTTCGTAGGAAGTAGAGATGCTGCTGGGCTTTCTTTGTGATGGAGTTGGTGTTGAGGGTCCACGTGAGGTTGTCGGTTATGTGAACATCAAGAAACTTGGTGCTCTGGACCATCTCCACAGGTGAGGTGAGACCCACCATGGTTGTATCATCAGCGAATTTGATGATGTGGTTCGAGCTGTGCTTGGCTGCACAGTCGTGGATCATCAATGTGAGCAGCAGTGGGCTGAGCACACAGCCCTGAGGGGCCCCTGTGCTCAGCGTGATGGTGCTGCTACTGATCCTGACTGACTGGGGTCTCCCAGTCAGGAAGTCCAGGATCCAGTTACAGAGGGAGGTGTTCAGGCCCAGCAGCCTCAGTTTCTCACTCAGATGCTGAGGGATGATGGTGTTGAATGCAGAACTGTAGTCAATGAACAGCATTCTGACATAACTGTCCTTTCTGTCCAGTTGAGAAAGGGCCAGGTGGAGGGTGATAGAGATTGCATCGTCCGTTGAGCGGTTGGGACGATACACAAACTGCAGGGGATCCAGTGAGGAAGGGATCTGAGTCTTTATGTACCTCATGAACAGCCTCTCAAAGCACTTCATGATGATGGGTGTGAGTGTGACAGGATGATATCATTGAGGCAGGAGACAGATGATTTCTTTGGCACTGGGATGATGCTGGTGGTCTTGAAGCACCTGGGAACAACAGTGGTGCTCAGAGAGATGTTGAAGATGTCAGTGAGAACATCTGTCAGCTGTTCTACACATCCTCTGAGCACACGACCCTGAATGTTGTCTGGACAAGCAGCTTTCCGTGGGTTGACTCTCAGTAGAGATCTTCTCACCTCAGCCGTGGTCAGACAGAGAACCTGGTTGTTTGGAGGAGGGGTGGTCTTCCTCATTTCCGTGTTGTTCGCTGCATCAAACTGCGTGTAGAAGCGGTTCAGCACATCTGGGAGGGAGGAGTCACCGTCACAGGCAGGTGGAGATGTCCTGTAGTTGGTGAGGCCCTGAATGCCCTGCTACATGCATCGCGTGTCATCTGTGTTTTTAAAGTGGCCATGGATTCTCCGTGTGTGAGCTCGTTTGGCTGCTCTGATGGCCCGAGAAAGGTTCGCCCTCGCTGTTCTTAGGGTGACCTCGTCCCCAGACTTGAAGGCCTTGTCCCTCAGGTCCTCAGGAGTCTGTGCACTTCCGCAGTCATCCATGGCTTCTGGTTGGGTCGTGTAATTATAAACTTGGAGACATTAACAACCTCAATGCACTTGCTGATGTAACCAGTCACTGAAGCTGTGTACTCCAAGTTGATGAAGTCACCGTAGGTTGCAGCCTCCCTGAACATGTCCCAGTCGGTGTGTTCAAAGCAGTCCTGAAGAGCAGAGATGGCTCCAGTGGGCCAGGTCTTTACCTTCTTTAGGGTGGGCCTCACACGCCTGACAATGGGGTCTGAGTGTCCGAGGTGGGAGCGGCCCTCCGCCGGACAGAGCAGTGTTTCTGTCCAAGCGAAACGCGGAGTGTCCAGCGAGTTGGATGGCGGTGTCCGGAATGCTGTTGCTGAGCCATGTCTATGTAAAAACAAAAAATAAGCAGTCTCTGTACTCACACTGGGTGGTCAGCTGAAGTCCTATGCAGTCCAATTTATTATCCAGGGAGCAGACATTGGCGAGGAGGACGGACGGGATAGCTGGTCGGCTAGCGTTAGCCTTTAGCTGAGCCCAGACCCCAGCACGCTTGCCGCTTTTCTGTTTCCTCTCACACCACTTTCGATGTCCTCTCAGTCGGCCAGGTACAGCAGGCGATCTTGGGGACTGATGGCCTGGTCTTCACAGCACACCGAGCTCCCATAGCGTTGTTTGGAGAGTTGCTGGAAGACTGCATCCTGGCTGATTCCTGGGCTCCAGCAGTGTTTGGCGGTTAAATTTAAGAGCATTCAAACTTGTGATGCTCATGTGAAAGTCTACTGATGAAAAGTAGTCGGATGAAAGACTTTTTTACAGACTTTCGCACCAAAGTTGACACCCTGGAGTGGCCACTGCGTGTTACTGCGCCACCATCTTGGATCAAGGATGGCAAGCTCCAGACTGATTTCCTTTGTCTTTTACACCTGAGAGGGACTACTGTTACTCACCATGCCAAAGTGCCCTGTTCCTTGGAGTCTTTTTATGCTAATTGAATGTTTTTAGGAATCCAATTGACTGCAGGTGTTGTTCGGAAGCCAATTGACTGCACAGGTGTGCTTTCAGAGCTGATTGGTTAATTACTGTAGGTGTGTTTTGAAAGCAAACATTCATATGGGGCTTACTTTTGATCACCCCATTTTTTTTACTATCTTTGACATAAAGCAAGCCTAAAAATGTATTTTATATAGCTACTAAATAGCACTGTTGAATGTTTGCTTATATCAAGTTTCATCAATGCTGCGAACATTGGGAAGAGTAGAAAAATGTTTCATAATTCCTGGGGGGCTAATGATTTTGGCCTCAACTGTAAGTGAGGATTGTGTGCATAGCTATATCTTGTCGTTGGTGCTTTCATTTAGTGAAATAAACTCATTAGGTTTGACGAAAGTTTCATTGAGAAACAGAGCATCAAAATCCTTTTCATTTACAACCACAGCTTTAGAATTTAGTGATCTAATGTTGAGATGTCCCAGCTCAGGTCTAAGGTGCTATAGTTAGCTGTTTTAGAAAGTTTAGTGGTGCTCACATGTGGAAGCCTCAACATGAGATTTGGCTTTAGAAGGACAGCTGAAGGACAAATTTATACACAAAGTGCTGGAGACTTTCATGGCAGTAGTTGCAGCTATTATCAATGGCAAACCTCTTCCCATTGATAGCTGACACTGATGATTTGTTTATACATACGCCAGCTGCTCTATTCACACAAAAGGTGAACATTGTTACTGCTCCTCCAGGTGAGTTTGAAGTCACAGAACATTACAGGTGGTAGTGGCAGTAAGTGCAGCAACTGTACAATACCATCTGGGATAGATTGCAAAAGCAATTTCTCTTAACACTACAGGCATGCACAAAGAGGCACTCCATTCATCCAAACAACAGCCAGGTGCAAAATAACTAATGGCCTTTTGGATTGGTAACATGGGTTTACCCTGAGTGAGATGGAAAGGTTTTCCGGATTAAGATAAAAGTTGTAAAATCAGGTGAGACTAAATTGTTTCTAAGGCTTTTGCTTCTTCTGACTCCAAAGGAAGCAGATTATCTGTCATCATTTGGGAGTAACATTAACTCAACTGTAACAAAACACTCCCTGTCTAATGTGATTAAATATGTTTGTTTTTGTATTTCATCGTGGTCACTTTAAAAGAAGAGAAGTGTGTCATGTGACCAGTAGTTAGGAAGCTTTGGAGCATAAGGAAAATAGTGAATGTTGTCTTTTATATAATCGAGCAACATCTACATACATATCTTGTCTTTTGATAGCATTGTGGTCCTTCTTGTAGCTTCAATAAACCTGTGGACAATTGATCGACTGTCTTCAGAGTCTCGATGTTAGGAATGCATGTATCTGACTGTCAGAAAATATACAGAGGACAGTACAAGGATAATGTTTCCAATCATCCCAAAATTATTTCCAAAAATTGTAGAAAATGATGTCACAAATCTGTGCCCAGGTGTGAGACCCAAGTGTTGAAGTGAATAAACCACTGAGAAAGGCAGGAATGTTGAGAGTGATGTAGTGGAAGACACCAGAACTGAAAATCCAAGGAAGAGCAACTACTTAGCTCTTAAACTAAAAGGCTTCCTCAACAAAACAAGAGAAAGGGGAAAAGAGAGTTTGCTAAATGGCTCAAGAAGCTGTGCAAAAGAAGGGAAACAGAATAGGTTTGTTTATTTTTTTTTTTAATACAAACTTTAGATGGAAGACTGAGCACTCCAACCCCCCAATTAACCCAAACTCAATACCAAAATTACCAACTGTCATCATGTGTGTGTCACACAGTTACTTAATTGTGCTTCTAGTGATTGCTGACTGCTGATTGTTGTCAGCTGTGACTCTGCACATCCCCCTCCTGTTTGATGGGAGTACTATAGCCCCCACCCTAAATAGCACCCTTATAGGACCCCCTCAATAGGAATGGCCCTTGAAGTTCCCAACCCTACAGCATGGTATTGTTTGAAGGCCCAGATGAGTTTTGGGTCCAAGATGTGCCATGCTGGCACCCATGAAGGCCCCTCTGGAACTGAGGATTTTGAATGGCCCCAGGTTCCAGGAGGCCAGCTTTGGGGACTCCACCTTGAGCAGTAGGACCCTAGGCCAGAAGGAGGGTTTATGATCCACTGTTTGCTTTTGTCAAAGTGCTCTGCAAAAAGGATTGGAGGAAAACAGGCATGTAAGAGTATTTTTTTAGGCCCACAGCAAATTACATTGGGGTCCCCATGATACCATGAGTTGAGTCAACTAGTCAGTCCAGGGGTTATGGCACTATAACCAGCGGAGTCCAAGTATCAGGGGTGAGGGGCTTGGACCACATATAGTGTAATGCATTCACAAGGGGGATCATAGGTATTTCCGGTGAGTTCACAAGGGCAGCATCTATGAAATTGCCTGCTGCCTCTGGATCTACAAATGCTCAGAGTTGTTGTTGTTGTTGTTCTTGCCTGGAGCCCCAGGCAAAGGCAGCGGTGGCACCTGCATGGTCTGGTGATCACAGGAGGTATCCATTTCATGTCCCCAGAGCCAGGCTGGACCTACACTTTTTGCTAGAGTTCAGGGCAGCCCTGATACTGGTGTCCATCGCACCCACAGTACAGGCAGTGACCCTGCTTCACATTAGACCCCCTCTACAGCTAGGAGAGGTGGCCACGCCCAAACTGCAATGATTACACTGTGTCTAGGAGGAGCTCAGGGTCTGCACTTACAAGATTTAATATTGGCTGCCTCTTGAGCCCGCTTGTGTTCGCTTAATAGATACATAGGATCCAATGCTTACAGTGCATTCACATTGGGAGCAGCAAGAGCATGGTCACTGTCCCCTGGTTACTCTTCATCACTGGTTCCTGGTCTTTTAAGGTATTTAGGTTTATGTTTATTGTTTGGCATCACCTTTGGGCTGGCTCCTGTCAAAGGCATGAGTGTGGCTCAACAGTTGTGCTGTTGGGGCCTTCTGTGGCAATTTTCCTTGCTCTGCCCTGACTGGGCGCACACTGGGCAGAGCTGTCAGGCATTGTTTGTTGTATTTATTGTTGTGGCTTTGTTTACTGTGTTCCTTGCAAGTACAAGTACTGGTTACTGTGTGTGTTGTTGATACTTCTGTTTTTACATGTTTCTTTAATAAAAACCCATGTTCTGTAATCCCAGCCCTGCACTTAGTGTGACACATATACATTATAATTTTAACCTACCAGATTTGAAATATGCCAAAACATAACTGTTTTTTTTTAGCATCTAAACATAAAATCAGATTTAGACTGTGCATGCTAACATCTTGGTAGAATAAACTTAAAAGGGGATAAGACCTGTCTATAAGAAGAATTATGGATGGCAATCTTTCAGCATGCAGCTGACAGTTCTAATTTGACAGCATTTTTTTTTTTTTTCCTTTGGGGTTTAGTTGGAGATGCTCATGTTTTTAAATAAATGAAATATATCTTCTTCCCTGCATTTTTAAACATAGTCCTTGACTTTTTTTTTTTTTTTGTAAATATTTAATAAAAGCCTGTTAACCTGATAACCTGTTGGTCCTATCATGCATTTTTTTTTTATTTTTTATGTAGTTTCTAAATGTTAAATGTAGAATTAGTTAAAAGTAGCCACTATCGCTGTTTTACAGCTATATTACTGAAATCATTTCATAAACAAAACTTCAAACGGCACTAAAAATATTACAATTTACATGTGCATAAAATGAGACAAAATTTGATAAAACAACATTTTTAAAAAGCTGCATTTCTTGGTGTGAATCATGGACATTTGTGTGTGATAGTGATAGCATCTGTAATGGGGTGGTGGTGGTGGTGTGGTCCGGACATAAACCCGTAGCCAGAAATCAGGGTCTCCTCTTAATTATCCAACATATACAGAACTGTGCAAAGGTTTTAGGCAGGTGTAAAAAAAAATGCTGTAAACAAAGAATGCTTTCAAAAATGGAAGTGTTAATCATTTATTTTTCGAGGGGCAGCGGTGGCCTAGTGGTTAGGGAGTTGGCCCTCCATCGGAAGATTGTGGGTTCGATTCCCTCCACAGTGGGTTACCCTGAGGTACCCTTGAGCAAGGTACCGTCCCCGTCACTGCTCCCCGGGCGCTTTCAATAGCTGCCCACTGCTGCACGGTGTTGAGTGTGCATGGGTTAAATGCAGAGGTCCAATTTCGTTGTGGTTCATGGTGTGCAGTGCTGTGACCTCGCAATGACAAGGGTTGTCACTTTCACTTTCACTTATTTTCATCAACAAAATGCAGTGAATGAACAAAAGAGAAATCTAAATCAAATCAATATTTGATGTTACTACCTTTTTCCTTCAAAACAGCATCAATTATTCTAGGTACACTTGCACACAGTTTTTGAAGGAACTCGGCTGGTAGGTTGTTTCAGACATGACTGTGTTTCAACCTATGTGTGACATTGATGATCATTAGCACCTGTTTGGTAAAATTGGTTGATCATACACCTGACTATAATCCTACACAATCCCTGACTTTGTGCAAGTGTACCTACAAGAATTGATGCTGGTTTGAAAGCAAAAGGTAGTAACACCAAATATTGATTTGATTTAGATTTTTATTTCGTTCGCTCACTTTGCATTTTGTAAATTGATTAAAAAAAAATAAGCAATCATTATTTATATTTCTGAAAGCATTCTTTGTTTACAGCATTTTTTCACACCTGCCTAAAACTTTTGCACAGTACTGTACATCAAGCACCCACACATGCACGATACCCTAGTCATGGGTTCAACCATACATGCACAATGAGAGACGCTCTACTATGGCACCTTAGGGCTTAACCTGTCCCAATGAAGCACACCTGTGCTCTAATCAGCCCAGGTGTGCTCAGTCAGTTTAGAGAGTCATCTACCGTGACAGCCTCTTTATTCAGTTCTTGCCAAACTTAATATACTTCCCACAGTGAAGTACTGATAGAACTTACAAAAACTATTATATATTGTTGTTGTTATTATTATTATTATTATTATTATTAAATAAACACTTTTGAATTTTCAAGTAGATTTCATGTCAAGGAGTATTGACTTTAAACTACCTATGTCTACAGATTTGGAGATTGGAGATTTGGAGAGTCGAGTATGTATGCCCACTTTTAGCCACGATGTTCCTTGGAGTGGTGATTCTTGGCACAGGAGTAAGTACTCTTACATGGTATATTTATTTTATTCTGTAAAATAAAGCTTTCTCTATTCACACAAACAGTTGCTAACTGCTACAGCTCTATCTCAAATGCCAGCGTGAGTGGCAACCTTACTAGTTGCTCCATCTATGTTACAGTATTTACAGTGTTATTCTTTTATCTGTATGCTTTGCTCTTTATTTAATATAGTTATAGTATAATATAGATATGAAGCACTTTGCAATTAAAGTGAGCAGTGTCTACATGAAGGAAGGAAGGAAGGAAGGAAGGAAGTTCATGCTCTGAACTGAGCAGCTCAATCCAGAAGATCTAAGGCACAAGAATCGGGGTCTTGCAACAAGATGAAGACAAAGCTTGCAAACAAGCACCTGAAATATAAACCATCAATTCCATCTGTGATAATGAGTAATGTAATGAACCCCCGATTCACTGGTCAACAAGACGGGCAGCGGTGGCCTAGTGGTTAGGGCGTCGGCCACATGATCAGAGGATCGGGGGTTCGAACCCCTTCCCAATACGTTGCCCTGAGGTACCCTTGAGCAAGGTGTCGTCCCCGTCCCGCTCCTCCCTGCGATGGGCTGGCGACCTGTGCGTCCCCCGTGTGCGCTGGGTTGGACGCCAGCACTCCCCTGCGACCCCGTTTGGGACAAGCGGCAGATAATGGATGGATGGTCAACAAGACAGACAAGCTAGCAGCACTAGTTAAAAATCCTCAGATCTATCGGAAGTACAGTTGTGTCGCACAGGTCGCCAGCCCATCGCAGGGAGGAGCGGGACGGGGACGACACCTTGCTCAAGGGTACCTCAGGGCAACGTATTGGGAACCTTCCTGATGTGAATTTGGATATTCCATGGTTCACAGTTGTAAAGAGGTGGGGATATTTACATCAGATGGTGTAACCCAGGGCATATAATTTTTAAGGAAAAAATCTGGAGTCCTACAGAAGGAACATTGAGTACAAGCTGCAGCACATTAACATGTGGAGGGAGGCATTGGATGGTCTGAAAATCATTACAGGGCATAAACAAAGGGACAGTTGCACAGCAGGGGACCACGTGGAGAGACTGATGAGAATCTTTTCTACAACCAGTTAGACTGCCCAGTTCCTACTTGAACTGCCGCAAACTTATCAGCAACCACCCTCAACTTCACAGCTGCCGATTCACTCTCCTTCCACAAGCTGCCAGCATAGATCATGCATCCATCTCCCCCCAGTAGCATAGCAAGACTCCAAAGGGCCTGTGCTGCTGAATTAGTGGAACCCCTTCAGCACATTTTCTGCCTGCGAGAGTCCCCATCCCATGAAATGTCTCTTCCAAAGAACCAAGAAATTGAAAACAAGTTATCTCAATTACTCATGAATGTAGTGCTGTGAAGATCATTGACTTTTTCTTTGACTTTTTCAGTGCCTTTAGCCCATCCTACTGAGTGACATGATGTAGAGGTCTGGAATGGAGTTAGTTCTGGTGAACTGGGTTATAGATTACCATACTAGTAGTCCTCAGTTTTTCAGATTGGGGAACTGCACATCACAGACTGTAATCAGTAGCAGGTGCTCCAAATGTTACTGTTCTTTCTCCTTTCCTATTCAGTCTGTACACTTCAGTTATAACTCAGGGACATGCCGCATGCAGAACTTCTCTAATAACATGGGCTATTGTGAGGTGTATGAGGGGTGGACAGGAGGAGGAGTACAGGCATCTGGCAAATGACTTTGTGGGTTGGTGTTGGTCAATCCAACTGCTATTACACATTTCCACAATCAAAGAAGATGGTTGTGGACTACTGTAGGTCTAGACCAGCTCTGAGACCGGTCTCTATAGAAGGGATTGGGCTCCATTAACATATGTTAGAAACTCCTGCTAATGTTCTATCAGTCAATGGTTACCAGTACTCTCTATGCACAGCTCTATGCTGTGGTGTGCTGGGGTGGTAGAATATTGACAAACAGATCAGATGGACAGGATCTGTGGTTGGCACAGAAATTTACTTTCTGGTGACAGTTGCAGAGAGGGGAACACTATGCAAGCTGCTTTCTATTATGAACAATCCTATATACATATGACTAAACACACTTTTGATCCTAGAGCTCTTCCAAGATGGGGAGTTCTGTTCCTGATGCTGCTTGCTAGGTGCTGCTGCTAATTAATATTAATGTCACTTTAATATCTATCTATCTATTTATCTATCTATCTATCTATCTATCTATAGGCTCTCTTCTGCATTAGATCTTTGGTGCCAGGAACATCCATAGGCTACCCGGATGACCGTCGGCAATCTATGAGCAGACAGCCATCCTTCACTTACTCAGAGTGGACTGATGTCAAGCAGGAAGACTTCTATGAGTTGGATGCAGTTCCAGAAACACCTGTGTTTGATTGCTGTATGGATATAAAGACAGATGGTGACCCGACAACTCTTACAGTTAAACCTGTGGGCCTGCAGGAAAGGTGACTCCCAACCATTTCAGTTACTGAACTACAAGTATGGGTTTGAAAAACATAACAGTTTGTGTATTTATATTTTATGGAAGAAAGGTGACTCTCTAATTTCAAACAAACACAAATCTGGATGCTGACTGTAAAACTGACTCTAAACTGTAAAACCTTTGCCAAGTCATTATGCAGACAAAGAAACAGACATTCATACCAGATCGGTTGAGGCCCAAGTTAACAAAGACCGCTATCAGTGCTGTTAGCCTACACTGGTGGAAATTGGACTACTGAAGGCTAAAGGAGAAGAAGAAGAAGAGGAGGAAGGCATGTCTGGAGGCAGGTGGAGAGAGGAAAGTGCAGGAGAGTGAAAGTGAGGATAGGAACTTTGAATGTTGGCAGCATGACTGGTAAAGGTAGAGAATTAGCTGATATGATAGAGAGAAAGAAGGTTGATATTTTGTGTGTGCAAAAGAATAGATGGAATGGTAGTAAGGAGCGCTGTATTGGAGGTGGGTTTAAATTGTGTTACCATGGTGTGGATGGAAGGAGGAATCGGGTAAACTGTGAAGTGTGTTTTGGAGGTGAAGAGGGTGTCAGATAGGATGATGAGTTTGAAGCTGGAAGTTGAAGGTGTGATAATGAATGTTGTTAGTGCTTATGCCCCACAAGTTGGTTGTGAGATGGAGAGGAAAGAAGAAACCTGGAATGTTAGATGAAGTGGTGGAGAGTGTACCTAGGGGAGAGACAGTGATGATTGATGCAGACTTTAATAGACATGTTGGTGACGTGATGAGGAGGTGAAGGTAGATATGGTGTCAAGGAGAGGAATGCTGAAGGTCAGATGGTTGTAGATTTTGGGAAGAGTTAATACTTATTTTAAGAAGAGGGAGGAACACAGGGTGACGTATAAGTGTGGAGCAAGATGCACACAGGTGGATTATATATAAATTTGCAGGAGGGTCAGTCTGAAGGAGATTAGAGACTTCAAAGGAGTGACAGTGGAGCTAAACAGCATAGGATGGTGGTCTGTAGGATGACCTTGGAGGTCAAGAAGAGGAGGAAAGAGTTGAGGATCAAGTGGTGGTAGCTGCAGGAGGTAGGAGTTAACACAGGCACTTGAAGAGCTACTGGATTGCTGGCAAATGACTGCAGAAGTGGTAAGGCAGACAGATAGAAAGGTGCTTGGTGTGACATCTGGAAGGAAGAAGGAGGATAAGGAAACCTTGTGGTGAAACCCAGATGTCTAGGAGTGTATACAGAAGAAGAGGCAAGCAAAGAAGTGGGATAGTCAGAGAGATGAAGAAAGTACAGTGGAGACAAAGTGTACTGGTACCAGTTTTTTAAGAATAAGAGTGATGCACAGAGCTGTAGTAGCTATAGAGGGATAAAGTTGATCAGCCACAGCATGACATTATAGAAAAGGGATGGTGTTTGGTCTGAGGGTGTTGATGGAAATATACAGAGAAGGTCAGTTGCCTTTGTGGACTTGGAAAAAGCACATGACAGGGTTCCTAGAGAGGAGTTGTGGTTTTGTATGAGGAAGGCAGATATTACAGAGATGTTTGTGGGAGAGGGGCAGTGGTGGCCTAGTGGTTAAGGCGTTGGCCACACGGTCGGAGGATCGGGGGTTCAAACCCCTTCCCAATGGGTTGCCCTGAGGTACCCTTGAGCAAGGTGCCGTCCCCGTCCCGCTCCTCCCTGCGATGGGCTGGCGACCTGTCCAGGGTGCATCCCCCGTCCTCGCCCTGTATGCGCTGGGTTGGACGCCAGCACTCCCCTGCGACCCCGTTTGGGACAAGCGGCAGAAAATGTATGGATGTTTGTGGGAGTAGTTCAGGATATATAGTCTGCTTGAGTTCAGACCATTCAGTGGATGGTTATATAAATAATAAAATAGGCAGCAAATGAACAATTGGTTTTTGAGGTTAAAGTGGAAAAATGAAAAAATGTACACAGGACATTGACAACCTGAGTAATGTGGACATGGATAAAATTATGAGCCATAATTGGTTAATGCAAAAAGTAGACAAAAGCTGGCATACTGGCTAAAAATATGTGGTGGGCAATTGATGAAAGCTTAGTTTTGCATTACTTCATTACAGATTAGCATGTGAGCATCAAAACTGTACCATGGAGCAATTGAGGATGAACTGCTCACATTTTCTTTTTCTTCAGTGTGAAACCTTGAGCCCTGTTATTTATGTTGATGATATTTTCACATGTACTCATATTAACATTGTTGCAGCCTGAAAAAAATCCCCTCATGGCACAGGGAAAGCCTGATAGCAGTGCCTTCAAAAAGCAGGATAATGTGCCTTCCCACACTGCGAAAATTTTATCGTTTGTTAAAACTTTTGTTGACTTGTTGCCTAATACTCCCATAATTTGGTCGATGCCATTGTAACAAGATATGTTATTTACTTCACCTGTACATTTTAATGTTCTCATTACAGTAAAGTGCAAGCAATTATGATGTTAGACCATAAAAAACTGGTATAATAAATGTACATAATTTAACATTTAACTGTGATATGCTCACCCTATTATCCTACAGATAATAGCAAATGTCAAAAGTAGCTAAAAATATTAGAAAGGTATGGAGGTCAATTAAATGTGATTTTAAATGGGTGAGAAAATTTCTGTTACATAATGTGTTTTTATTCGGGTCACTAATATTAATCTCCACTGTGGTTTTTATCTAAATGTTGTTTCATGGCAGGAGAGGCTCAAATGTGTCTCTTACTTTGGATATGTGCACTCCTGGCACTACTGAACCATATGGTGCATTGCTGTCTCCTCGAGAGCAGAGCACACAAGAGTACCTAGAGAATGCATCAAACCTTCTCACACCCGGACAGCTACACATGCGTGCTCTGGACGATGCTGCATTACAAGCTGAGTTCTATGTAAGGTTTATTATTATTTTTTATTATTTATTATTATAACATTCTTAAAGAACACAAACACATACACATTAATTGTAACCATTTATACACAATCCTCAACACACAAACACACATACATAACACAAGAAACAGCCAGCTTCTGAGCTGAGCATAGTGTTAGTGTGTGGCTTACCCTGATCACCAAGAGCCACATTGGTTAGGACCCTAAAGCGAGACCCGAAGTACCCAGCGATTGCCTAACATGAATTATTTTGTAAAACCAAGTGAAAACTAATGGGTTAAATGGGGTGGAAACTAAAACAAGCAAGATCCCAAAACAGGTGAATTACAAAGAACTGCCAAAGTCTCACAACTAGTGTAAGGTAAAACTGAAACTCAAATAAAGATGAAGGACACAAGACTTCTAATAGCGTGTGTGTGCATACAATTTGCAAAAAGTTAAGATCCAATCCTGAGCAACCAAACTGGATACCCTTCCTTTGGAGGCAGCGGTGGCCTAGTAGTTAAGGAGTTGGACCTGGTTCGGAAGATCGTGGGTTAAATTCCCTCACCAGGAGGTTGCCCTGAGGTATCCTTGAGCAAGGTACCGTCCCCATCACTGCTCCCCAGGCGCTTTCAATAGCTGGCCCCTGCTGCATGTGTGCGTATGGGTGAAACGCAGAGGTTGATTTTTGTTTTGTTGTGCTGTGCTGTGTTTCGCAGTGACAAGGGTAATCACTTTCACTTTTTTCACTTTCCCATAACTGCTCCTTCAAATCCTGTCCATAAAAATCTGAATTTTTAAGGCGCAGGAAGCAGGCCTGATGGAGTCCAACACTTGCTGAAAACAAGCGTGACTGAAAAAGTGGGGAAAACTACCCCATGTGCCACTTCAAAGTCATGTCAGCCTGTCAGAGTCTTCAGCACTACAGGAGGTATCTCATCCACCCTAGTGCATTGCCACTGAGGAGTTTTCTGACTGCCTCATTGACCTCTGCTAAGGAAATGGGTGATGACAAAACCTAAATCCTCCAGTCCTACCTCCTCTGTGGAGTTCATGTGGAGTCTTTTCAATTTAGGAATTCCTCACAGTGTTACTTGCACTGACCAACCACCTCATTAGCTGAGGTCAGAACACTCCAAACCCCTTGTGAAACAGTTTGCCAGAAACTCATTGAAAGTTCTTCATGGTCTCCATGCCCTCAACCTCCTGCAGGATTAGGGAGGCCTCCTGGATAAGTGTTTTTGAAAATGGGTGGATGGATGGATTAAATGGGCATAAAACACAGTGACCGGTCACTGGGCTGCCCATTTTACAGCCCTGGTCTTCCATGCATATACACACATACCCAAGCCAGGTTTAGAAAATGTATTAATGCATTTTAAATTTGACTATCATTCTCTGTGATTCTATTTTTGCTTAAAATTAAACAGGAGACACCTATGAACTTTGTGGACCCAAAAGAATACAATATCCCTGGTTTGGTAAGGAAGAACCGCTACAAAACTATTCTGCCAAGTGAGTATATATTTTATATATGATGTAATTTTAAATTTAAGTAAAGTTAAATATTTAAAACCTACATTTACGAGGGTTTTAAGTTCCAGATGTATAATTATTAGGCCTGAATGAAAATTATTTGATGATAAAAATATTAATGTTTTCCTAATTTTACACTGTAATAAATTCATAGTGAAGTTAAATATACCAGGACATTTATATTAATGCATTTAATGACTTCTCTCTCATTAATAGTCATAATACTTACAGTAATAACAATTTATTTCAGTTTTTTCAGTTATTTGTTGGTACACTGTTTCATTATTTGTCTTCAGTAAATAAGCTTTGTTCTTATAGAGCTTTGAAAGTGTTTCTGTTCTTAAATATATGCGAGAGGAATAATATTAAGTTACCATTCAGACATTAATGCTTTGATACACTATATGTTCAATATAGGTAGACCTTTTATATTCCCTAAAGCCTTTTTTGTGTCTTGCATTCCTTATAAGAATCTTATAAAGTGGAGCTTAACGTTTTGAACTAATACTTTTCAAAATTATTTTGCTAAAACAAATAAAACAACAAAAATCATGCTATGTTAATGATCTAGCATGACACATCCATAATTTGTTATAGTATAAAATGTCCAAACCTTTGCTTATGGTATTTGGTGTGACCAAGTTGGTGCATGTACTCACAGGAACTGCTTGCTTCTGGTTCTTTCACAGCATTTCCAAAGGTGTAAGATCAATACTGCGCCTTGGCCTTTCCAAAGAATTAACTTTAATTTTATTTAACCAATGAGGACATTTTTTCTTGCTTCAAGAAGTAAGATTACTTTGGTTTGGACATTTGAGGAGGGTAATCAAGTCAAATCAGCTTTATTTTATAGCGCTTTTTACAACTGTTGTTGGCACAAAGCAGCTTTACAGAATCAGGGGCCAAACCCCAGCTGGGTAAGCTAAGGCTGACACAGGCAAGGAAAAACTCCACCAAACATTGGCAGAAACCAAGACCCAAAAGCGGAACCCATCCTCCTTTGGTTGACACCGGAAATAAAAAGGAAAGAAAGGGAGAGTAAAACCCTGTATAGTGGTAATTTACTGTAACTCATGTTTACTGGAAAAGTAAAAGAGTCCATTGGTGTCTGTAAATAGAGGTTCGTGATCTAATGGTGGAAGCTCTGTTTGAGTGGGGGAAGCTTTAATCTTTGTGGCATTAGCTCCTGCAGAAAAGCCAGTCTGATGTAGCTGATCTGAAGTTCAGGTCGGGAGAAAAATAAGATGGTAGTAGTTTCACCTACTCTGTGTAGCATCTGGCACGGAACTCAGGAGACCCTCATGAAGTTTGATGGACTTGCCCTCAAGAAACACCCAAACCATCAACCACACAGGTGGTGGACAGCCATCCATCTCATACAGAGAGAAAGGAATTAGATCTGTTTACAACTCATTCTACAGACCGTAAGTTTAAAGAATGCAGTAATGTGACTCCTATTACAAATCTGACTAAAAAGGACAGATCCAGGGGTTTTTAC
This sequence comes from Hepsetus odoe, assembly GCA_017165825.1. Taxonomy (NCBI): domain Eukaryota; kingdom Metazoa; phylum Chordata; class Actinopteri; order Characiformes; family Hepsetidae; genus Hepsetus; species Hepsetus odoe. The sequence continues at coordinate 5,397,728 of CM029391.1, read as the reverse complement.
AAACACAAGAGCAGCCTGTGACACTGGCGCCACAAGCACCGAGCTGTCCTGCCAGTCAGTTTGGTTACAATTTGGTTCACTATACAATGTTTTCATTGTAAGACTGACTGTGGTAAAACAACACTAGCTATGAGTGTTATCTCAATATTTTTTAGTGTGAATATACAGTATTCAACAAGGTCTACCATGTACTGATTCAAAGGTGCAAAGCTAAGGTAAATATGTATATTTTAAAAGTTTGCTTTGAGATACCTCTGAACTGTTTATTCAGTGAATTTCAAGTGAAACAGTTTTAGCCTTGTAGCTAGAAACAATATTAAGGAAGTGTGTAACAAATATGCAACAGCTTGTTGTCTAATTTGCAAAGGTAGGTTAGGAATCAGTGAAAAGATTTTTCAGATAACTACTCTTAACTTCTGGAGTGGGCTCACTCACAATTTTGCCTAACAGCACTGCTATGAATAAAGAGTGGTACTAAAAACATTCTCCGAAAGCAATTTCTATCAATCATCCAGTGGTATAGTGAAGAACAATTTTTTTTTCCAGCATGATTGTGCACTGTACCAGAAGGAAAAAGTGATAAGTGGCTCTGGGAAAAAAACAACAAATTTTTAGCTCTGTGGTCAGTAACTCCCCAGAACTTAATCCCTTTGAGGATTGTAGTATGTCCTAAAAAGGTGGGTGGACAAACAAAATACCATAAATTCAGACAACCTCCAAGCATTGATTATGCAAAAGTGGCCTGCCAGCAGACAGAATTTAGCCCAGAATTTGATTGACAGTATGCCAGGGCGAAATGTAGATATTATGAAAAAGAAGGGCCAATACGGCAAATATTGGTTCTTTGCAGAAACTTAATGTAATTGTCAATAAAATTATGAAAGGCTTGTAATTATACTTCAGTATACTTTTATACCATAGAAACATCTGACAAAAAGATCTAAAAACACAGAAGCAGCAAACTTTGTGAAAACCAATAATTTTGTCATTCTCATAGCCACTGCTGTAGTGAAAGTGACAACATTATGAATACACAGCGAACCACAACAAAATACAGCCTCTGCATTTAGCCCATACACACACATGCAGCAGGGAGCAGCTATTTCAAGCACCCAGAGAGCAGTGATGGGGACAGTACATTGCCCAAGGATACCTCAGTGCAACCTACTGGTCTGGGATTAGAACCAACAACATTTCAGTCATGGGGCCTAGTCCCTAACCACTAGGAAACCCCTGCCCTTACAATAGCTGCCCACTGCTGCAGTGTGTGTATGGAATAAATGCAAGGAATGCATTTCGTTGTGGTTCACTGTGTCTTTGTATTCAAAATGACAAATAATCACTTTCACTTTAATAGTACAGTAGAGGAATGAAACTTCTTAACAGACCTTTCATGGACAACAAAAACTTTTTAAACTGTTAATCAGAGTCCAGTGAGTATATAAATAGAATTTTCACCACACCTACGGTGCACTTATTATTTAAAAATGCTAAAATCATTCAAATCATAAATCATAAAACCATAAAATCATAAAATCATAAAACCATTCAAAGAATGGTTAAGATTCTGCAGTTAATTTAATAATAGAGTGAAAAACTGCTCTGGTTTCCTGTTATTGCACATTTGTCACATGAAACCATTATCTGATATAGCATTATCACTGGAATGTTACTGCAAGAAAGCAGATTTTGATCAAACACACAAAAAAGGAGGGGCCTAGTGGTTAAGCAATAGGCCCCAGGATCAGAAGGTTGAGGGTTCAAATCCCAGACTTGAGGTACCCTTGAGCAAGGAGCATCCTACTCACTGCTCACCAGACACTGGATATGGCTGCTCCCTGCTGCACATGTGTATATTGGTTAAATGCAGTTTGCATTTTGTTATGGTTATATGGGCCTTGCCCTATAATTCCAGTGGGGTTGGGTTTAGGAGTAAACTAGGTTTAATAGTAAGCAATTATTTATTAATTTTATGGTTGAAGCTGGACCTTAAATCAGTTCTTATGTTTAAGAATACTAAAACATAATTTAAAAGCAGAACAATTAAATTACTGCGATGGGCTGGCAACCTGTCCAGGGGGCGTCCCCCGTCCTCGCCCTGTGTGCGCTGGGTTGGACACCAGCACCCCCCCCGTTTGGGACAAGCGGCAGAAAATGGATGGATGGGTGGAACAATTAAATTACAAATACTGTTTTTTAAATATTGTATTAAAATCTCATGTTAATGTTTCAGACACACACAGTAGAGTTTGTCTTCAATCAACAGAGGCTGACACTCTCAATACTTATATCAATGCCAACTATTTAAAGGTGAGTACATCTGATGAGTCAAGTCAAATAGATGTCATTTAAACCATAAACACTATGAAACAAAATAACATTCCTTCATGACCATGGTGGGGGAACACAACACAAGACAGTGTAACAGAGCAGAGTAGAGTGCAGCTGTGACAGAGCAGAGACAATACTGGGTGTTAACAGACTGTTATGTTCAGTACTGTATTTAGCAAAGAGTGCAAAAGGCCAGGATTTATAGTAAAAGATATTTTGCAACATGTAATAGATTACTTGGCAAAAATGAGCTAAACAATAAATAATCTCTTGAGTTTTGTTAATGTTAAGAGACAGGTTGTTGAATCTACCCCAGTCCATTGGATGTTGTACCCCCTACCTGTACACTGATTCATCTTGTCTATTAAGGGACCCCTGTGCTCAGTGTGGTGGAGATGGAGATGTTACTTCCAGTCCTGACTGACCAGGGTCTCTATGAACAGCATTCTCAAATGCGTATCCATTTTTTCTTGATAGCTGAGAGCCAGGTGAAAGCTGGTGGAGATGGCAATGTTCATTGAATGGCTGAAATTTTATGCTAATTGCAGAGCTTCCAGTAAGGTGGAAGCTCATCTTTATGTGCCTCTTGCTTGCTTCTCAAAGCACTTCATAATAAAAAAAAAGTTACAAAAGTACAGATAAGACTTTTTGGGGCAAGAATGAGTGAGATCTTAAGATCTGCAGCTGTTCTGCACATAATCTAAGCACTTGATCTTTTGTGGGTTGACTCTGAGCAAAGATATACTTACATCAGCATTGGTTAGGGGTAGACTGGTTTCCCCTCCTACTATGTTTGTGTGAACTGTGCATAAAACAGCAGACAGAGAGGAGCCTAACTTTCACAGGCAGCTGGAGATATCCTGTATGTTGTCTCTGCTACATGCAGTGTGCTTACCCAATATATAACCATAAATTCTCTGAGCATATCCACACCTCACTACTCAAATGGCCTGGGACAGTTCTCAGGGCAAATTTATCTAATCTATCGGGACATTCTATTGAATGTCTAATGTATTGTTTAGGGATCAGATTTTTGAGAGCAGGATAGAGGGCATGCCTGACCAGCTAGTGTTTGCTTATAACCTCTTCTGGTCAGAGATATCAGACAATCACAAGGTCTGTGAAGTGAAAGTGACCATTCTTGTCATTGTGAGAACACACAGCACAGCACACAGTGAACCACAATGAAATTGGATTTCTGTATTTAACCCATGTACAAACACACACCGTGCAGCAGAGGACAGAGATACCTCAATTGCCTTTGTAGCTGTCCTCACTCCCTGTTATAGGAACATGCAGTTGGTAACATTGCAGTTCCCATACCAGGTCATGATGCAGCTGCTCAGGATAATTTCTATGGCCTGTCTGTAGAACATGTTGAGGATGAGCAGAGGAAGATGGGCTTTCCTCAGTCTCCACAGTAAGTGCAGATTCTGTTGGGCTTTCTTGCTTAGCCTGTTAGGCTAGGCACCCCTGATGCTATGGTGGGGGCACATCCTGCTCTGTATGCACCAGCGATGTTTGAGAAAATGCTGTCCAACACATTACCTTGTAGATAAATCCACATACTGCTGAAGTTGAGGAAGAACTACCTTTAGATTTGCCTGGTTGAAATCTTGGGTCCAGCGAAAATTAAGATTCCATCTAGATAGGAATTAGCATTAGTTATTAGATATTAGGTATCATTAGTCAAGGCTGTTAGAATTAGTGCTGGATTGTAAACAGTAATAAAGAGAACTGCAGTGAATTCCCTGGGAGGATAAAATGGTCTGCATCTGGGAGCCGCAAACTCAGCAGTAGCTTGAGTAGCTTGCTGGAAAGAGTAACTGTTTTGTTCAAGTGAAACATGGGGAGTCCATTCAGCTGAGTGGGGGTGTCCAGAAAACTGTTGAGCCATGTTTCAAAAACAAAAACTGTGAACTCATGCTTGGTGTCTGATTCCTGAGTTGTAGCAGAGTTTTGTGCTGGTAGTTATGAGTACCAGTTGTTCTGATGCTCATGCAGATGTGTACTGCAAAGTTGATGCTGGATATGGCTGCCCACTGTTACAATTAGTGTTAAGGTTAAATTCAGATGATGCGTCACAAATAGTCATGTTTACTGTTCTCTTGTCTGCATTCTCTTATGTGCATCTTCACTTATAGAACAGGCTCAGGAAACTATATTGAAGATATAACTCATGACAAGTCAATCGCCAAACCCAGCAGAACATGCTTTCATCTTCTAAAGAAAAAACAAACAAGAGAAACCCCTAAAACAGTTAGCAAGCAAGGGATACTAAGTATTAGCAAAAATGTAAAAGAAAAATGGAAGTAAACTATTAATAACTAAGTACCCAAATATCTTTAGTGCATCTGTGCATAGAAAAACAAAGGATGTGGCCTTGCTTTTCCTCTTATTTGGAGGGGAAGAATAAATATCTTTTCTTACTCTTAAAATTAGTTTCCAGCCTCTTCAATTATTTTCTGTGTTTCTAAGCATGGATTGGTTATGGCCTTTTTTAATGTGATATCTGCTAATTAAAAGCCACATTACTCACTACATTTGTGTTTTTTTATACATTTTTATTATTAATTATTATTAATTTCATTAATTTTTTAATCTTTTTAATAAATATTTTCTTTATTTCTTTTTCTATTCTCTTTTTGTGGAAGGGTTATGGTGGACAAGAGAAGGCATACATTGCCACACAAGGTCCAACTGTTAATACAGTGGGAGATTTCTGGAGGATGGTTTGGCAAGAACATTGTCCAATCATTGTGATGATTACTAACCTTGAGGAGAAAAATGAGGTAAGTTCTATTCATTCAATAGTAAAGCCTTTTAATCTTCATAATTGTCATGATTTGTCTCTCTCTGACTGGGCACACCTGGCGCTTCGTTGAATCATTCCAGAGCTGTCCATTATTGCTTGTCTAGGTTTGTTGTTCTTTGCTGGGTTTTTTTTTTTTTTTTGTAATGTGGGTAAAATAATAATAAAATCATAACGTTTATTTATATAGCACCTTTCTCAAAGCCTAGGTCACTTTATAGAGCAAAAGATAAAACAATATAAATCAAAACAAACACAAAGGCAATGACAAAACAACCAGCAGAATTAAGAATGGGGAGAAGTGGAATAGCACAGACTGAATGGATATGTTTTAGATAAGGGTTTTGAAGAGAAGTAGAGGATCTGCCCCTCCATACCTCCCTGAATTACTCCATTCATACACTCAAGCCTGTTCACTTGACGTTAGACGTAAGGACGTTAGACATAAGTTTTGAGGCTGAGTATTCCAGAGTTTAGGGGCAGCAACACTGAATGATCTACCACCCATGGTAGCTAACCTGAATTTAGGAACCGTAAGTAAACCGGTACCAGAATAGCTAATTTTTTGGAGAAACTGAGAACACAAGCTATAGAGTTCTGTACATACTGGAGCCTGGTTAATGTCCTAGTTGGGAGAACAAAGAATATCGCGTTACAAAAAGTTTTTGACAACTGTGTTGTGAGAGTCAAATGACAGCGTGGGATAAAATATAACACCTAAATTATGGCCAGTGGGTGAGGGTGTAAAAAAACTTTGTCAATGGATATGCAAAACAGAGCTTTTATTAATTGGCTGCTAGGCTTTTATCTCTAACCTCCACAATTTCAGTTTGTGTTAAGCTTTAGGAAGTTTGAGGTGAGCCATAGTTTTACAAGGGAAAAGGGTGTGGCAGCTGAAGTGGAGGTGATACAGTAGATTTGGGTATCTTCAAAATAGCAATGAAAACTGAGGCCATGGTTTCTAATAATGACCAAGAGGAAGGATATAAATTATGAATAATAAAGGTCCAAGAACAGATCCCTGAGGGACACCTTGTTTAATAGAAGCAGGAGGTGATCTATTGCTGTGGATGCAGATGAATTGCTGTCCATCAGTGGGGATAATATGTAAACCAAGAATGCATGGTTCCAAATACGGGCAGCGGTGGCCTAGTGGTTCGATTCCCTCACAAGTAGGTTGAGGTACCCGAGGTACCCCTGAGCACCGTCCCCGTCACTGCTCCCCGCTCCCCTGCTTTCAATAGCTGCCCACTGCTGCACGGTGTTTGTGTGCATGGGTTAAAAGCAGAGGTCCAATTTTGTTGTGGTTCACGCTTGCTGTGCTGTGACCTCGCAATGACAAGGGTTGTCACTTTCACTTTCAAATAGGCTAATCCTAATCCTAAAGCTAAATATTATGATTTTTTAAAGATAAAAAATCTTTAAAGATAGTTTTAGAGGCAGACCTTAAATCCAAGAGAAGGAGGATAGTAAGGGAACCAGAGTGTGCATTGAGTAAAAGGTAGTTGGTGACACATAGTAGGGCATTCTCAGTGCTGTGGATCGAATGGAAATGGCTCATACAAATTGTTAATTGCTGGATGTTCCTGTAGCTGAGTAACCGCATCCCTTTCAATGAGTTTTCAAATAAAAGGTAGATTAGAAATAGGTCTGTAGTTGTTCAGATTACTGGGATTATTTTTCAAAATAGTTGTAATAGCAGCAGTTTTTAGGCCCGGAGGATCAATACAAGAGGAGAGTAAACAATTTATTAGATGGGAGATAGCAGACAAACAGAAAAACAAACAGTTTTTAAGCTGGACCAGGATAGAGGTGAAAGAACTGATTTTCCTAATTAATTCAGCAACAGAGTTCGGGTTGGTGAAGGGTTTTATTGAAGCTCCTAGGAGAAAGTTACAGGATGGTGGACGGGTACCAGTGAAAAGATTATTTATCAGGTCAATTTTGTTTTGAAAAAAAGTGAAGAAAGGACTCGCATGAGTGAGAGCCTGAGAGAGAAGTTGCTGGGGGCTGAAGTTCACTAGCAAACAGGGCCTTGGGCTTACAGCTGCTGTTTTTGATGACAGAGGAAAGGTAGCATGAACGAGCAGCATTAAGGGCAGATTGACATTTTAGCATGTTGATCAGCATATGGCTGAGAGAGACCTATCTTTAATATAGCCGTTCATGACGCCTCACAAAAGCTTTCATGGACCTCAGTTCAGGGATGAACGAGAGGAGTGAGAGGAAGGTACAGCCCTGATTTTTATAGGAGCAAACTTATCTAAAACGGCAGAAGTGGAGTGGTTATATAAAGCCAGAATGTCATCAGGACAGGAGAGGTTCAAGAAATTTGAAAAAGGAGATGTAAGTAAGGCAGAGGATCATATGAATCATATTTTGTTTTACATATTTTATCTAAGATTAATTCAAAAGCAAATTCGATACAATTGGGGTCAGAAATGGCAATAGAAGAACTGTTTACAGAAATATTAAGTCCAGATGAACATATCAGATAAAGTGTATGTGTAGGAACATTCACATGCTGAGTGTGATGGAAACATTCAAGTATGGCTAAAAATTCTAAAATTAAGTATAAGTTAAGAATATTAGTGCAGGAACTGTTGCATTGATTTTAATTACTTGTGTAAACATAAAATAGCTATATCATGAAATGAAGATAAGTATATAAGTAAACACTTAAGTTAAGTAACCATCCAGCCGGCAGACACATCACAGTTAGAGCTTTAGATTCCTTGTGAAGAACAAATTCACAGACACTGGCTTAAGAGCTGATTTTTGACAAGGCCCCTCCTGAGCTGAACAGAATCCTAGAGGCAACACTGGTGGCAGAGAAGAATGGAAGAATCTTTTGGTGAATGATCTGAGGAAATTTTACCCCATGCATTTTCCTCCACATAAGGGAATTACTCTCACTGTCTGCTGGTGGACAGGTTATGTTGCTGTGTAATTCAGCTTTGATTTTCTCTCTCAGACACAACTGTCTTTTTGGTTGCTCCAATGGCCTTCTCTGATCTCCTGGAGGCATCTTGGATCAGTTTGGTGTATTCTGCTGCTTCAAGATGCAGCTATTGGACTCCTTTGATAGAAGGCATTCTGCTTCACAAACTCCTCTGGCTTTGATGCCTTTGCCCTCACTTTCATTTGTGAAAGTTTGGGTCAAGCAGAGTTGCCAGAGTGATTAGCTCCTCAGTCCGGGTGTTTCCCTGATTGCCATGTACTCCGGTATTGACTTCTTGGTTATCTTTGTGGTCCTGGGTTCAAATGCTTGACCAGTAGATTGCGCTGATGTACCCTTGAGCAAGGTATTTTCCCAATCACTGCTCCCAGGGCACTGGTAATGGCTGCTCATTGCTGCATGGTGTGTTTGTATGGTTTAAATGCAGAGAATGCATTTCATTGTGGTTCTGTGAGTTCTGTACTGTGTGCACACAATGAAAAATCAATACTTTAATTTTCTTCATTGAAGTAGCTTCCTTCTTAGGTACTAAATTATCAAGGGAGGCTGACAATATACATGACACCAGATGTGAATGTCTTTAGATGTTGGAAGAAAGCCACACAGATTTGGCTTGACAATAGTTTGAAATTAGTGATTGACAGCAACTTCTTTAACTATAATGCAGAACTGAGAATACAGGTATACACTTTCTAAATCCTCTAGACCTCTAGGTCTTTGAATCTAGATCCTGGTCGTCTTCAGCGAAGCTCACAGATTTTCTATGGGAATTAGGTCTGTGGACTGACCATGCTTGATTCTCTGGACATTTAACCATTTTTATTTTTAGATGACTAAACGTTACTATATTCTGAGAAATACATCTGAAAACTGATTATGACAGAGATATTTAATACTTTAAAATTTAACAAATTTTTTTAATAAAGCTGCATGTTTCTAGATTATGTATAACTGTGTGCGTGCATGCGTGTGTCCATGTATTGTGTGTGTGTGTGTGTGTGTGTGTGTGTGTGTGTGTGACATAGAAATGCACAGAGTATTGGCCAGAGGACACTGCTACCTGGGAAGGCATTGAAATCTCTGTCAAACAAGTTATCCAGGCAGATGACTACAGTTTAAGGATCTTCACTGTCAAGGTAACTCTTAATGGCTTTAAAAATTGCATAAAGCAATCTGTATGTTTGTGAATGAAATATTTGTTTGAGTTTATCACAGCCATGTATATTATGTTGATTGGATTAT